>CM058047.1:0-1200000 GCA_030169165.1 Centaurea solstitialis
GCTTGGCTTTGAAGGTACTCTAGATGTTTTGATCTTCAGCTCGGGGAGTGTTGCAGCCTTACTTTGATCAAGGTTCATAATCGCAGAAACCTTTTTGCTCTCAGGCCCGTTGGCTAGTTTTGGTTTTGAAACAAGATCTGCACCCCGTGTCTTGAATGAAGTAGCAGCAGCATGACTGTTGTTGATCTTTTTAGGCTCGGATAGTCTTCTAATCCGTGCCATAGAAGTCTTTGAATCAGGAGTCACGGAATTGATTTCTTTCTTTGTATCCGACATTGATGACATGGATCTAGTCAATCTATTCCCGGCCGAATTACTCCCATCAATTGATTTGCTGCTTGTTGAGGGTTTCTTCGAATTGCTGTATCCTAAGGAAGTAGTAGTAGTCCTTATTTTGGACCTTTGCAGAGGAGACGATGATCCAGGCTCTGAATCGGTGAACTTGGATCCTCTATTAGACATGGGGGAAAGTTTAGATGGTAACTGTTTTCTGGAGGCCGTTGTAGACTGTCCAGACATGGAACTGGCTCTTGCCGCAATTCTTTTTTGCCTCTCCATTTTAAGAGCTTCGAGTCTTCTATGTTCTGCATCTTGCTGAAAAGAAACTAGATTTAAGCATATAAACTGAGAGAAAGATTGATAAAACAAATAAAACAAACATTCATAAGTCTGCAAACCTCTTAATTTTCAGACATAAGAGGTTTTAAGAGTTTTTTTTTAAAACAAATAGCCCCTAAATGACATTATACAAGTTAATTTACATCATTTTAGAATTACTGTTGAGTATAGAGAAGTACTTACCTGCTCTTTCTTCATTTTCTGGAGATCTGCTTTATAGGATCTTAGTTTCTCCGCACGTGCTCGTGCATCCTCTAGAGGATTTAACTTGGATGGTTTTCCCTTCCTTATAGGACCCCCAAACTTCTTATCTGAAGTAGCTTTTGACTGTTGGTGCTTTTCTGCACTTTTAGAGCCTTTCTTGACGACATCAACCGAAGCCTCCTTGCTTTTTTTTGCAGCATCTTCGGCTAACTGCATTTCATAGTCTAAAGCAGGATCATACCCTATAGATCTCCTCTCGAGGCCTCGTTCTGACATCAAGCTTAAGTCATGTGGCTCAAAATCATGACTCTTATTTTGACTACCGGATGGGAGTTCATAATCCATGTTGATGGTACTTCTATTGTCATTAACACCTGAAGGTGAACGCAAGGAAACCATCATTGCTTCATCATGAATAGCATGCGAGCCATGTCGGTCCGAATTGGCAGTCACACCCTCGAAACCATTATCGACCAGTGGATCTGATGAATTCCCGACAGTTGTGTGTAATCTTCCACCTACCATGAAATCATCATTTCCGCTCCTGTAGACAATCTTCCTTCCATTTTTGTCGTAGGATTGTATGTCGATTCTGTGCCCTTCACCATCACCCTCTCGTTCTTCATGAGCTAATGGATCATTAGCAAGGGTTCTTTGCCGTCTTTTCGTTTGAGGATCCCTTTCCATTGCAAATATATCTTCGTTAGCAGAGCGGCCATCTTCTGCAGCTCCTTTGAGTAAATAACTTTGAAATGCTTGCCAGTGGCCGCTCTCTGCTTCCTTTCCATTAACAGTCTCAGATTCAGATTCTTTTAGGTTCCCTTTTCTCTTTGGGGATCTTAAGCTTCTTTTACGTTTATCAGTATCACCCTCGGTGTCATTTTCATCGCCAGTGTCGGTATCAGAAGCTGTTTCTGATTCATCCTCCGAGGAATTCTGTTTTTTTGAGTTAATGAAGTTAATATTCCGGATAACCACCCTGCCTGATTTCTTTTTACCGGATTTTCCAAATGAGCTTTCTTGATTCACCGATTCAGATTCAGGGCAGCAATATCTGTTATCCATGGACTGCCTCTTTTGTTCAGTTCTAGAATGAGGATCCTCCATCGACGGGTAAGGTTGTGGGTAAAATGGACCACTTCCTGGATAATGTTGATAGTAGGGCAATCCTTGGACGGGATATGGTTGATAGACTGGTACACCACCGGGTGAAGTATGCATAGCCCAGGGAGCAAAAATCGGATGTGGAAATTGTCCTGTCTGATATTCATACTGACCACCTGAGCTCGATCATCCAAATGAATTTTACCTAATTAGCTATTTGTTACAGAAAATATCTTCTGTTAAAGTAAGTCCTTACCTGCATTTTGATCGCTGCCTGCTTTCTCTGAAATAGCCTCACTCCTGGGTTCATTATGCATACTTGAAAGCACAACTCCTGATGCATTCATGGCAGAGTAGTCTGATTTGGTAGACATTGCATCTTCTGCTGCTATTTCAACCCATTGTCCAGACTCGTGTTTTGCTTCCACAACTCCATGAACCTCAAGCACGCACTCCTGTTGTATGTGCATCAAAAAAAGTGAAAAGGAATGAAAATTCATGCATATAAATAGAAACACATTAGAATCGATATAGCTGCTTACGTTAGACGTGATGCACCAAAGGATTCAGCAAACAATAACAAATTTGCCACATTGTCAATTTCAAAACCAGCAGCCACAGCACGTGCAAAAGCCATGCCTTGTTCTTTCTTCAGCACTGTTTTGCGTGTCTCGAGAACATTTAGGAGCTGGACCCTGAATATACGCAAACACAAAATAAATATATGTAGCTGGGTAAACTGAATATATAGATTAAGTAGTGTGGCAAATGAAATTTTTTATATTGGGACTAAGAAATAATCCCATCTAGAAACTAGTTTTCTTTGTTTATACAGCTTTATTAGTCGATTCCAAACCAAGTACTTAATAGTTAATACATTTAACAAACGCTCTCCCTTTTTAACAGTGATGGGATTAAACAATGTGATAGGTTTAAGCAATATTTAACAAACACTTTCCCTTTCATAGTCAAAATGCTTAAACAATGTGATATCCTTGACTAAAAAATAATTCCATCTCTCCCTTTTTAAAGGACACTGTAGCCTATAAGGAAAGAAGCCCGTAGAATGCAAGTGGTTGTAGAAGTATAAAGTAAATGGTTCGATTGAAAGGCATAATACGAGACAAGTTGATAATGTTCCATTAGAACTCATAGCATACACTACTACTTGAGATATATACCCCAATTGTAAATTGAACATGGTGAGTGTTAAAGTGTTATCCATGTGGCTGATTTTGATTAGTGGTTTTGTATTGGTCTGGATTGTCAATTGGAAAGTATTGCTGATGTAAAGATCTGGTAAAGTATTTGGCAGCCCCTAAACTATACGAAATACATTTTAATGGACAAATATAGTGTTAGAAATGTAAAGATCGTATTAAAATTTTGGGAAGTGTTGCGTTTTCACACTCGGAATCAACTTAGGACATGTATTGTCGAATCATAAACTTAAGAGAGGAAGTAATACTATGAATTTTTCCCTCCTTTTCAAGTGAACCAGTAGTCTCATGGGAACCGGGCTGCCAAAAGAAAAAGAACGGAATTAATAGCAAATGACAAAACATTAAAACACATTAGATGATGTGCATACTTGGTGGCTCATTACCTTGTAAAGGACAATTGCCTTGTCATCATCAGCATCACATGTAGGTTTATTTCCTACAAAAAGTTGTGGAGGTATGAAGTTAATACCACATGGTCCAAGTCATCAACTGTATAAAAAACCAACAGAAATAAAAATGCCACATAGTCCAAGTCATCAACTGTATAATACCTTCAATGATTGGCACAGGCTTTACGTGTTGGTCTTCTACCTGTCATGGTCAACACTTGGAATAAGAACAAGTTTATCCATCCTCACACGAGATACATAAAGCTCATAATGCTCACCAAAATATCATTGTTTCCTTGAATTGCAATTGCTTCTTCTATTTGTATTATTTCTGATTCTATGGTATAGACACGTTCTAAAATCTCGGGAGTGCTCACAAAGCGAACAAAGCTATAAACAATAAGATATTAGGTTTTTTGCTTTTTGTTCAATATTGAACAGAGGATATCAACATGAAAGATTTCAGAGCACATTGCAATAGTGATAATACAAACCTTTCCATGGTACACTTTGTAAACCATGTTGCATTGGTAACCCAGCTTCTGTTCCAGCAATACTGAATAGCACTTGTGCAATTTGATCTTGAGCTGTCTTTAGGTGGGCAATAAAAGGGCTGAGCAACCCAGAAGCAATTTTCTCTTTCTTATCATTTGCAACGATGTATAAATCACACCTGGTAATTCTCTTTCT
This sequence comes from Centaurea solstitialis, assembly GCA_030169165.1. Lineage (NCBI taxonomy): Eukaryota > Viridiplantae > Streptophyta > Magnoliopsida > Asterales > Asteraceae > Centaurea > Centaurea solstitialis. Next base: position 4,229 of record CM058047.1, read on the forward strand.
TATCAGAAGAATGAATGAAGTATATGTATCTCAATCATAATAAAGCATACATACATAAATGAATGAAGACCATCATATCATCAGATTGCAAAAAGTGATTGGTGGTCTAAAGCTTAGATAATGTAAACAAAAAGTGAAATACCAATATGATAAATGTGTTTTTTTTTCATGGTGATGAGACTCTGGTAACCAAAAAGAAGTGAAGCAATCTTCTTAAAACCACACCAAATACAAGTTGATTGATGATTTTGCTAAAGAATTACACTTGTGATTGTGACCGGTGGTTAAAATATTGTTACAATTACAATATTTTTCTTGATGATGAATTTTGAGCAAAAAGAGTGAGAAATGTATTTATATACAGGTAGCTGGAGAAAGTGAGGCTTATTGGGCTATGAATCTGTTATTATTTGATTGGGCTGATGTTTGCATTTGGGCTTTTAATCACAGCTGGTAGACTATAAAGGAGATGTTTGGGCTGCTTGTTATTTGTTGGGCTGATTATCATGACCGACTTGAGCACAACGAGACCCGGGATTTCTTGACCGAACGAGGGATAAACCAACACGGGCTTCACTCCACTACCATTCCGGATACCATCAACCGCCGAAATTGGGCTCGCTTCACTAGAACCCCCGAGAACTATCATCCCGGTTTGGTGCGCGAGTTTTACGCTTCAATGGTTCCGGAGGTTTTCAAAGCGAACGGCACCGTGTGGGTACGTGGGTTGCAAGTCATTATCACTTCAGACGCCATCAATGAGTACCTCCACACATTGACGAGGCCTGATGTCTCTGATTATGATGGCATACCCAACCATAGCTTGGGTCGTGTTGCTAGCTCTCTTCGTCGCGATCGCGTGAGCGTATGGGACCCACCGGGAATCCCCCTACCACATAAAGAACTACACCCGGAGTTAGCATTTTGGGCGGTGTTCTTCACGCACAATCTTGTACCTTCCACTCATCGTACCAATGTCTCGGTCGAAGTCGGTCGGTTTCTTTTTGCTATCTTGAGGGACATTGATTTTGACGTCGGATACTTCATCCTTGAGGCCATCACAAGTGCCGGGTGCGATAGTCGTTGTAAGCTCAGTTTTCCGTGCTTTATTACCTACTTCTGTCAGCGGGCAGGAATCCCAGATGCCAGTGATGCGCTCCAACTCAAGAAACCGCAAGGCGACATACGCAAGGCGACATACGCAAGACATACACAAGGCGACATACGCAAGGCGACATACGCAAGACATACGCAAGGCGACATACGCAAGACATACGCAAGGCGACATACGCAAGACATACGCAAGGCGACATACGCAAGGCGACATACGCAAGACATACGCAAGGCGACATACGCAAGATTGTCTTGCGGTTTCTTGAGTTGGAGCGCATCACTGGCATCTGGGATTCCTGCCCGCTGACAGAAGTAGGTAATAAAGCACGGAAAACTGAGCTTACAACGACTATCGCACCCGGCACTTGTGATGGCCTCAAGGATGAAGTATCCGACGTCAAAATCAATGTCCCTCAAGATAGCAAAAAGAAACCGACCGACTTCGACCGAGACATTGGTACGATGAGTGGAAGGTACAAGATTGTGCGTGAAGAACACCACCCAAAATGCTAACTCCGGGTGTAGTTCTTTATGTGGTAGGGGGATTCCCGGTGGGTCCCATACGCTCACGCGATCGCGACGAAGAGAGCTAGCAACACGACCCAAGCTATGGTTGGGTATGCCATCATAATCAGAGACATCAGGCCTCGTCAATGTGTGGAGGTACTCATTGATGGCGTCTGAAGTGATAATGACTTGCACCCCACGTACCCACACGGTGCCGTTCGCTTTGAAAACCTCCGGAACCATTGAAGCGTAAAACTCGCGCACCAAACCGGGATGATAGTTCTTGGGGGTTCTAGTGAAGCGAGCCCAATTTCGGCGGTTGATGGTATCCGGAATGGTAGTGGAGTGAAGCCGTGTTGGTTTATCCCTCGTTCGGTCAAGAAATCCTGGGTCTCGTTGTGCTCAAGTCGGTCATGATAATCAACGTTCCGGGTATTCCCTAAAGCTTCCCGGTCTTCCTCCGAAAGCCTATCGAACACTCGAAATCGGTTTTGGACTTTTCGTCGAACCATGATGTCAACCTGCGAGAGATTTGGAAAAACTAAGTGCCGAAAAGACCATATATAACCATCAATATGCAATTTATAGACTTATAGTGAATGTGGTGTGCACAAGGTCATGTTTGGAAAGAAAATTATAGCTTTTGGATAGCAGATATGAGTGAATTTGAAAAAAATAAAGTGATAAAGGTTACAAATTCAGTGTGGCAATCTATCAAACACTTTGCGCTCATCCTCACTGCATGTGCATTAAAGTATCTTATTGACATCATCATATTGCTTATAAGATAGTGGAAATTATCGTATCTGGGGTTTCTAAAGACTGTTTCAAAATTATATCCTGTTTGCATCAGACCATTATTCATATACTTGATCTTAGCTTATCTGGAAGTGGTATTGATTTTAACCACCATTATAATCGCATAAGCCATAGAATAATTGCACAAATCTAATAATGAATGGGAAAAAGGAGTTCAAAAAAATGCACAAATCAGAAACATTAACCAAACATTCGAACAATGGCACTCCTCATGTCACGATTTGGTTAAAGAATTTGTAGTAGATGCTCTAATGCGATTTGGTTCTTGTAACTTATGCTGCAGGGTAGATAATGGCTGAGACACATCTCCATGGCACTCCTCATGTCAGAGATCTATGAAGTTGATAAGCTTCGTCTCCTTAATACTGGCAGCAATATATTCTCGAAGGTATACCATATGCTTTTATTTTCCCGTTAAATGAGCTTGTATTCTCACTGTATTGATGATTAAGCATCTGTTTTCTTTGCTGAGAATGATAGTTTAACGGATTTCATAGTGGTTGAATTTGGCAAAAAGTTCAACATTTGGTTTTTGATTGTCACATTGGTTAAGTTACTTTAAAAATGATAAGAAAATTGTGGACAATTGGGTTTTTACTTAACCAATGTGACAATCATTTTGGAGTAATGGGTTTCTCATTATGTTATTCTTATGGCAGATTGTGTCTAACATAGAGGAGAAGGTTGGGTTGGGGAAAGGAACTGCCAAAATCTATGCAACAATCGATCTAGAAAAATGCAGAGTTGGACGGACTAAGATGATCGAGACTGAACCTGAAAACCCGAGGTGGTACGAGTCTTTCCACATCTACTGTGCTCACCCAGCTACTAATGTCATATTCACTGTTAAGGACGATAATCCCATTGGTGCAACGTTAAATGGAAGAGCTTATGTCCCCATTGAAGAGCTCTTAGATGGGGAAGAAACGGATAGATGGGTCGAGATCTTGGATGAAGATAAAAAAAACCCCATAAGTGCTGGTTCTAAATTCCACGTGAAACTCCAGTATTTCGACGTTTCTCAAGATCGTAACTGGAATCACGGGATCAAAAGCGGCAAGTACCCCGGAGTTCCGTACACGTTCTTCGCTCAGCGACAAGGGTGTCGGGTTTCGTTGTACCAACATGCTCACGTACCCGACAATTTCATCCCGAAAATACCCCTTGCGGGCGGCAAGTTCTACGAGCCACATAGATGTTGGAAAGATATATTTGATGCTATTACTAATGCAAAGCACTTCATTTATATTACTGGATGGTCTGTTTACACTCAGATAAGTCTGGTTAGAGATACAAGGAGGCCGAAACCCGGAGGTGATGTTATGCTTGGTGATCTTCTGAAAAATAAAGCTAGTGAAGGTGTTAGAGTTCTTATGCTTATTTGGGATGATAGAACCTCTGTAGATGTGCTTAAGAAGGATGGCTTAATGGCCACCCATGATGAAGATACCGAAAACTACTTCAAATAACACAATCATCCCGTTTACATCTAACAGGAAAATTAAGCACAAATAACACACAACATGATTCAAAACGAATATCAAAATCTATAGATCAAAAATGCAAATTTGCAGCAGAAATCGGCCAAACAAAAAATGAATATAAAACATCAAAAATCCAACCGATTAAGCTTAAGAACCTAGAAATGAAAATAAATCGATTACAAAAAATAAATTCAAATTAGATCGAGAAATGGAAATGAGATCGTACTCAGCGGAGCAAGAAGAGTGGATCGAATCGCATTGATAGGTCTTGGAGAAGACACTAGAGGTCCGAATCGCCATGGGAGATGAAGTTTTTTGTGCCTGAAAAGCAAGAGAATTTTAGGTGATTTCGATCGATTCGTTGAAGTTAGGGTTCCAAAACGGTATGAGCTAGTTAGTGTGTTGATATGATTCGATTCATCGGGTCAAAAGAATTCGATCCGATTATAAAGGCCTCAAATTGCCAACAACAAAAGTTGTATGTGGGCTTTTAACCATCCGGCCGCTCCAAAACCGCCCTCGAATAGCGGCTCAAATACATGTGTGTGTTCATATATATATATATATGTATATATATATAGGGTTGGGTTCAAATACAAACCATTTTGGTTGTGAACGTGAGGACAGCCGAGAGCGCGACACGTGGCGGCTTTGAGTGTGGTCCCCGCCCCCCTCTTTAATTCAATGCTCTCCCATGAATCGCACCTAGTCATCCGCCGTGGACATGACGTGGCGCCTAGTCATCCGCCACATGTCGCGCTCTCGGTTGTCCTCACGTCACAACCAAAAAGTGGTTTGTATTTGAACCCAACCCTCTTCTTAATATATATATGTATGTATACCTTCTGTGTGCAGCCTGCTGAAGAAGATTGGAGACTTTCTTAATATTGCATACATCAACAATGGTGAGATCAGAAACAAAAGTGTTGCCATTGGCATCGTGTCTGATAGCATACTGCTTCCTGCAACTGCGATTTCTGATCTTGGCGACAACAACAAATCTCGAGCATACTGCTTACTGGCACTGCCGATTCCTGATCTTGGCGACAACAAATCTCGAATTGTTTCGTTGTAGATTTCCAACATAGAAGCCTATTATTACATGTCGAGAAAATAGAAATCATAAGCTTCATTGTCACACTCTACAATCAGTATGGAATTTATACCAAAATGGTGTTTTGCATATAGTACAACCTCAGTAGTGTACTGTACATATTAATTTCATAAGAGATGCATATATACATAAGAAAGGAAATCAAATGAAAACCAAAAAAATGTTAAAGACCCATGAGAACCAATCAAGATAATTCAATGAGTTTGAGTTCAAGTTAGGATTCAAGTTGTTTCACATGTTTTTCTTCTTGTGTGTATTTCACATATGCAACATACATATTTACATGCTTTTTCACATGCAAAACAATTTTAAATGTATGTCACACATAACATTTTTGTGTGTGTTCCATGGCACGCCTCATAACATTTTTGTGGGTTGCTTTTGAGTTTCCTCATTTGTACATTTACATACATAGTATTAGGTTCAAATGAGAAGTGCTAAAAATACGAAGTAGAGAAGTGATCTTCATCACTCATCAGGTCAATAAAGGCGGTTTTGACCTCTGACCTCCATGAATCGCATCCAACCGAACGTTGACTAGTCAAAGATTGTGGCTTTTGACTGTTCAAAGTCGCAATCTTTGACTAGTCAACTATGATTTCAACTGTATCAACGGATGAGATCACGTCTCCACTTCGTATTTCTTTAGCACTTCTCATTTGAACCTTTCTCTACATACATAACATATATATAATATAGGGGAAGTATCCGTTGCAAACCACCTAGATTGTGCAAACTATACAAACATAATCTTAACCATTGATTTTGTATATCCCTAATTTTTAGGCAGTTTTTTTCAAATGTGGTTGAGAGAATTTAGGAACTTAATTAATCTACACCATTGATCATGTATATGTGTGGTTGAGATTAGTTTGTATAGTTTGCACAATCTAGGTGGTTTGCAACGGATACGACCCCTATATATATAATATATATATATATATAATATAGCGAGAGAGAGGAAGATTCAAGGGAAAACCTCAAAAGCAGGTGAACACCCTCGTAGCCTTCATCTCGACCCTATGCACTTGTGCATACAAGGAAATTTAAATTATGTTGTTTTTGGTTTTTATGCAGGTGCATATTATTAAAATTTTCCTATGCACAAGTACATATGGTCCAAATGAAAGGTTAAAAGGTGTTCCTCAGTTTCTTGAAGTTTTCCCTTGAACTTGGCCCAAAATATATATATTCGCACACACATATAGAAAACAAAAGAACACCTATATCAAATGTGATTTTACACTATTTATATCATATTCATAAAACCCCGTGATCTTCACATAGTCAGCCGCCTAACCCTGCATTGACCGTGTTCCTCAATCACACGTGATTTCGGTGTAAAATCCCATGCAATATAGGTGTTCTCTTCTCGTGTTTTTTTTTACTTTGACTTTGTTATCTTTTGAACACAACCCTAGTTAAAATAGAAAGCTCCACCCATATAGTTAGACCCCATGTGCCAATACAAAAATAAGACGAACAATAAATAACCTGCATTTTGAATTTCCATCCTAGGCCAGCTAAGGCCTCACTTGTTTGAAACACCTGTTTTAGCGAGCGTGGTATAATACCCTCCTGCTGAGGAGCTTCGGGTATACCCATCATCGTGTACGTTTTACCAGAACCAGTTTGCCCGTATGCAAAAATGCAAACCTGCCAAATAAAATAAAAAACGAATACTTTATTTGATGACACAAAAGAAAAGATGAATCTATCAGTAACAATTACTCTCTGTTCGAGAATAAATGTCCTAAATAAAAAAAGGCATACGATTTAAAAATATGTAACTATTGCATATTTAAAATTAACTAAATGACAATTTTACCCTTTATAGGGAGAGTAATCAATTTTTTCATCTCATAGAAGTTGATCATTGTAGCAGAATGGTTAAAGTGACACTAGGAAAAGCTCAATGTGGATCAAAGCTTATTTGCTTAGCTACACATGACTGTTTGGTAGTGGCTGTATGATATAGAGATTGGCTTATTGAATAAGCTTCTAGGACCTAGAAAGGAGTTATATGCAAAAAGCCAAGTTTTTACAAAACCCATTAGTCTCAATTAAAAAACATGCTCCTTTGATCTATGGAAAAAGCTCTCCCAAACAAAAACCTCACACAGAGAGCTTTATCGATACAGGACTTAATGGAAAACCAACCAAACACCTCCTTTAAGAGGATTATAATCCATATTCAGATATAAAACCGACTTCAATTCAACACTGAAAATCACCCTTCTAAAAACTAACAACATTAAAAAAACGTGATTTCACATAAACAGCAATAGAATTATGAAATAAACTAATAACCTTATATCCATCGACTGCACTCTGCACAAGCTGTGATATCTCCGTAAAGACCTCTTGCTGAGATGCATCATGGGCAAACACTTTGTCAAATGTGAAACCCCTCCCATGCCCCAAACGCTGCATCCATCCATTCGAACGCGCTCCCGTCGAGCAATTTACCGGGTTGTGGCCGGATAATGTTTCATATTGTTGGGTGCAATATCCGAAATGCTAGAAATGTAGTCATCGTGGATAGCTTCGTTTTGATAGTTCGTGGGCCTGAAACGGACTCCCGTAGCAAAAGTTCTGGACGTATTAAATTTTTGCCCAGGCACAAAAGGGGTACCCTTTGGTAGCCTGGTCCGGAAGCATCCGGAAAATCTTGTGGCGAAATCACCAGAAAATTTACTGAGTTTCAGGCTCACGTAAAGTTTTCGGAGATTTCGCCTCCGGATTCTTAGGATGTGTGTGGACCAGGCTACCAAAGGGTACTCGCTTTGGTGTCGGGGCAAAAACGGTAAAACGTCCAAAACTTTTGCTACGAAACTCCGTTTCAGACCAACGAACTATCAAAACGAAGCTATAGACGAGGAGTACATTTCCAGCGTTTCGGATTTTGAATTGAAATATTATTCGGCCACAATCCGGTAAATTGCACTTCGTGTCTTCTTCGGCTTTTCAAATGGATGGCTGCAGTAGTTTGGTCATGGGAGGGTTTTTCTTTAGGTTCTTTCTGGTGAAAACCTACTCATTAACATCGTAAGGCACGAAAGTTTCTGGAGAGTTCTCCTCCAGAGACCAGGCTACCAAACGGTATCCCCTTTGATGTCGCGGCAAAGGGTACCACAGGATACCCCATTTACCCGAGGTGGTGTGTTTTGTTTGCGCTCTGTTGAGCTTGCTTGGTGTCTTTCCTTGTGACAGTTTGTTGTGTCTCTTGTATCGCCTTTGTTGTCTAGTGTACTCTTTTGCTTTTCCGTTGAAAAAACAAATAAAAACAAAACCAAAGGGCCCTCATATTTTAGGGATAGTGAGTCGTTATTTGGGTTTTGAAATTAGGAAGGATATAGAGAGAGTATCATCTTAATCCAATCAGTCAGTCATCGATCGAAACGAAAACCTTTGTTGCATCTGCTACGAATTCACGATCGCCCAACCAACAGTAAGCTTATTATTAATCTCTCTCTCTCTGTATCTATCTCAAATTCTTTCTTAATAAAAGATTGATTCAATTGGTTGCCCTAATTCGACTACTGGAACTTCGTGGTTTGTTGCTTCTTCTGCCCTAAATCAACAAACAAGCTGCTGCTGCAAATTAGAAATCATAGTCTTCTTCTAATACATACATTCCTTGAACACATGTTATAGCAGCACTTGATTGTGTGTTTTCTTTTTTTGCATATTGCTGCTGCTATGGGGGGGTAAGAGGATTAATGCTAGTTTAGGAAAATGGCATCACTACGTTGTGGTGGATTTGTTGATCCTGGATGGGAGCATGGCACTGCCCAAGATGAGAAAAAGAAGAAGGTTAGATGCAACTATTGTGGGAAAGTAGTCAGTGGTGGGATATACAGGTTGAAGCAGCATCTAGCTCGAGTCTCCGGAGAAGTTACCTATTGCGAAAAGGCTCCACAAGAGGTTTGCCTCAAACTCAAACAAAACTTGGAAGGATGTCGAATCGGCAGTGGTAAGAAACCAAAGCAAATTGAATATAACGATGATGAACAAGCGTATCTCAATTTCCCTTCTAGTAACGATGACATCATTATTGAAGAGGTGGAAGACAACAACAATAATAATAATGCATTATCATATAGGAACAAAGGAAAGCAGCTGGTGGTAGACAAGGGTTTGGTCATAAACATGGCTCCTCTTCGGTCATTAGGTTATGTTGACCCTGGATGGGAACATGGAGTTCCTCAGGATGAGAGGAAGAAGAAGGTTAAATGCAATTACTGTGATAAGATAGTTAGCGGTGGGATTAATCGCTTTAAGCAACACCTAGCTAGAATACCTGGCGAAGTGGCACCATGTAAAAGTGCTCCTGAGGAAGTCTATCTGAAAATAAAAGAAAATATGAAATGGCATCGGACCGGAAGGAGGCATAGAAGACCTGAAGCTGCTAAGCAAACATCATCAGCATCAGCAGCAGCGTTTTATATGCAGTCAGACGAAGAGGATGAGCAAGAGGAAGACGATGTACATCTCATGAGCAGTGAAAAGCTCTTACTTGGAGATAATAAAAGATTTACCGTGACTCCACAAGAGTAGTAGCAACAAAAGGGGGGATATCTCCTTCTCCTCCTGGTATTGGAACAGAACCCTTGTCCAAAAAACCAAAATTTGAGACTCTGCCAAAGGGTGGTCAGATATCATCATCTTCCAAGCAGGGAACTAAAATATCACGAAAGGAGGTAATCTCTGCAATTTGCAAGTTCTTTTATCATGCCGGAGTTCCCACACATGCAGCAAACTCACCTTACTTCCATAAGATGCTGGAGATGGTGGGTCAATATGGTCAAGACTTACCAGCTCCCCCGAGCTCTATGTTGTCTGGTCGGTTTCTTCATGATGAAATCTTAATCATCAAAACCTACCTGGCCGAATATAAAGCCTCTTGGGAGTCACTGGTTGTTCTATATTGGCTGATAGTTGGAAGGATGCACAAAGTAGGACATTAATCAACATATTGGTTTCCTGCCCTCGGGTGTGCACTTTGTTTCTTCAGTTGATGCAACTGAATTTGTTGAAGATGCAACGGCTTTATTCAAATTTCTTGATAAAGTTGTGGATGAGATGGGTGAGGAAAATGTTGTGCAGGTAGATATAGTAAAACTTTAATTATTTCTAATCCAGTTCTCACATGCAAGTGTTCTTAGTTGATTTTGTTAATTTCTTTCTATAGGTTATCACGGAAAACACGCCCAGTTATCAAGCGGCTGGAAAGATGCTTGAGGAAAAGCGACAAAATTTATTCTGGACTCCTTGTGCTGCTTCTTGTATTGAACTAATGCTTGAAGATTTTGTAAAAATAAAATGGGTTGCAGAATGTATAGAGAAAGGACAAAAAATTACAAAGCTTGTATACAACCAAATCTGGTTGTCGGATTTACTAAAAAGAGAATATACAGGGGGACAGGAACTGCTGAGAGCATCTTTTACCCGTCATGCTTCGAGTTTTCTAACGTTGCAAAGCTTGATGGACCACAGGGTTGCTCTCAAACGATTGTTTCAGTCCACTAAATGGCTGTCGTCTCGAGTTTCCAAATGCGAGGAGGGTGAAGAGGTGGAAAAGATTGTTATGAATGCTACATTTTGGAAGAAGGTGCAATACATTAGGAGATCGGTGGACCCCATTCTGGAAGTGCTTCAAAAGATCAACAACGATGAGAGCCTCTCGATGCCATCTATATACAACGACATGTACAGGGCAAAACTTGCCATAAAAACCAACCATGGTGATGATGCCCGCAAATATGGCAACTTCTGGAGTGTAATAGACAATCACTGGATTTCATCTTTCAGTCGTCCATTGTATCTTGCGGCTTACTTTCTGAATCCATCATACAGATATCGACCTGATTTTGTTCCCGTAAGAAATACAAGTTTCCCATTAGCTTTGCCTTCCCTCTTATTAATTACCTATGTTGTTCTTATCAATGGCTATTTTTTTTTCTTCATATGTTTGCTTTATTTAGCCTCCAGAAGTTGTCCGTGGACTAAATTCATGCATTGTTAGGTTTGAGCCAAACAATGCACGTAGGGTGTCAGCATCAAAGCAGGTACAGTCTCCATCGTATATTTCAATGGTGATGAAGTTCATAGACATCAAATTGCAATATGTGATTTTGTTATTACAGATATCAGATTTTGGCTCTGCAAAAGCTGATTTTGGAACTGATTTGGCTATTAGTACGCGAACAGAACTTAATCCAGGTAATAGAGCTGTTGTTATGCATTATTAACTTATATATATATATTATATAATCTGTACTAATGTGAATACCCTTTTGTTTTAGCTGCCTGGTGGCAACAACATGGCATAAACTGCTTGGAGCTGCAACAGATTGCTGTACGCATATTGAGTCAAACATGTTCATCTTTTGGCTGTGAGCATAATTGGAGCATATATGATCAGTTCCACAACCAGAGGCACAACCGTCTGGCACAGAAACGACTGAATGACTTCACCTATGTTCACTACAACTTACGACTCAGGGAGCGCCAAATAAGGAAGATGCCATACGCTTCTTCGGCTTCCCTTGATAGCATTCTGCAAGAGACTCTATTGCATGACTGGATCGTAAAGCCAGAAAAACAACCATATCAAGAAGACGAGGTAACTTGCACTTGTTCTTCTTTCCATTCACGTGATATTTTCTGTTTAGTTCTGGATCTGTGATTTTGGGCATTCTATTTCTTTCTTTATATATTTTCCCTTTAATGAATATTTTCAGGAGGTTTTTAATGAAATGGAACAAGACGTTGCATATGAGAACGGGTTGCTGGAATATGAAGAAGGAAATGGAGAGAGTAGGAAGGGATCATTACAGCTGGTGACACTGACAGACATAGAGCCATTGGACGCTCATCCGCTTAATAATGGTGGGGTTGGGGGTGATGATGATGATGAAGATGATGAACGTGATGATGATGACCTCAATTTCCTGGGTGATGGCTTCAGTGATTCATAGATATATATATATATACATATATATATATATATATTTAAGATAGAAGAGTGTATAGGAGGAATGAATTGCTGCCTAGTTTTAAGCTGTTGTAATGCAAGATGATGTATTGCTTGCTTGGTTGTATTATTTATATTGTGTTCTCAATCACCATTGAAGATGATAAAATTATCCCAAAAGCCAATACCAAATGACCAACCGTTGCATTCTGATTATTTATTTTGCAATCCGTCCCAGACCCACCTTTGGGTGGGATATATTGGGATCATCTGGTTTGGTTTTACTTCAAAGTGTCCCTTCAGCTCTTTCGATGATATCAACTATCAGAATGAATTACAAGTATGGTTTAAGACGAATGCCCTAAAGTGACATTTCTCTGAATGCAGAATGATCTTGATAAGTCTTTTCGGCTCTTGAGTGGGCATGCCTGGATCTAGGTAAGTAGCATCATATTTCTTGGAACTAATAGCTGATTCAATGTGTCCATCGGTATCCATATTTCATGTTGGTCATTAGTAGTACCATTTAGATTTACAGACTCATCGTTTTACCCGAGACACACACAAGTGGTAGTAGTGCTATGTCAGCAATGACAGGGTAGCCAAAACTGTGAATCTGTTGTTAAGGCATATCTTCAATCCCTTAATAGAACTTTGCAGACTTGTGTTGTGTGGTTTACTGGCAATAAAGTTGAACTTTATAGAACACTACTTTACTGGCAATAATACTGAAATTTGACTGCTTTCTATTTATGTTTTGTAGTTTCACCTTTTGCAGATCAAAGAGCTAGATTCATATATGGCAGAGAGAAAGATGTGAGTTCCATTCATTTTCACAGTTCCTGTAGCTATGGACTTCCTTCTTCGGAGTTTAATTAGTTGACACATGAAGGTTGGGTATTTTAATTGCCATTGCAGTTTTCCTATGCCTAAACTGGGGTTTGTCTATTGCAACTTGCATGATATCATTATCAACTGCTGGCCATCTTAATTCATATACCAAGCAGACCCTTCACATAAAATGTGCTTCCATGTTTTGTGTTAATTTGGATACACTGATATTTTATGTGCAGGTGAACAAGTTACTGTAATAAGAACTTAAGGTTACGACTGAAAGGTCATGGATGTAAACAGACTATTTGCAAAGCCAAGATATCCTGGTTACATCTTGTGAAGCAGCATATGTAGATTTCCCAACAGGTAGATATTTTACACTTTCCTTTTGCCATGAATTAGCAAGGGAAAGAATTTCCTAGATAATATCCCTTGGCAGAAAAATCTGCTACCCCTGTTTGAAATTTCTGCATTTGACTAATTTGTTGGCTTTTTATTGTTAGACCAATGTTATCTTATTGTCACATTTTTTTATTATAACTTCATTCTGGTCTGTGCAATCAATCAATATCATAATGTTTGTCATGGCTATTTGTTTTCATCATCTTTCTTGGTTGTCTGACTTTTTTCATGTTTGCATGCGGATTCCAGATATCTGGGAAATAACAAGGTTGGACTTTTTGAAATGGGAGCAGATGACAATGTTCAGTCAGGTGAGATCATCCTTGTTTATGTCATGGGAGGGCTTTGAGTGTGGTCCCCCCCCCCCCCCTTTTTAGTTCAATGCCCTCCCATGAATGACGCCTAATCATCCGCCGTGGACCTGACGTGCCGCCTAGTCATCTGCCACGTGTCGCGCTCTCGGTTGTCCTCACGTTCACAACCAAAAAGTGGTTCACATTTGAACTTTCCTCTATAGGGGTGGGTTCAAATGAGAACCACTTTTTGGTTGTGAACGTGAGGACAACCGAGAGCGCGACACGTGGCGGATGACTAGGCGCCACGTCAGATCCACGGCGGATGACTAGGCGCGATTCATGGGAGGGCATTGAATTAAAGAGGGGGACCACACTCAAAGTCACCACGTGTCGCGCTCTCGGCTGTCCTCATGTTCACAACCAAGAGGTGGTTCACATTTGAACTTTCCTCTTCCTCTCTCTATATATATATATATATATATTAGACATTGGAATTATTATTATTATTGTTTTTCACCATTTTATTTGTTTGTGTTAATTGTTGTATCAGGAACAAGATACCATATGGTAAGCAAGGCCACACAAGTCCAGGCAGGTTTTAAGGTTCTTTATTAGATGTAAACATGATGTTTAGAATTACCTTGTTGTTGTACAAAATAATAATAAGTCAGCTAGCAAAATGTATGTAGATTAATAATAGGTACTGCTGGTAAGTCGAGAAGAGTGACTTGTTGATTCTGCTCTGTATTGGTTCAGAACATAAAAATGATATTCTTACCATCAATCAGAAGCATACAAACTGAAAATCTTACATAATAAAAATATATACTAATCAAAATCAACAAAACGAGATTCTAATAATAAATGATGACCAATCCACGCATACATCATGTGTTTTTTGAAACTACAACAGGAGGTTCAACCTGCATCTTCAAGCAGTTGAACTCCAAGGCTAATATTGGTTTAGAAAGCATAACTGATGTGCAAGCATCATCACTATTTGTTGAAGACTCCCTTGTGTTTTCGTGTTTTGGCAATAAAATTCTGGCTGGCGACGTAGGTTTCACCCTGCCATTGATTGCAGCAAAACACACTTACGCAATATATATTTTTGATACATGTATATATAAATATATCCAAATGTTGAAACAAGAAAAACCTGCACTCAATCTGGCAACAGTACTTGAGAAGGTCAGGTTTATGCTCTGTGTGGCCACTGCCAACAAACAAATACATTCATTCTTTTAACAAAAAAAATACCTTCTTTTAACAAGTGTTGAATAAGCAGACTCAACAAAGTTTACCTAAAGCTTGGAAGTGACATCTTAATCCCCATCCCCATCCATTTCAATGGATTCATCTTCAAAACTGTAATAATAATATTAATATTAATTAGCAAGCATGTCTAGCCCAGTGGTAAGATAACATCCTGGGGGAGGGGGGGGGGGGGGTCAGTGGATGGTATTCCTGACTCCCTGGGTTCGAACCCCGCGTGAGCATGTGGCAATATCCAGATCATGGGTCTGCCACATAGTGGTACCCTTAATTAGGCTGGGTCGTGGTCGACAGGGATTAATAGGATGCCCTTGGATCCCGGATACCCCGGGAACGTGTGTGTGTGTGTGTGTGTTTGCTTGCCGTTTAAAAAAACATTAGTTAGCAAGCATTTTTATATATTACTTACATGGAGTTGAAGAAAAAAAGGACGTCACATACCAGGTTTTATATCATACGCAGGACCATTGATTTCAGCTACATGAATATCCATCTTACCAACATCACTAAAATCATGGGCTTTTCCCCTTGGTCTCATTGGCATGGCTTTTGTACTCTGTGTAAACAAGTTACAAACATGATTTGTTGTTTTTTCAAAAATATGTAACAGCTAAACACAAACAATAAACTAATCATATGTAAGCCCACCTTTGAAAACGTCGCAACGTGACTTGGAAGTCCGAATTCCTGAAATAAATTGCATTTTGTATTTTATTTCCAAAACTTGCTGGATGGGAATGTATTAGAGAAATATGCGACTTATACAAATAGAGAGCTACTATGATGCTAAAATGTTTCTATATTAATCACTAGATTCCAATTCATCGCTATTGAAAATCTAAAACAACATTAGATTGAGTACCTTTCTTCCATGCCTGCATGCCTCATCACTGTTGACATAAACCCTAGCTGCCCATCTTTAAGCAAATGAAAAGTTAGTATAACATAGAAACAGACAGATTTTCCACACTTATTTTAGAATACGTAAAATCCCTTATTCTCGATCCCTTCCCTTCTTAGCTATCACAAAGTCTATTATGCTAACTTTTCCTTCATTCGTAATTAAGATGATAGTACTGCCTATTATGCTTTACGTAATTAGCACCCACCATAACAAAAGATCAAGATGAGTGAAGCATGGAGTGTGAATGTTAATGTGGATTTGTGAGGGGCACACAATGAAGACAATACATACACATGATACCAAAACTCCCATCCCCTTTCCCGATCCTGATCCCCTTCTCTGGCCATCCCGTCAGACCCCCTCCCCAAACTGGCAACCATCTCTCTCTCTCAATCGATCCCTTCACCAGAGCTAACACCCCTCCCCAAACCAACAACCAACCCCTCTCTATCACCGACCAGCAATGGGCCACTTTGTGCTAGTCAGCGACCCTTATAACTCTGGCCTCCCCTTGCATATAATCTGCGACCACTTTCTGTTTTTTGCCTGCAACCTCCCCCATGGGGGAAAGCTTGGTAGGAAAAGCTAGGTCGATAATGAAATCGAAAATGTTGATTTATTGCCATTTCAAAAGAACATATTTTTTGTTGGTAGAGAAATAGAGCTTGTAGAATCGAAACAATGTTTGCCCACTGTGGAGATTTCAGAGGAAACAAAAAGAGTGGGAAGTACAAGAACAAGAGCTTTTTACTTTTTGGTCATTTTATAAACTAATTTTTTGTCAAACATAGCCTAAAAAATCACCAAGGGATGTCATGTTGGCTCAATCATGGTTTAAATTATATATAGCCCTTATCTTGGTGTATATGACTGAAAGGCAGATGTGTGTTATGCAACTACAATCCATCACATTATGTCTGGTATTCAATAAACTCATGCTTTTGAAATCTAAATATCTAATCACTTTCGCACTTTAGTAGCATGTTTCTTTTGTTATATATGAACAACTATGAGACTTGGCTATAGCAAGTTAGCAACCTTCATTGTGTCTCGATTTAGAAACGGAAAAGTAGAGGAAAAGTACGGTGTTTACGAAATAGAAGGAATAGGAAGAGTTGTATAGGATATTGGGTTGAGTTGGGATGGGATGGGTTGGGTTGACCGGGTCGGTCAAGTATTTGCAAGTCCCTAAAGGCTAAGGTCTACAACGAGGCCCCAAAGGTGAGCAAGAGAGAGAGAGAGAGAGAGAGAGAAGGCCACAAAGGTACAACTCCAAAACCATATAGAATTGTGTAATGACATTGGTACAAGATCATTACCATATGGTGAACACAATCTAAATAAATATTACAGAATATTCACAAAAAATATCCAAGAGTACTTGGAGAGAAGCTAACACACTATTGCATGAGATGGTTTCGTCATAGCTCCCATGTATACTACGGAATTACAAGTTAAATAGGAGTAAATGTGAACCAAGATTGATATTAGGGGAGAAGCAATGAATAAAAGATTTGGGCGAAGGCAGGATACAATCATACAAGATGAAAAGTTTGTATCTTGAAATGTCACTATCTTAAAGGCACACGTTGGGAAGTAGCCTTGGTTCCTATTTAGTGTAACAATTCCTTTTTTCTCAATCAAGATACGAAAGTTACAAATCTTCCTATTTAATGTACCAAAGCTTCAAATTTTCCTATTCTTTCACCGATTTTCGGCTGATAGTTGTTAATCTTGTAAGATTTGATGACACGGATGCAAGTTATTGTTCACTGTAACCCTTTCGTAAACCTCTTATAAACGAGTAATCATGGCATCAAATGTTACAAATCGGATTTCTGGTCATAGTGGGTACAAAATAGGAAATTTTGAAACTTAAAAGAATTCTTCGTTACATTATATAGAAATTAAACCAAACTTTATTACATTTTAAAGCTTATCGTAATTGGCCTTAGACATGATCTAAAGTATCTTGAGTGGAAAAGAAGCATTTACATTGACTAAGAGTAATTTAACAACATGCCAGATGCATCAGAGAGTGAACAAGTGTGTGAACTAGTTGATTCGTAAAGCTATCAAGAACGAAATCAACTTGTATTATGCTATTATTAAATACAAGCATAGGCCAAAGACTTACGCGTGAGATGTCGGTGGATTCCAGACAATTCCTGCGATCACCACAAGCTGAATAAAACATTGTCAACTTACAACAACCATCTCTTTAATAATCGTCTACTTGTAATCAACAAGTGCAATCATCTATACCTGAATGAATCTGCTTGATTCATGCATTAACCATAGCTTAAATAGTTTCGTAAGTAATCTTATGCTGGGAAATCATTTAAGAATCGAGTGTTGCAGGAATAGAATGTAATGAAGGAAATTAAAAGAGTGTTGGAGAATTCCCGGTGTTAATCACAATGCTTGTAACTAAAATGGAAGTCGATTCGCCAAAAATGCTGGATTGGAGACAAATGAATGAGTGCAAAGGCGTGGGCATGGCTTGGTACATTTGGAATTAGAAGTAAGGTGAGTGAATTTCGCCCTTGGGATGGGACATGAATTAAAACCATCTTAACAGTTAGGGGTGGGGGGAGTGAATTTATACTTAAAAGAAGAAAACAACCTCATTGAAAGTTCCAAATGGGCTCTCATTGTAGTTGGCAAGAAAGAAGCCTCCTAGAGTGTATCTGTAATGTAAGTATATTAAAATACAAAAACCATTAACAAAAGATGAAACTTGTAAAATGCATGCACATTTTTGAGGTATATAGATAGATCAAAGCATGAGACTGTATGATTGCAGAAATAATACCCAAAAGCTTCAACTAATCTGAACTCTTTCGGAATGACAGCTCTAGCAATTTCTGCTTTCACAAGATGAAACTGATACAAGGCACTGAAATGCATGCAGTAGAAAATAAATATGGCTTATAGTTTGTGATCAGTCTCTTTAAGAAGAAGAAGAGAATGGTGAGTGAAGCTAATTCAAAATGTTAAAAAGGAACTCTATCACTTGCCTGCCTTTAAAAATCCAAGGAGGTTTACCATATCCTGAAGAGCGTTTGGTTTCCTCAACCTCCATAGCTTTCCTTTCTGGTTTAGGGTTTACAATGTCATTCATTATTAAAAACAACAGATATGCTTGGCTTGCTAGAATGGATTTTTTTTTATTTTTTAGGGAAAAAGAAAAAAGGATGTTTAGGTTGAGTGAGTGGGTGAAATCCCAATAAAGAAAGAAAGCATCATCAGTGAATACAATCAATCAATCCTTCCTTTAGGATGGCAACTGTGAACATTATGGATTCGAAAATCAAAATTGAATTCAATATGAACCCTATCTATATAGTCAGTCGAGAATTAAATTAAATTAAACAAAAAAAGGGTAAAGAAAGAAAGATACCTCCTGAATCAATTGAAATCTTATCAACTAAAGCTTCTTCATTTTCCTACTAATAATCAGTGACAGACAGTGACTGTTTTTCAAGATTGGAAGGAATTTGGAGCAGCAAGATTGGATAATAGGAGAGGAGTAAAAAACTACAATTTTGGTCCCTAAGGTTTTTGCTTTTCTTTAAAAGTGCTACCTACCTACACACACACACACCTTTGATAACTCCGTTAGAAAGCCTTGGTTTTTTTACATATATTCTTTTACTACTTTGATAACAACACAAACAAATAAAAACCTTAGTAGAGGGAAGGGAGGATAAAAAGCAAGCCAACGTCGTCTAAGTTTTGGCGCGTAAAAATAAAAACCCTAGCTTTTATAGGAGCAAGGGCATATAAACCCTAATTATAATCCCAAATGAAATTGAAGGCAAAATGATGGCGGAAACTCGTCTTCTTGTTGCGTTATCAGGTTGAGATTATTTCCTTTTGGCTGCTTTTCTTTTCTTTTTCTTTTGTGTGTTTTATATATAATGACAGATTAATGCCAGCAGCTACTGCTACTACTGGAGATGGAGATGGAGATGTTGTTGATGATGATATGGGACGCTTCCTGTCACTTCACCATCCAAAATCTGGTATCTTTATTTCTTATTAATTTCATTTCTTATTCTTTTTAATTAATTCAATTCAGCAGCATATTTCATATTACTATATTTTAGGGACACTACATGCTACCTACTGATTAATGGAGGCCTTCAAGAACTTAATTGGTTCAAACAATCTTATGGCTCTTGGTTTCTGGGAGATCATATATGTGAAGGTAGTAAAATCATGCTCCCTCCCTCCCTCCCTCCTGAACCTGAACCTGATATATATATATATATATATATATATAGAGAGAGAGAGAGAGAGAGAGAGAGAATCAAAATAAGAATATCTTTACATGTCAGCAGATGGTGGTTTGTACATTGCTACTCCGGTTGATCCTGTTTTCATCCTACTGCCTATGTTTGACCAAGCACGGATGAAGGTATGTTAATCTAAAAACTAATACCAATGGCTGACAAGGAGGTATCTTCAATGCGTATTCTGTTCTACTTGACTGCAGAAAGGAGATGATCCAGGGAAGTTTAGGCAACTTGATGAGATCCTTTACGTTCACGACTATCCTGGGTATCATCATTTATCATCCATTGCAGACAAGTCTATGGAAGTTGTTTGTGATTGTAAAGGTAATTTAGTACCTACCTCTGATTTTATCAGCTGTTTATATAAATAAATGTTACATAGCATATAGTTTTTCGACAGTTCCTAAGACAGAGAGGATGTCATATTCATATTCATAGACTGGCAGCTAGCATTTTGAAACAAAACTTAAGATGGTTGTTGCTTACCTGATTATTAGTTTTGTTCTTCAAAGTAACTTCTTGCATTCATTGCACAAGCGGGTGAGTTGGTATAAGTCCAATAAATTTGCATATTGAAATGGTATTGGTTCATTTTATGTACTATCTCAATTCTTTTCACTTTTAGGTGGGCATGAAATTTCTATTCGTTTGTTCATATTCTTTCTCTTTTACAATGTAGCAGAGATTGGATCCACAAAGTTTTTTAGACTTAATGACTCAAAGGTTGTAGCTTGGATGTACTATAAGGTAATCTTCGTCTCCTACTTTTCTAGATGAGTGATTGGTTGACATAAACTAACTTTTAAAATAGATGGCTGTTTTTGTTTCGTTCAGTATCCCAATATTGTGTGCTAGAATTTTAAAGGTACTTATACTAGAACTGCAAGAGCTTTTGTGTATTTATGTTTCAGATTCCACTCACAATATCAGTTGCCCTAGTCTTTGCAGTATGTGAGTGTGTTCTATTTCTTTTTTGTCAAGTATCGAGACTAATCCTAAGTGATGCCTTAGAACAGCCGTCGAAGAAAATGGCGACTCTGTGCATGCAAAATGTCAGTATTCTTGGAGACCATGATATGCTCCCCTAGTTATGAATTGAGGAGAAGATGGGGCTTGCTAGTCTGTAAAATGTAAATCACAACAAAATCGGTTATACCAAGTCAAAGACTCTAATAGTAAAAAGATGAATAGACATTTCATTTGCAATAAAGCAGGTTTACAAGTTCATTCAAGAATTTTGTTATTGGTAGTTGTGCAAAACTTTACAGATGAACACCGCTCATGGTACTTTGTAATTTAAATTACATATCACTCCTTGAGTAGTAGGATAAACATGAATGATCCCTAACTTGCTAGTTGCTACTCATAAAATCAACTGGAGTCTTCTCTAGTGGCTTTATCAGGCATGTCCAAAAGCTTTGTTATTAATGTGATGTGATATGGCCGGATGGAAGGAGGCTTTACAGCGGCACCAATGACCATAGCTCAAAAAAATCATTAATCAGACCAAGTTACCTTCTTGCACCCAGTCTCTAAATGGGGATTAAGCGGAAGCGTAAGTGTTTCATTTGAATAAACAAAGTAACTATATTTAGATAAATATATGGAAATCAAAATTCCAGTAAAATATTATTTTGATGGGAATTACTTTTTGTTATCCCTTGGAAATAGCAAGGTTCAAGTATATTGGGAGTAAGGGGGTACTGTATAGGAAGTGTATAAATGTGTATATTCTCAACTTAGGATTTATACTTTATATCTCTACTGAATATTTACACATTGCAGGATTGATATCATCCCTTAAATGTATTTGTATGTGCTTTTTCTTGTTTGCAAATGTAAAAGCTATCTCCATGGGCTGTTAAATTATTTGGTTGTTGATGTGGGAGCATATCATAATAATTGGCAGGTACAACAATTAAAACAGACATTACCCAAGCTGGATAAGAACTATGCTGCTCGCACTCAGAAGGATATTTGTACGGTTTGTGGAATAATTTAATATATCCTGATTGTTTTTACAAAAATAAATGATTTAATTTCTTTGTTGCCATTATACTTTTTGGTAACAACTGCCATAAAATGTTACTTTGCTGCATTCTCGTGGTAAATTAAAGTCGTGGTTGATGATGGTAATGTATATTATTGATGGTCATATTATGTAAATGAAGATCTGAATTGGTTGAAAATTAGAAAGGGAAGGAATATTTATTTTCTTGTTTGTTTGTTTGTGGTGCAGTGGGTGATGCTGTGATGATTTTGGGTGAATACTTGAAAGATGAGCCATGGTTGAAGCTCCTATGTAACAATCTTGGGTTGTTATTCCTTTTTCTTTCTAAAACCAAACCTCATGTTCTTTCAATTCTTATTTTTATTATTTATTTATTATTAAACTTTTACAAATTTCAGATTAAATATGGATGCTGATGAAGTCCTCCTACCAACTACTACTACTACTACTACTACTCATTCTTCATCTAATAATAATCCCATACAACAACAGGTATGTAGTTACTTTTTAATGAATAAATTTATGCATATCTTTACCCCGTTTATTTATTTATTTATTTAGTATTATGTATTTAATATGTTTCGGAGAACAGACAGGGAACGAAAAGAGAGTTACCCGAAATACAAGGGCAAACGTGAAGACAAAAGCAAAAGCAAAAGCAGAGGAGACGAATTCACATAGCATCAAAGACATGTTTAGCAGGAAGAGAGCTTCAAGGAATTAATTTGTTTGTTTGTTTGTTTGTTTGTTGTTTTATATATAATATAAACTGATATGGTATGTATCATCCTTGTTCAACTTCATTAATCATCATAACCCTAACATTTGTCAAGAATTAGTTAATATTGATTTAGGCAGAAATCAACAACATACACAAGTTGTAATGTCATATTACTTTTTGAACCAACCCGAATAAGATATATATATATATATATAAGCCTTTTGAATTAGGTCGGCCGATTGACTAGATCTAAACACACTAGGGGTGAGCACAACCCGATCGAACCCAAAATTAGGCAAAATGACCCGAACCCGAGAAACCGAGGGTGTATTGCGGCTCGGTTTGGGTTCAACTCTCCAACCCCGAACCGACCCGAAACCCGAAATATTAAAAAAAGGTTTTAAAATCATTTTATATATAATTTTATATAATAAATAACTTTTATACTCTATAATTCTTTGCAATCACACCACCACCGGAAATGGCAATCCGACCTCCATTACACATACTCTTCTTCTTAGTTTTCATCGAATTTTCCGGGTTGAGTTCACAACAGTTCTTAACTTCCAAGTAACTTCTGAGTAATATTCGGGTTAAGTAATATTCATTTCATAATCCCCCATATATGTATGTAAAAACAAAATAAATTATTTGAGTGAGTTTACACTTTACAGCTTCATTCATTCATAATCCTCCATATTTGTATGTAAAAACAAAATAAATTATTTGAGTGACTTTACACTCTACAGCTTCATTCGTTCATAATCCCCCATATTTGTATGTAAAAAAAAATAAAAATATTTGAGTGGGTTTACACTTTACAGCTTCATTCATTCATAATCCCCCATATTTGTATGTAAAAACAAAATAAATTATTTGAGTGGGTTTACACTTTACAGTTTCATTCATTCATAATCCCCCATATTTGTATGTAAAAACAAAATAAATTATTTGGGTGAGTTTACACTTTACAGCTTCATTCGTTCATAATCCCCCATATTTGTATGTAAAAAAAAATTATTTGAGTGAGTTTACACTTTACAGCTTCATTCATTCATAATCCCCCATATTTGTATGTAAAAACAAAATAAATTATTTGAGTGGGTTTACACTTTACAGCTTCATTCATTCATAATCCCCCATATTTGTATGTAAAAACAAAATAAATATTTGAGTGAGTTTACACTTTACAGCTTCATTCATTCATAATCCCCCATATTTGTATGTAAAAACAAAATAAATTATTTGAGTGAGTTTACACTTTACAGCATCATTCATTTCATAATCCCCATATTTGTATGCAAAAACAAAATAAATTATTTGAGTGAGTTTACACTTTACAGCTTCATTCATTTCATAATCCCCCATATTTGTATGCAAAAACAAAATAAATTATTTGAGTGAGTTTAGATCTAGTCAATCAGCCGACCTAACTCGAAAATTGAAAAAAAGGAAATTCAAATCTAATTGATACGAAGATAGGTTCAACCGTATTTATTGAGTTAGAATTGTGATAAAGTGATTTGAACTTGATCCAACATGATGAATCAAATGTTTCTTTATGCTTTGGATTTGATATAGTTGATTAGCTTATTGATTACTATGTATGCATTAGCCATTGAACCAACCCGTACATTTTGGCTATAAATTTAAAATTAAATTGGATTGTTCAAATGTTTTCAAACTAATCAATCTAACTCATGTATAACACTACTTTTTAGTGCCTCTCTTTACCAATTCAAAGAATAATAGAATAATATAATGTTATTATGAAGAGATCTCCACACTAGAATGTGAATAATATAAATTAAAGTAGTAAATCAATCTATGGAGGGAGTATGGTGAAATGTTGTTTTTTTTTTAAATTTGGTGGCTCTTTATATTAATTAAAGCATAGATGTAAGGCCCCTTCCGAAGAAGAAGAAAAAGAAAGAAAAAAAAATAGAGAGAATCATTCGTGTTACATAGTTTGTCTACTTTATGGGTTATAAGCTACATAAATGATAGATTTGTAAAGTTGAGTTAACGGAATAAATGCAAGAAATGTATCTGAAGAAGGTTAATTCTCAAGCCTATCCAGAATTGCATTTGATACAAGGATTGATATGGTATACATATCTGCACAACTCATTCTAATATGCATCCAATGGTTAATAACCGCTTTTTACGCTTTTCACGGTAACTCAACCCTCACCGGAACCCAACCCTACAAGGTTAGGATCAAATTTCAATATTATGACTAGATTGCTTCACAATATCTATAAGGTTTAATAGAAGTATACTTTTATGTGATTTCTGGAGGTTAAACCTTTTTTATGAAATTGTAGGCTATCAGTTGGGTGTTTACTTTATTTGACCTACGTATCATGAAAGAGAAGATGATGCTTACTTTCTTGTTCCTAAATCCATGATGCATGATTATCAATATATAAATTTAACCTAAGCATGAATCACAGCTTATGCTTTGGAAAATAAAAAAGCACACTGAAAGCAGAAGAACATGTAATTTTGAGATCCAAAATTGAGTCGAATGAATTGGCCTTGTTATAATTCCAAAGATGGTGACTTTAGGGGCCATTTACTTGAACACTTACCCGGTAAGTGCTCACCGGTAAAATTGAACACCATCGCTACCATATCGGACACCATTTTGATCTCTCAAAATGGTATTGTACAAAATAATTTACCGGGTAAGAGTTGTCAGTCTCACTTACCCGGGTAAGACTCTCGGTTCATGCTATCGCTCTTACCGGGTAAGATTCTAACCATTTTCATGTTTGTCCCATAAGGTAAATTGACTTGGTAAGCACTTACCGGGTAACCGTCAAGTAAACGGACCCTTAGTTAAAAACTTGTGATTTCTTTTGTTGTCCTCCCCTGCTCTCAGTTTCTTATGATAGTGGATGAGACAACCATGCCATGGCTTCTTATACTAGAAAACTTGGGCTAATTCCTTTTATCTGACATACAGGAATGCTTACCCACCGAGACACTTACCCAGTATATTATTATCTTCCTAGAGCGAGCTCAAGTATATGTATATCAGCAATCATTAGCGATTTTATAAACAAATAATTGGAATGAATATAAAGGGTTAGGTTAGGTTTAGTGTGAGGAGTAAGAGTAATGGTTGTTGTAATTGAGATATTCCCAGAAGCGTGGGAGACTGAACTCTACGTTCTTTGGAGACTTGACATACATTTCATACACTTGTCTCATCTTTCCTTCAAATGCTTCTTTAATCCGTATAACCTGCAAACAAAAACAAACCAAAATTTACATTATATAAAATTAACTAATTCTACATTTTAACGAACAACCAACCTCAGCCATGTTGACACCCAGAGTCTTTGATGCAATCACAACACGACCAAAGTCCAATGCACATTGCAAAATGCTTTCAATAATCTCACCGATCCCTTTCATATTATCAGATAAAAAACATCTGCAACCAAAACAACGATAACATCATCATCATCATCATCATATCCTAAATAAATAAAAAACACATTTAAAAGTACTCTTGATTTTTACTTACATGCTTAGCGAATCATTCAGATAATCCATATGAACAAACTCCAGATCCCTCAAATCCTTAACCTAATAGTAACAATACCATGCCACCCAATTTGATTACATTAGAAATAAACAAAAGACAGCCACTACCAAAAATTAACATAAATGATTGTTTGTTTGTTTGTTTGAAACCTACCTTGTGCTTGAGAGAGTGTAGAAATCTGCACCAGGACACATGTGATAACTGAGACTGAACATATTGCTGCAATGTCGATACAAAATGAAATATCTGCTGCCTGAATCAAACCAACCACCACATAATCAAACATCAGCCTAAGCCCCCCATCAAACAAAGAAATATGTTTCGTATTTGGCTATAACTTAAAGCTGCATACATACCGCAGTTTCACCATTATATTGAAGTGGCATTTGCGTAAATCAGAATCACTGCCCTGCTTGGTGAAATGCATGAATTCCTGTATGATGTATGTATGTTGTTAGTTTCTTTATGTTATTATAACTATAGTTATACTAGAATTCCATCAGCTCAACTACGGTAAGGAACCTCAAAAGGCATTCAACGTTGGTACGTATCTGTTTGGACTTACTATCAGCCTCTATGATGGAAGTAAGTGTAAATGAACTCCAAACAGAAATACAAACAAATAGAGAAACCACCATACCTTAAATGAGCACCATATTTGAGTCAAAGAAGATTGTGCAAGCTTCACTTGTAGCAAAAAAACTGAAGATTTGAGCATATATCTTCAATGCACCGGGAGTCAAAACAATGCTAATTGGCCAATCTACTCTGTAACCCAGCCCTATAACATTCAAGGACTGAATACCTGCCAACATACCATCCATGCCTTAATCACTCACTCAAAATTACATAATAAAAACTTCCATTCCATTCAGTGGAGGAGATATAAATTAATATACCAGTTGCAAAGGCAGCAGGAAGAGAAGTGGAGCCTTCATCTTTCATGTACATGAATAATCTATCTTTATATTGATCTCTTTCGCATGAAGACCTCTGAACTGCTAGCTCAAGAAGCCCCTGAATTTCAGATATCTTTTTGTCTGCCTCCATCACATTCCATTTCTGAGATATAAAATAAAATTTAGCATTAACCACAAGGGTTGTGGTGTAGTGGTTAAGGCTCTGGGGTATGTGGTGGAATATCCCATCTGCCCAGGGTTCCATTTCAGGTGTGCACAACAATTGTGGCCACTAAGTTATCAGGGGCTGATGTCTTGCAGCTATAATTTGCTGGGATGGGCTTAGCCCCAGGACACCCTTCCAGAAGAAAAAAAAAATCAAGACCAAAGAAGAATGTAGTAAATACATGATGCCCAAGTGACACAATAAACAAATCTGCCCAGTCTGCTGACTCCATCATGTGGTAACGTCGCAAAGCCAGCAAATGTTCTTGCAAGGAGAAACCTTCCTCAAGTAGCTTAATGGTCAACTTACTCACATAAATATATCTACCAACATTAAGGAGGCACATGGAGGATTCAAGTACAGAGGCATAGTAACGATTCAGATTTTTTTTATTTTGCATGAGCAATGTTAGTGAATACTTGTCGATTCTAAGGAGAAAAAAAAAATAGGATGGCCTGTGATACTGATAAAGCCACACAGTTTGGATAAATGCAAGCCAAGGTAAGATGAAAACAATTCCAATTTGCTTAACTGGTTTAAGGTTGAACGTATCCACTAGCAAAAAAAAAAAAAAAAAAAAAAAAAAAAAAAAACCACACACCAGAGGCACCTGTGATTTAAACTTTTATCATACAGAATGCATGAAATTAAGGATACTGTAGCTGAATCTCCTCCAACAGGCATTTCTCAAGAACAAAGTCCAATGGCATCTCAATAACTGCAGCCACACTGGTCTTATGCTCACGAGGGCGGATATCATTTGTGTTACCCGACCCATCAAGCAAATGTTCCCAACAACCGCCACCATTTACATTCTGTAACAATGATTGTTCTCGGTGATCAATTTTTAAGCCAAGAGGTGCATATAAGGACTTCTTGACAGTGACTGCATCACCACCATTGCCTTCATTATGGTAATTTTTCATAGTAGAACTATTAGCTGATACAAATAACTGGCCACCTCTGTTAGAACTGCCTAACCTATCCACACATTCAGTAAACGGATCTCTTACGGACCTAAAGTCAAAAGAAGGTAAAAACACTTTGGAAGATCTTTCTCGTAGCTTGCTTGTCCCCACTATTAGGTTAGCAGATTCAACCTCCCATGATTCCAAGCATCTCAAACTTTTAACATCAGCAGAAGAAGAATATTGGCCTTCCGTCATGCAGGAAAATTTGCAATCTAACTCAAGGGGAACACCACTCATATTCATCCATGAATGCTGAGGATGCAAAGGATAACGGGGTAAATCAGCAATTTTCGATAGGTCATGTGAACCACTACTCATAGTGGATGGGCATGGACTTTCACCTTGGGAAGGATTTTTTAATAGAATATTGGAAGAGGTATCTGAATTAAATTCCAACGCAGACAAGTACTTTTCCTCTAGATCTTCTGAATCATGAAAAAGGTCAACCATCTTCTCAGATTCATCTACCTCTTCTTCACCAGAGTTTTCGATGGATGAACATTCATATTGATCCTCCACATAAGAGTCCTCAGTCATGCTAGATGCATCAGAATCGACTGTAGCAAGAGGCCTGACGGTCAGAAGAAGATTAACACTTTAGGGAATTTATAAGAGCCTTGAAAAGATAACTGAACAAGCGGATAAATAGAGCTTAATATGAAGGTTCTTTGTGATTTTTATGCAAGCCAAGGTGTTGGAAGGGCATTAGCAACTGCATTTAATGAAAGCACGTACATGTTACCTAATTCACGATGTGCACTGGTTGTGGTAGGGGTACTAGTGCATGATATATAGAGTTAGTGCTATGTGGTTTGTCAGCGTTGATCTTACTAAGTAGGGGAAATTTAGTGATTATTTTATTTTAAGAGTAGATAATACCGATGATCACAAATAAATAAGTACAAGGTTATGAATTATAATTGGTCGAGTTAATCTTCATAGATCTCTTTGTATAAAAATAACTGGTCAGCATTCAGTTCTTAAGTAGCATTTCAATAAAGGAGTATGAAAGCTTTGCCATTTGGAGAAAACATAGGTTTTTTATTTACCAACTCATAATTCTCACATATTGCTCAAATTTAAAGGAGTTGAAAGCCTGTGATTCTCATATATTGTTATCATTTATTCCAGATGGATGCCTTATTATCTACTTCATGGGTACTGAACTCCTAAAAGCGTATTGAACATTCTACAAACTACAAAGTAAATCAGAAACTAGAATATCATGGAAAAGTCTTACAACCATTAAAAGACTATAAGGTCTTCTAGGATGCCCCGGAGTCTTTCATGGTGAACTGCTTTCTTGGCATCCACTAGTGCCACAACTCGCACTTTTCAAGTACAGACTCTACATGCAGTCACCGCACAAACACCCACTTCGTACATACAAAGAGGTCATCTGAGGATGACTTCAGAATATCCTAGAAGACCCTATAATGTTCTAACTTCTAAGATAGTATAAAGTACTATAATGTTCTTGGGTATCTTGTGTTATACTAAATGTTCATGATTTCTAGGAATAGCGTTGGTGTGTAGTTCATGTCCAAACCAAATATTTGCCAAACAAGTTGTTATCAGATTTGATCATAACATGTTATTTTAGTCTAGTTAATATTATGTAAATTGCTGACAGAAACTTACCATCTGATGAAGAATCATAACCCCTGATTTCATGGGATTTGATTATTGCTGATTTTCTCTATTGTCAGAAAATTACCATCCTTGGTTTGTAAATCCCTTAAATTAGAGATTGTATTTTAGGCCTCTAAGGCGTATATAAGCCTATTCGTGATCAAACAAATTAACACAACAGAATTTCTCTAAATATATATGGTATCAGAGCTAGCAACCGTTGGGAAAACATGTGGGTATTTCTGATGTTCAAATCTATCGAGTTAATGAGCCAAGTCAAGACCATAGAATTTTCGGCATTCCGTTGTGGATAAACAGGATTAGGTGGTTTACAACGGTGATAGATGCGTCCTTGCCACTCATGAAAAGAGAAAGAAATTGTGGCCACTGTAAAAAGGTTTTTATGTGCAATTTATGAAGGAATTTCATGCAATGATGAGTTGTTTAATGAGGCTGTAGACCTGTAGACAAGGGAGAGAACGTCTTTGTGTTGTGGCCAGTGGGGGCTATTTGGAGAATCAACCACATGAATTTGACATGGCTACTCGTGTTTGGTGAGGCTTACACTCACATGCTCCTCACGTTTGGTGAGGCTTGAACCCCTTGGCCTCCACGGAGATTGGGATGTACCAGTAACCCGGGTACCATTGGGCCAATGACCCTTTGGTCATGGGAACAAATGTTATAAATAAGTGAACCTTTTGCTTTTCTCATTCTCCAATCCACCCTCCCAAGAAGACTGTAGATACAACTTACAAGAACATTCTAGGTTATACTACCCAAGTCCTAGACTACTACAAGTATAATGAACATTCCAATAGTACAAGAGTCTAGACCATCGTAGTGAACCGTATTTTATCTAAGAACGCTACAGGGTATCTGCGATGTGACATGCTTCATTGTACTATTTTCTTGGCACTGCACTAGGTAGATACCAATCATCTCAACTTTATGATGTAGTTGACTCAAAGAGCTTTGGCTGTGAGATTAGGCCTTACAGACTCATGTACCTTACCTTCAATTACGAGTGAGGGTGCAAGTGCAACATTAAATCAACTTTCATGGCCATGTTGATAGTAGTACTGTGAACATGTTGACTAGGTATACGATAAGGAAAAGACTTCCTTTTCAGATAGACATCCTATGATTGTTGTAGCCAGAAACTCAAATGCACATCGATAACATGATATCAGAAGCAAATATACAGTCCCTAGTAGTTTGTCACCCAAGTTATTTTATCTTTCAAGGGCAACATAAACAATTCCCCACATTGTTAGTTGCTCATATAGATACATAAATAAAGAGATCTTACAGATTTTGATTCATATTCTTAGCTGAAGAAGAAACCCATCTATCATTAGCTGCAAATGGTACTTCCAGGCGTCCTTTACCGGTGGAAATAGAAGTGGGTATATAGTGTGGGATTACCTATTAAACGTAATATCCAGGTCAGCCATGAATTGAGAGATAAACTTCAATGACAATTCACCAACAAAACCATATGCAGGAAAAGTATGTGAAAATAATGTTGAACCATGATGGTATAGTCACTGATTTTTAAACATTGTCTGAACAATACTATTATGAAAAAAAACTTTCATTAAATCTATTTGCTAGTGGTTGATAGTTTCTCAGAATTATCTATTGCACAAGGTCTATGAAATTCACTGATCACTTGAAAGAAGCCTTCACTTGAAGTCCCATGCGCACACTATGAAGAAATGGAGGATTATAGGAGAATACTAGAGACAGGAATAAACAGAGAAGAGTTAATTTCCTAATAGCATTTTGAAAGTAAATGTATACTTCTTGCATATAAATCTTTCATTCCTAATTAAGACAGCCTAATATAAGCTTCTTTACCAAGCAAAATGCATGTTTCATTATAAGTCCCTACAACCTCTTGTCTTGTAGCTTAACTTGCATTTCACAGTTCACATCACATGAGTTGCAAAGGAAGCTGAAAAAACAATATATACAACGGTCCAAAATTTACAGTAGGACACATTAACAGTAGAGAGTATTAACTTGTGTGGTTACCCTTTGTAATTAGAACTCAAATGTCTGACAACAACCAAAAAGTTAAGCAAGTGTTGCTCCAAAAGAAATTAAATATCAAGCTGGAAACTTAAGGCCCATTGTCTATGCATTAGAAGCAAGACCACTGACTATTCGACATTAAGGTGTTTTAACAGACTAAGATATGTGTGTGAAGTACATAGGAAAGAAGGAAAGAATTATTTTAGTATATGGTATTTACTAGCATGCATAGTAGACAAGAATAGCTAACACTTATTATGAAATTACCTGATGATATTTAAATTCTAGGTTTGGCAAATGATCTTTGAGTTTTTCCATCATGATTTTGTAGTAATCTCGCCTTGCAAGTACCATCCTTTCAATACCTTCCTTACTGAAAGACAAATGAGATGCATGTGATAAACGAGAGCTTGACAATCTACTCCAATAGGGAAGGAAGTCCTCATAAGTACGGTTCCAACTGCCAACCCCGTCAGAAAATTCCAATAATTTTATTAGTACTTGAAGCTGCTCGCCAGCCCTAAAAAGTGGAATCAAGATGTCTTTCAGAAAACAAGGAACAGAAACTCCATCTTGCTCCTGGAACAAAAAATTCACATTGCGCTAATAAGCATGAAAGAGTACCAAAGTAGCAACTCTGGATAGAAGAATAATGGTGATAAAAATTCAGTATTTACCCTGATGGTAGCTGATGGGAAGTCAACAAGCACTCCAGTGTTAGAAAGTGAATAAGATTGTTGACTATTAGCCTCAGCCACTATGAACTCATTAAAAGGATCAGTAATTTTGGCCTTGAAAATCCAGGATCTAACGAAGTCAAAGTAAGGTTCACACGAGTGGATGAAGAGAGTTTTCAGAAGAGCGCAATGGACTGGATCAGCAACCTGCATGTTCACATCAGCCAAAATTGGTATCCATTTTAAATGGCAATATAGCATGTTGCATAACTTTTGATTGCAGACCAACAATTCCAAGATCCTTGAACTCATATTTTAAATTCTATCAGGAGTCAAGCAAAGCCATAATGATTCATCATAGCACCAATACTTTCACATTATGTTGTATGAAGACTAAAATAACCGACTTTGAAATCAAAAGTATGTTGATCAAGCCAAATAATGACAAAAAAATTCCTAAACTGACCAGCAGTAATACCAAATTACCATGTCTAAGCTAGAATTGTACGAAACATCAAGACCAGTAAAGTTGATATTGATAGTTCAAAACCAACACCTAAATGTAACTAGCGTCTTTGAAATGAGGATAACACAAGTGAAAATATGCTATTGAATGATGAACATGTACAAAACACAAGAATTCAAGTAGGTTTATATGAAAGTTACATTTCTGGGTAATACGAAAACGAACTGCTAACCTTGAGCTCCGTATACAAGTAAGTGAGAAGATCTCCACCTCTTGGAAAGTCGCTAAATTTTGTTTGAGTCTCTAAATCCTCAAGGGGTGAAAGCGAGAAGCAAAGAGCCAAATTATGCACGTTGCAGATGCTTCCAATAACCTCGATCTGAGTTCTCAATTCTTTCATGTGAAGGTAAACCTCCAAGAGCGTAAGTTGGGAAAGACAGCCAATCCCCAAAGCAGTAGTGGAAGTTATTTTATGATTATCTGATAAGCGGCGTCGTCTGAAAGCAACGGAGGAAGATAACGTATCCAATGCAGCAATGTAACCTTCCAAAACATCTCCAACAGCAACTGCAAAAGCCTGGTTGACGAGACTGTATGGAGGATGATGATGAGTTTCTGAGTCGGTGGTATCCCAATTTAGATTTGTGAAATGATTAACAAACTTATGGAGTAAGAAAACCTCACACCCCATGCAGCCGAGGGATGTAAGTATCTTTTCTAGGGCAAGCGTAGTTAAGGAGTGGTTCCACAAGGTAGGAATCCGGTGAAATGTTCGGTCAGTTGGATCGGAACGAAATACTGAACATAGTTTATGAATGCTTGTGAGGGATGAGTGTAGACCTTGCAGAGCATTGATGGCCAACCTCACTAAACTAGCCTCCTGAAATGTAAGTAACATATTATTATTATTATTATTATTTTGAATTTTGATTAATCATAAATGTAACATATATACATGTACATACATATCTAGGGCACATATAATGAAAATGAATTGGAAATTGGAAAAACAGAAGTAAGAACTTACAGAAACAAGGGAGGTTTGATAGAAAGGTGTAGAAGAAGAAGAAGAATTAGGTTGAGAGAATCCATTTCCACTTTCAGTAGGTATGGATTCCCATGGTCTGGGTGGAAGCCATGGATCTTGGACCTTCAAATTGTTGAAAAGCGAAGAAAAGTCGGCATCCACAGCCATCGAAGAGAAGAGGCAGAGGCCTCTTTTGAATCAAATCGAATCAAGAATTCTTCAAATGAAAAACAATTCTTTAGCAGACGCAACACAAGAATTCTTCAAACTTCAAACTTTTTTCTTTACTAAAATACAAATGATGAAAAAAAGGAAAATAGGTTTTGTTTTAACACTTCGATGAAAATAAACAAAAAGAAAAAAAAAACTTAGACTATTATTAAAATTCATTGATAGGAAGTGAAAGAAAAAATTATTTTACATTTAACCTTAAACTATTATTATTTTACATAGACTCTCTTTCGGTCACTCTTTCACATCATCTTTTGGGATGAAATATAATTTTATTTAAAGGTTTTTTACTTTTGATTCTTTATTCTAGATAAATATTCTAGAAGATGCTCTAAGTAGAGATGGCCAAATACCGGTCCCGGGCCGGTCCTAACCGGTCCTTAATCGGTCCGGTCCTAAACAGTAACACACCGGGACCGGTTAAGGAGTAACCAGTTACGGTTCGGTCCGGTCCTATGATTCGAAGGTGAGAACTGGTTAGGCTACTTCAGATAACCGGTTAACCTTAACCGGTTAGAACCGGTTAAGGGACCGGTTATGGATCAGGACCGGTTTTTTTTTTCTTACAACTATATAAACTTGCAAAAGAAAGGTCACGTTCGTTACTTTAAAAATACGTTTTATTATTCTTCGAAAATATAAGCTAAGTACATTAATTATATATAAAATAAAATACATCGTTTAACGAGAGAGAGTTGAGAGGGTAGAACTTGCAAAAACGAATACGAATTATAACGAGAACTTTGCGTTTTTTGCGTTTTTCGTAAGTTTGTAAGTTGGTATTCATCCCAAACCCCACACCACTTATTTATATGGCAAATGGAGTCAAAAGGAGCCAAAAAACGGTCATCTATGCTGAAAATCGAAGCCAACGTCTATATTAACGGTAATATTTTTTGAATGCATCGGTTCGGTCCTTAACCGGTCCCGGTTCGGTCCTTAACCGGTCCCGTTCCGGTCCTAACCGGTCCTGTGAAAAACGCCAAAAATCGTAACCGATGGTGTGGACCGGTTGACGGACCGGTCCTTAATCGGTCCGGTCCTAACCGGTTACGGCTCGGTCAAGTCCTCGGTTAACCGGCCGGTCCGGTCCTTTTTGGCCATCACTAGCTCTAAGTATACAATGTCATAAAAAATTATTTTTTATTAGAAAAAGACAAAACAGTGACAAATAACCAAAACACTCCTTTGAGTTAAGTGGGTTAATTGGTTTTGTTAGAGGGAGGAACCCAAAGTCCAATTATTTATTTTAATTATGGGACCAACATGGGTAAAAAGTGTAACCAAAAAAAGACCAAATCCATAATTTACTCATATGTAAATTACACAATTGAAATATAAAAATCATTAAATTTGAAGAATAAACAGGTTAATCTATCTTGAGTTCAAACTCATAAACAAGTTCGTAAATTTTATATAGGGTTAGGACGTACAAGTCAAATTTGTTAGACAAACATCAAGCTCGAACATGATTTTCAAGCTCAAATACTACTTAGAAAAAGTTACTCGAACTCGAGCCTAACTCAAACAACATTTTCGCATAAACACATAAATGATCCCCGATTCGATTCAATCAACTACTTGTCATGATAAATACAGGAAATGATCGATTAAAATAAACCGACAATTGTATAAACCGTCTTAGGGTACCGAATTGATTTGATTTTGGAATCATATACATACACATTACATAAGATTGAACACCATTTAACACAAAAATATCGAGTTGTTGATGTTTTAAATGTACAGTACATAATCCAACCAACAACCCACCCATGGAACAGGAATTTGAGTAACATATGTAGGAGCCATCAATCAAAGTAATACGTACTCATCATGAACGAATGGATTTGATTTCATGTCGTTGTTGCCTTCGTCTTCCCACGGAAGGGAGACAATAGGGAAAAGTGTCTTGAAGCTGTCAAGTAGACACAAACAAACAAACAAATTAGGAACAAATGCATACTCCTTTGTCTACCATTCCTACTGCTTTCCCTATTTGCGCTTCTCATTAAGAGCATTTCCAACAACCATGCTAATAGAAATTTTGGTCATTTAGGGGAGAGAGAGAGAGAGAGAGAGAGAGATAATATCTTATTATAAAAGATTTGAATAATATAGTTAATGCTAGAATTGCTAAAATAGAGTACCTATTGGAGTTGGATGTAGGTTTTTGTAGAGATTTGACGTTTGAAACTCTATTTTAGAAAAACTATAACATAGTTGTCTGAGATGCTCTAAGGCCAAATAAGACAGGTTGAAATTCAATAGAGTAAAGTAGAAAAATATGTTTTAAACATACACTTTTGAGAAGTATTTGCATGAGTGGGAGTTTGATCTTCAGAAATTAATGTCTTCAATGTTTGAACTGCTGGATAGTCAGATTGTCAGAAGACGAAAACTATATATATAATGAGTGTTATTTTACTAAATCACATGCAACAACTCATATGTATTTTCTCCTAAAATACAAGCTAGTGCATGGAAAGAGATCCCCACGTAACATTTATAGATAACAGCAAGGATGGACATTTTATTTTCTCCTCATATGTATAAAATTGTAGATGCATCAATGAGCATAATAACAATAAAGCAATTGAGAGTTACCTTCACCAGAAGCGGCATCATTCAATGTAACATTATCTGTTTCAAAACCATTCCCATTTGCAGTATCGGAAGGGCTGTGGCTTTTCTTTCCTAGTTTCAGAAGTCGTCTGAATCCTTTTGCTTCCTTCACTTGGGGTTTCTCAAGGACTTCAGAGATCTTTTCCAGCTTCAGGTTGTTAAAATCAGAAACATATGCTTTTTCAGTTCCCCCAATCCCAAAGGTTGTCTGAGGTGCTTTGGCATAGTCTGAATTTCTAGTAGATGGGTCTTCGAAAGATGAAACACGCGCATAAGGAGCTTGGTAGGCTTTTTCAGCTGAACTTGTGCCTGGACTTTCCTCCAAAGAACTCTTCCTCACCTGATCAACATGATAACCCACATTTAAAATCAAACAACAATTTGATGTCAAAGTTAATGGTTGGTTACTTATGGAAAAGGAGGTCATTTTGGATCAAAACTTAACCAAAAAGGAAATGTTGCATCTATTATTATGACATCCCGAAAAAGGAAATTGTTGCATCTGTTAAGGGGAGCGGAGAGTTTGTGATGAAAAATTCTCATTGATTTTACCTCAGAAGATTTAGGATGCATCTGTGGTTGGATTGAAATCGTCCCCTTATCAACAATCTCCATGGACTCATGACTGGCTGCACGATCTTCCTCAATATTCTTCCCTATTCCATGATTACTATCAAATTCCTTAGCTGCATTTCCCAAAGTTATCGATGGCTGCTTATGTTCAAGCATAACAGTCTTGTCAATAACAGGGTTGTCAGCAGCATCGCTCTGTTGCAATAACCTTTGGTTTAAATTCAGTTCCGAAGTTGCTGCAACAATCTTGTCATCCTTTACCTTCACACCTGAAATCTTTTGGCTTGGCTTTGAAGGTACTCTAGATGTTTTGATCTTCAGCTCGGGGAGTGTTGCAGCCTTACTTTGATCAAGGTTCATAATCGCAGAAACCTTTTTGCTCTCAGGCCCGTTGGCTAGTTTTGGTTTTGAAACAAGATCTGCACCCCGTGTCTTGAATGAAGTAGCAGCAGCATGACTGTTGTTGATCTTTTTAGGCTCGGATAGTCTTCTAATCCGTGCCATAGAAGTCTTTGAATCAGGAGTCACGGAATTGATTTCTTTCTTTGTATCCGACATTGATGACATGGATCTAGTCAATCTATTCCCGGCCGAATTACTCCCATCAATTGATTTGCTGCTTGTTGAGGGTTTCTTCGAATTGCTGTATCCTAAGGAAGTAGTAGTAGTCCTTATTTTGGACCTTTGCAGAGGAGACGATGATCCAGGCTCTGAATCGGTGAACTTGGATCCTCTGTTAGACATGGGGGAAAGTTTAGATGGTAACTGTTTTCTGGAGGCCGTTGTAGACTGTCCAGACATGGAACTGGCTCTTGCCGCAATTCTTTTTTGCCTCTCCATTTTAAGAGCTTCGAGTCTTCTATGTTCTGCATCTTGCTGAAAAGAAACTAGATTTAAGCATATAAACTGAGAGAAAGATTGATAAAACAAACATTCATAAGTCTGCAAACCTCTTAATTTTCAGACATAAGAGGTTTTAAGAGTTTTTTCTTTAAACAAACAGCCCCTAAATGACATTATACAAGTTAATTTACATCATTTTAGAATTACTGTTGAGTATAGAGAAGTACTTACCTGCTCTTTCTTCATTTTCTGGAGATCTGCTTTATAGGATCTTAGTTTCTCCGCACGTGCTCGTGCATCCTCTAGAGGATTTAACTTGGATGGTTTTCCCTTCCTTATAGGACCCCCAAACTTCTTATCTGAAGTAGCTTTTGACTGTTGGTGCTTTTCTGCACTTTTAGAGCCTTTCTTGACGACATCAACCGAAGCCTCCTTGCTTTTTTTTGCAGCATCTTCGGCTAACTGCATTTCATAGTCTAAAGCAGGATCATACCCTATAGATCTCCTCTCGAGGCCTCGTTCTGGCATCAAGCTTAAGTCATGTGGCTCAAAATCATGACTCTTATTTTGACTACCGGATGGGAGTTCATAATCCATGTTGATGGTACTTCTATTGTCATTAACACCTGAAGGTGAACGCAAGGAAACCATCATTGCTTCATCA
This sequence comes from Centaurea solstitialis, assembly GCA_030169165.1. Taxonomy (NCBI): domain Eukaryota; kingdom Viridiplantae; phylum Streptophyta; class Magnoliopsida; order Asterales; family Asteraceae; genus Centaurea; species Centaurea solstitialis. The sequence goes on from CM058047.1 coordinate 43,422, forward strand.
TGAATAGCATGCGAGCCATGTCGGTCCGAATTGGCAGTCACACCCTCGAAACCATTATCGACCAGTGGATCTGATGAATTCCCGACAGTTGTGTGTAATCTTCCACCTACCATGAAATCATCATTTCCGCTCCTGTAGACAATCTTCCTTCCATTTTTGTCGTAGGATTGTATGTCGATTCTGTGCCCTTCACCATCACCCTCTCGTTCTTCATGAGCTAATGGATCATTAGCAAGGGTTCTTTGCCGTCTTTTCGTTTGAGGATCCCTTTCCATTGCAAATATATCTTCGTTAGCAGAGCGGCCATCTTCTGCAGCTCCTTTGAGTAAATAACTTTGAAATGCTTGCCAGTGGCCGCTCTCTGCTTCCTTTCCATTAACAGTCTCAGATTCAGATTCTTTTAGGTTCCCTTTTCTCTTTGGGGATCTTAAGCTTCTTTTACGTTTATCAGTATCACCCTCAGTGTCATTTTCATCGCCAGTGTTGGTATCAGAAGCTGTTTCTGATTCATCCTCCGAGGAATTCTGTTTTTTTGAGTTAATGAAGTTAATATTTCGGATAACCACCCTGCCTGATTTCTTTTTACCGGATTTTCCAAATGAGCTTTCTTGATTCATCGATTCAGATTCAGGGCTGCAATATCTGTTATCCATGGACTGCCTCTTTTGTTCAGTTCTAGAATGAGGATCCTCCATCGACGGGTAAGGTTGTGGGTAAAATGGACCACTTCCTGGATAATGTTGATAGTAGGGCAATCCTTGGACGGGATATGGTTGATAGACTGGTACACCACCGGGTGAAGTATGCATAGCCCAGGGAGCAAAAATCGGATGTGGAAATTGTCCTGTATGATATTCATGCTGACCACCTGAGCTCGATCATCCAAATGAATTTTACCTAATTAGCTATTTGTTAACAGAAAATATCTTCTGTTAAAGTAAGTCCTTACCTGCATTTTGATCGCTGCCTGCTTTCTCTGAAATAGCCTCACTCCTGGGTTCATTATGCATACTTGAAAGCACAACTCCTGATGCATTCATGGCAGAGTAGTCTGATTTGGTAGACATTGCATCTTCTGCTGCTATTTCAACCCATTGTCCAGACTCGTGTTTCTGCTTCCACAACTCCATGAACCTCAAGCACGCACTCCTGTTGTATGTGCATCAAAAAAAGTGAAAAGGAATGAAAATTCATGCATATAAATAGAAACACATTAGAATCAATATAGCTGCTTACGTTAGACGTGATGCACCAAAGGATTCAGCAAACAATAACAAATTTGCCACATTGTCAATTTCAAAACCAGCAGCCACAGCACGTGCAAAAGCCATGCCTTGTTCTTTCTTCAGCACTGTTTTGCGTGTCTCGAGAACATTTAGGAGCTGGACCCTGAATATACGCAAACACAAAATAAATATATGTAGCTGGGTAAACTGAATATATAGATTAAGTAGTGTGGCAAATGAAATTTTTTATATTGGGACTAAGAAATAATCCCATCTCTATAAGATTAGAAACTAGTTTTCTTTGTTTATACAGCTTTATTAGTCGATTCCAAACCAAGTACTTAATACATTTAACAAACGCTCTCCCTTTTTAACAGTGATGGGATTAAACAATGTGATAGGTTTAAGCAATATTTAACAAACACTTTCCCTTTCATAGTCAAAATGCTTAAACAATGTGATAGGTTTAAGCAATATTTAACAAACACTTTCCCTTTCATAGTCAAAATGCTTAAACAATGTGATATCCTTGACTAAAAAATAATTCCATCTCTCCCTTTTTAAAGGACACTGTAGCCTATAAGGAAAGAAGCCCGTAGAATGCAAGTGGTTGTAGAAGTATAAAGTAGATGGTTCGATTGAAAGGCATAATACGAGACAAGTTGATAATGTTCCATTAGAACTCATAGCATACACTACTACTTGAGATATATACCCCATTTGTAAATTGAACATGGTGAGTGTTAAAGTGTTATCCATGTGGCTGATTTTGATTAGTGGTTTTGTATTGGTCTGGATTGTCAATTGGAAAGTATTGCTGATGTAAAGATCTGGTAACGTATTTGGCAGCCCCTAAACTATACGAAATACATTTTAATGGACAAATATAGTGTTAGAAATGTAAAGATCGTATTAAAATTTTGGGAAGTGTTGAGTTTTCACACTCGGAATCAACTTAGGACATGTATTGTCGAATCATAACTTAAGAGAGGAAGTAATACTTTGAATTTCTTCCCTCCTTTTCAAGTGAACCAGTAGTCTCATGGGAACCGGGCTGCCAAAAGAAAAAGAACGGAATTAATAGCAAATGACAAAGCATTAAAACACATCAGATGATGTGCATACTTGGTGGCTCATTACCTTGTAAAGGACAATTGCCTTCTCATCATCAGCATCACATGTAGGTTTATTTCCTACAAAAAGTTGTGGAGGTATGAAGTTAATACCAAGTCAAAAAACCAACAGAAATAAAAATGCCACATGGTCCAAGTCATCAACTGTATAATACCTTCAATGCTTGCGACAGGCTTTACGTGTTGGTCTTCTACCTGTCATGGTCAACACTTGGAATAAGAACAAGTTTATCCATCCTCACACGAGATATTGATATACATAAAGCTCATAATGCTCACCAAGATATCATTGTTTCCTTGAATTGCAATTGCTTCTTCTATTTGTATGATTTCAGATTCTATGGTGTAGACACGTTCCAAAATCTCGGGAGTGCTCACAAAGCGAACAAAGCTATAAACAATAAGATATTATTTCTTCAATATTGAACAGGATATCATGAGAGACGGCTTTGCAACATGCTTCTTACATAAAAGGGCTTCTTCTCACATGAAAGATTTCAGAGCAAATGCAATAGTAATAATACAAACCTTTCGACCGTACACTTTGTAAACCATGTTGCATTGGTACCAGCTTCTGGTTCCAGCAATACCGAATAGCCACCTTGTGCAATTTGATCTTGAGCTGTCTTTAGGTGGGCAATAAAAGGGCTGAGCAACCCAGAAGCAATTTTCTCTTTCTTATCATTTGCAACGATGTATAAATCACACCTGGTAATTCTCTTTCTTATCAGAAGAATGAATGAATGGAGTATATGTATGTATCTCAATCTAATAAAGCATACATAAATGAATGAAGACCATCAGATTGCAAAAAGTGATTGGTGGTCTAAAGCTTAGATAATGTAAACAAAAAGTGAAATACCAATATGATAAATGTAAATACTGGTAACCAAAAAGAAGTGAAGCAATCTTGTTAAATAAAAAACAATACAAGTTGATTGATGATTTTGCTAAAGAATTACCCTTGTGATTGTGACCGGTGGTTAAAATATTGTTACAATTACAATATTTTTCTTCATGATGAGAATGAATTTTGAGCAAAAAGAGTGAGAAATGTATTTATATACAGGTAGGTAGGTAGCTGGAGAAAGTGAGGCTTCCTCTAATAAAATGAATGAATCTAGGTTACAGATGATGATGATGATGATGCTCTTCAATCTTTGCCAAAAATAATGAATCGAAAAAGATAAGCAGCACATTCAGAGGAGGTAAAAGGTCATAAATATTATATGCCCTAATACTTGTTCTTCTAACACTGAACATCATCATAAGTAATAATCTTCATCTGCTGAAATAACATATATATATATATATATATATATTTGGTAGTAAGAAGATGAAAGAAAAGAAAATGACCTTGTTCTTGTGGGCGTAAGTTGGAATACGACGAATCCAAACGAGTTTTTGACTTCATTGTTGGATCAGAATCAGAATCAGATAGTAGACTTTGGTCAGAATTATTGGGACATTTCAAAACAACAACTCAACTCAACTTTGAAAGATGAAAGATGAAAAGCTTTGACAAAGTCAAAATTAATGAATGTTGCTGAGTAAAGTAAAAAAGGCAGAAGAAGAAACTTGAAAGAGGTCCTTTAATGGCTGCCTGCTTTGCTTCCTGCATTCAAGAATCCAACCCTCCTTTTCTCTCCACTGTTAGTGTTTTCCTCAAACAAATTACCAATCTTTGCATCTACACTCCCTACACTTTCGTAAATGTTACATTAACAGCCCACAAAATATCAAATAAAGCATCCATATTCCACATCACACAATAAGTATTACTACTTATTTAAGGAGGAATATCTCCACTACTTTCAAATTTCTAAGTAAGCTTGATGAGTTGATATTTTTATTCTTTTTGCTTGTTTTTTCTATATTTAAAATATATCGTACTAAAAAAAAATTGATTATTGGTATGAATATAGGATAGGAGTAAGAGAACATAAACCTAAAAAGTAAAAGGGGCAAAAATAGCCAAGAAAAAAAGAAAGGGGATTTCAAGAAAAAAATTGAAAAAAGCCGACAACTGTTGACATTATTTATTGATAATGACATTAAAGATTTAAAGAACATTAAAAACAATTACTCTATATTTGTTATTATATTTCACTTTAAGAGTTATTTAATTCTTAAATATATAATATAAAAATAATAGTTATTGTCAACAAATATTTTGTCATTAAAAATTTAGGTGAGATATTTCAATATTGAATAAAAAACTTGGAAACAATTGATTGACTGAGACCAAGTTATATTTGTAATTTTAATACAGAATTCAGTTATATATGCGACCCTTTAAAAATAAGAAATTTATATATACTATAACCTTAAACTGCAACAATATAATAAAAACACAAGGTTACACTTAAATGAATAGGAAATGGGTGTTGTTAAATAATATTTTACCATGAACCAAATTCTATACATATAAATTATAAATAAATAAAAAGTGTTTTAATTGTATAGAAAAATATTTAATTTTATTTAATATGTAAATATTATAGTATGTAAAAGGTTGGATGTTAGTTTTGGGGCAGTGCAATATTTTGGGGTATCTTTTATAAGGTTGGGTTGGGTGAAACAGCAACACGTGACAGCTGTATAATATATTATCCCACAACGGTCTAATGAACTGACATGCATCTTGGGTCAATAAAAACAAAACAATTAAAATCTTTCATTTTATATTTATTATTTTATTCTACTTAAAATACTTCTTCATTTTTTTTATTTTTTATTTTGAGAGAGAAAATCAAGTGTTTCCATCTTTTCTTAACGATGCGAGTAATTTTACAAATTTCGCCCTTATGTATAACGAGTAAAATATGTTGAAAAATCAAAAGTTTATTAACTTATATGACGTTAAATCAAAGTTTTATGAAAGAAAAATGGAATAACTTACATATGAATATGGTTTTGACGGAGCTCCTAGAAACCAAGTTAGCTTCACTATATCGATAATTTGCGCAGATATGTTTCTGGCCTCCATATGCTGCTAGTTCAAAATCCTAGATGTAAATATGTGTATTTATTAACTTTTCTTTAATAGCTACAACTTAAAAAAGATTATTACCCTTTTAATCTTAACAAGTCACCTTATTTTATATGGACTTAATTTTTATTTTATTTTATAAGGTTCACTTGGGCTTTGCCATACTACATCCTTGGTAATTTTTATCGAGGGCTAAAGCATGCTCCCCTGTGATTAATACTCAGTGGCCTGGTTGCTCACCCCCATATTCGAACTTGGATTGGTTGTTACACCTTCCACAAGCCTTAACCGGTAGGCTGCCCTATTGGGGTTTATATGGACTTAATTATAGATAATAACTCAAACAAGGTTATGTAATATAATACCCTTACATTTAGAGAAGGGTTAAGTACACCAAAATATATCCAAGTTGTCACGTTTTATCATTGTATGTACCAAACTTGAAATCGTCGAGAACCAAAAATTCGACCAAACCCTTCAGCAATCGATTCAAATCAGTAATGGGAACAAATTGATAACGTAGAGTTGCTTAAGAGCCAAAATCGACCACAACAACACAACCCTAAGCTTGAATAAAACCCAAAAATCGTAGATTTGAGTGGAAATCAACTTTTCGGCCAAACCCAAATAAATTGCCCAAAAACCCTATAAAAAGCTCAAATCCAAAAATCGATCAACAAGATAAAATAAGCATATAAAACCGATACCAAACAAGCTATCAATTTCGAAAATTCATCCCAAATCAAGAACCCATGAGATTTTTTTACGCCAGATCTGAAAAGGGGAAGAAAAAAGAAAAAGTCCCAAAAATTTGAAAAAGATGAACATGGTTTTTCCACATCATCATTGTTCATTATTCTTGGTTTAAATGATGAACACGTGGCTTTTCCACATCATCATAAACTTATACAAAAATACATTTTTCCAAAAAAAAAAAAATGACCGGCTAAGGGCCGAGAAGGTAAACTTGAGATCATGAAGATTGTCGTATGCATGTGGCACACTTTGGCATATGATTCAACCATATCGTAATTAGATGAGAGGTTTCTATTGGATATATATCACACGAGTAAGACTACAATTTATCAAGATACTATTTGTCCCTAGTCCCTATGATTGCTTTTACTGAAAACTATACACGAAGATATGTGTAATATATGATATTAACACATGTAGATTCAAGTCCAATTCTGTTTTGCTTACCAAAGAAGCACCAATATGTCGTGGTTAAGAAATCGATTACCGAATAAGCACCAATACAATATGGTGGAGAAATTTCAATCTTACATCAACCTAAAAACTTTTAGGGTTCATTTGGTTTGCAGAAATTTCAATTAGTTAGGTTGTGTTTGGCAAAAAGAAGCTAGCTAATAAGTCGATACATGTTTGGATGAACCAAAAACTAGCTTATTAAAACACTAGTTAGAGTAGCGGTTTAGGAGCTTTTATAGCTTTTTTCAATGATACCCTTATTAATATTATTTATTATATCTCAAGATATCCTCTTTGGTCATTTTACATACCCATAAGCTAATTGATGTCAAACATAATGTATTCATAAACTAGTTTATCATCTACAAGCTAGCTTCTTAGTCAACAACTAAGGCTATGTTTGGCAAACTAGCTGATGACTGATAAACTTTTCAAAAAGCTGGCTTATAAGCTGTTCTATGTCAATTCAAACATGTATCCTAAAAAATAAGCTAGTTTGTGTTTACCAAACAATACTTAAGAGTTAAGACTATGTTTGGTAAACTAGGTGATAAGGTTACTATTGAACGATAAGAAAACACAATTAATAAATATTAACAAGAAAGAAAAAACTGATACAAAATTTATTTGGTTTTAACAAGGTGTTAAAAATAAAATATTACTCTGTTTCTTGTTGTTTGTTTTTCTTCTATTCCATTTATTTCCCCCAAACCAATCGATCGTTTTGTTTATGAAGATGGCGCCATCACCGCCACCGCCACCACCAGCAGCGCAACCAGCAGCAGCAGCCACCGGGTCCTCCCAATCGATCCGTCCATGGTTCGAAGACTTCCTATCCTTGTCATCCCTCTCTCTCCCAACATCCTTCCACCAGCTCTACCACCGCCTCCACAAAAACCTCCAAGCCTTCCGAGCCAACTACCTCATCGTCTCCTTCGTCATCTTCCTCCTAACCCTAATCCCACACCCTACCACCTTCCTCTCCTTCCTCCTCATCATCCTCGCCTGGATTTACCTCGTTTTCGCCAGGGACGAGCCTCTCGTTGTTTTCGATTTCGAGCTCGGCCGTCGGATGGTCGTCATCCTGTTGACCGTCATCACTTTCGTTGCCCTAGGTTTCGCCAGTGTTCCTCGATCCAACATTTTCATGTCGGTTTTGATCTCGGCAGTTGTGGTTTTCCTACACGCGATTCTCAGGACTCCGGATGATGCCGATGATATGGAATCGCCATATGGGGCGTTGCTATCAGTTGTGGATGAAGACGGACCTGCACGAGGACCCTATACGCTCGTCTGATATTGCATCCATCCAATGGATGAGGTTAGTTTTGTAGATTGATTGATTGATTGATTGGCAATGAATGATTAGTATTGTCTCTATCATGATCTCATTGTTTCTGGATTTCTGATCCTGTTTTATTAATGAATTCATTATGTTGCTTCTTAAAACATTTGCATAATCCATATTGGATGCATTTTGGCTTTTTTTATCATATCATAGAATACTGCCTTGGTTCTTTCTCTTTTCTTTTTATGATGTTGATAAATGATTGGTGTTTGTGTGTAAGGCATTTTTAGAATAGTTAAAAGCCAAGGGCTTTCTTTCTTTCTTTCTTTCTTCAAAGTTCCATAATGAAACACAATGTCTTAATTGAATGGGATATGTGAGCTAGGGGTTCTTTCATTAATTTGTTTGTATAAATTGAAAACTTTTTTGTTTGGGAGAATTTTTCTTCATAATCGGCAGGAGAGTATGTTTTTGGATTTGTGTATAAAGCTCCTTTCCAGAAGCAGCTTACTGAATAAGCAACTTTCTATACCATTAACTGTTACAGATTCAATCGTTATGGGCCAAAGCAAAGATTAATCCTACTATTTTAAAGGTGTATTCATTCTACAAGGGCCAAAAAGTGGAGGAAAAGGGAAAGAGCTGTTTTTGCCTCTTAAGAGGACGGAGGGAGACATTATGTATGTGTATGGTGAGTTTTCTAAAGTTTGTTATTTGGTCCTAGCATAGTGCAGATAGAGGCCTGCTGGTTTCTTTTCTGTTATTCCTTTCAGTTTTTCAATCAAAATAAGCCCATTCCTTCCATTCTTCCTTCACATATTGATTAATCCCATTTCTGTTTTCATCATTGGTCGAATCATCTGACCAAAATAAGCCCTTAGTTTTCCATGGAGATGATGAATATATAGAATCTGATGCCTTATGCAAAAATCAACAAGGGTTGTTGAAGTAACTTGTCTTTTTTGTTTATAGCGTATACTACTAACTAGTAAGATCTTGTAGACAGGCAAATGGGCAATTGAGAGCAAGAAGAATGAATGAATGGTTTGGCTGAATGTTACACCTGCATTAAGCCATAAACCCCATCAAATGTTTGTCAATTTAAGTTGTTCGTTCTTCAATTGTCTGGGTTCTCAGTAACAACAAATTATAATAAAAATATATAAAAATTAAACAAGATGAGTAGATCCCTTCCCATCTATAAATCATTAAATTGTGTTTTAGGAAAACTTGGCTTTAAATTTAATTCAAGTATGGAATCATCAATATATATACGGCCATAATAATGATGTATGAATTTTCAAACATGTTTTTTTTTTTTTTTTTTTTATCTTGAATAAAAGGAGAAAGAGTAAGACATTTGTAATCAGAAGGAAGCCAAATGTTTAGCCACGATTAGGGATGAAATGGTCTGAGCTTTAACAAGCTACTTGAGTTGGAGTTTAATAATATTCAAGCTCAAGTTCATTTCAAATACACGAAATGCTGGATCTTATAATACCATATTTGGTGTATGTTTTTAAGTAGTAGTTGAGGTCTATGGTGCCAATGCATGCTTTGTGTATGGGATTTGTTTAATGTATATGTAAATACTATTTACGGGTTAAAAAGAAACAGGCATATGACAAGCTTTGAAGAGGTCATGCTGAATTTTAGATAGGTAAGGTCTCGCTTTCCTTTTCCACTCAAGTGTACGGCATCTGCCGTGCTTAGGCCCTTCTTTTTGAAGAGGTATCCCAGCACATTGGGCCCAGACTAATCCTCGGCAATTTTTAGGCGAAGCCGACTGCTAAGCATGCAGCCCGGGTCGAAGCCCCGTAATAAAAGAGTCCACGCCTGCTTAATAGTCTCAAATAAGGCGTGTGGGCATGCCCCTTTTTCTAGTAGGTGATTCACTACCGAAGCTAAGAAAAGGTTGGATCAAGAAAAGGGGGTACTACGAGCCCTCTGCCCCACGCATCTAACCCAGTTCGTGTGGTTCACCGTTCCATCGATTAGACCCTTAGAGTGATTCGGTTGATACAGAGATGCACTTGAAGTGGGGGTGGGCGGCGTGAACTTTGATTAGATCCTGGTATTCAATCCCGCCGCTGAGATGCTCAATTGACTAGCAATATCACTTTGAGAAAGGTGATCCACTCTTTCTATGCAAGGAGAGGAACAACAAACACATTTGGAGGCAAAATGAATTCCTAATAGGGTTCAGGCTTATACATTCATGTTATCCCCCCGAAGCCCCTATCGCCTGCCTGGAACTCTTGAATTCACTCTTAATTAGAGAAAGTGCCTAAAAGAGAAGCAACTGGGCTAGAAGGAAAAGGGACACAGTGGTGACAAGGATGGCTCAGTAAGTCTTCCACCCATAAGCACCATCAGGTAAAAAGAAAGGAAGGTAGGGATAAAAGCCACGTGAGCTTCATTATTACTGACCTCTCTCTATCTTCCCGCGCTTTGAAGCTGATTTAACTCAATCTCAATGAGTCGAGTCTTAAAACACAAATGTCTGGCTTGAATTGTTTTAAAGCTAGATTTAGCTTTATGAGCCTAGTCGAGCCAAGTTCGTTATTTGGACATACATTTTTTTTAGCCAAACATTTTTTGTACAATTGTAAAGTTTATAATCAAAATCTATAAATTATCGAGTTTGAACAAATAAATGAAATAATTAATCTCAAGTTCAAGTTTAAGCTCAAGCTTTAAAACATCAAGAAAATATTCGAGCTTGAGCTTGATTTTGAAAAGTTATCTTAGCTGAAGGTTAGATGTTACTTTTTCAAACCAAACTTGAATAACTTGCTACTTGAATTGGCTCATTTACATCTCTATTCTACGTCTCTCTTGCCTGCCTCACAGTAGAAATGTAAACAAATTGAACATTCGACATAAGTTGCTATGTTTTATTAACAAATAATAGACATAAACTTTTCATTGTTCGTTCATTTATGTTCACTTATCTTTGTTTACATTTGCTTCTAAATACAAGTATATTAATATATCATGAGATTGATATGTAAAATCAATAATTTAAATTAAGTTTTTAAATTTCCTTCTATATACCTTTTTACCTTTACCCAGTTAAAATCATACCCTAACAGTGGTTGCTTTTATTTCTTCTGGGGTTCGTTTGCTAGTTTACATTCATTTAGCTCTTTAACATCAAACATAAACAAACCCACCAAACATTAACACATCATGCTTTTTTGTTTGGTTCTCGTCTACAACCCAGCCTCAATCAAAAAAGAGTGTTCAGTTACTTACAAATTACAATTCCAGTTAAGAACTAAGATTTGGTTTTTTCTTTAATAGTAACAGTAATACATGAACCAAAAAGATGGCTGGCAACAGTATTGTGGTTTAATCAAAATCAGAAACAATACCGACCGATTGAAACCTAAACCCCTGACAGAATGCGTTTTTAACAAAGTTTAGTCCAAATTACTAAACACGTAGATTACTCCATTTACCATATAGAGGTAGGCTCAAGAAAAAACCTTAAAGAAAAACCACAAAACACCCTCATGGCAACAAAAAAACGTTTTTTTCTTAATGTTTATGCATGTGTGCATATTACAAATTACGTCTATGCATTGGTGCATAAAGTCCAGATAGAGGGCTATGAAAGTGTTCCTAAGTTTTTCGTTTATTTAAGGTTTTCCATTGAATCAAACTTATAATTCAAAATAAAGTGAACTAGTTTTTCTCCCAAAACTGCTTCAAAATACAATTATCACTTGCTACTAGAAGATTAACACAAAAAAGTAAGTAGCAAACTCTCCAACATTAAAAGCATAAATCATAAGTTCAAAAAGAAATTCTAAAATCCATGATGGTACATAGATCCATCAAATCAGAACAGCTAACTTCCTATTTCAATGGAATAAACCTAGAAGAGTGGGTGGCACCAATACCTGGTCTTCCATGCTTCACAGGCTTGTATGATATCGAGAACTCAGCAAGGTAATGACCAATCATCTCGGGCTTTATTTCGATCTGATTGAAAGTCTTCCCGTTGTACACCCCAATTACGCTTCCTATCATTTCAGGTACGATGATCATGTTCCTCAGGTGGGTCTTCACAAGTTCAGGCTTCTCACCAGCAGGTGCTTCCCGTTTCTGTCATTTATATAACAACAAGATCTCAACTTCTATTGTATTTCCTAAGTGTAAACTACACACTTTGAAAAAGAAATAACCTATGTATGCTCATGAACAATAACGATAACAAAAATATCTCTCTTTAAAACAAAAGTAATAAATAAAGATGACATAGCATCCAAAGCATAGGAATATTGTTGCTTTTTAAAATCCAAATGGAAAAACTCTAATCATACAAGTAGAAGAAAAGGACTTAAAAAAATCCTTCCAATAGAAAAAATAAAAAAGACTTGAGAATGAGTAAAACAATAATAAACATATCACATATCATGACGACCACGTAGATACACCATTCTTAAAAAAAAAAAAAAAGGGTTAGTAAATCCAGTTACTATAACAACTGAAAAAAGAAATTATGATACAGTTAGAGTTGTAAGCAAAGTTACTTGTATCATCAAGCCTTAACATTTAACTCACATTTCTGTAATGTTTTAAATTTAGGCTAACCATTAAATACGAGATGCAAGCATAATGTTCCATGTGAAAAGGCATGATTAAAATCAAAGATTTGATACATAAATGTATAATGAGTGGCTTTGCAATCTACAACATCGTAGAATTTACAAAAAATGATCCAAGTAAAAGCAAAAAGAATTGAGACTAATGTCAGCTTCATTTAACTAACTATGAATAGGAATAACAAGTATAATGTGATATAAGGATACAAGACAGTAACTCACAAATAAGAAAGGATAGGATGTTAACAGAAAAAATAATAAATAATATGAGAAGAAGAAGAAGAAGAAGACATACAGCCTTGCGCAGCTTCTTGATCAAAGCCATGGGCTTCCTCTTCAAACCTCTCTGGAACCTGTCAATAATAATAATAAACGAATGAAAATCAATTATTATTAGAAAATGAAAATGGAAAAAAAGTATAGTAGTATATAGTAGAAAATGCATGCCTTCTGCGAGCACGAGCAGTGAAGAGCTTGACAAGGTCATCCGTAGACATATCAAGGAGAGCATCCAGATCCACTCCTCTGAAACTGAACTTCTTAAACGTCCTCTTCTTTGGAACTCCGGCCGCCGCAACATCAACCTCCACATCCGCCTATAACAAACACCAAAATCAATTATTTTCTTCTTAATTAGAGTACAGAAATTAATTATCACTATACTCTCTCGGTGAGGATGAGTTATGATAGAATTAGAATCACCACCATTGTTGCCTTGTTGTTGCTGAGAGATGAGAAAGAGAATCTGCTTGCAGCTAGGGTTTGTTTGTGGTAAGGCTGCAACCATTGGCTGTGTAAATGTATTTAGGGCAAACAAAGAGTGAGTCCCAAGGCCGAATTACCGATGAATGCTTTGGGCTTTGGTATTTGGGCTTCTTTTACTATAACCCAAAAATAAACAGACAAGAAACAAAAATTAAAATGGAACAAGTAATAAAAACTTAACAAATTAAAAAATTATTAATATGAATAACACCTCGATTTTGTTTTTTTGGTCGTGTTATCACGTCCCTTGATTTTATTTATGATTTTGCGTAGTTTTAATTTGTGAGTCGGTTGATATATTGCATCAAGGTTGATATAATTGATTGACCAAGGATTTAGAAACAAACATTGCATCATGGTTTCAAAACTCATAACATTTGTCGTTCTTGGTGTTTACTGTTTAGAAACTAACTTATAGGTTAGTGGGTTGTCATCTTACATTTTGATAAAGTTAGACAACTTTATTTTGTTTTTCATGATGTCATTCCACTCTAAGTGGTCGCTAAAACCCATCACATATGATGTTGAAATGATTAATATTTTTTTAATGACATATTGGTGCAACGGAGTATCATTATGGCACCAAGTCACAATGGCCCAAGTTCGAAATTCTCCAACGAGAACAACCACCCCCAGCTTAGCCACCCGGTTTGCATTTAAAGGGCTTCAAAATATCATACGGGATTCGAACCCGGCATGGAAAATCCTTCACAATAGACTTCAATAGGTGTAACACCCCAAAAATGCAACGGAAACGGGATCTCTTAATATCAAAATCAAATACTTATGATTTTTAAAATTAACCAAACATAAATAACTTAACGTAAAAGAGAAAACGTCAACCTAAATCAATTGGAATTCTAGAATAAAATTCATCTAGTTCAAGCTATTATACTTCAAATATATCAAGTCCTCAAAAGCCGATAATCCTCTCTCACAAGCCCCCTTATTGACCCTTAGCTAGATACCTGCCGGAAGAAAAACACAGCGTGAGCCAATTGCCCAGTACGAATTTTGATTACAACATGAACAAATGTGAAGGTAATATAAAGATCAAATTCAAATGAGGAGAAGATAAAGTTTCAAATTTCCTCCAAACCAAAACCACCACCAATCTCCGGAATAATCAAAAGAAATTAAGGCCGAAGCAACAAATGGTTAGTTTACACATAAATAACGAGCTTCATACACAGAGCTAAATCATATCATATCACAGGATATCCAAACAAACATAATACACTTGGATTTGCAACTCCAAGTGTATCCAAAATCGGGGCATGTATGGCACTACAATGCACACCGATCAAAAGCTCCCAAAATTCCTAGGGTCGACCCATACGCCTCCTGAAATAAAACCAACCACCACACCACATACAAATATCGGAAGGAGACGCCGTGGACTAATCACACCGCCACGGATAGTGTCACACCATTGGCGCCACAATGATATGCCTGTAGTACCCCTACAGGTGGTTAGCTCGATAATCCTATTCTCCACACTTTCTAACATCGTTTTTATCTAATTAAATCATTATATTATTAATTTATTGAGTAAAACTAATCTATTATTACTATTAATGCAGTGAGGGTTCAATTAGTAGGGTTTTAACAACGCTATTTTTTGGTCACAACGAAAAGAGAAAGCCGTTAGGCTTAGGTTAAAAACCCTAGGGAACCCAACCTCCTTTCTCATTGCGTTTCTTTGGTTAGGAGGATCGATCGAGAGAGAGAGAGAGAGAGAGCCGACAAGGAGAGAGAGATCGGAAGGAGATCGAGCCATCGGAGGTTTGACGGTGTCGCCGGCGTAGGTAAGCAACCGAGGTGACCTCCCGTTTTTTCTTTTTCCTTATCGGCAATCGTGGTGGTGACGGCCGCGGCCTTGGCCGGTCATGGCCTAACCACCGCTGCCCGTACGCTCCGGCGGTGGCCGGGGGGGGGGAGTTTGTTGGTGTTCGATGGTGGCGGTGGGGTTTCTCTCGCTGCCGCCGCGAGTTGGATAGGTGGCCGGTGGTGGCGGCGGTCTAAACCGCGGCTGCCGCCGTGTCTTCCGTAGCACGCAACGCCGCCAAGCGGCGGCGGCCGTGGATGGCGGTGGTGGTCAATTCGACTGCTGCTGCTGATCGTTATGGAGGCCGGCTTGGCGGATTCTTCCTCGCCCTCGCGCCGCTGCCTACCCCTACGGTGAGGCGACGCCGGCGCGTGGCCGGCCGCCGTTGCTGCCGGATTTGTTGTTGTTGTTGATTTCGGTGACCGACGGTGGCGGGGGCTTTGCGCCGCCGCTGCTGCTGTTATTGTTTGTGTGTGTGTGCGTGTTTGACGGTGGTGGCGGTTCACCGGCCGCTGCCGTCGCTGCTGTGGATGACGAACGGGCCGGCGGTGGTGGTGGCCTTACGCCGCTGCTGCCGCCGTGGTTCTGGTCAGCGGTGGTGGTGGCGGGGTACGCTGCTGCCGCCGTGGGTTGATTCGCGACCAGTGACCGCCCGCTAGTCGCGGCGGCTGCGGTGGTTTCACCTTCCACGACCGGAGGTGATGGTGGTTATCCACGGTCACCGTCAAAGTCGTTAGAAACAATGTCCGCGGATTGTATGGGGACAATCTCGCGACGCGAGATTAGCGCGATAGAGAGTCGCGGGTGATCCCGTGTGGTTAAATTCCGTTGTGGGTAGAATCTTAATTAGTGTAATTTTTATTTATGGTTTTTCAGAGTTGCGTGAAGGTTTCGAGTCGATATTACGGTTGTGAATTTATCCGTGACAGATTGAGGTGAGTGGGTTTACATGCGATAAACTTGTGATTTTATGTGTATACTTGACGTGAGAATTACTCGATGATGTTGTGGGTTGCGTGATGGCCCAAAAGGGCGGGAAACCGCGGATGACCGGACTGCGGGATGGTCCGGTAAACGGGAAACCGTTAAGCTGTTTATGTGTTGATGTGTATGTGCATTTAATTGCAATTTACTGTATGTGACTTTACTCACTAAGCGGTTGAGCTTACCCCTCGATGTTTAAATGTTTTTAGGTACAAGTTCCGGGGTTGACAAAGGCAAGGCTCCGGCTTGAGGGTCTCCGGCTAGGCGGCGTTCCGATCCGAGTTTTTAACATTATTGTTGGTTTTATTGTGGGATATTTAATGTTGACTTGACGGTTTGTGAATGATTAATTGGTTTTAATAATTGTAAGGGTTTTTATCAAAATTTATTTATAAATTTTATTTTCAAATTTCCAACTGGGTTTGGGGTGTTACAACTTGGTATCAGAGCCTAGGTTTAAGAGAATCAGCACACGCACTCGTGGGTGTGTGTGTGGTTGGACTTAAACCAGGCGGTTGAAAATAATCGGATGAGATCGGAACGGCCAGCGGAACCGTCAAGACGGAGGTAAGCTTTAGTACCTTTAAATTATCATATGCACGTGTGTAGTATTAATTACATGTGATTTTGACGAAGATGAGACTAAATTGTGTTGTGATTTTATGTGACTGTAGTCAATAGGATTGGGTCTAAATAGGACGTATCAAGACCAAACGTAAACACCTTGGTACGTCGGGATGGGTCGTCGAGCATATTGTTGCTCGGTGGTCTTGATCCGGCTACCATGCATGGTTGGTTATAGTAATACGGCGCCAATAATAGTGTTACTATAAACGCCTGTGTAGTGTTGGATTTGATTAAGTTCTGGAGACTTAAAACTTATTGATTGCAGTTAGGACTATAGCATGCTATGTGTAATATATATATATATATATGTGGGACAGTCTGTGTTAGCATGCGCGATAACAACTAGCCTTAGGGTTAGCATGATCACTAATAGTAGGGTTATGTGTGAGTACCGTAATAGTGCTTAGTGATACTTCGATAGCTGTGGACTAAGATGTTTCCTGAACCTTCAGAATGGTGCAAACTAGGAGCCATACTGATGATGAGGCCGGACAGTCCGACCACATTGCTGCCCAAATCACTGAGACCCTGCAGCAGATGCTGCCGGGGCTGTTTAACCAGATGAGAGACGAGCTGATCCAAACCATGGACCAGCGCATTGACGTGGCCCTCACGGCCCGTATCTTAGGTACTGGGAGCTCGAGTCAATCCCAGCCTCGTGGGATCACCTTTAAGGACTTCATGGCGTGCCAACCGCCATTATTTGACGGAAGAAGGATCCCGTGGCTTGCTACCGCTGGTACTCGGCGGTCGAGGGAGCCTTTCGCACTTGTGGGTGCCCTGATGGTTCGAAGGTTCTATTTGCTGTGAACCTTCTTCGTGGAGCTGCAAAGGATTGGTGGGAGCTGACGCTCAAGAAATACACGGAGGCACAGATCACTGCGTTGACCTGGGGAGACTTCAGGGCTTTGTCCGACGAGGAGTTTGCACCTCGCATCGAAAAGGAGCGGATAGCATCTGAATTCTTGAAGCTGACTCAGACGACGGAGTCGGTGAACGAGATTACTGCGCAGTTTCTGGAGAAGCTGCTGTTTGTACCGGGGTACGCGAACGACGAGTCGCTGAAGATGGCTCGTTACTTGGGGATGCTGAAGCCGGAACTCAAAAAGGCGGTGGCCACGGGGAGGTGTAAGACCCTCAGCGACATGCAGGAGGTAGCGAGGTCTCAGGAGCTAGTCTTGGAGGAACTGCAGCAAGGAAAGAGAAAGGCAGAGGACCAGTCGGGACCAGCAAAGAAGTTCAAGGGAGCTAGGACTGATACTAGGAGCGGGACCCCGAGCTGCCCAAAGTGTGGGCGTTACCACCGGGGCGAGTGCAGACCGCGGGAGTTATCGTGTTACAAGTGTGGCAAGACGGGCCACCTCAGCAAGGACTGCAAAGAGACTGCTAGGCTTTGCTTTCACTGCTATCAGCCGGGGCATATCAAGCCCGATTGCCCCCAGCTGAAGAAGACGCCGGCCCTGGCCCCTGCACCAGCGACGCTTAGGATCACCGACGGCACTACCCCGGGGAAGAGTGGGGCTACCACCCGTGGGCGAGCCTTCCAGATGACTGCTGAGGAAGCGCAGACGGCGCCTGATGTGATTACAGGTTTTTCCTCGTTTTATTTTCGTGCGATTATTGTTAGTAGCTTATTTTGTGTGTTAGCGTTAAAATAGTGTATCTGCCGTTAAATGTGAACGTTAGGCATATTTCCTGTCAACTCGAAACCGGCTTTAGTACTTTTCGACACGGGGGCCACGTGGTCCTATGGTCGCGTAGGTTCTGTAAAGATTTCCAGATCGAGCTCGGTAATCTGGATAGTCCTCAGGCAATCGACGTAGCGGCGGGAGAGGTGCAGGTGGTCGAGCATGTGTACCGGGGATGCAGTATTGAAATTTTCGGAGTACGTTTTAGCATCAACCTCATCCCCATTCCATGAACGGAGTGGACGTAGTTGTTGGGATCGACTGGATGTTTCCAAACCGGGCAACCACTGATGTTGCGGGGCAGTGTGTACGCATCCATAACCCAAGTGGGGGAGAGTTGGTTGTGTACGGTAAAGGGAGAAGGATATCTACATCCTTCTGTTCTATCGCGAAAGCTCAGAGGTATATTCAGCGAGGGTGTACAGGGTTTCTAGTTTTTTGCCATGGCGGATCAGGCGAAGGAGAGGAAGCTGTCGGTGGCAGAGGTGCCAGTGGTCAGCGAGTTTCCGGACGTGTTCCCAGAGGATCTGCCTGGCCTTCCACCTGATAGGCAGATCGAGTTCGGCATCGACTTGGTACCAGGAGCGCTCCGATTGCGCGAGCTCCTTACCGTCTGGCTCCCCCGGAGCTTCAGGAGTTATCGGAGCAGTTGCAGGAGCTCTCGGGGAAGGGGTTCATCCGCCCGAGCAGCTCACCGTGGGGTGCACCGATTCTGTTTGTGAAGAAGAAAGACGGAGTCACCGTATGTGCATCGACTACCGTGGACTCAACACAGGTTACCATCAAGAATAGGTATCCTCTACTAGAATTGATGATCTGTTCGACCAGCTTCAGGGGGCTTCGTGGTTTTCTAAGATCGATCTTCGGTCAGGGTATCACCAGCTGAAGGTGAAGGAAGCGGATGTCCACAAGACCGCTTTCCGAACCCGTTACGGCCACTTCGAGTTTCTGGTAATGCCGTTCGGGCTTACCAATGCTCCAGCTGCTTTCATGGACCTCATGAACCGGGTGTGCCGCCCGATGCTTGATCGGTCCGTGATCGTTTTCATCGACGATATTCTAATCTACTCGAAGACGAAGGATGAGCATGTGATGCATCTGCGGGAGGTGCTTGAGGTGTTGAGGAGGGAGCGTCTCTACGCCAAAATTTTCGAAATGCGCTTTCTGGTTGGAGGAGGTTCAGTTCTTGGGCCATATCATTAACCGGGAAGGCATCAAGGTGGATCCAGCAAAAATCGAAGCAGTTATGAATTGGGAAATTCCGAAGGCACCTACCGAGATCCGGAGTTTCCTGGGTTTAGCCGGCTACTACCGACGGTTCATCCAGGATTTCTCTAAGATTGCGGTACCGTTGACGCGTCTGACGAAGAAGAGTGAGCCGTACGTTTGGGGTTCTGAGCAGCAAAAGGCTTTCGACACGTTGAGGCAGAAGCTGTGTGAGGCTCCGGTTCTAACTCTACCGGAAGGGGTGGAAGACATGGCAGTTTATTGCGACGCATCTCGGCTGGGTCTGGGTTGTGTTCTGATGCAGAGAGGGCGGGTGATAGCCTACGCTTCGAGGCAGCTGAAGCCTCACGAGGCTAATTACCCCACGCATGATCTCGAGCTTGCGGCGGTTGTTTTTGCTCTCAAGTTGTGGAGGCACTATCTGTATGGGGTGAAGTGCACCATTTTCTCGGACCATCGTAGCTTGAGGTACTTCTTGGAGCAGCCGAATCTGAACATGCGACAGCGGAGGTGGCTTGACGTAGTCAAGGACTACGATTGCGAGATTCTATATCACCCCGGGAAGGCTAACGTGGTTGCAGACGCTTTGAGCAGGAAGACGGAGCACGCGCCGCTTCGTATCTCACACCTAAAGATGGCGGTGACTACCTCCTTTGTGGACCTAGTGTTGCGGGCACAAGAGGAGGCGAGTCGGGAGGAGAATCAGAATGGAGAACGGATTCGGGGACAGATGGCCGCTTTGGTCAGAGATAGTCGTGGGTTGCTGACGAGATTTGGGCGAGTGTGGGTTCCTCGTGCGGGTACGGCTCGTCAGACCTTGCTAGAGGAAGCTCACAAGTCTAGATTCTCAATTCATCCGGGAGCTACAAAGATGTATCGGGATCTGCGGACAGGTTACTGGTGGCCAGGGATGAAGAGAGACGTGGCACGGTACGTGGAGTCGTGTTTGACCTGTCTGAAGGTCAAGGCTGAGCATCAGAAGCCTCACGGCAAGATGCAACCTCTTGAGATCCCCGAGTGGAAGTGGAAAACCTAACTATGGATCTGATCACCAAGCTTCCGAAAACCCCTCGGAAGTTTGACGCGATTTGGGTCATAGTTGATCGTTTGACCAAGAGCGCTATCTTCCTTCCTATCCGGGAGAGTTCGACTGCAGAGCAGCTGGCGAAGATCTACGTGGATGAGGTGGTGTCGAGGCACGGAGTGCCAGTGTCGATTATTTCGGACCGGGACGTGCGTTTTACTTCTCGGTTTTGGGAAAGATTCCATTCGGAGTTGGGTACCAGACTGCATTTTAGCACCGCGTACCACCCTCAGACAGACGGTCAGAGTGAGCGGACGATTCAGACCCTGGAGGACATGCTGCGAGCGTGCGTTTTGGATTTCGGTGGCAGTTGGGATACGTATCTGCCTCTGGCGGAATTCTCGTATAAACAACAGTTACCATTCTAGCATTGGATGCCGCCGTTTGAAATGCTCTACGGGAGGAGATGCCGTACTCCTATCTGTTGGGGCGAGGTGGGACAGCGCGTTCTGGGGAGCACCGAAGTTGTTCAGGACCACGGAAGATATTCAGAGGATCCGAGAGAGGTTGCGGACGGCTCAGAGTCGACAGAAGAGCTACGCTGATCGTCGCAGGTCGGATTTGGAGTTCCAGGTGGGAGACCCAGTACTACTCAAGGTTTCCCCTTGGAAGGGAGTGATTCGGTTCCGAAAGAGGGGCAAGCTGGGGCCTCGTTACATCGGACCGTTCACGGTTCTTGCACGTGTCGGGAAGGTAGCTTATCGCTTGGAGCTGCCTGCGGTACTAGGCCAGATCCACAGCACTTTTCACGTTTCGCAGTTGCGTAAGTGCCTCGCCGACGAGACGGCTCATATTCCTTTAGACGATATTCAGGTGGACGAGAGCCTGAATTATGTCGAGAGGCCGGTAGCAGTGATAGACCGGAAGGTGAAGAGGTTACGACGCAGGGAGATCCCAATCGTGAAGGTGCAGTGGCAGCATCGGAAGGGTTCCGAGTGGACCTGGGAACCGGAGGCAGAAATGCGAGAGTACTACCCAGAGTTGTTTTCAGACTGATTTCGAGGACGAAATCCTTGTAAGTGGGGGAGAGTTGTCACATCCCGTTTTTATCTAATTAAATTATTTATTTATTTATTTATTGTTATTAATCTTATTATTACTATTATTGCATGTGAGGGTTAGCAATTAGGGTTAGGGTTACACAAACCCTTTTTCTTGTGGGTCAAGCAACGAGAAAAGGAAAGCCCGTTAGGCTTAGGTTAAAAACCCTAGGGAACCCAACCTCCTTTCTCATTGCGTTTCTTGGTTAGGAGGTCATCGAGAGAGAGAGAGAGAGAGCCGACAAGGGAGAGAGAGATCGGGAAGGAGATCGAGCCATCGGAGGTTTGACGGTGTCGCCGGCGTAGGTAAGCAACCGAGGTGACCTCCGTTTTTTCTTTTTCCTTATCGGCAATCGTGGTGGTGACGGCCGCGGCCTTGGCCGGTCATGGCCTAACCACCGCTGCCCGTACGCTCCGGCGGTGGCCGGGGGGGGGGGGGGAGTTTGTTGGTGTTCGATGGTGGCGGTGGGGTTTCTCTCGCTGCCGCCGCGAGTTGGATAGGTGGCCGGTGGTGGCGGCGGTCTAAACCGCGGCTGCCGCCGTGTCTTCCGTAGCACGCAACGCCGCCAAGCGGCGGCGGCCGTGGATGGCGGTGGTGGTCAATTCGACTGCTGCTGCTGATCGTTATGGAGGCCGGCTTGGCGGATTCTTCCTCGCCGTCGCGCCGCTGCCTACCCCTACGGTGAGGCGACGCCGGCGCGTGGCCGGCCGCCGTTGCTGCCGGATTTGTTGTTGTTGTTGATTTCGGTGACCGACGGTGGCGGTGGCTTTGCGCCGCCGCTGCTGCTGTTATTGTTTGTGTGTGTGTGCGTGTTTGACGGTGGTGGCGGTTCACCGGCCGCTGCCGTCGCTGCTGTGGATGACGAACGGGCCGGCGGTGGTGGTGGCCTTACGCCGCTGCTGCCGCCGTGGTTCTGGTCAGCGGTGGTGGTGGCGGGGTACGCTGCTGCCGCCGTGGGTTGATTCGCGACCAGTGACCGCCCGCTAGTCGCGGCGGCTGCGGTGGTTTCACCTTCCACCGACCGGAGGTGATGGTGGTTATCCACGGTCACCGTCAAAGTCGTTAGAAACAATGTCCGCGGATTGTATGGGGACAATCTCGCGACGCGAGATTAGCGCGATAGAGAGTCGCGGGTGATCCCGTGTGGTTAAATTCCGTTGTGGGTAGAATCTTAATTAGTGTAATTTTTATTTATGGTTTTTCAGAGTTGCGTGAAGGTTTCGAGTCGATATTACGGTTGTGAATTTATCCGTGACAGATTGAGGTGAGTGGGTTTACATGCGATAAACTTGTGATTTTATGTGTATACTTGACGTGAGAATTACTCGATGATGTTGTGGGTTGCGTGATGGCCCAAAAGGGCGGGAAACCGCGGATGACCGGACTGCGGGATGGTCCGGTAAACGGGAAACCGTTAAGCTGTTTATGTGTTGATGTGTATGTGCATTTAATTGCAATTTACTGTATGTGACTTTACTCACTAAGCGGTTGAGCTTACCCCTCGATGTTTAAATGTTTTTAGGTACAAGTTCCGGGGTTGACAAAGGCAAGGCTCCGGCTTGAGGGTCTCCGGCTAGGCGGCGTTCCGATCCGAGTTTTTAACATTATTGTTGGTTTTATTGTGGGATATTTAATGTTGACTTGACGGTTTGTGAATGATTAATTGGTTTTAATAATTGTAAGGGTTTTTATCAAAATTTATTTATAAATTTTATTTTCAAATTTCCAACTGGGTTTGGGGTGTTACAACTTGGTATCAGAGCCTAGGTTTAAGAGAATCAGCACACGCACTCGTGGGTGTGTGTGTGGTTGGACTTAAACCAGGCGGTTGAAAATAATCGGATGAGATCGGAACGGCCAGCGGAACCGTCAAGACGGAGGTAAGCTTTAGTACCTTTAAATTATCATATGCACGTGTGTAGTATTAATTACATGTGATTTTGACGAAGATGAGACTAAATTGTGTTGTGATTTTATGTGACTGTAGTCAATAGGATTGGGTCTAAATAGGACGGTATCAAGACCAAACGTAAACACCTTGGTACGTCGGGGATGGGTCGTCGAGCATATTGTTGCTCGGTGGTCTTGATCCGGCTACCATGCATGGTTGGTTATAGTAATACGGCGCCAATAATAGTGTTACTATAAACGCCTGTGTAGTGTTGGATTTGATTAAGTTCTGGAGACTTAAAACTTATTGATTGCAGTTAGGACTATAGCATGCTATGTGTAATATATATATATATATATGTGGGACAGTCTGTGTTAGCATGCGCGATAACAACTAGCCTTAGGGTTAGCATGATCACTAATAGTAGGGTTATGTGTGAGTACCGTAATAGTGCTTAGTGATACTTCGATAGCTGTGGACTAAGATGTTTCCTGAACCTTCAGAATGGTGCAAACTAGGAGCCATACTGATGATGAGGCCGGACAGTCCGACCACATTGCTGCCCAAATCACTGAGACCCTGCAGCAGATGCTGCCGGGGCTGTTTAACCAGATGAGAGACGAGCTGATCCAAACCATGGACCAGCGCATTGACGTGGCCCTCACGGCCCGTATCTTAGGTACTGGGAGCTCGAGTCAATCCCAGCCTCGTGGGATCACCTTTAAGGACTTCATGGCGTGCCAACCGCCATTATTTGACGGGAAGAAGGATCCGTGGCTTGCTACCGCTGGTACTCGGCGGTCGAGGGAGCCTTTCGCACTTGTGGGTGCCCTGATGGTTCGAAGGTTCTATTTGCTGTGAACCTTCTTCGTGGAGCTGCAAAGGATTGGTGGGAGCTGACGCTCAAGAAATACACGGAGGCACAGATCACTGCGTTGACCTGGGGAGACTTCAGGGCTTTGTCCGACGAGGAGTTTGCACCTCGCATCGAAAAGGAGCGGATAGCATCTGAATTCTTGAAGCTGACTCAGACGACGGAGTCGGTGAACGAGATTACTGCGCAGTTTCTGGAGAAGCTGCTGTTTGTACCGGGGTACGCGAACGACGAGTCGCTGAAGATGGCTCGTTACTTGGGGATGCTGAAGCCGGAACTCAAAAAGGCGGTGGCCACGGGGAGGTGTAAGACCCTCAGCGACATGCAGGAGGTAGCGAGGTCTCAGGAGCTAGTCTTGGAGGAACTGCAGCAAGGAAAGAGAAAGGCAGAGGACCAGTCGGGACCAGCAAAGAAGTTCAAGGGAGCTAGGACTGATACTAGGAGCGGGACCCCGAGCTGCCCAAAGTGTGGGCGTTACCACCGGGGCGAGTGCAGACCGCGGGAGTTATCGTGTTACAAGTGTGGCAAGACGGGCCACCTCAGCAAGGACTGCAAAGAGACTGCTAGGCTTTGCTTTCACTGCTATCAGCCGGGGCATATCAAGCCCGATTGCCCCCAGCTGAAGAAGACGCCGGCCCTGGCCCCTGCACCAGCGACGCTTAGGATCACCGACGGCACTACCCAGGGGAAGA
Source organism: Centaurea solstitialis (assembly GCA_030169165.1). Lineage (NCBI taxonomy): Eukaryota > Viridiplantae > Streptophyta > Magnoliopsida > Asterales > Asteraceae > Centaurea > Centaurea solstitialis. The sequence goes on from CM058047.1 coordinate 68,587, forward strand.
GTGGGGCTACCACCCGTGGGCGAGCCTTCCAGATGACTGCTGAGGAAGCGCAGACGGCGCCTGATGTGATTACAGGTTTTTCCTCGTTTTATTTTCGTGCGATTATTGTTAGTAGCTTATTTTGTGTGTTAGCGTTAAAATAGTGTATCTGCCGTTAAATGTGAACGTTAGGCATATTTCCTGTCAACTCGAAACCGGCTTTAGTACTTTTCGACACGGGGGCCACGTGGTCCTATGTGTCGCGTAGGTTCTGTAAAGATTTCCAGATCGAGCTCGGTAATCTGGATAGTCCTCAGGCAATCGACGTAGCGGCGGAGGAGGTGCAGGTGGTCGAGCATGTGTACCGGGGATGCAGTATTGAAATTTTCGGAGTACGTTTTAGCATCAACCTCATCCCCATTCCCATGAACGGAGTGGACGTAGTTGTTGGGATCGACTGGATGTTTCCAAACCGGGCAACCACTGATGTTGCGGGGCAGTGTGTACGCATCCATAACCCAAGTGGGGGAGAGTTGGTTGTGTACGGTAAAGGGAGAAGGATATCTACATCCTTCTGTTCTATCGCGAAAGCTCAGAGGTATATTCAGCGAGGGTGTACAGGGTTTCTAGTTTTTGCCATGGCGGATCAGGCGAAGGAGAGGAAGCTGTCGGTGGCAGAGGTGCCAGTGGTCAGCGAGTTTCCGGACGTGTTCCCAGAGGATCTGCCTGGCCTTCCACCTGATAGGCAGATCGAGTTCGGCATCGACTTGGTACCAGGAGCGGCTCCGATTGCGCGAGCTCCTTACCGTCTGGCTCCGCCGGAGCTTCAGGAGTTATCGGAGCAGTTGCAGGAGCTCTCGGGGAAGGGGTTCATCCGCCCGAGCAGCTCACCGTGGGGTGCACCGATTCTGTTTGTGAAGAAGAAAGACGGGAGTCACCGTATGTGCATCGACTACCGTGGACTCAACAAGGTTACCATCAAGAATAGGTATCCTCTACCTAGAATTGATGATCTGTTCGACCAGCTTCAGGGGGCTTCGTGGTTTTCTAAGATCGATCTTCGGTCAGGGTATCACCAGCTGAAGGTGAAGGAAGCGGATGTCCACAAGACCGCTTTCCGAACCCGTTACGGCCACTTCGAGTTTCTGGTAATGCCGTTCGGGCTTACCAATGCTCCAGCTGCTTTCATGGACCTCATGAACCGGGTGTGCCGCCCGATGCTTGATCGGTCCGTGATCGTTTTCATCGACGATATTCTAATCTACTCGAAGACGAAGGATGAGCATGTGATGCATCTGCGGGAGGTGCTTGAGGTGTTGAGGAGGGAGCGTCTCTACGCCAAATTCTCGAAATGCGCTTTCTGGTTGGAGGAGGTTCAGTTCTTGGGCCATATCATTAACCGGGAAGGCATCAAGGTGGATCCAGCAAAAATCGAAGCAGTTATGAATTGGGAAATTCCGAAGGCACCTACCGAGATCCGGAGTTTCCTGGGTTTAGCCGGCTACTACCGACGGTTCATCCAGGATTTCTCTAAGATTGCGGTACCGTTGACGCGTCTGACGAAGAAGAGTGAGCCGTACGTTTGGGGTTCTGAGCAGCAAAAGGCTTTCGACACGTTGAGGCAGAAGCTGTGTGAGGCTCCGGTTCTAACTCTACCGGAAGGGGTGGAAGACATGGCAGTTTATTGCGACGCATCTCGGCTGGGTCTGGGTTGTGTTCTGATGCAGAGAGGGCGGGTGATAGCCTACGCTTCGAGGCAGCTGAAGCCTCACGAGGCTAATTACCCCACGCATGATCTCGAGCTTGCGGCGGTTGTTTTTGCTCTCAAGTTGTGGAGGCACTATCTGTATGGGGTGAAGTGCACCATTTTCTCGGACCATCGTAGCTTGAGGTACTTCTTGGAGCAGCCGAATCTGAACATGCGACAGCGGAGGTGGCTTGACGTAGTCAAGGACTACGATTGCGAGATTCTATATCACCCAGGGAAGGCTAACGTGGTTGCAGACGCTTTGAGCAGGAAGACGGAGCACGCGCCGCTTCGTATCTCACACCTAAAGATGGCGGTGACTACCTCCTTTGTGGACCTAGTGTTGCGGGCACAAGAGGAGGCGAGTCGGGAGGAGAATCAGAATGGAGAACGGATTCGGGGACAGATGGCCGCTTTGGTCAGAGATAGTCGTGGGTTGCTGACGAGATTTGGGCGAGTGTGGGTTCCTCGTGCGGGTACGGCTCGTCAGACCTTGCTAGAGGAAGCTCACAAGTCTAGATTCTCAATTCATCCGGGAGCTACAAAGATGTATCGGGATCTGCGGACAGGTTACTGGTGGCCAGGGATGAAGAGAGACGTGGCACGGTACGTGGAGTCGTGTTTGACCTGTCTGAAGGTCAAGGCTGAGCATCAGAAGCCTCACGGCAAGATGCAACCTCTTGAGATCCCCGAGTGGAAGTGGGAAAACCTAACTATGGATCTGATCACCAAGCTTCCGAAAACCCCTCGGAAGTTTGACGCGATTTGGGTCATAGTTGATCGTTTGACCAAGAGCGCTATCTTCCTTCCTATCCGGGAGAGTTCGACTGCAGAGCAGCTGGCGAAGATCTACGTGGATGAGGTGGTGTCGAGGCACGGAGTGCCAAGTGTCGATTATTTCGGACCGGGACGTGCGTTTTACTTCTCGGTTTTGGGAAAGATTCCATTCGGAGTTGGGTACCAGACTGCATTTTAGCACCGCGTACCACCCTCAGACAGACGGTCAGAGTGAGCGGACGATTCAGACCCTGGAGGACATGCTGCGAGCGTGCGTTTTGGATTTCGGTGGCAGTTGGGATACGTATCTGCCTCTGGCGGAATTCTCGTATAACAACAGTTACCATTCTAGCATTGGGATGCCGCCGTTTGAAATGCTCTACGGGAGGAGATGCCGTACTCCTATCTGTTGGGGCGAGGTGGGACAGCGCGTTCTGGGGAGCACCGAAGTTGTTCAAGGACCACGGAAGATATTCAGAGGATCCGAGAGAGGTTGCGGACGGCTCAGAGTCGACAGAAGAGCTACGCTGATCGTCGCAGGTCGGATTTGGAGTTCCAGGTGGGAGACCGAGTACTACTCAAGGTTTCCCCTTGGAAGGGAGTGATTCGGTTCCGAAAGAGGGGCAAGCTGGGGCCTCGTTACATCGGACCGTTCACGGTTCTTGCACGTGTCGGGAAGGTAGCTTATCGCTTGGAGCTGCCTGCGGTACTAGGCCAGATCCACAGCACTTTTCACGTTTCGCAGTTGCGTAAGTGCCTCGCCGACGAGACGGCTCATATTCCTTTAGACGATATTCAGGTGGACGAGAGCCTGAATTATGTCGAGAGGCCGGTAGCAGTGATAGACCGGAAGGTGAAGAGGTTACGACGCAGGGAGATCCCAATCGTGAAGGTGCAGTGGCAGCATCGGAAGGGTTCCGAGTGGACCTGGGAACCGGAGGCAGAAATGCGAGAGTACTACCCAGAGTTGTTTTCAGACTGATTTCGAGGACGAAATCCTTGTAAGTGGGGGAGAGTTGTCACATCCCGTTTTTATCTAATTAAATTATTTATTTATTTATTTATTGTTATTAATCTTATTATTACTATTATTGCATGGAGGGTTAGCAATTAGGGTTAGGGTTACACAAACCCTTTTTCTTGTGGGTCAAGCAACGAGAAAAGGAAAGCCCGTTAGGCTTAGGTTAAAAACCCTAGGGAACCCAACCTCCTTTCTCATTGCGTTTCTTGGTTAGGAGGTCATCGAGAGAGAGAGAGAGAGAGCCGACAAGGGAGAGAGAGATCGGGAAGGAGATCGAGCCATCGGAGGTTTGACGGTGTCGCCGGCGTAGGTAAGCAACCGAGGTGACCTCCCGTTTTTTCTTTTTCCTTATCGGCAATCGTGGTGGTGACGGCCGCGGCCTTGGCCGGTCATGGCCTAACCACCGCTGCCCGTACGCTCCGGCGGTGGCCGGGGGGGGGGGGGGGATTTGTTGGTGTTCGATGGTGGCGGTGGGGTTTCTCTCGCTGCCGCCGCGAGTTGGATAGGTGGCCGGTGGTGGCGGCGGTCTAAACCGCGGCTGCCGCCGTGTCTTCCGTAGCACGCAACGCCGCCAAGCGGCGGCGGCCGTGGATGGCGGTGGTGGTCAATTCGACTGCTGCTGCTGATCGTTATGGAGGCCGGCTTGGCGGATTCTTCCTCGCCGTCGCGCCGCTGCCTACCCCTACGGTGAGGCGACGCCGGCGCGTGGCCGGCCGCCGTTGCTGCCGGATTTGTTGTTGTTGTTGATTTCGGTGACCGACGGTGGCGGTGGCTTTGCGCCGCCGCTGCTGCTGTTATTGTTTGTGTGTGTGTGCGTGTTTGACGGTGGTGGCGGTTCACCGGCCGCTGCCGTCGCTGCTGTGGATGACGAACGGGCCGGCGGTGGTGGTGGCCTTACGCCGCTGCTGCCGCCGTGGTTCTGGTCAGCGGTGGTGGTGGCGGGGTACGCTGCTGCCGCCGTGGGTTGATTCGCGACCAGTGACCGCCCGCTAGTCGCGGCGGCTGCGGTGGTTTCACCTTCCCGACCGGAGGTGATGGTGGTTATCCACGGTCACCGTCAAAGTCGTTAGAAACAATGTCCGCGGATTGTATGGGGACAATCTCGCGACGCGAGATTAGCGCGATAGAGAGTCGCGGGTGATCCCGTGTGGTTAAATTCCGTTGTGGGTAGAATCTTAATTAGTGTAATTTTTATTTATGGTTTTTCAGAGTTGCGTGAAGGTTTCGAGTCGATATTACGGTTGTGAATTTATCCGTGACAGATTGAGGTGAGTGGGTTTACATGCGATAAACTTGTGATTTTATGTGTATACTTGACGTGAGAATTACTCGATGATGTTGTGGGTTGCGTGATGGCCCAAAAGGGCGGGAAACCGCGGATGACCGGACTGCGGGATGGTCCGGTAAACGGGAAACCGTTAAGCTGTTTATGTGTTGATGTGTATGTGCATTTAATTGCAATTTACTGTATGTGACTTTACTCACTAAGCGGTTGAGCTTACCCCTCGATGTTTAAATGTTTTTAGGTACAAGTTCCGGGGTTGACAAAGGCAAGGCTCCGGCTTGAGGGTCTCCGGCTAGGCGGCGTTCCGATCCGAGTTTTTAACATTATTGTTGGTTTTATTGTGGGATATTTAATGTTGACTTGACGGTTTGTGAATGATTAATTGGTTTTAATAATTGTAAGGGTTTTTATCAAAATTTATTTATAAATTTTATTTTCAAATTTCCAACTGGGTTTGGGGTGTTACATCTAACAAGGGTTCTGTAATTACATGGATGAATATAAACCAATCGCAATGCCAATATATTCACCATGCATCACAATCTTATATATCGAAAGGTCAAAGACCTAATTCATCACATAGCTATAAGCCAACAAAGTAAATCGAACGGAGGTCTCAAATATCAAGGTTTTTGAACAAGGGCGAATTTTATGACGATAACCACAATTTCCAACAAGACGAATGAGACCATTTAGTCAAAAGCAATGTTGTAAGATATCAAAGATAATCGAATAGAGTAGCGCTGAAAGAAGTACGGAGATCCGTACCTGACACAATCTCGACGAGATTAAAAGTGCGCTAAAAATACTCGAAGTCTACTTAGCCTTCTCCAATGCCTAAAATTCCACTTTTTGGTTGTGAACGTGAGGAAAACCGAGAGCACGACACGTGGCGACTTTGAGTGTGGTCTCCCCCTTTAATTCAATGCCCTCCCATGAATCGTGCCTAGTCACCCGCCGTGGATCTGACGTGGCGCCTAGTCATCCGCCACATGTCGCGCTCTCGGTTGTCCTCACATTCACAACCAAAAAGTGGTTCACATTTGAACCCACCCCTATATAGAGGAAAGTTTAAATGTGAACCACTTTTTGGGTGTGAACGTGGGGACAACCGAAAACGCGACACGTGACGGATGACTAGGCGCCACGTCAGATCTTCGGCGGATGACTAGGCGCGATTCATGGGAGGGCATTGAATTAAAGAGGGGGACCACACTCAAAGTCGCCACGTGTCGCGCTCTCGGCTGTCCTCACGTTCACAACCAAAAAGTGGTTCACATTTAAACTTTCATCTATATATATATATACATATGTATCATGTATGGAGAAGGTTCAAACAAGAAGAATCTCAATTTAAGAAAAAGTGAAGAGCAATCTCAACTACTCATCTCGAAGTTATGGTGGACGGATCACGGACGATTGACGCGATTCATGGGAGGATAGAGATTATTAAAGGGGTACCGGTCAAAGTCGCCTTTGTTGACCGAGATGAGGGTAGAGATTATTAAAGGGGGATCGTATACACAAGTGCATACGATCCAGATACAAGGCTACGAGAGTGTTTCTCGATTTTCCGTTTCTTTAAGGTTTTTCCCTTGAACCTCTCTCCTCAATTATATATTATCATATATTAAGACTTTTTTAGTTCTTGATGATAAATAATTTATTTAAAACGATGCAACACGTAATATAAATGATCTCATATATTATAACGGGCATAAGAAGTTTCAAGATAAATGATTTGGTTATTTGTTTTATTTTAATGTGTGGATGACAAAATGTACAAAGTCGTTGCATAGTCTATAGATTTTGGCTCCTTATGATATGATATATGCCCGCAGAGATTTTTCTTCTTGTTGGACCCATGCATGTATGCATTGGAAGATAACTTAGGCCATTATTGCATGCATAAAGTTCCTACATCCTACACGACAAGTTTAGAGAAAACTACATTTTGTGTCCATCTATGAAATTTCGGATATTCTTAAAAGTGGTTTATTTCTTATATTCGTTGTCCATGTGGTTTACAAATTCTTACGAATTTAGCTCTTTTAGACTAATGTTGTAACAAAATAGATGATTTTTAAGGTGCGGCATTACAAAGTTGTCCCTAGGTTTTAAGAAAACGTGGAAATTTTGTCGCTCAACTTTCAAAGTTATTCCTACAACTTATGGTTTATATTTCATTATAGATTTTATTTCAAGCTAGGATGTTACGAGCGTTAGAAGTAGCCATCATATACAACTACAATATATATATTGAGAGAGGTTCATACGAAAATATAACTTTTTAAGAAAACGCAAAGAGTAATCTCAACCACTCATCTCGGTCAACAAAGGCGGCTTTGACCGGTCCCCCCCCCCCTAATAATCTCTACCCTCCCATGAATCGCGTCAATACTCCGTGATCGCGTCCACCGTAATCGAAGATGTGTGCCACGTGGCGCGCTGTCGGTCGTCCTCACGTTCACAGCCAAAAAGTGGTTCACATTTGAACCCACCCCTATAACCCACCCTTATTATATAGGGGTGGGTTCAAATGTGAACCACTTTTTGGTTGTGAACGTAAGACAACCGAGAGCGCGACACGTGGCGGATGACTAGGCGCCACGTCATGTCCACGGCGGATGACTAGACGCGATTCATGAGAGGGCATTGAATTAAAGGAGGGGGACCACACTCAAAGACGCTCACAACCAAAAAGTGGTTCACAATTGAACTTTCCTCTCTCTCTCTCTCTCTCTATATATATATATATATATATATAGAGAGAGAGAGAGAGAGAGAGAGAGAACACCTATTAACATTATTTTTAGCTTTGCATTGAAACCAGCATCATTCAAGATTAGTTCCATTATGAACAACATTCTTAACATACAACAGAGAAAGGGAATGCAAAAGGAACATTCTTCAAATGCTACCTCAAAGAACCAAAGTATTTGAAAGTATTCTTGATTCCGTCGTGAAGAATCGATCACTTTAAATAACGTCATTTTTTGGCTTTACTTTGAAGCCAATGTTCATGTTTAATTGTACTCAATTAACATCTCGGAGACAAAATCAACAACAAACCCCGATCAAATTTAAAGACATGCTGAATCACAAAACAAGAAATGCAACCAAACTTCAGTAAACAAACTAAAACGTACGAAATTTATTGATCCAAATCTTCAAAATTGCCTGCCAGAAGCATCGGCAACAAAAGGCAATTTCGGAGTTCGTCCCAAAACCAAAGACACGGTGCTATAAACAAAGCAAACAACGAACACAAAAATCGCATTGTGGCTCATCATCACCATTTTGCCCCCAATTCCATGAGGTCATGGATTGAAGATCAGCTGAACCAATAAAGGTACAACCAACAAAACATCAAGTATGAGTGTATGACCACCTGCATGGCGTTGAATCGATCGTAACGACTGACTTTGGTGTTACGGACAACGCCGATGTATCGCAAGAGGAAAGCGAGGTAGCTGGAGTAAGGGATTGAACAGAATTATGTTTTTTTTGAAAGGCAACTTCATAATTTATTCCAACCACAAAATTTTCAAGTTTTTTTTTTTTAAACGGCAACCAAACCTGTCACAAAAATTTCAAGTACACAAACACCCACCGGAAGTGTTGCACCTACTGACTTCGAACCAACTCCGACTACAACCTCCAGGTGAGGTTAAAAGCTACAAACCAACCCATTACCCCTCAAGCATTAGGACTTAAGACGTAAGGCCTAAACAGAGGAATTTTGACATAATTACAAGATGTAATTCCGCCTAAAAAAATGCAAAATTCAACCAAACATCAATCAGAACATCCCAGAATTAAAACCTGCTGATCAATGTCTTCCAGCCCTCACGATGCACAAAGATCATAGCCTCTACCCACTGATTTGCGTACCTGCAATTGTCTGCTGCTGTACGCGGAATTATCGGCTGGATATAGTGTGCGATCAAATAATGGTTTAGAGGATCCTACCATGCCTTCGATCATCATTAGTGGCCGCAATTACTGTCCGAAAATAGCAGATCTTAGCAGAAAACAGCAAAAGGCAGAAACGATCCGTGTTGAATCCGGACCCACAGCTGTCCACCGCTCTCACCCGTCACACGCTGCACCTGCTCTCAACCTTCCGTGACTTTCTAGATCTAATACATGAGAACAGTGTATCCCGCGACTCTGTCTGAATTAACCCTCCAGAAAAGTCACCTAACTCACTGTTTTGGCGAACTTCTGGCCGCTTTTGACAGGTTTTTTCAGATTTAATTTGGATAAAATCGATTCAGTTTTTTTCTTATCCAAATTGGCCATGGACACAAACCTATGTATATGTGTATACTTCTCAGCATTTCATCTCTTTGGCCAAGCTTAAACGGCCGAAATTTAATTACAAAAATGCCAAGGATATAGTCTAGATGAACCTTTTCCAAAAAGAAATCTTATAATAAAAGAGATGTTAAACAAACACATTCCCTACTATGACAAAATGCCATACGTTTATAAGATTTAATGTCTAAAGTTACTGAAAAGTAAAATAAAATAAAATGATGAGTATATATGCAGTAAAAGACTACACCAGTAGCATTAGTATTGCTAGATATGACAATGTGCAATCTCTGTCACATTAAACACACACTCATACTTAAGATAAAAGTAGTTGGATTCGACAAAGCACCGGCTAACTTCCTATTAGTTAACTAATAACATCATCATTTCTATTTTCTTCAACAAGAATCCAAATCTAACAAGTGCCAAGAAATTCCAAAAGAGTGCTTACTAAGAAACAAGTGGGATGATCATCTCAAATCCAATTTTGCCAGTTCCATTCAGTTGGCTAAGATTAATTTCCTGAAAATGAAAAACAAAAGCACAATAAGATCTTATTGTAGATAGGAAGGGTTATATAGTGTTGATGATAAATTCAATGAATTTGAGTAAAAGGTGGATGGAAACAGTAGCACCAAATTGGATTGGTTTGAATTATAACATCAAAGACTATGTTATTATGTATCACAAATATATCCTTAAAAGCCTCTGTTGATGACAACTGAAATGGGTTGAGGACATTTTAAAGAAAGCAAGAACTACATGTTAAGTTAAGCCTAAAGATTCACCAAACAAGAACCATGAATGACTGACAGATGAAAGAAAGCACAAAATACTAAATCCCTTTGAGGCATTTCCGCAAACACTTTATCTGCATATTAAGGACAGATAGAAGAAAGCAAGAAAATCGATACAAAAACAAAAAATAACCTTTTTTTTATCCCCAACTTGCATTTGAAACTAAAAATAAAGCAAAACCAGGGAGTGAATTAGTTATATAAACCTTGGGCCTGAATGGATACAAAAAGGGGAAAGAACATAGAAGCAAACCGACAAACAACAAACAATAGACCCTGTTAGTGTTTAAACACTACATCTCCAATAAACCAGGAAATAAGGGTAAAAATACCACTAAACCAACCATTAATGTGAATTGAAAACAAATGCAATTTCTAAACATCACTCTCCTTACAAAGGGTGTTAGCCTAGTGGTAGGCTTGGCACTACATAGGTGAACCAAGTTCGAGCCCTGGGGGACATCTGAAGGTACGGGGGCTTCGACCCGGCTGCATGCTTTAGCATGGCTCGGCCAAAATTGCGAGGATTAGTCTGGGCCCAATGTGGTCTGGATACTTTTCAAAAAAAAAAAACATCATCTCCTTGGGGGGGATTGAGAGTAGTCTATACAAATAAAACAACAAAACCAGCTCTGTATTAACAGTAAAAGTAATATTACAGCTGTGTTTGGCAAAAATAAGCTAGCTTATGAGCAAACTGATAAGCTAGCTTGTAAGCTACTACGTGTTTGGATTGACCATAAACTAGCTTATTGAAACGCTACTTGGAGCAGCATATTGGGAGCTTTTTGTAGCTTTTTCCAATTATAATATTGACTAATATACCCCAAGATATCCTTTTTGGTCATTTTACATACTCATAAAGCTAGTTTTTGCCAAACATAACTATATTCATAAGCTAGTTTATCAGCTACTAACTAGCTTATCAGTCAACAAATAACTTTATCTATCAGCTAGTTTGCCAAACACAGCCTACATCATTAACCCAATAAGACAACAGGATTTCAAAACAAACATAAAATGGAGGAAGGTGAAGGAAAACGAAGAAGAAGAACCTGAAAACGGAGAAAGGGGATAGATTAGGTCGATACTCCTTTACAAGCTCAAACTCGAGATAGATTTTTTAAACTTGGATTATATGATTTATGAACTTGTTTTGACTCCAAAAAGTGTATGTTCCAAAAACTTAATCAAGGGTCGACTTGTTAGCTTAAACAAATTTTAGTGTGCTCGAGATGAACTGGAGCTCAAAAAGGTTGTTATTTTGCGTCGGTACAACTACAAGCTAGTTGAAATCTATATAACAATACACCAAAAAAAGCATGACTTATGAAGGGAAATATTTTGATATTCTCAAAAAAACATAGATCTCACAGCCAAAACAAGCAAGCATCAATCTATATGTGTGTGTGTGTGTGTGTGTGTGAAGCAATAAACTTTTTATCAACTTAAACTAATTAGTACGCATGATAAATAATTTCACCTCAATTTCTATGTATACCTTGATTCAGCTCTTCACAGCTCCGCAGCTTACAATGCAGCCATCCTCATGATCGAGCAAAAGCAGTGACTCGTTGTAAGAACACATAGAGAAACAAAAGCCAGTTCTACAAATCCCAAGATCCTTGATGTTATCTAAGCAAGGTTCATAAACAGCAAGTAGAGTTTGATCACTATTTTCATCAATTTCAATTTCAACTACGGGTTCGCCAGTCTTCTTAAATCCTATAATCCTAATAACTGATTCATTTTTAATTGTGAATAGCTTTGTAAACGCACCACCCTCCATCATCATCCATACATCAAAAACATCTATATTCTCGGTTGTGGAATTTTCGTGAATCAAAACAAGAGACTCCCTTAGCTTTTTAGTAGATATGGACAAATATGATTGACGCAAACTATTTGGGAGAGGTACTTCTCCAAACTCTTCGGTGCTCAAATCAAATGACGATATCACATAGAATTCACCATCAAAAACGAACTGATAAAGGAACCGACCTATAACAGTCTGACCATTATGGTTAAATTGAAGTGATTTACGAGGAAGCTGATTGCTAGATAAACATCTCCATTCCCGTGAGCTCAGTGTGAAAACCATAACTTGGTTCCCATCATCATTTTTTGAAATCTTCACAAGCTTAGGATCCTTCGTTTTAGGACAAACCCCAAAGCCAACAAAGCGATGAGGCCGTGATTGTACCTGATTAGGCACAACAATAGCAATTGATTTTCTAATGGAAGGATTCCAAAGAACAACCATATGCGTTTCAGAATTGTCTGGTTCTTGTAAAGAACCATTCAAGCACACTAAGCCGCAAGAGCTGTGGATTACTCCGTTGAATGGATCAATGAATCGCCAGATTGGAGGAACAGGTGGAGCAAACCTTTTTTGAGGGAAACTATCATCTTCCACAAAACAAACAAAGTTTTCCTCACTTTCTGTCTCATTTTCGACCTTGTATTCGACGTCGTACCTTATCATCAGATGCTCCGACGACTGATCGTGACCAACATTATTGTGATGGGCAATGAACGGAGAGCTATCGATGAGTGACTTCCATGCTTTACAAACCGATCTGAATCGAATCAACGATTTCACCGGAAGCCTCTTCAGAATTTCCACTTGGATATCGAAATTCAAGCAAGGTAACATTTTGATATATGAATTTAATCAGTTTTAGGGTTTCTAATTAACTACACCAGAAGAAGAAATAGAAATCAAATGGGGGTTTCAGAAACAAAAGTGGGAGTAATCGGAAGCAGTAATCGATTGGGTTTATTTAGAAGCAGATAGCAATAATCAATTGGGTTTCTAAGAAACAGAAATCGATTACCTTTCTCAGTTGCAGAAATCGACAGCAAATGCATTGATGGTGATGAACCTGGAAACCATAATCGCTGCTGTCACTGCTGCTTGGGGAATGGGGATAGATGAAGAAGGTGGGTTTCATTTGATGAGAGTGAAGAGAAGTGAACTAGGTTAAGCTTTGGAATGGATAGAATCTTTTAAATAATTTTATACAAAATATGATTTATCTAAGGATAATTCGGTCATTTTAACAATTTAGTCTTTTATACAAAATATGATTTATCTAAGGATAATTCGGTCCTTTTAACAATTTAGTCTTTGGAGAAGCAGAGAAGTAATCCTCACAGTTCATCTGGTCAATAGTTGTTGCTTTAACCGTGAAGCACCGGATAATTTCTCGCGCAGGCTATAAGACACGGATGGGTATTTCGTAAATTTCACAATAATCCATATATAAAGATTCAAATATGAACGCGTATGTGAATTACACATGTTTATATATGAATTACACAGAGTCATATATGAAGTCGTTTATGAAGTCATTTATATATGAACACGTATATGAATTACACAAATTCATATATGAACCCGCTTCCGACCTATTAGTAACAGTTACGAAAATACTCGTCGATCTTGCACGTACATGCTAATTTGGACTAGTCAAATATTGCGATTTTGACTAGTCAAAACCCCAATCTTTGACTTTTTAATTTTGATCTCTGTCGTATCAACAGATGAGAACACTTTTCTCTTTCATATCTTTTTTTACCACTTCTCATTTTATATATATATAGAGAGAGAGAGAGAGAGAGACACGGAGAGAGAGAATTTCAAATGAAAACTCATTTTTCATTGTGAACGTAAGGACCACTAAAATTGCGTCACGTGACAATATTCAATTTCAGTATCATGCATTATTCTGAGTGAATATATATCATGCATTATTCAGAGTGAATAAACCTTAGGTGCATTTATTCACTCTGAATAATGCATGATCTTCAGAGTGAATATTACTACATGGCCTGATTTCAGTGGTTCTCGCATTCATAATCGATAATGTGAACACGTGTCATACTCAACATAAATAACAAAGGGGAATGTTCATGCACATGCATTATTCATGATAAATAATACAATATTTAAGATGAATAATATTACAATCAGAAAAAATAAGATGTCAAGTATTGATTAAAATTATTTATTGTTTATCAAATATTATATGTTAATTGCTAAACAAATAAAAATGATTAACATTCTCTTCTCTCAAACATAAGCAACTAGGGGTGAGCAGTAGAATCAGGTACCCATCTTTAAACTAAACAAATAAAAATGATTAACATACTCTTTTCTCAAACATAAATAACTAGGGGTGAGCATCGGAATCGGGTACCCATCTTTAAAACCGGTTTCAAAACTGGAACCGGTGTGATTAGTTTCGATTCTGATTCCTAAAATATGGAACCGGTCAAATCTCATTTTTTTGTGGAACTGCTAACCGATAGATACCCATCAAATTGGTTCCGCTATATATATTTTAATAAAAATAAGGGTTTATTTCGTAGAATAGTAACTAAGTTTCAATTTTGTTCTCCTAAAGTCACTCAAATTGTTTTTGCTAAACAAAAACCACCCAACTTTCATTTTTGTTCCAATCCTATGTAATTTACCTGTTCTAGCAGGTTATCAGGTAAATTTGACTTTTTAATTTAATTAATCTTTATTTAAATTAATCCCTAATTGAAATAATCTTTATTAATTTTTTTATTTAACTAATCTTTATTTAAAATAATATCTAACTAAAATAATCTTTATTAATCTATATTTAGTTAATCTTTATTTAATTCAATTCCTAGGAAGTTAACAGGTAAACTTGATTTTTTTTATTTAATTAATTTTTATTTAATTCAATCCTAATTAAAATAATTAATGTTTCACTCGTATAAACCCATCACAATATTGTGATTGAATTGCTCAAAACCTTTTTTTTCCTATCGTATAATTTTATTCATCAACTAAATCATCATCTTTTTCCTTTTTGATTTTGGGTTTTAAGAAATGAGTCTCTTTTTATGGGTTTTTGTTTAACCCTAAAAAAAACACAAAAAAAGAAAGAGAAAGCTCAACGAGAGGAAAGCAACAAGTTTTCTTTTTATGGGTTTTTGTGTAACCCTATAAAAAACACAAAAAGAAAGATAGAAAATAAACTCAACGAGAGGAAAACAACAAGTTCTCTTTTTAATTATGGGTTTTCCGTTTAACTCTTTTTAAGGGTTTTTGTTTAACTCTACATCCAACCCAGCATGTAACAAGCCAGCAAGAGGAAAATAACAAAGGTGATTTCCATGTGCAAAATAAGCTGATAAATCTAGATCAAGAGTTCAAAAATAAGCTGGTAAATTACATACAGATTAGTTAATGAAAAAATTAAACATAAAGATTAATAAATAAAAAGATTAAATAAATATTAAACATAAAGATTAATTAAATAAAAAAGATTAATAAAAGATTATTTTAATTAGGAATTGAATTAAATAAAGATTAACTAAATAAAAAATTAAATTTACCTGGTAACCTGCTAGAACAGGTAAATTACATAGGATTGAAACAAAAATGAAAGTTAGGTGGTTTTTGTTAAGCAAAAAAAGTTTGAGTGACTTTAGGAGAACAAAATTTTAACTTGGTTACTATTCTATGAAATAAACCCTAAAAATAACTATGTATGCTTGTTTTGTTTAATAGACCTAAATTGAAATAATTATTTTACCTTTTACGGTAACACATTACACACATATACAGTTACCGCCACTTTTTCACTCGACTTATTTATTCTTTTTTTTTGATATTTTTTATATCATGATTAACATTTCAAGTTGTATTTTTTTTTGTTATTTTCTTTTCAAAAATTGGTCGTAGTCATTTATATAATTATGAAATTTTAGTTTTTATCGGATAAGTTTTTTCATTGTTTGAGTATTTATTTCGTTACGGTGAGTAATTACTTTTTTCATAGCATAAAAATGATAAATAAAAAAAAACCGATGCAACCAGAACCGGTTTTGGAACCAGAACCGACGATTTCAAGACCAGTTTCCAAATATAAAGAGTCAATGCAACCAGTTCCAGTTCCTACATTTCAGCTTCAGGAACCACAGGTTCAGGTACCGGAAATGGTTCGAAGAATTTCGGTCGGGTTCCTGCCTTTGCTCACCCTTATAGATAACCATAATTTTTTTTTATTAAATGTTGAATTTAATTTTTTTAATATTTTTACTTGCAAGAATTTCTGTCAGCGGGCAGGAATCCCAGATGCCAGTGATGCGCTCCAACTCAAGAAACCGCAAGGCGACATACGCAAGATGGCCTACAATTGTTTTTGCACAAGACAAGGGCTTCCGAACCTTCCTACAGAGGGTCGTTACCGGAATAGAGGTCATCGTGCGGTTGCATCTCGTCTGAACGCACCTGCTAGAGGAAGCACACCACCCCGACCACCACCAGTTCACTCTGATGTTCCACCTGTGTGGGCGACTCAGCTCATTCATGAGGTGGGGGAGATTTGGACCAAACAAGCAGCTTTAAGCACAGTAGTTCAAAGGGTCCTTTCATCGCACGAGCAGGTTGTTCGACAACTCGACCGTAAATACAAGCTAGCAACACTTTGAACTAGATCAATTCCTCGGCCAGCTAAATCTACTGAAGTGGGATAACGGACGATGGGTTCTGCTCCAGGACCATCAGCAGGAAGCAAAGGTCTGACTCTACAAAATACTCGGATGTTTCCTTTCAGCTCCTGCAATTAAGATGGTCAAATCCTATCAGCCTCGAAACTTGAGTTATGTGCCTAGCATAGTTGTCGGTAGCAAATAGCGATAAATAGCAAACACTATTTAATATTTAGTGATAGCCTTCTAAGAGATAAACTATATATTAAATGTTAATATATTACCTTAAAAGTCTTAAACTATTATATATATATATATATATATATATTATACTAGAGAACAACATATAAGAGGTAAACCCTAGTATTTACCAAAATAGTGTTGTGGAGCTTCTTTCTATGGCTTTCCCCTGCAAGTCGTTGTTGTTCTGACTCCTTCAAACGATTTTGTAAATCAGAGACGATACGTTTTTGGTCCTCGTACTCTGTCCTTATTTCTGATGATGATAAATCCGCCAACTAATAGGAAAAAACAGCAATAAGCAACGGTTTTTCGAACCTTAATGGAATAGTGAACAAAGATGACTCCAATGAAACATGCACCTTAAGCTTTTGATTGGCAGCTTCTAACTGATGTTGCAGTCGTAATATTTCCTCTCTTTGAGATGAGCAATCCTCCTAAAAAGGAATTAAAAGCATTAACATCTCGCAATCACATAACAGATACTCACTCCTTCCGAAAATAGATAATTGTCTATACTATATTATAAAGCATTTGAGAAAAACTCTCAAAAACCACTTTTATGCATAAAATACTGTTTACTAATGCATATTACTTAAAATTCAAGATTGTGCGTTAATACAACTTAATAAAGCTCCATGTTTACGGTCGAGTTGTCGAACAACCTGCTCGTGCGATGAAAGGACCCTTTGAACTACTGTGCTTAAAGCTGCCTGTTTGGTCCGAATCTCCCCCACCTCATGAATGAGCTGAGTCGCCCACACAGGTGGAACATCAGAGTGAACTGGTGGTGGTCGGGGTGGTGTGCTTCCTCTAGCAGGTGCGTTCAGACGAGATGCAACCGCACGATGACCTCTATTCCGGTAACGACCCTCTGTAGGAAGGTTCGTAAGCCCTTGTCTTGTGCAAAAACAATTGCAGGCCATCTTGCGTATGTCGCCTTGCGGTTTCTTGAGTTGGAGCGCATCACTGGCATCTGGGATTCCTGCCCGCTGACAGAAGTAGGTAATAAGGCACGGAAAACTGAGCTTACAACGACTATCGCACCCGACACTTGTGATGGCCTCAAGGATGAAGTATCCGACGTCAAAATCAATGTCCCTCAAGATAGCAAAAAGAAACCGACCGACTTCGACCGAGACATTGGTACGATGAGTGGAAGGTACAAGATTGTGCGTGAAGAACACCGCCCAAAATGCTAACTCCGGGTGTAGTTCTTTATGTGGTAGGGGGATTCCCGGTGGGTCCCATACGCTCACGCGATCGCGACGAAGAGAGCTAGCAACACGACCCAAGCTATGGTTGGGTATGCCATCATAATCAGAGACATCAGGCCTCGTCAATGTGTGGAGGTACTCATTGATGGCGTCTGAAGTGATAATGACTTGCACCCCACGTACCCACACGGTGCCGTTCGCTTTGAAAACCTCCGGAACCATTGAAGCGTAAAACTCGCGCACCAAACCGGGATGATAGTTCTCGGGGGTTCTAGTGAAGCGAGCCCAATTTCGGCGGTTGATGGTATCCGGAATGGTAGTGGAGTGAAGCCCGTGTTGGTTTATCCCTCGTTCGGTCAAGAAATCCCGGGTCTCGTTGTGCTCAAGTCGGTCATGATAATCAACGTTCCGGGTATTCCCTAAAGCTTCCCGGTCTTCCTCCGAAAGCCTATCGAACACTCGAAATCGATTTTGGACTTTTCGTCGAACCATGATGCCAACCTGCGAGAGATTTGGAAAAACTAAGTGCCGAAAAGACCATATATAACCATCAATATGCAATTTATAGACTTATAGTGAATGTGGTGTGCACAAGGTCATGTTTGGAAAGAAAATTATAGCTTTTGGATAACATATTTGTGATTAAAATATTAAAAAAAATATGGCAAATATGGCATAATTTTCCAAAGCCAATACATGATCCATCTTTCCAGAGGTGAAATGAAGTTGAACCGTTCTCATTCTAGCAACATCAGCTCTACCATTCATTGTTTGTCATACTCACTTGCTTACTGTCATGCACTTCATGATATTCAATGTAACACCCCAAAATTTGGAGTCAACAAAAACTTTCCTTACGAAAGGTGGTAATACAAATTACGCCAAAGCGTGAGCTCTTCCCAAAAATGGGGTATAAAGTGATGTACAATTACAATGTTTGTAACTTTAAATTAAGCGGTATAATAACCAACAAGTCTAATTCCTAACAAGGAAAAAGACTACAAAAAGGGGCAACAGTTTCTACTATCATCTCGCGGTCTAGATGGACCGGTCTCTTCTCACATCCCCCAAAGCTCACTCTCAAATCCCGGCACCTACTTGGGAACGGCGTCCCTTGTACCTGAGAGACACATCGACACCACACAAGTGTTAGGCCAAAAGAGCCTAGTGAGTCGTAACAACAAAGTATCATACATGTAAAATCATGTTAAGACATGTGAGATATACAAGAGTGTATTAACAACAAAATGCAACACGTTAAACCGGTTTATATTTATCTTCGAAAACCGTGGGAGCGACCCACTTTCGCCAAGCAAGTTACACCCCAGAGTCGAGACACCCCGTTGTCGTCCTTCTACGAAGACTTCCATGACAACCTCAGAGGCCAGGCACATTCGCGGCCACACGAATGGCGAAGGACATAGGTGCACACCTTTTGACTAGTGCCACCCAAGACTGAGTCGAACTCGTGTAAACTTGAAAGTGCACACCTTTTGACTAGTGCCACTTTAAATCAATCTCATTTCAAAAACGACACAATGTACACCTTTTGACTAGTGTCCCATTGTCCAATTTATGTTTGCGTAAAAACATGGGTACTCACCTTTTGACTAGTGACATCCCGATCCACTTTTTGACTAGTGACCAATAGCATCACACCTTTTGACTGGCGGTGCTTTAGAACATTTGAGCATAGTTGCAAATCTCAATACTTTCATTTACTTCATACAAGCCAACATGCTCGGGATTCAATCCCTTCGCATCATTCCGTGGCACACATAAGGACACGTATTTTTCATGCATACATTGATCATATAATCTTATGAATATAGTTCATCCAAGGTAGCATACGATTGATCATTCCATGTATACAATTCCCAAGCAAGATATATATATATATATCAATCAAGATGATGCGCTCTCAGTTTTAACAAAATAGTTTTAGCAACTCACCTTGGTATTCTTCACAATCAAACACGGGTTTGATAGCTAGGCACGTCACAAAGATAGTACCTATACAATCATATTATGGTATACATCAATAAACCGCCAAAAATGACACTTACGGTTCACAACCGAAACACTAGTCTAGAGCTAGGCTAGACTATCTCAATGGCCCCCAAAATCCACCAAACATTATTTAATATAACCCGTAAGGAAAGTCCAAAGCCAAAACTCGAAAAGAATCGGAAACGAAAAACTCCGTCGCGAACACAGAGAGTTGCGCGACCTAGCCGCGCGACCTCAGGTCGCGGGCTTAGGTCGCGGGGTTTGCCTGATCTGCACTATCCCGCGATCTGGTTTGCAAAACTTTACCAAAACTCAACCAAAACTCGATTTTGACTCCCAAAACACCCTACGAATGTTTATGAACAATCTTACGATGATATAACATGATAAACTAACAACCAAACTCGAAAACACCGATAAATCATCAAGATCTATGATTTTTCCCCAAATATAAACCCTAGTTTTCAAGACTCTCAAAACCCGACTAATACACGAAATCAACACGAAATAAACGTACCTTCCGTTAGGAACTTGATTCTAACAACATTTCACGGCTTGATTTCACCTCCTACGCTCGATTCTTCCTTCGGTCTTTGAATCTTCTTCGAAGCCCTTCCTTTCTCTCTTTTCTCTCATTTCTCTATTTTCTCTCTTCAAAACACAAACACACACAACGAAATGAAAGAAGGGGCAAGGGTTTCAACTAGTTGGTGAACTAGTTACATACAACCCCCCTCTTATTTCGGGTATTTACCCTTTCGCCCCGAAACTGATAAGTTACATTCTCGACTCGACCAATGAACTTAAATACGAGCTAATAATTAACTTTGGAAAGGAATGCGTTACATTAATTCGAATCCCAATTATTCACTTTTATCAACCAAGCTCGAGTTCATAAAATTTCGGGTGTTACATTCAACAAATTTGTCATTGGAGTCATGCACATGAACTATGGCTTCGGTCTCAAAATACCAACCACCTTTTACTGCCAGCACCAACTTCTAACAAGCATGTCAATCTCTTCCATGCTCAGGTTCGTCACGAGACCTCCACAATCTCATCAATTGCATTTGTTGTCGGTGGTCCAGACTTCCTCTCCTTGCATTCTCGGGCATATTGACCCGTTTCACTGTAGACATAGCGTGATAAAGATTTTACACCGTCAACAAAACTTTTTTTTCCCCAACCCAATGAGTGTAACGACACCCGTTGAACCGACCCAGTTTGGCAGCAAACTCTTGGTTCATCAGACGAAAGTTGAAAGTGTTTGCGAAATCCATTAAACCTTTAAGAATGTAGAAAATTTTGGCAATCATAGATTAAAGTAAGAATTTGAAGTATAAAGATCGTTGTCACGTTAACTCCTATAAATCCACTACAAGGCCCTATTTGCATTATAACGTGCTATGGCGCTTTAATTTGTCTTATCGTATTATTCAAAACACTAAGATAAATTAGTATAAATGTGTATATGCCGTTGTCGTCTTAAGACAGGTCTCTAAAATGGTCGTAACTTTATCATATAACTTATGAATCTTGAGGCTCGAACTCATTGTCACACCACACGTCGTCATTCATTTAGAGCATTCATATTTCATTTATTTTTTCTTAAAAAAACATAGTGAAAACATCATCAATAAAAAAATGTCCATACGAAAACTCACCTTGATAGTTAATTTTAACGGAAGTGGCCCTTTAAAATACAAATACGAAAAAACACCAGTCACCACTAAGGGAAAGGCGATCCGTGTGCAAACGACACATTTAATCTGGACCGTCGATTCATTTGAATCCAACGACTGACATGTAGCGGTTCAATTTAAAAGCGAATCCGAGTGAAGACACTCTCCACCAATCACAGCTCATCATCTTCATCCTCCTGCACGCTATTTAATCTCCCCCATTTTCCATTTTCCAATTTCATCCATCCAACAGTTAACAATTTATTCACGCACCAAAAACACACACACACAAAACAAACAAGAAATGGCACCTACGAAAGCTGCCGTTGCGAAGAAGGCACCTGCTACCAAAAAATCCAAGTCTCATCCTCCTTACGTTGAGGTATTTAATTAGTATTATTATTCTCATCCTTTGTTTCAATAATAATTTAATCGATTGTTTGATTTTGATTTTGATTTTGACGTTGATTTTGTAAACCTAGATGATCAAGGAAGCGATTGTAGCTTTGAAGGAGAGGACTGGATCTAGCCAGTATGCGATCGCCAAACACATCGAGGATCACCACAAGGATTTACCGGCGAATTTCAAAAAGCTGTTGCTGGTTCAGTTGAAGAAGCTCGTTGCAGCCGGAAAGCTCACCAAGGTTAAGAACTCCTTTAAGCTCGCATCCGTTGAGAAGCCGAAACCAGTTCCTGCTGCTAAGAAAGCTACGGTTGCGAAGAAAGCTCCGACGAGGCCGTTGCTGCTAAGAAAGGGAAAGCTACGGTTGCTGCTGCTAAGAAAGCAGCAGCTCCAAAGGCGAAAGTAGCGTCGAAGGCGGTTGCAAAAGCTAAGAAGGTTGTGAAGAAGGCGACTCCGATGAAGGTGAAGGCGGTGGCGAAGAAGCCGAAGAGCATCAAGTCTCCGGCGAAGAAAGCTGCTGTGGCTAAGAAGAAATGAGGTTGAGGTTGCCTAGTAGTAGTAGTAGTAGTTGGTTGTAGTGTAAATGTGTAGACTCATCTGATGGTTTTTCATGATTGATAGTGAAATTTCTTTCTTTGTTTGTTAGGGGTTTGAGTTGAAATCTGTAGGTGCATGGTTATTATTTATATAAATATATATATATTTTGCAGTTTGTGGAAGTAATCATTTGTTTTGGAAATTTAATTGTTGCATTTGGTGTACATGATTGAATTAATGGAGGATATAAACTTGAATTTAAGTGTTGTGTAGATTATTTTTCAGAATGTATATTTGTTGTATATATTGTGTTATGGTGTGTGATTGATTTATTAAGCATCTGCTTTGTATATTTTAATGTATTGTTGTCTGTGTTGGATAGAAGATAGTTGATATTAGTACAACTTATAATAATTATTCAAGTTTAATTATTTTTTGGTTATTAAGCTACCAAAAATTTTAGATGAGATCAAGAGTTGAATCTAGTTACCATTCAGTGATTATTCTGATCCTGGCTTCTAGATGATAGCTTATGCAGGTATACAACCTACACCTCTTAGTATACTTGACAACCGCATATTCTCTCATGAATCCAAACTATACAAAATACACGATAATCACATACAACGATGTCAATGATGGAAAAACATAGAGATGCCCTATGCTATTGCACCACATCATGATTGTGCCCGTTTTGAATCTTTCACAAACAAACCAAATAGATCAAATTCAAAATTAACGTTATTATCGCGAGTAAGTTGGCAAACAAATATGAGTAACTTGATAATATGTAGCAAGTTGGGTAAAGGTAGTATGCCATGACCACCATGGGGTGGATCTAGCATTTCGCAATGGTAACCCATGCAACCACAAAAATGAAAAACAACTTAAGGTTTTAGCCATGTATTCGGCGACCAAAAAAATAAATAAATCAAATTCGACATCAAGACAAGACCACGTGGTGTTGTCGAATTGGTCAAGGGATGTTGACATCATTGTGGTCAAGAACGTCACGGGCTTTTGCCATGTTGTGCAAGAGAGATGCCTAAGAAGTTTATTCGTCCCTTTTCAAGATCAAGTACAGGAGGTATGAGATTTCCTATATGCTAGTAAGACTCGGGGTCAAGTGGTAGGTCGGTATAGGGTATCAGAGTTTTTGATGATTCTTGTCATAGACTTTAATGGTAAGAGAAGAGAGGGAAACAAGATCAAAGCATTGTTGCCTAAAAAAACTGCTTTGTCAACCAAGCAACAACTAGATAGATCAGAACAAAACAAGGTGAAAGCTTCAAAGTTTGCTCTGATACCATGTATTGGATTCTATACTTAGAGATCCTATACCCAACAAACTCAACATTTTGGGCATGAAATATATGTCAACCTCCATAGGCCACATCCTTATACCATCCATCTAAAACATACATACAACTCAACACATTTCATGTCCCATATACACATACATATATAAATACATACTTTGTTTTCCTTTTAAAGTGTCAAAATTGTTTAACAACCAAGGAGCAAAAACTAACTTTTGTGGTTCATCTCTTCATTACTTAAATCATCAAAAATCTCATTCACACCCTACTTACTTGACTAATCCTATATATAATTAAAATTATGATTGTTAGAGAAAAGTAAAGTATAGCTTACAAGAAAGGATTATTTGTGAACTAAAACCCCAACCTTTTTCTCTTCTCCAACTTGGATGCCAACTCCTCTTCTAAGGAAGCCGACGTCTACTTGTCAACATTGTCCGCCACCAACCTATTAGTTCATCCTGTAAGTAAAAAAAACTAATATTTACACCCAACCAACATTCTTTAGAAATGAAATGGCAAAAGCTTCATAATTTACCTCAAGAAAATCGCAGTTGGAGATGTATCGACTTTCAACCAAGCATTCCACACCTCCAATGTCCACACAAATAGGCTTCTTCGACCCTTTTAATGGATCGAAAGATATATTAATGTAAATCAAGATTAATTAATGATTCTAAATCAAAATCAATATCTAAAAGGTGGTATATAATATTAAGAGGATGGAATTGGAAGGCATACCAGTTACACGACCAACATAATACCCTGCTCCCCCTACTCCTTCTTCCCATTTCGCAAGCCTCAACCTTACAAAATATCCGTCTAAGCTTGATATCGGTAAACGCGAATTCATCCATCTAATATTAAAAAAAAAACAATTACATAATCACCTAGCTACAAATTACAAAATAAAGCTTACGTAATTCTAGCATCATTATTTTAGACACTTGCACACATTATATTTTTGGAAAAGGTTCATCTTAGGCTTCGCCTAGACTACATCCTTCGCAATTTGGAAATTAAGTTACGCCCTTCTGAGGCTAAGCCTGGCCACAGGATGCTAAAGCCTGGACTCAAACCTAGGTGGATGGGATATTCCACCACATCCCCCCAGGCCTTGTGCCAGTATGCCACCACTTGTGGTTCACTGCTCACATTATTATTATTATTTATTGTTATTATTATTATTATTATATTGTTATTATTAAACAGAAAAGGATAAAGAAAAGGGTCTTACTTGAGGATATCAGTACGAGACAGCCTAAGCCTCCTTATCGTGTCAAACATTTCTTTTGGCATCTTGCCACCAGGATGCTTTGGAATTTCATTCAACTTCAAATCAGCCCTGCCTTCCTTTATCTTACTAGACCTCTTAGAAGGACATGCAGATGCCCAATGGTTGAGCTGAAAGCATTTGATGCATAAACAAGAAACTTCTTTACTCACTCCTTTATACAATCTAACATTCTTCAAAAGACCCTCGACCTCTTTCTCATTTATCTGTAGGCAATCGCGTAATTCATGACCCCTTTTCCCACAAAATAAACACGTTGAAGCTTTTAACGTTTCTGCTACAGGTTCCTCCAACTGCTTCAAGCCAACAGAAGCAGAAGCATCATCGGTGGACGAACTTAACAAAGTGGCCGGTGTTTTTGGAGAAAAACGAGCGATCCACAAGTTCCCAAAGGGTTTTTGGTTTAAGATATCATCTGGGTCGTTGTTGGAATCAAACAAGACGATTTCTTTAGAGCCACCAACGGATTTATTTTTTGTTTCAACTCGTTTTGCATCTTGTGAATACAGAGACTGAAAAACAGTTTGAAATCCCAACTTTTTGCCAACAGAGTTGATCTTGTGGTCATCATCAACTGAATGATGATGATGATGATGGTCTATGCTAAGAGCAAGAGAATGAGGAGGCTCTTGTTGACTAGGCTTTATGCCTTTGACCATGTTTGAGATCCAATTCATGAAAGAACTATCTTGTTTGACCACAGGTGTCGAAAACAGACATTCTTGACTTTGTTTCTTGATTCTTTTACTTCCGATAATCAACTGCTGTTCAAACCTCCATCTCTTTTTTGACAATAAGTTAGCACTGTTGCAACTTTCCATGCTTCCATGGCTCTTATCTTCTTCTTCTTCATCATCATCATCTTCATCTCTATTGTTACATTCTTGATACGGTTCTTCTCTCATCTTGCTCTCGATTTCCTCCGGAACCAAATCTTTCTCCAAGTTAGCATCTTTAGCAATTAGAACATCGTTTTCAGCAGTTTCTTCCATCTTTTCAGGAGAAGGAGCACTAGCGCTACCGCTTTCATCTTCTTCCCTTTCAATTTGTGGTGGTTCTTGAATTTTCAACGGCAACCCAATATCGAGGCCTAATCCATCACCAATGTTTTCGGTCTTGCTTTTTAATAATACGTGAGGCTCACTGGCTAATAGTGGCAGAAGATCAGCAGTTCTTCGGTTGTGTAATGGACCTACTAAAGGCCAGATTTCAGTTGACTAAAATTGACCTCAAAACCCAAATCATGCATAATTTGTGACGATAAAGGGATTACACGGCTGTATATTGGCATGTTAAATCTTGGTTTTTGAGCACAATCAAACCCAACCTCTGAACCTACCTCAATCTAGTTTTTTCAAAATCAAAATTTGTCCATCAAAAACAAAAACAAACTCTTTGATCACTCTGCCATTTTAAATATTCTTGTTGTTTTAATATGATATGATATGATATGGAATTTTATATTTTATTTTGTTTATTACTTATTTTAGACGTTCTGTAGTATTAGTATGGATGTAACAGGGCCTCCAAAAACAAAAAAGATTTGGGAATCATAAAAAGTAAGAAACGCGCATACCTTCACTGGGTCCAGCCACATCGCCAACGGGTAAGCTGGCCATAGACTCCTTTTCCATTTCTATGAAATGCACACACTTCATTTCACCATCATTTTCATCTGTTTTTGAAAATAAACCTCTGAATAAGATACCAACTAATTAATGAAAAGAAAACAACCAATAAAAGGAAAAGAAAAAAAGGATGGCACATTTCTCATGTTGAGATGGTGACAAAAGACAGCAGCCAGCAGCACACTTGACGCTTAAACCGTTTTGTGTAGACCAAACTAACTCGGTTAATGGACGGGGTCGCACAAACGTCTTTTTATCTATTATAATTCTTGACGTTAAGTTTGCATTTGCACCTGCACCTGCACCGCACCCGCACCCGATGACTCCAACTCCACCTGTTGTTGGTTACTACTACTAGGAGTACCAAGAGCAAGCCCCAAATCCATTTCATTCTCTTTCGCCATTAATTTACTCACAGATACCCACCCTGTCAGCCAATAAGTTATGATTTTGACTTAAACCAAGAATACAAGGAATTTGCTTAAATTTAATTAAGGTATATAATATAGGCTTGCATACTAATTAATCAGTTGTTTGACCAAATAAAATTAGAGCTGGAAAATAACTGGGTTGACTTGAAACAAGTAGAAACTTAAACAATGAAATCAACTTGAAACTCTTAAAATTGGGTTTATTGCATTTGAGAGAGATGAACGTTTGATCTTCTGACATTATAACTCTTAAAGCTATCTCAAAAGAAACTCTTTTGGTCTTAATTCTATCATGTTGGTTGATACCAATAAGTAAGAAAAACTCAAAACAATTATTGATTACATGAAGCTAGCTATTCAAGATCATCATCAAAGGAAAAGGTCTAAATTTCAAAATTGAATGTATAAACATCCAAACTCATAGCCCTAAATTACTCAGAAAACTTGGACCCAAATAAATTGGGATGAAGAGAGAAAACCACCATAATCATCATTCTTCCGAATTCAATTAAACCAAAATCCAATTGAGAAATTAAGTAAAACCCAATTGAGAATAAACGGAATTAACTTACAAAAACCCCAGCAATTAACCAAAAAGCCATCCAATTTGTTACCTTTTTGTTTGGGAGTTGGTTGAGCCTGAGAAAGTTGATCCAATTAGTGAGGAAAGCAGCAAAACTCAACCCCAAAATGGAAAGCAAAGGTTTGTGGATTTACTAGAAATGGAAGAGAGAGATTGAATTCAGGGAGGGAGAGAGAGTATGCATACTAAGGTGTAATAGTACTAGTTAGTAATATTAAGGTGTTGAAGCCTCCCCAGTTGTTTGTACACACAGCTGCTTACCCATTGTGGCTCAAGATCTGCCACGTGGAAACTTCTCTATGGAACCTGCTCTGCTTGCTTTAACAACAGAATCTTCAATATTCTTTCCTTCTACTTTTTACCTTATTCTATTTCCGATCCCTAAACTTTTCATTCTATTCAAATTCGATTTTGTTAAGTGTTTGTTTGTTTTTTCTTTGAATTATCATCATCAACAATGAATACAAGATAGCTTATATGATGTAGGGTCTGTTTGGTTGGTTTTACATTAAGTTTTGTATGGATACAATTATCTATGTGAATTAATCTATTAGTATAAATCAATAAGTTTCTTTTTGTTTTAGAGATTCTTTTTATAGATGATAGAATCTTGTTTTTAATTGACAAAACACATTGGGAAAAACTTGACTTTCTGCATCACTAAAAACTTACTGAATAAGTGACTTTCTATATCATTAAGCCACTATCAAACATTCATGCATATATGGTTGGATAAGTTATGAGTCCCATTAAGCTGCTAACAAACACGCTCTTAATCATCACTTAAGACATAAGTAAAAAAAGCTGCACTATTTAATGTTCACTATTTAATGGTTCATCAAGTTATTCAGTAGCAACACATAGTTGACTTGTACAAGTCTTTGGGCATATTCAGATTCCCTCAAAAGTTATGAACGCGTTTTTGAGATGTGAAAAATCTAACTCCGACAAACATTCCTAAATAAATACTTGGATTTATTTTCATGCTTTTAGTAATCTTATTTGGAGAACGTATGAGAAGTTGTTAGAAGTAACCCATCATTGCTAAAAATAACTTCAAACTTATATATATCCAAGGATTTGGTTTCCAAAATGTTTTTCAAATGAGTAGACAGTAGAGTGTATGAACTTAATAAGGTTTCAAGTCCAAAAACAAGTTTGGTTGACGAAAAATAAAATAAACCCGTTAAACGAATTAATCGGTTTGGTTTGTAGAATATAATTTTGGAATTGCAAGAGAATAATGATAAGTGAATGTCTTTAGAAAATTTTGTACTTTCTTACTTTAATTATAAATAACAATATAATGATAAAATAAATTATAATATTGTTCTATTGAATTTTCAGTTATGGCTTGCATATGTATATGTCTGTTTCATGACCTGCAAATTTCACACACACACACACACACTACATATATTCCGAATCAAAAGCGTCATAACACACGTACACTAATTAATACCTACAAATATACACCAAAGGTTGTAACAACAAAATAATCCATTGAATACTATTTTGGACTAAACTTGTATCCTAAACTAACATGATGGCCAAAAATATCATGTTAACCAGCTTGCAACACTTACCTTCACTAGCATTATTAGTTATACTTGATCCAAATCATGGCAAATGAAACAAACAGGGATACAGTGATGAACTTAAGAGTTAAAATTATAAATTATTTCCACTAAGTTGTCGTAGTTGCTATTACTAAAATAATATGACTAAATAGCTCTATTTAAAAAAAAGAAAGAAATGTAGGAAAAGATTTACTAACATATATTAAAAGAAAAAAAAGGCAAATTGTATATTTTTCTTTAAACATCAAAAATTAGATCTTGAAGACACATCACTCAAAGGGAGAGGGAGAGGAGAGGGGGAGCGGCCACATTCAACGATTTCTCTGCCTTGATCTTCGATTCGATTCAGATCTCCTCTCATCTGCTCTGCTCTTTGTATATCTCTATCTCTATTTGCATCTGCTGGTATCGATTCTTACTTTTTTGCTACCTACCTACCTACTCATGAATGAATATGAATATGAATATGAATGATGTTGTTTTTCTTATATTGGTTTTGGTTTTGGTTTTGTTGATAAGATCGATCGATGCACAAAATCATCACTTTTGTTTTTCTTCTACACTAGTCACTGCTTGCTGTCTTCTTTTTAATCAATTTTTGTAAAGAAAGGTAAGGTAGGTTCTATTCTAGGTTAAAGATGCTGCTATATGCTAATTGCTAATTGCTATGTATGTAATCATAAATTATAATGTCATTGCTACCTACACTACACTACACACATTTGTGAAAATTAACACAACTTAAATTCAACTAAAAAAAGTAAAAGAATAATAGCTGGGATTCAATTGAGCATTCACCAACCAAGTGTGGTTGAAGCTCTTCAAAATAACTCAGATCTGAGACTTAATATGGAATAACAAGCACTTGTTCAAAAGAATAGCTGAGACTATCTATCCATCTCTATAGGACTAGTGCATTCCTTTTCATTACATACCAAAAGAAAATAACCTATATTTGTAGAAATCAGAATGCTTAGTTAGACAGAAACTGAATAAGCTGAGAAAGGGAAGATTGGGGGGGGTTTTTCATCTTCATAGGAGGAGAACGATGGCTGCTCGAATACAGAACATGACCTCCACCTCACCTCCTATAGGATAGGAGTTAATTGGAAATGCAAAACCCTAACCCCACCTTTAAGGTGGGATTGTTTTGTTTTATATCTATTGGCTGGATTTTACTGAAAGCTTTGTTTCTGTGTTTAAGGGGCCGTTTACTTGAACTTACCCGGTAAGTACTTACCGGTCAATTTACCTTACGGGAAGAACATGAACATGAACATGACTACAATCTTACCCGGTAAGAGCGATAGCATGGACCGAAAGTCTTACCCGGGTAAGTGAGATCTACAACTCTTACCCGGTAAGAGCTTACCGGGTAAATTGTTGCATGCGATACCATTTTAAGAGACTAAAATATTGTACCATATGGTAGTTGATAGTATTCGATTTTACCGGTAAGCACTTACCGGGTAAGTGTTCAAGTAAACGGCCCCTAACTTTAACCACCTGCTGATTAGTTATTTATGGATGATAATATTACTCTACTCTACTTAGAACAACAAGTAGCATCACTTGACTTCCATAGCATTAAATCAAAGATAACCTCAATCTCTTGAAGAGGTAAGAGCATGAATGTTAATTTCATGCTTTCGTTAAATTTCAGGTTATTTTTCACCCCAAAATTTACACAAGGAAAAAACAACAAGTTACTCCTCTCCATTGCAATATGACAGCCACTGATGCCGGTACATCTCTCTCCATTTTCTCTATATATCTTAATCTTCCTCCTGTAATTAATTCTCGATTGTATTAGTTCCCTTGAAACTGGAGAAATCTGCCAGGATCTTTGTTGCCGGTCACCGTGGTCTGGTTGGATCGGCCGTTGTCCGCCGCCTGCGCACGGTTGGCTACACCAACCTCATTCTTCGCTCGCACTCCGAATTAGACCTCACCAACCAGTCCGCTGTCAAGACCTTCTTTTCCATAGAAAAACCGCAATATGTCATCCTTGCCGCAGCCAAAGTAGGCGGGATCCATGCCAACAGCACCTATCCTGCCGACTTTATCACCATCAACCTCCAAATCCAAACCAACGTCATCGACTCTGCCTATCGTTACGGTGTCAAAAAGCTCGTCTTTTTAGGCTCTTCTTGCATCTACCCCAAAATGGCACCCCAGCCCATACCCGAATCCTCCCTGCTAACCGGCCCTTTAGAGCCCACCAACGAGTGGTACGCCATCGCCAAAATCGCCGGCATTAAGATGTGCCAAGCTTATAGGATCCAATACAAATGGGATGCGATTTCGGCGATGCCCACCAACTTGTACGGCCCTAACGACAATTTCCATCCCGAGAACTCGCACGTTTTGCCGGCTTTGATGAGGCGGTTCCACGAGGCGAAGGTTTCGGGGGCGAAACAAGTGGTGGTGTGGGGTACAGGGTCGCCATTGCGCGAGTTCTTGCACGTTGACGATTTGGCAGATTCGGTGGTGTTTTTGTTGGAGAAGTATTCGGATTTGGGGCACGTGAATGTGGGAAGCGGGAAGGAGGTGTCGATCAAGAGCTTGCGGAGCTGGTGAAGGAGATTGTGGGTTTTGAAGGAGAACTGGTTTGGGATAGTTCGAAACCGGATGGAACACCGAGGAAGCTTATGGATAGCTCGACGCTTGCTAAGCTGGGTTGGGAACCCAAGATTTCACTTCGGGAAGGGCTTGCGGGGACTTACGAATGGTATGTTGCAAATGTGAAGCAATGAGATCCATCTTTGGATTTGTATGATGTTTGTTTGTTACTAATAAATAAATATTTAAACTTTGTTTTGATTTATGAGGAAATTTGATTGATATCTAAAGTACATTTCATGTTTGTTAATTTAAAATGTATTTGGAATCCATTTATGTAGCAACTTGTAGTTGTAATTTCATGAAGATGATGAGACATTTTGATATAAATTTGTTTCTCTAAAGCAAGATTGTATGATATGTGTTGGTTTTGATTTGTGCTGCTGATTGTATTGTCTTGACTCTTAATGTCTTACTGTTTGTGTGTGTAACTTGTGCATGGCCCAATTGCTCTTCCACTTGGTTTTATTATATAGTATAGATAAATGAGGTTTTAATTTGTTTTATGTTAAATAAACACTTTGTTATTGGTGTGAAGTTATTTGGAAAATGAGATCATACGAACACATAGTAATTTCAAATGACTTCCATTAATTAGCATAGCATTATTACTAGAAAATGTAATATTATTATATATACATGAATTAATGGATATTTGAGTTATAATAAAGAGTAATAACGATGGTTGGTTTCAGTTGAATGATAAATTGGCGAGTGTTAGCGCCAAAACCTTCACCCCATTTGCTATATCTTCAGGAGATGCATATTCCTCTGGTTTATGGCTATACCCTGCATCCAATATTATTATTGTATTAGATTAAATTAAATCTATGTTTGTTTACATCATCAGGAGGATAAAAAAGACATTTGATACCTTTATAACATGGAATGAATATCATCCCCATAGCTGCTTTTCTGCAATCAATTTAACTTTTTCTTAATCCAACTACTACTTTTTTATTTTTGAAAAGCTAAACAACAAGTAAGAAAGAGATTGAAATATTGTACCTGGCCATAAAGAGTGAATCATGATAAGCTCTACTGATCATCTTCTTGTTACTCAAGTTCAGCACTTGGGTGGCTGATTCCATTGCCTTGATCACTGATTCATCCGAGAGGGCAGGCGGATCCTGGTTTACTATCTTAAACTCCAAAATCTCAACTCCTCTCCTTTTCGATATCTCCACAGCAGATTCATGGATCTTTTCAATCACGTTGTTTCTTCGTTTTTCATCAATGTCTCGTGTATCTGTTGTTTGTACACACAACTTGACTTACATTTTTTTTTTTTTTAAATTGAATTTCTTTCAGTAACAAGTGAGATAACAATACCTATTTCCACATGTGCCTTGCTAGGGATGCTGTTGATTGCTCCAGGATGTAGCTCAAGTATACCTTCATATCAAACACAGATTTAGCTTCAAGCCCAACTAATCCAAACTTTGAGATTATTATTTTTATTTAAAGTTACAAAGGGGAGAAAGTTTGTGATGAACATATATAATCTGGAAAAAGAAGTTGGTTACCAACTGTTCCAACAGTGTCTATGGATCCAGACTCCAGAACATGCTTTTCCACAGCTAATGCCAACTCTGCAGCAGCCAGTCCTGCATCATTTCTGTTCCAAATCCTTTATAATAAAACGAACGAAACTCTACATATTTGAAAGAAAATGCTTCAAGGGACATGATTATTTCCGGATAGAAATCTACTGTACCAAATTTTCCTGTTTCATCCCTATCCAACCAATGAGATAATGACAAATCAGATTTTTATATATTTTAAATTAATTTTAATTCCCTTGATATTCTCTTTCTGATGATGTGTATTCATCTGATTGGTGGACATGATTGATACAGAGAATTTTAGCACAGGTGATTTTTGCTCTTTATTTCCTCCATATAGACCAACCTCATTCCTGTACTTATGCAGACAAACCATAATCATCTTAAAACAAGGCCTTCTTTTAATGGATTATTACCTTTGTGGCATTAAGACAGCCCCGGCATGGCCTCCATTTCCTCCAAACTCAACTTTGATGCTTGCTGGTGCAGCAATAGCGGTAACAATTCCAATAGAAACACCTTCAAAAAGAAACTAGATTAACATTTCTATATATATGAAGCGTAAAAGGGCAAGGTAAAGCTAAAGAAAAGCATGCAACCTTCATTTTCCAGAATAGGACCTTGTTCTATGTGCAGCTCTACAAAAGCTGAATAGGTTTGGTCATCTAAAAACACATTGGAGAAGTCCTCGTTTTTTGCATAGCCAGCAGATTTTGCAGCATCTAGGAATGAAATATTGTGATTATCTACCGTCTGCTTTAGAGTTTCAGCAAGCGAGACACTCCCAGCCAATAAGCGGCTGAAATTCAGACAATTATAAGAATTAATTATTGAGTTTTCTTCACAATCTGTGTGTCCCAAAAACAAGATATGATCCGACTTTTTAACCGAACCTACTACTTTTCAAAGCGAAATGTCAAAAGCTAAATTACTGTCTAGCTAAGCTAGATTTCTACCGTATTTTGTTAGGACTGTAAACATGTCCAAGGAACAAATGTTATCAAACCTAACAACTATAGGACATTCAAAGTCAAGAGTATCTCTGTTTCTAGAATCAAGGGCCTATTAACATATTCATAGTGTCTTGTATTGTTTAGCTAACAAAATATAGAACAAGTAAACAGTACCCCATATAGCAGAATGAATATAAAGGAAGAGGATATGAGGTATTGGTTACAACTTGACAATCAAATGGAGGTACAAACCTGCCCAAACAGCTGATTCCATATCTTGTAGGTTCTTCCGAAGTAAACATGATTACTTCCAAAGACCTTTTGGGCTTAAAACCAGATCTGTATATTCCAAAACATCAGGATACACACAGAACTTTAGATGGCAAAAAATTAAGACACTGCAAAGAAAAGACTCCACAGAAATGGTAACTTTTATAATAATTTTATGATTCCAACTCATCCTTGTTTTTAAAACAATAAGAATAGGTGATTCCACAAATACAATTTTCATATACACAGATATGTATTTAAGAAAGGGTAGTGTTGTTACCTGTTTAGTACATGAATGGCTTGAATTGCACCCAATACACCAACTACCCCATCATATTTCCCAGAGTATGGAATGGCATCAATGTGAGAGCCTGTTGAAACAGCAGATAGATCTGGTTCACTGCCTTCCCTGTATAGAGATGAAAACTCAACTTTTAGAACTACTTGCTAGTGTTTAAAACTACATATACAGGAAGAAGAAGAAGAAGAATTAGAAAAAGATAAAAAAAGAAGTCACCAGCGACCAAATATGTTTCCCACAGAATCCTCCCTGATGGAAAGGCCAGCATCTGCCATCAAGTTTTTGATGAAGCTACATATACATATATAAATTGAGAAATTAAGAGAATTAATAAGAAAAAAACTAAACTAGAACTAGATATATAAGTATCTTGTTTTTATGTTTGAAAAGAACATATATATATACCTTCTAGCCCGCACATCATTATCGCTGTACAAGATCCTTGTGACGGAAGGGGAAGGTGAATCCGAGAAACTTGACAAATCATCAATCTAAACATCATCATCAAAATGAATGAGTATTACTTTTAACTTCAGAAAGGCAAATATAAATAAATAAATAAATATATGGGAAAAAAAGGTTGCTACTTGCTAGTAGTAGTAGAATCCAGTTTTATCGAAAATCTTGAATTGGGCATTATATTATATAAATCTATGATGAACGGAAGCAGCAGGTTGAATATAGAAAGGTACCTGTTTGGATAGATTTAGAGAATCCACCACCAGCGATAAGGAGGAGGAGGATTGAAATTGGTGAACAAGTGAGGATGAGGAGTATCCAGAGAATTCCTCCATGGTTTTAATTGTTTCATCATCAATATCAATATCCACCACCACATTTTCTATCAAACCCAAACCCAAACCAATGGAGGATGATGATGTAAGGAGAACAACAAGTATTATTATGATGAAAAGGAATCTGGAAGCAGCCATCAGTTGCTTGTTGCTATTGCTAATTTGCTATTGCTATTGCTATTGGGGGTTTATTAGATATACTAAATAATAGATATAGGAGAGTAAAGAGCTGAATTGGACTCCATTATTTATTTATTTAATTTAAAAAGAGTTTGTTTGATAATTGATACTGATAGTAGATACATGATGACAAAACGGCTACCAATAACTCTTTGCTTCACACAACCAACTAAATAAAGAAAACAAAAAGCTTGTCTTTCTTTCCATAAAATAACACAATTGCAATTCCCAACAACCATTCAAGAATAAATAAATCAATTAAACTTTGCCTTTTGTTTTTAAATGGGTTTCTTAAAAAATGTTTATTTACTTCTTAAAAAACCAATAAATCAAAAATCTTGTTTCCATAACTCAAAAGCATTTTTCAAAAGCTTTGAAACATGATTTTTGAAAAGTCGGATTCTTTTTGAGAAAAATTGACACATATACCCCTTCCTCACCTTTTAAGGCGACTTTTTGATAAGAGTTTTGGCTTTTTGGTTATTTACATGTATAAGTTAAACTAACAACTTTTTAAAAAACAACTTATTAACTTATTGTTTAAATTTCCTTTTCAACCATGACTTATCTCTCTCTCTTGTGACTAGAGATAGAAATTTTACCCGTGGGGGCGGATACCCGCGGGCAGGGGCGGAGCTAGAAATTGAAGTTAGGGGGGGCTGTCGTCCATGGTTGTCTTTTGTTTTAGATGTCCATCTATCCGTGAATGCAGCAACTTTAGTAAATTGAGAATGAAAAACTAGTTAAATTTATCATATATAATCAAAACTCCGATTTTAACATTATTTGTTGATATGAAAACTCGATAAAAGAATATCAATATTGGTTTCAAATCAAAGATTAATTATCTTTTGTTTAATTTGTTTAATTCGAAACTTTATTATAATTAAATATTTTAGATTTACTTTATGTAGGGTCAGGTTCAAGTGGATACTCATTTTTTATTGTGAACGTGAGGACAACCAAAAGCGCACCACGTGACCTATTCGACTATATTGAAACTAAATATTATGCATTATTCAATAGAGAACAATACAATTATCAGTCTGACTAATTAAACATTCAGTATTATTCAGTTTGAATATTGTATTATTTACATTGAATAATGCATAATATTCAGTCTGAATATTACAAGTCTGAATGATCTTATATTATTCAAATTGAATATACCACATGATGTGTTCTCGGTTATCCTCACATTCACGATGAAAAATGTGTTTTCATTGAAACTTTTAAGCCCTTAAAGGATTATATAGAATGAGGTTAGTATACGTAACTTTGTTATTTTAAAACTTTTTTATACAATATACATATTAAAAAATAAATATATGTTATTAAAAATTTTGAACTAAATTTTTTAATATAAAAAGAGTTTTATATAAAGAAGAAGGTGATTGATTGAAACTTGGGGGTGGCGCCCTTATTTTTCTTAACATCAAATGAATTTTTTTAAAGCATTTCACCATCTCAATATGGGGTTTCATTGAGGGTTGGGGGAGGCTAGGCACCATCCTGCCCCCCTATTCCCTACGCCCCTGCCCGCGGGTACTCGACCCTAACGGGACGGGGATTCCCCGGTTTGTCGGGTAACGGGGCGGGGACGGGGATTTATTTTCATCCCTGTATCGGGTTCGGGACGGGGTCGGGGATGACATTACCCGCCCCTAACCCGACCCCGATTAACTTTTTTATTTTATTTATTATATGTATATATTGTGTGCATAAATAAATATGCATGTATAGGTGAAAGTTCAATTGTGAACCAACATTTGGTTGTGAACATGAGGACACATCTTGACCATTGGATCAAAAAATCAGATTAGTGATCTATGGTATATAGAAGCGGTGGCAATTTTGTAAATAAACTGACTTCTGATGGCTCGGCTCATAGATATAAGGGCGCGTAGGGGCTTTTTTGGAATTTTACAAATAGGCTTTTTTGAAAACTGTTGAAAACTGATTTGACCATTTTAACACGCTTCGTCTCTTTGTTTCTCTCTGTTTCCTCTATTTTCTTCTATTTTCTTGATCATCGACTGTAAAATTGCTTGGATTTTGTTCGTTTTCTTTTGATTTTTATTCGAAAAATGGCTGAATCAAGCGATAAGAAGATGGATAAAGTTCCAATTGCTCTTTCGTTTGGTATAAGTAAGATTTTTCGTTCGATTTTTTTTTTTTTAATGTTTAGTTAGGTTTTTGTTTGATGTTTTTTCAGTTAAATCATTGATTCAATGAATAGTTGTGTATAAAAAAACCCCTACGCATTGAGAGTTTATGGTATTCTATTAAATGTGATTTATAAATAAAATTTCTGTTATTCAGAATTAATATTTAGGTTTTTATAAAAAATTCTTGTGAATGTATAGAAAATATCAAAAAGTAATTTCCATATTCATATTCAGTGTGAATATCTTTACTTGAAGTTTATTTGTTTTTTTTTTTTTTTCATTTTCAGATTTAATAAGTACGACAAAAGAAAGAAGTGGAAATATGTATTTTACTGTGTAATTCAGACTGAATAACAAGAAGTGGAAATATGTATTTAAACCCTTCTACATATTCAGTCTGAATGATAGAGAGTGGATTTTTGTTATTCAGTGTAACAAAGTAATATATTACTTTAAGTTAAGAGAATGGATTTTTTGTTATTCACTCTGAATTAAAGTTCTATTATTCAGAATGGATATTTAGGTTTTTATAAAAAATTCTTGTGAATGATAGAGAGTGGATTTTTGTTATTCTGTGTAACAAAGTAATATATTACTTTAAGTTAAGAGAATGGATTTTTTGTTATTCACTCTGAATTAAAGTTCTATTATTCAGAATGGATATTTAGGTTTTTATAAAAAATTCTTGTGAATGATAGAGAGTGGATTTTTGTTATTCTGTGTAACAAAGTAATATATTACTTTAAGTTAAGAGAATGGATTTTTTGTTATTCACTCTGAATTAAAGTTCTATTATTCAGAATGTATATTTAGGTTTTTATAAAAAATTCTTGTGAATGATAGAGAGTGGATTTTTGTTATTCTGTGTAACAAAGTAATATATTACTTTAAGTTAAGAGAATGGATTTTTTGTTATTCACTCTGAATTAAAGTTCTATTATTCAGAATGGATATTTAGGTTTTTATAAAAAATTCTTGTGAATGATAGAGAGTGGATTTTTGTTATTCTGTGTAACAAAGTAATATATTACTTTAAGTTAAGAGAATGGATTTTTTGTTATTCACTCTGAATTAAAGTTCTATTATTCAGAATGGATATTTAGGTTTTTATAAAAAATTCTTGTGACTGTATATAAAATATCAAAAAAGTAGTTTTCATATTCATATTCAGTGTGAATATGTTTACTTGAAGTTTATTTGTTTTTATAATTTTCAGATTTATTAAGTACCACAAAAGAAAGAAGTGGAAATATGTATTTTACTGTGTAATTCAGACTGAATAACAAGAAGTGGAAATATATATGTAAAA
This sequence comes from Centaurea solstitialis, assembly GCA_030169165.1. Classification (NCBI taxonomy): domain Eukaryota; kingdom Viridiplantae; phylum Streptophyta; class Magnoliopsida; order Asterales; family Asteraceae; genus Centaurea; species Centaurea solstitialis. Next base: position 108,073 of record CM058047.1, read on the forward strand.
CATTTCTACATATTCAGTCTGAATCATAGAGAATGGATTTTTTTGGTCTGAACTGATTTACTCCAATGTTTTCCAGTTTATATGTTGGTAAATGTTTCTGAAAATTGTTCTTTTATATAGTGACACATATTTAGTAGATCACTACATAACAAGTGCAAGAACTCATGAACTCTATTTGATGAGTTGTATCGTAATTAGAAAGCTTAGTTGGAGGTATAGAGGATAATTTAACACTTTAATAGCTAGACAATTCTAAGCTAAAAGTAACATAGTTTTATCATGCAGTGTTGCTTTTTGCGTCTTCATTATAGCTCATTGAATGATGGCTATATAAATTGATGTATCTATGAATATCGAACAATTTTTGATTTTTTTTTCTCTTCAATTTTCTGTGTTGAACATTTGATGGTTTTCTATTGAAAGTATTGATATTCAGACTGAATACAACTAAATAATATATTACTTCTTCTTGTTAATCATTCTGAATTGCAGAGAATGGATTTTTGCTTTTTTGTAGTTATTTTATTCTAAAAGTGATAAAAAAACAAATTTACTTCAAGTATATTGAAAAAATTTAGAAAAAGAAGTGTATTCTTCATAGTTAATAAGAGGTTTGTTGTTATTTTTATGACTCTGATTTTTTTGTAAATGTTTATATTGAAAAAGGTTCTGGAGATGGTGCTAGTAGTTCAAGGAAAAGAAAATTTAATATATCTAATCAAGGAGGTACATTTTTTATTTGTTTTTAACTATTTTAATTAAATTTTTAACATATTGACTTTTTTCATGTTTGATTTTTGGAAACTATTAGGTGATGTTGTTGGTGATAAAATTTTTTCAGAGTCAGAAAAGTGTGAGAAGGTAAAAAGTTTTGTATTCAGAATGAATATAATTTTAAAAATATTATGTAATTTGTTTTTTATATAGAGTTTATGTTAATTAATGTTTTAATAATGTAATTATGTTAATTTTACTTAATAGGAAATATTGCATGAACTTTCTCAAGATTTGATTAAATTGAAAGAAGGAAAAAGAGATTTGGATTTGAAGTTGGTTCAAGCTTTAAATATGTATCCTTCTAGCAAATTGTTAAAAGAATGGAAGAAAAGCTATGAGGAGGCGTGTATCATGTATGATATACCATTTGTTGTAAGAGATTCAAGTTTGATGGAGATAAGAACTGAGATTGGGAAGGAGAAAAAGAATGAAATTGATAAGGAGAAGGAGATGGAGAAGGGAAAGCAAAAGGAAATAGATAATGTCAAGACAGTAGTTGAAGGAATAGCTGCAGAAAGTCATAGAAGAAAACGGTTGTATTTGGGATCTTTAAAGAATCAATGTTTGGAAAGTGTACAAGATAAAGGGAAAAGAATTGAAGAGGTGACTGATGAACTTGAAACACCTTTGATTCAATGGGAAGTCAATGATTTTTCAAAACCAACTGGAATTGAATCAAAGGTTGCTAATTGGATATTTTCTTTTGAAGGAAATAAGAGGTAAGTTGTTAAGTAATATATAAATGTATTTATGTATTAGTAGTGTATATTTGAAATACAAAGCATTTTTTGGTTGTTAACATGAGGAGCTATTCAGTCTGAATAACATTAAGTCATGGGTTTTTGGTTATAAGTTGCGTGTGTCATTGAGTTTTTGGTGACTTATTTGTTATTCAAACTGAATAAGACTTTATTCAGACTGAATAATAGTATTATTTGGTGACTCATTTGTTATTCATAGTGAATAACATTAAAATTTATTGCAATATGTGGCACAACCTTGGTTGTGCTCACCTTCATAACCAAAAACTGCTTTGTATTCATTTTTAATGTATATTTTCATAATCTGTTTTATTTTATTTTATTTAATTTTTTTACAGTGATGTTGTTTTTGAAACAAATGATGGCTTTCAAAGTACTCGATTTATGATGGAAAGCTTGATCCCAGAATCTGAGGCATTTTATAATGTAATTGACACATGGTCAATTTTGTTGAACTATGAAGAAAGATTGAAGACTAAAAACTCTCCAAGAAGATTTTTTTGCACAACAGAAATTATTGTAAGTTTAACTAATTTGTTTATTGTTTTAATGATAATAGAAATGGATTTAAAACATTAATCTAAACATTTTAAGTTTTATAATATTATTTGTTTTTTTTATCAACAGCCAGGGGAAATATTCAAGGAAAACTCTGACCAAGAAAGGAACAATGCATTGTTTTGGAATAATTTTGTTGAATTTCTTGAAAGAAATGGACAAATTGAGGATTTGAAGAAGTTTGATTTGGTATATAATTTGTAATATAAAAATTAGTTATTATTTTTATTTTATATAAAAATTTACTAACTAAAGATATTTTCTTGTAGGTTTTTTTTCCCAGTAGTGAGCAGTGTTCATTACTTTCTTGTATGTTTTAATCTGAAGGAAGGAAAAACACAAGTAATTGACAATAGTGCTGTGGATGTTTCTTTTTCTGCAAAGTATGGTAATATTCCAATTGCTTTGGTAAGTATAAAATAATCTTTTTATTTATTTTGTTCAGTTACTATTATTAATAATTTGATACTGTAACTAGTTGTGTTTATTCAGACTGAATAAAAGTTAATGAATATGTTATTCATATTGAATAAACAACTAGTTATGCTATAATTTTATTAATTATTTTAGATGTCATTCACAGTTAATAAATATCTAGTTGTTAAGTAAACAAATTTTCTGAACCTGTTATTCAAGCTGAAAACCATATGCAGACATCAAAATACATGGACATGTGGTATCATAAGTATAGATATGCATTTCTTGTTATAAGCTAAATCCATCCAAGTATTAGAAACAATTTTAAAACAGAAAGTCGTACCTGATTAAAAGTTTTCAGAAAGTAGGCAAAATGTTATTCATTTGTTTAGTTGTTCTATATGTATAACAATGTATCAACTTCTCAGATCATGCAAGTATATTGAATTTAAATTATTCAATTGCACTTCTATTGCTTACTAGTTATGAAGTTGACTTAGAACAAAGGAAAAATTTATTTTAACCAATATATACAAGCTCTTTAATCATTGATGAGTCTAAATCAAACTGAACAAAAGTGTATAATATTTTATTTACAAGGAATGAAGAAGTAGTTGTTATTAAAACCATTAGTTGAGTAATGTTATTCATACTGAATAAAATTTACTTATTTATGTTGATTTTTATTTCAAATATTAAATTTATCTTCATATCATGAGTATTTATTATTATTTTATATATTATGCAGCGAAAAGTGTTTGTGAATGTTCTGAAACAACTTGATGATGAAAGAGTTAAAAAGTTGAATAGAGGAAAGCCAAAAAGGGAGAAGATGAGTTGGAGAACATTAAGAAATAAAGTCGATTGTGCGGTTTTTATGATGATACATATGGAGACTTATATGGGACAGGATGTTAAGGATTGGTATTGTGGATTGGCTAATGAAGGTTCAACTCAAAAGTCTCAGCTTCTAAATCTTCGACATAAATATGTTGGAAGGATGCTTTTATCAGACTTGAACATTAAGAAGAATTTGGTAATTGAAGGTATGGGTAAGTTTGCAGAATATCCAATGCAGAAGCAGAAGGAAATTCTTGAGTATGCAAAAACAATGATTTATAACAGGTTTAATCAATTTACAGACTTATAGTTATGTTTGCTATAGTTTGGGTAATTGTTAGTTACATACTTTAAATTTAGTTTTTTGATACTTATGGTGATTTATTTTTGAATGTATGTTGGTTATGTATGGTAAAACAGTTTGTTGTTTATGTTTTTTCTTATTTTAATAATCTTTAACTTAAATGTTAATTGTGTTACTTACACTGAAATGAGACTAAGTTGTTATCGTGATATCATATTAGAGTAATATGTAGTGTATGAAAATTTTATAAAAAATTATTGTGAATTTATAGGAAATATCAAAAAATTTTTGAGTAAAAGATTTTTTTATTGTAAATATTCATATTAATATACACTTTTTATAAAAATTTGAGATATTTAATGTACAGTGTCATTTTTGCAATATTAGGTTAAAATTATGACTATAATTTAAAAAGGTTAAATGGCGTAGGGGTAAAATGGGAAAGATTAATGTTGTTCAAATCAATTAACATTAATCTATAAATGGGAAAGATTATGTAAGACCAAGCCCATATCCATAGATTGATCAGTTCTGGATTACCACCACATCACAATTACACTTGAAGAATTTGGACGGTGAGATGTGCAATCTCAAGCATGTAAAATGGATGCTTCAAGACTATTTATGGCTTCTTCTTCCATTTTGGACCTGCACTCACTCGGAAATAACATGTTCGCCTTACTGTATCTTCTTTTCCAAAATGAAACAAGTCAATAAGCACTTTACATAAGCAATCCCAAACATGTAGGTTTGAATTCCTGCCTCCATGGCAGGGGCAAGTAACCAAAGCAATTTCAATTCTATACCACAAGAGATCATTTAACCATTTTGCAAATTCAAATCTAATCCTTTTCAAATTATGCATATTGTATAGGTTAATGTGGTTATCAACTAATCATAACGATTCATAACAATTCCGAAACTAACATGTTAGAGATTAGTAATTTTGACATCAATAATCGAGTTTTCCAGTAGAAGCTCTTTTAATTTTCAGAGAAGGTGGTTTTTGTGCTTTATTCATTCTGAATATAAGTTGTTTTTGTTTTAAATATTCATTTTGAATATTTTTTGAGATATTCAATATAAGCCTTATACGGTGGCGTTTTGTAAATTAAAGTGTAAATTATGAATATACCTTAAAAAAATTAAAGCGCGTAGAGGGTAAAATGGGAAACAAAAAGACTGATCAAATCACAATGCATAGCCACCATTATCAGACTATGTATGTAGCCTGCAAAACTTTCTCTCTCAAAAACCACCTTCTCTGAAAAACAACCATTATCACACTATTTCTCTCTCTAAAAAACCAGCGTCTCTCAAAAACCGCCATTATCGTTTGAAGAAGTAGTAGAAATCATAAAAATGTCTAAAGAAATCGATGATAGTATGGATGATCTTCCACTGAGTAAAAGCTTTGCAAGAGGTAATATTTTTTGAATCTGTATTTTTGAATAGTTAGGGTTTCGATAGATTATTATCATTAAATAGTTGATTAAATAGACTTAAAATAAGAATCTAGTTTATTTAGTTTCTTAAAATAAGTAATAGTTACAGTAATGAAGTTTAAATTAACTTTAAGCTATCATATTTAAAATGTTCTTATTATACATTATGAATATAACTGATTATATTATGGTATGAATTTTTTTATAATAGTTTTAACATCTAACAGTTTTGTTCAATAGGTTTCTTGACTAGTTGATTTTTGTTGATTTGTATTTTATTCAAAATGAATAATAATATATAATTAGTTATATATGTGATTTTAAATAGATTTGCTGATTTGTTTTTATTAAAAATATTCACATTTATAATATAATTGTTATTCACTATGAATAATAAGCGATGTTTGCATATATTTCTTATAATGTTTACTATGCATTGTGAATATGAAATGATTGTTATTCTAAATTTGATTGTTCATACTAAGTATGTTGTTTACTATGCACTGTGAATAGAAATTCTATATCTTCTATTATCATGAACTATTATATTATTTAATAGATATTATTTATTTTGAATTTTATTATATGTTATTATGTTGATTAAGTTATACTTTAATGCAATTTCAATATTATACATACTAATTGCTTGAGATTAAATTAATTAGGAAAAAGAAGAAGGAATGTTCAAGTCTCTGTGAATGAAGATGTCAAAGAATTTTCAGAGAAGGATTATTGTACACAAGGTATTATTATAATTATTTAGATTTCTACTAACATAACCATTTATAGTATATGTTATGATATAAGAAGTACATTTGTTTATATGTTTTTATATTCCTTTAATTGAAAATCAATTATAGCTTTTGTTTGTTCTGAATTGCTTATAATACGTATTCATAATGCATAACACTTGATTCTGTTAGAACTTAATTTGTATAGAATAACAACTTAATTTGTAGATTATATTTTTATTATTATTATTTAGTAATTGTTTATTTTAAAAATAGATGCTGGAGCATCTATAAGGACTTACAAAAAAAGGAAAACAAAGCCTGCAAATGGAAAAGGTACTTTTCTTGTTTTTTATATATCTTTTTCTTAATAAGTATATTACATAATATTTATATTGGTCGTAATAAAAATATTATACAACCAATATTTGTAGCAGGAAAGAAGGAAGAAGATAAACAGAAGAAGTCAAATAAAAAGCAAAGAGTTATCTGTGAAGGAAGAACACTTTCTATAAGAACTTCACCCAAAAACTTAATGATAGTTATGAGAACGCTAAGACCACTACAGAGGAAGTGGGTTGAAGAAATCGGTTTAGAAAGTATTCTTCATTTACATGTTGACACAATACCATCTAAGCTGGCATTTGGTATTGTAAATGCTTTCGATAGCGAGCAAATGCTGATCAGAACTTCGAATGGTGATATTGAAGTGAATAATGAATCAGTCAGTCGAATACTGGGACTGAAGAATGAAGGTTTGGATATCAAAGCCTTTGAAACAGAACAAAGTTGGTATAGTAAAATAGAGTCTTGGAAAGAGCAATTTGATGACAGATCATGTATAAGAGCACAAGAAGTTCAGATGAAGATTACAGAGTCTGAAAGGGATGATTGGAACTTCAGGCTAAACTTCATCATTTTGTTTATTAACTCAATGGCAGAATCATCGAAAATGGGACTTGTGAATTCAACAATTCTATCACATCTGCCAAGTGAGCTTGATTTCAAAATGATAAATTGGTGTAAGTATATTTGTGACTGTGCAAGGGATGCGAAAAATGCTTGGAGCAGTAAAGTAAATATGTGTTTTTACACAGGACCGATTACTTTCTTAATGGTATGTAATTGTAAATACATGCTGTTTAAAAATATATTTAAACATAATATGCACTTATTGTTTAAGTAATACAATATGCAGCTGCTATATGTGGATTCAACATCATGTGAAGCTGTTCCACATAAAAGACTGATTCCTGCGATCAGAGAGTGGAAAACAAGTATGCTAAATGAAAGGCAAAGATATGAGTTGAACAATGGTGGATTTGGAAAGTTGAAGTTGAATAACCAACAGGCTGAAGTTTTTCAAGTTAACTTGATTATCCAATCAGAGGAGGTAATAATTATATATATTAACTAAATTATTAGTTCTTTATATCTATTCAGAATGAATATTTCTTTTATTTGAATAAGAATTCGTTTTTTATAAAGAAAGTTTTGAAATAAATTGAAAAAGATGTAAACCATTTGTTTGAATAACAATTGTATAATATATTAGTTTTTTTAGTAGATATTAATTCTGTATAACAGTTGAATCTAAGTTGTCATTTTAACATATAGATATTAATTCAGTTTGAATAACAGTTTAATTTACTATGTTTGTATTATTCAGTACTAATAACATACTTTTATTCAATAGAATAACAGTAGTATCTAAGTTTTTCGCTTTAACATGTACGTGGACATTCAGCATGAATAACAGTTATTCTTCTTAATAATTTAACATGTAAGATGCTGTGTATTCAGTATGAATAATTGTTACAGTTATTCATGAATAATTGTTATATGTTCATTCAGCATGAATAAAAGTTGTAACTAATAATAGTTGTGACAATGATTTATTTTGCACACAGGAAATTTTGAAAGATATTGATGATGATTTGGATTATTTGTCTGAAAAGAAGAAAAGCTTAGAATGCAAAATTATTGAAAAAATGAAGTTGTTTCCTAATAACAAGGATTTGAAAGATCGGAAGAAAAAGTTTGAACAGATGTTCAAAATGGATGAGAAGTTAATTCTGTTGGGTGATACAGACAAAGGAAAAGGTATTTTTGTTGAACAACAAGAAGATAATGCAACAGAAGATGAAGAAGAGGGAAATGTTAATCAAAAAGATGTTGTTGTTGAAACAAGTTGTCAGAATAGTGAGATGAATTATGATGATATTGCAACTTCAATGATTTCAAGTGTTGTTGTTGATATCAATCAAATTAGTAAGCAATTACCTGAAGAGGAAGAAGAAAATGAAAATGAAAAGATGGATCAAGGGTTCACAGAAGGAGATGAGGAAAAAAAAAACGAGCTACAAAAGAAGAATGAAGAGGAAGAGAAAAGAAAGAAAGAAAAGGAACAGGAAGAGATTCAGTTGCATAAAAAGCAACAGGAGGAACAGGAACACAATAGAAGTCAGGTAGAGAAAGAAATTGATATGAAGAAGAAAAAAGAGGAGGAGAACAGAAGAAAGCAAGGGAAGCAGAAAGAGAATAAGTCAGAAAAAGACATGGAGAAGGGTAATGGTGATGAAATGAAGAAAAGAAAGATGATCATCAATTTTAAAAAGGGAAAAGTAGATATAGTTGAAGATAATGAGAAGAGAATTCAGTCTGTATCTGATGTGCTTAAATCACCATTCAAGATCAGGATAGTGGGCATTAACTCAAAACCAAATGCAAATGACCTCAGATTTGCAAATACAGTGTTTGCACTTCAAGGAAAAAAGAGGTAAGTTATACATATAAATTAAAAAGTAGATTTATTTTTTAACATGAGTAGCTTTTTTTACTCATATTGAATATGAAAATAACTTTAAATAATTAGTACATGTGTCTACAATATTCAATATGAATATTAAACTTATTTATTCAGAATGAATAAGAAAAATAGTTAAAATTTAAATCATTTGTTATTCAATATATATATACTAATGATCTTAACTAAATGTTATTTTGATACTTTTTATTTAATATTCATGTATTAACTTTTGTTTACTTAATTATTGAACAGTGATATTCTTTTTGAAACAAAAGAAGGAGATAAATGTTCAAGATTTATGTTGGCTAGTATGATTCCAGGAAGTGAAGTCTATTACAATGTATTAGACACTTGGTGTATTTTGCTCAATCATGAAGAGAGATTAAAGAGCAAGGAATCTCCAAGTAGATTGTTCTTCCCAACAAGCGTAATTGTAAGTTCACTAACAATAATAGATTTTTTGTTAATTTTTAAATTAAGATATTGTTTATATTTATATTAGGTTTAAAATATTTTTTAATGTTGTATATTTTTATGGTTTTTAATAGCCAGGAGAAATGTTTCAAGAAGAATCAACTGATGAAAGACGTATTGAACTGTTTTGGACCAATATTTGTGCATTTATGGAGAAGTATACAGCGATGGAGGAGTTGAAGAAAATTCAATTGGTATGAAAAATCATTATATTTTCATAATATATAATATATTTAGAAACTAACTAATAACGTTTTTATATAGGTTTTTTTCCCAATAGTGAGTCAAGATCACTCTTATGTAATTTGTTTTGATTTGAAGAATGGATCATTTCATATCCTTGACAACAGTGCTGTTGACATTCCAGACTCAGCAAAATATGGGAAACTTCCAACTATTGTGGTAACTATTCTTATTTTTTTAATACCAAATTATGTATGATTGTTATATAAAATATTTTAGTTTGTGTATAATTATTATGTATCATGAATACAAGTTTAGCTTAATATCTGAAGTTTTATTTTTGATATAATTTTAGAAATGAATCTGTTATTCAGAATGAATAAACTTTTATATGTTAAATTAACTATTAGATCAAAATGTTAATTAAAGTGATTAAATATGTAGATTTTAAAAACACAAGTATATTAATTTCTTTTAATAAGTAGTTACACTAAAATATAAACCTTAGATAAAGACCTAGATGTAACTATTATTTTTTGAGTGAATAAATATGTAGATGTTAATTAAAGAAATAAATGAAACTGTTTTTGATAGTGAATATAAGTATGTATTAGTCTTCATTTAAAATGAATAAGAAAACTACATAATAATTTGTGTATGTTTAATATTAATATTTGTTTTTTTATAATGTTATACATATTATTTATTATATCTTCATATTTTTTTTTTAGAAAAAGGTGTTTATAAAAACACTTAAGTTCATTGATGATGGAAGAGCTAAGAATCTGTCAAAGGCAAAACAAAAGAGGGAAAAGATGGTATGGAGGACAACAGAAAACAAGATTGATTGCGGCATATTTGTGATGCGACATATGGAGACTTTTATGGGAGGGAATGTTAGCAAATGGGTCTCTGGTTTTGCACTTGAAGGAGATGCACAGAAGAATCAAATAGAGAATCTCCGTTACAAATATGTTGCGAGGATCTTGCAGTCAACTTTAAATATCAACATAGAGTTTGTTAAAGCAGAAGTTGATACATTTGCCAAACAACCAATAGAGAAACAAGAAGAAGTTCTTGAGGCTGCAAAAAAGATTAAGGATGAGTGGCTTGAAATTGCAGTCGATATTTGATTTTCAGTTTGATACAAACAAGTATGTTTTTATTGTTTGTGGATAATTATGTTTAATACTCTTTTGGTTTTCGTCTTTTTTAATGCAGATGGTTGTAAAACTTAGAAATACTTATATTACTTTTTTGTGAAGATGTGCATATTTCTTTATATTAGGCTACATTATATAATCCAATCTAGTTTTACAGGTTAAAATTTTGGGTTAAGAAACGATTAAAGAAGGGGAACCAACAAAAAATAAATTTTTCTATAGGCAAAAATGTTGTTTCATGAAATTCATTACACTTGTTCTTCTTAAATTTGCATCTAGAAAAGTATCCACTTAGTTAAACTTAACTAGAATATTAACTCTGAATAATACTAATAAGTTTTATGATATTAATTCTGAATAATACTATAATCTCACTTTTATATTCATAATGAATAATATAGATATAAATAATAACTTTTCATTTTTTGTCTGTGTTTGGCAATCATAAACTAGCTTATAAGCTAGCTGATAAGCTAGCTTATTAGCTAACTTATAAGCTAGCTTTTTGAAATGCTACTTTGAATAAATTATGAGGAGCTTATTGTAGTTTTTTCCAATTATACGCTTATTAATATCCATTATTAAATTCAAATATACCCTTTTTGCTTACTTTACATATTTATAAGCTAGTTTTAACAAATATAATTTGTTCAACATCTATCTTATCAACTATTAGCAAGCTTATCAATCAACAGCTATCTTATCAGCTATTTGCTAGGTTATCAACTACCAATTAGCTTATAAGCTATGTTTGCCAAACATAGGCTTAGCATAGAAATGTAGTTTTATTAGAACTTTTTAATAAAATTTTTGTGTTTTTTTTAATTCAAAATGAATAACATTGTTTTTAAGTACTTTTTAATAAGATTTTTGTTTTTATTAATTTTTTTTTTGTTGTTTATTCAAAATGAATAAAATAGAAATTCCATTAAGTAACTTTTTTTTATGTACACTGAGTAATGTACTTTTATTTACACTGAATTTTGTTAGTTTTATTTGAGAATAAGTTATATAAAATAATTCTTAAAAATTAATTAATTTTATATATTATTAATATATTAAATATTTTAAAATAAAAAACTTTATTTAATTTAATATCTATTGGCTTCATTATTTCTCTGTTATTCATCTTCATTTCAAATTGTACTTTACTTTCTCAATTTTCTCTCTCCAGCTGAAGAAAAAGCATTAATAAGTACTTATCATCTTCTTTAATCGAACGTTTTTCAGGAAGAAGGAATTGAAGTTGTAATTATGTCCGAAGAAGAGAATCATCGAACAATGGAAGCTTCTGCATGCATAAGCTTAATCGGAAGTAAGTTTTCATTTTTCTAGGGTTTCAATATTTAGGCTTTTGTTATAGTTTTATCCTAGAAAATGTAAGTTTTTTAAAAATTTATGTAAATTTGACTTTAGTTTATGATTGCTTCAAATAATGTACTATTTATGCATAGTGAATGACATACAATTGTTACTTTTAAACATGAATATAATTGATATTCAGTGTATGAATTATATAGTTTTTATGTGTGTAGATGGGATTCTTTTTTATTCATATGAATAATATAGTATATTCTTAATATAAGGTTTTGATAATTTTTTAATATACAGATAAACGAACGAAAAAGCAATTATTAAATATCATTGATAAGTTCAATACTAAGAAGAATCAATGTGTTGATCAAGGTACTTTTATAAAAATATTTAATATTTTGTTGTTATTTTTAAATATTACATTTATTAATTGCTAATATTAACAATGACATGTATATTGAAGCACATATTGTTGAAAGCTCTGAAGTTTTAGTTACAAGTTCTAAAAGAAAGAAAGTGAGCAAGAAAGAAGAAACAAAAGGTGATAATGCCAAGAAGACAAGGAAAGTTAGAAGTGATAAAATAGAAGGCAAAAGTTTAATAATAAGGACTTCACCGAAAAATTTAGTTACAGCTATTAGAACTCTAAGTCCAATGCAAAAGAAATGGATAGAAGATAATGGCTTTGGAAGCTTTCTTTTTTTCGATATTGCGATTATACCATCAAGGTTAGCATATGAAGTTGTTGAAGCTTTTGATAATGACAAGATGGTGATCAAAACATCAAATGGGGACATCAAGGTGACAACTGAATCAGTTAGCGAGATGCTTGGATTAAGAAATGATGGGTTGGATATCAATGATTGTGTATTAGATAACGAATGGAATCAAAGGGTCACAGATTGGAGACAACAGTATGGAGAAGGATCAATTAAAGCCAGTGATATTCAAAAGAAGATATCTGAGTCTGAAGACAATGATTGGAATTTCAGATTGAACTTCATTGTACTCTTTGTAAATTCAATGGCAGATACATTGAAGATGGGGACAGTAAGCACAAGCATTTTGTCATTTTTACCAAAAATGGATGAGTTGAACAATATCAACTGGTGCAAGTATATTTGTAATTCAGCAAGAAATAGTAAGTATACATGGAGCAATGAGACAGGTTCAAGTTTCTTTACAGGTCCTATTACATTCTTGACGGTATGTTTTAAACTTTTTACATTAGTAAACTATTTACATATATGTGTTTAATATTCTAGAATATGTTTTGTTTGCTGTATTCATACTGAATAACATGTTATCTGACATAAACAGCAACAAGGACATTGTTACATCTGAGGTAGAGAGCTTTGCAAAACAGCCAATGGAGAAGCAATTGGAACTTCTTCAGATTGCAAAAACTATGAAAGACAATTGGTTTCAGAATGTGTAAAAGTTAAATTATGTTTTAAAAACAATTAGTTGATGATTTTGCTACTTAATGATGGATTATGATGCTATTTTTGTTTTTATATATACTGCTGCATATCATCTTCATTTTGATATTATAACACTTTAAGTCCATTTTTTTACTTGTTGTGATTCCATATACATTGGGTTTACCTATTAATTGTTAAACAAGAATCAAAATTACATTTTTATGTCCTATTTTACTGGTGATTATTATGTTAATTTTAATCAAGCTGTTTCAATGACAAGAGGCTATAATTTTTATTTGATTATGATTTTTGAAGCTTTTAAAATAGTAACTATAATTCATTATGAATAAAATAATAAATATAATTTAGGATTTCTTTTTCTGGTCATTTTAAATTGTTTATAATGTAAAATATTTTTTTAATTCATTATGAATAATAATTTTACATACATAATAAAAAGATGTAGTTTGTTTTTGTAAACATTTTTAAAATACACGGTCCAAACGTACTAATAACTATTTTACAGGGCTTGAAATTGTAAAATTTTATAAACCAATTATCAAACTTGGTTCTCTGTAAAAGTACTGTAACAGAGACTACATTTTAAAAAATTGAAATTCACTTTTCTGTTGAAGTACGCTACCAGAAGCTCCATTTGCGATAATATTGAACAAATCTGTGCTCTCTTAATGTCTGATTTACGCGAAGAAGAATCTCACGAACTTCGTGTTTCAAAACAAGTTATTGCAGAAGGTAATTTTTCTTACTTTTTGATATTCATACTTGCTAAATTTTAGGGTTTCATTTGAACTATTTTAGATTAAATTTGAATGTAAACTTCAATAATATGTAATATTAACTAAAAATTTTGAAAACTATAAGTTGAACAACTATTTAATTGTAGATAAGTATTGCATTTATGTTAACTAAGTGTTAAATTTCGAATATATTCGTTGTTTGTTGAATGTTCTTCATTTCTAATATTTGTATTATAATAATTTATTAAAAATATGAATAATAGGATAGTAAATTTAAAATTCAATTAAATATTTAATTTGTTATTCATACTGAATGAAATTTTTTAAATTTGTAATAAATATAATTAATTATTTAGAATTAGTGATTACAAAAACATATTTTAATTATTTATTCATAATGAATACAATTGAGTTAAATCTGCTAAATTGCTCAAAGCAATATTGAAGTTAGTAGGTAACTGATTCAGTTTGAATATTTTGTTATTGTTTCATTGTTTATAGCTGTATTAGTGTTAATACCAATATTTGTTATTATTCATTTGTTACTCTATTAGTATTCAGTCTGAATTTAGTATTTCATCTGTTGCTATTCAGTCTGACTAACAATGCTGTTATTCATTTTAAATAACAGCATTTCATTTTGAATAATGTATATAGTAGATTGTTTGTGTTCTCTTATTCAAACTGAATAGTAAAATTAAATTAGTATTCAGTCTGAATTTAGTATTTCATCTGTTGCTATTCAGTCTGACTAACAATGCTGTTATTCATTTTAAATAACAGCATTTCATTTTGAATAATGTATATAGTAGATTGTTTGTGTTCTCTTATTCAAACTGAATAGTAAAATTAAATTAGCATTTCGTATGTTACATACTGCTGTTATTTAATCTGAATAACAATATTTTATATATACAATATTGTTTTGTTTTATGTTATTCAGAGTGAATAATAACGTTGTTTATTCTTTTTGTTATTCAGAATTAATAGCGTTCCAATAGGTATACTCAGAGTTAATATTTTTACTTTTGTCAATGCCAATGTCTGATTATGTATGTATTTACTTGTCATATCCATTATTTTACAAAAATAACAGGAAAGAGAAAAAAAACTGATATAGTTTCTCGGAAGAAGAACAAGATGGAAGAAGAGAAACACAAAGCATTTTCAAAAGCTGGAGAATCAAGCACATTGAAAGAACCAAAGGAAAAGAAAAAACGGAAGAAAAGATCAGTTCTTAAGAAGTTTAACTCTCTATCTATTAGAACTTCACCTAGGAACTTCTTAATAGCTAAGTCAAAACTGAAGGTGGTCCAAAAAAGATGGGTAAAACAAGTTGGTTTGGGTAGCATGCTAGATATGAAAATTGAAACCATACCTTCAAACTTGTCATATGCAGTGGTCTACAATTTTGATAGTACAAATATGGTAATTAGAACAACAAAAGGGCCTATAGAAGTGACAACGCAGTCTGTACATGAGATACTTGGATTGAAAGATGAAGGAATTGATCTATTTACTCTCAAGACAGATGATGAATGGAAAGAAAAGTTGGATGATTGGAAAGCTCAATTTGGAGGAGAATCGCATATCAGAGGAAAGCATCTGTTACAAAAGATTATGGATTCAAATTCTGCTGACATGAACTTCAAGCTGAATTTCATTATACTTTTTATGAATTCAATGGGAGAGACGATGAAGATGGGCACAATAAACACTTGTTTAATTAAGCATCTTGGGAAAGGTTTGGAATTTGAAAAAATTAATTGGTGCAAATATATCATTGATTGTGCAAGATCAACAAGGTCTGCTTGGAATGAATATACTGAGACAGATTTCTATTCAGGGCCAATAACATTTCTAACAGTACGTATTTACTTTTTATAAATTTTTTAATGAAAAATTGGATATTTAATTTTGTTTCTTACATTTTGACAAATTTTTGCAGCTTCTGTATGTTTTTTCAACGAAGTCTGTTGAACATAATATGTTGAAAAGAGCTCCAGCGATAAAATTTTGGACAACTAGAGATTTGAATAAAAGAGTAAAGATAGAGAAGGATAATGGTGCATTTGGAAAACTAGATTTGAACAGAGATGAACCTGTTATCTTTGAAGACGAAAAGATATCTGAAGATGAAATTACTCCAGAGGTAATTTCTTATTAAAGTATATATTGATTTCTATTATAACTTATATTTTTTTAAAAATGAATATGATTGAATATATAGTATATATTCATATTGTATAGTTATGGTTACTATATCATTTTGTTAATGGTTATTATTATTAAATCCTTTTTATTAAATTTTTATCAGAATGAATACTTATTAATCATTATTATTTAGCAAAAATAATAATTAAATCCTGTTATCAATTGTTATTCAGACTGAATACTTCTTAATCATTATTATTCAGACTGAATAATTCTTAATCTTTATTATTCAGACTCAGTAATAAAATATACACTTATTGTTTTTTATATTTATACAGGATTTCATAATACATCTTGATGAAGACTTTGATGAGCTTTGTGCAATGAAAAGTGAATTAGAAATGAAGTTGGCTCAGGCAATCAGCTTGTTTCCAGAAAATAAGATGTTATTTGACTGGAAAAAAATCTATCAAAAGTCTTTTGGAATATATGAAAACTTTGACGACATTCCAGAAAAATCAAAAAAAAGGAATGCAGTTGAGGATTCTGAAAAATCAAAACAGGAAGAGAAGGACAATGAACATTCTTTCACAGATGAATATGATGAAGAAAGTCCAACTAGGCCAAGTTTTAATATTGGAATAGATGAAGTTGATGTTCGAAAAAAGAGAAAGGAAAAGAAAGCATCTGAGAAACAAAGAGTAGAAGAAGGTCTTAAACAAAATAATTTCAATGATGCAGAGGTGGAAACCATGGAGAATACCTCAGAAAGTATGTTTATTGAATTAAACTCACCATATTCTCAAAGCATAGTTGATCCATTTAAAGATCCATCAAAAGAAGAAGTGATGGTTTCAAATTGGATATTTGCTCTTCAAGGAGATGAACTGTAAGTTACTTCGGTTATTAATTGTTTACATTACTTTTTAATTGTATCTTAATATATGTTTATTATGTATATATAATTTTCTTTAATAATATTTTAGTATAACTTACTGTTATTAAGTCTGAAAAACAGTTGAATTTAAGTTGTTGTTTTAACATCTACATATTCATTCAGAATGAATAACAGTTTCTTACAATATGTTTGTGTTATTTAAGTAATAATGATACCTACTTACAATGTTTTTAATAATATTTTTAGTGTAAGAAACTGTTATTCAGTCTGAATAAAGTTGAATCTAAGTTTTTTCTTTAAACATCTATATATTTTATTCAGCATGAATAACAGATTTATTTAACATTTTTATGTTATTCAGTACTAATAACACCCACATACATAAATATATTAAGTTATATTCAGTATGAATTCTTTTACTTGAAGTAAATTTGTTTTCTATCACTTTTACAGTGAATAACTACCAAAAAACAAAAATCCATTCAATGTAATTCAGACTGAATAACAAGAAGAAGTGATTTATTATTTAGTTGTTCTCAGTTTCTAATATCATTTTTGTCTCAGGGATATTGTCTTTTCAACAAAATATAACAACATTAGCTTTAGAATGGCTTTGGAAAGTTTAATTCCAAACTTTGAACCGTATGATGATGTTGTTGATTATTGGTCAACTATTCTTAATGTTGAGGAAAGAAAGAATGGAATTGATTCAACAAGAAGATTCTTCGTTAGAAGGAATGTCTTGGTATGATCTTTTTATACTATTAATGTTTCAAAATATTATAAAAATATATATTATTTAACTATGAATTCAAATTTTTTAAGCAGCCAGATGGATTGTTTAATAAGAAAGCAACTGTTGAAGCAAATGCAACCGAGTTTTGGGAAAGATTTCTAGATTGTTACAAATCTTATGGAGATTTCAGTGAAATATTGGATATTGATCTGGTAATACCTTTATAAATTAAAAGAAAATATTTCATTTTATTTGTATGTTTTAATTTATATAGGATCGGTTGAAATAAAACCGAGACTGCATGATGAACTTTTTGCGACTTTGTTGTTATTCATACTGAATAACGCTTTTATTCAGACTGAATAACAGTGTTATTCAGTCTGAATAATACTAAGTGGCAGAAAATTTTTTTAGTGTTATTCAGTCTGAATAACAGTGTTATTCAGTCTAAATAATACTAAGTTGCACAAAAAAATTTTGGTGTTATTAATTGACATTCTTCAGGTATGTTGACTTGTTATAAATAATATTAAGTTGTCGAAAATTCAATGACACGTGTGAGTTGTAACAAAAAAATTCACACTGTTATTCAGACTGAATAACAGTAAGTCGCACAAAATTTTTTTTACTGTTATTCAGTCTGAATAAAAGGTCTGGATTATGCTCACGTTCACAATGAAAAAGTGTTTTGTATTTGTAATTTTTTGTATAGATATATTAATAAAAAAAATTCAATGCAGGTGTTCTTTCCGGTGATTAGAAATGAACAATTTTATGTTGTTTGTTTCGATATGAAACATGCAACATCTCATATCCTGGATGACATTGGAATTCATGATGATGATGAGGAAAGATATGGAGCTCTTCCAAAGTTATTGGTAAGTAATTTAAACATTGTTCAAACTGAATAAATATGGTAAACATATTAAATATTCATTGTTCAAACTAAATATTTGAAGTATGCATAATATAACATACTGTTTTTTGATAATCATTATGAATATGAAAACTTAAGTATATTTTGGTAAATATTATTTTCATTATTCCACTCCTTTTTATTATTATATCTTTGTTATTTTTTTTAAAATTTTCATATGTTAAGGTTGTTTCTTGTATGGATGGTTGAGATAGTTTCTGGTTCTCAATTCTCATAAATATCAAGTTGAATGTTATTTTTTATTTGTATACTTTATTAAATTAGTATCTTTTGGATAGAATTGGATATAGATTGACTGCAATAAGAAATCAATCCATGTATGCTAGGAAATATTGTTTTGGAGGCTGATGATGTGTAAGTACCAATTGTATTATTTTATTTAATTTTTGAGTGATATGTAGGAATTATTAGTAAATGACTATTGGAATTTTGACAAATCCATTGGATTAACTAAGGATCATGCATGTGGAGTTTGTATATTTTTACTGTTCGGTGCCTTTGGTACACTAGAAAGCCTTCTAAATATGTGTCTCATTTGACTAAGTAATTGGACCAACCATGTATGATGCCGGCAAGTGTGTGCTATTTGATTTTATTTCTTTCGCATAGAGTTGTATGTCCATCAATGGTTTGTCATTTTTTTGGATGATCAAAATTATCTTGCCAATATCATTTAAAAATCAAATTCTGTAGACCTTTTTTAGGACGCATTGATTTTTTATGGAGCATGGCAAAATGTCTTGTCATTTCCGTTTGCATTAATTTGGTTCGCTGGTTAGGTTAGGGGGTGAAGAAAATGTTTAGGGAGGTGAATTGATACTTAACCAGATGCCCTGTTTACGCTATCTTTTTGAAGTATGCATAAAAAAATAATTATATTGTTTTTTAATAATTATTATGAATATGAAAAAAATATGTTTTTCTTATTCAGTTTGAATAAAACCTATTATTGATACTAAACATTGAAATTTTTATATGTATTCAGCACGATATGTTCATCACATGTTTATATCACTTTGGAGATAGAAGAACAATAAATTTTGAAGATATTGGCCCACAAAGAGTTATGATTAGATGGGGAAAGACAGAAACTCACAAAGATCACATCATTTTCATGATGAGGCACATGGAAACTTTCCATGGTGTGCATGGTAAAAAATGGGATTGCGGACTGCGTGAACAAGGTTATACACAATATTGGCAATTGAAGATGTTGAGGTATAAATATGTGACAAAAATCCTCTTGGCAGATATCAATGAACTCAAAGAATGGGTTGTGAGGAATGTAATAAACTTTGAAAAAACACCTCTGGAGGAAGTTATTGAGATGCATAAGGAAGCTGAGAAGATTAAGGAGGTTCGTTTGAATAAGTTTTTTTCATCAGATGAATAGTTAAAAAAAATGATTGTAATGTTTAGTTTAAGAATTTATGATCAATGTAAACAATTTTTGGTTCATTTATGTACTATTTTTTTTAGTTATTATCTCTGTTATTCAGACTAAATATTATGTGGTTTAGGTGAATATGCAGACTGAATATGCAGAAGGGTTTAAATACTTTTAAGTTATATTCAGTATGAAATAGTTTTCTTGAAGTAAATTTGCTTTTCTATCACTTTTAGACTGAATAACTACCAAAAAGCAAAAATCCATTCTCTGCAATTCAGACAGAATAACAATAAGAAGTAATATATTATTTAGTTCTATTCAGTATGAATT
This sequence comes from Centaurea solstitialis, assembly GCA_030169165.1. Lineage (NCBI taxonomy): Eukaryota > Viridiplantae > Streptophyta > Magnoliopsida > Asterales > Asteraceae > Centaurea > Centaurea solstitialis. The sequence goes on from CM058047.1 coordinate 128,476, forward strand.
GCTTTAATTGAAGTTCATGCAGAAAGGTTTAACAAAAATACATTCTCTGTCATTCAGACTGAATAACAAAAATACATTGTCTGTGATTCAGACTGAATATGTAGCAGTACTTTAATAGTTTTTAGTTATATTCAGTATGAATTGGTTTAGTTGAAGTAAATTTGTGTTTCTATTACTTTTAGATTGAATAACTAACAAAAATTAAAAATCCATTCTCTATAATTCATACTGAATAACAAGAAGAAGTAATATATTATTTACTTGTATTCAGTATGAATTTTTTTTCTTGAAGTTCATGCAGAAGGGTTTAACAAAAATTCATTCTCTGTCATTCAAACTGAATAACAAATACCATTCTCTGTGATTCAGACTGAATATGCAGAAGGGTTTAAATAGTTTTAGGTTATGTTTAGTATGAATTCCTTTACTTGAAGTAATTTGTTTTCTATCATTTTTAAAATAAATAAGTACCAAAAATCAAAAATCCATTCTTTGTAATTCAGACTGAATAACAAAAATAAGTAATATATTATTTAGTTGTACTCAGTCTGTTTTGTGTATGATGATACTTCAGAGTAAGATTTTAAAATCAATAAGAAAGTGCTTTATTTGTGATATAAGAATCTATTTTGAAGTCTTATTCATTATGAATGCTATAGAATATGCAAACTAAACAGTGTAAAACAATAAAAGAATAAAAGTAAATCCTTTCTCTATTCTTCTTCTTGTTCTTCTTCTTCTTCTTCAGCTCTTGAAGGACAATTTCGCGAATCATGAAAAGCATATTCTCCACACAACCTACATAACCTTGCTACCTTTTGCCTCTTCTCAATTGCTTTTTCTTTACCACTTTTGAGTCTTTTACCTGTACCACTCCCTTTGTTATTTATATCTTTTGGGTTACCAACAGCAACAATATCTGGTTTTGACACTCCAAGCAATGACTCCATTATCTTTTCTTTACCTTTCTGAGCAACAGTACATCCAGCAGCCTCCTCCAATTCAGTTTTCAAAGTTTTCATTTTTGACACAAAAGCTTCAAATTTCTTGATGTCATTAACAACTATACCAAGGCAATCATCAAATATAGACTGAGCATCATTTTCAAGTTCTTTCAGATGCTGATTTCCCTCACCATCCCAATGCTGCTTCTTCAACAATTCTGAAGAAATAAGGTCTTTTCTCCAACGTTTCATTATATACTTTGTTGGTATCTCTTCTATGCCCAGGTTCTTGAAGACACAAAAAATATGTCGACACAACAAACCATAATGATGAAAAAACAAGCAGCTACAATGAAAAGAAGCATGTTCTTTATTGTGAGTAACCTGCATTAACAGAATAAAATTTGTTTGGAATACTCATAAGTATTTTAGTATATAAGATTTTAATTGTTAATAAAAATTATTAATCAATGTATATTTATGATTATGTTGATTAAAGTCTTTACTATTAGTGTCTAAATAATTTTTTTCTTCTATTGATTTTGTTTAATATTCATAATGCATAAGTATTTTTAGAATTGCTGGAAATAGAAAAAAAAAAAAAAACTAACCTTTTGCTCAATTGATTTTATATATGAATTAGCATTCGCAGTATCATCATCTGTTGATTTCTGTTGTATCTTCTTCTTCTCAACAATAACAATAACATCAGAACCATCAACCAAAGTCATAGAAGATTGGAAGCATGACCAAACAGATTGGTATATCTCATTCTGAACATCTTTGAAAACAGATCGTGTGTAAATCTTGGAAGCATGAACTTCAATTGGAAGAGGCGTTAGTAACTTTGGTAGTGTAGTTTTTGCCTTATGGTTAAGTAGTCTATGATTATTCCGTTGCTTGTCCATAGCTGAATCAAATGAATCAATAAACTTCATCAGCGTTGCACCATAATGGAAAAACTGTGAGAAGAATGAATTTTCGCTCTCAGATCTTGATGTTGTTCTCATTAACCGAGCCATAGGTATATCCCTATAAAAAGATGGTATCCATCTGTGTCGGTTTTTGAACATATATTTCAACCATTTGTGACCTTGAAGACTGAACTCAGTCATTAATGAAGTCCATCTTTCCTCAAACTCATTTGCATCAATATTTTCATCCCATATAAGACAATGAAAACGTTTCTTGAAATCACCATTTGAAAGAACATTATGTTTAACCTGAAAGAAATCAAGTAAATTCATTCTTATTTTCAAAGATAAAATGTTATTCACAATGAATAGATAATTAAAATTACCTTTGCAGGAAGTTTTTCACTAATGTGCCACATGCAAAAACGATGCCTTGACTCTTTAAAAATTTCACGAACAGCCTGCTTAATAGCTGGACACTGATCCGTAACAACCAGCTTTGGTTGTTTGCCAAATGATTTCAAAAATGCTTTTAACAGCCACTTAAATGCATTACCATCTTCCGAGTCAAGGATTCCAGCTCCAAGCGTTACACAATTTTTATGATTATCAATTCCAGTAAATGGAACAAATACCATACAATACCTGAAAATATATAAGTATTACTTATTCTGAATAGCAGTATTCATTTTGAATAATAGAAATTTATATTCAAAAACAACCTCATAATTAAGGTATTCAGTTTGAATAAGAGAAATGTTAAAACAAAATCAAGATGTTCACTTTGAATAAACACATAATATTTTACTATAAAAACATAATCAAGATGTTCGCTTTGAATAAAACAAGTAATAATAGTATAATATAACTTTGAATACCTTAATAGAAATCATATTGTACAAGTAAGAAATATTTAATTCATTCAATTTTTAATAACATAATTAAGTTATTTAGTTTGAATAATACATTATTTTTTTTTCAAAATTTATTATTTGCTTACAAAATATATGTACTATTCAGAATGAATAATAGTTTTACTAATCAAATGAATTCAAAGTTAAACAGATATTCAGACTGAATAAAATTTATAGGTACTTACTTATTTGTACGGTATGTTGCATCGAATGAGACGATATCACCAAACTCTTGAAAGTTTTGTTTAGCTGTATCATCCGCCCAAAAAGCATACTTCAATAAACCCCCATCAGAATTATATTCGAATGAAAAGTTTGGAATGTATAGCTTTCGGTTATTCATCTTTCTAACAAACAAATTTGCATCTGAGTCTCCAATGTAGCAATTACGATCCCTTTGAAAATTTTTATATTCAACCTTTGTTCCTCCAACTCTATCATAACCACCTTTTAGTTGGCAAATAATATTGTGTGCTTGCGTTGCGCCTATGTTTGCATTTGACATCTTTAGGATGAACCTTTGCTGTGAATAGTCAAGCTTTCTTTTACTTTTCAACATATGTTTTGAATCTTCATCAAAAAGGCAATGGTTGTGTTTCTCTTCAAAGTCATATAATATGAATGACTTTCCATCACTGCAGACTTTAAACTTCACACCTGCTCCACATCCAGTTCTATGTATACTTGTCATCCTTACTTTTTTCTTTGCTGAATCTAAAGTGTTTTTTTGGATTGGTTCTGGTATCCCTTCTCTATTGCACACAACATATCTCAGAATAATATCTTTCAATTTGTTCTTCTTGACACATGATAACCTAATATCAAATCCAGCGTTAACTGCATATTTCTTGTACATTTCGATGCCTTTATCCAAAGATTCAAACATTTGACCAACAACAGGTTTTAAACCATCTGGAACTTCAGGTGTCCATAGTTGCAAACTGTTAACACAGTCTATTTCAACCCCTGATGAACTAGTTTCATCTCCTGTATTATTTTGATCTACAAACACAAATGATAAATTATTAGAAAAATCTGTTATTCATTATTATTAAAATATTTCAATATTATTTGCTACTGAATAACAATGATTAGAAAACATCAACTAGTTATTTAGTTTGAACAAACAGAAATTATAGTGAATAACAATCTTTATAATCCACTTATTCACTTTAAATAACAAAAGTCATACTGTATAATGAAACACATTATCAAGTTATTCACTTTGAATAAGAGAAATCGTATTGTACAACAAACATCATAATGAAGTTATTCACCTTGAATAATAGAAATGTTATTGTACATTGTATAATAAACATATATTTAAGTTATTCTGTTTGAATAACAGAAATAATATTGATTAATAAGCATGTAATCAATGTATTCACTTTGAATGTAAGAAATTTTATTGTATAACTAGCACATAATTAAGTTATTCACTTTGAATAACATAAATAATATTGATTAATAAGCATATAATTAATGTATTCACTTTGAATATTAGAAATCTTATTGTATAACTAGCACATAATTAAGTTATTCACTTTAAATAACATAAATAATATTGATTAATAAGCATATAATTAATGTATTCACTTTGAATATTAGAAATCTTATTGTATAACTAGCACATAATTAAGTTATTCACTTTGAATAACATAATATTGAATATTATAATCAATATTATTGGAAACTTACAGCTTGATGAATCAACCTTTGATGAACTAGAAGAAGTAGAAAATTCATCATATTCGTCATCTGTGCTACTAATACTATCAACATCATCAAAGTTTTCCGCAAACTTGAATTTTTCATCGACAAAAAGTGTAGAATTCTCCACAGCATCTGAATCCATTGAATACTCTGGAAAATACAACAAAATTGAATTTTATACATCAAAAGTGAAGACATTTATTTAATGTTTCATACAAAATTGAGTAGACGAACAGCAATTTCATAATAATTGTTAATTTCAACTAACAATTGACAATTTTAATTAGAAAAAATCTGAATAAAAATCGAACCTTCAAGAATTGTTGTAGAATTAGAGAATTGAATCGAAGATTGAAATCGAAGAAATCTGATTGAAATCGAATGCTTAAATCGAAGCTTGAATTATTGAATTTGAATCAGAAGAATTCGTTTGAACAAATAACCCTAATTTCGCTGAATTGAAGATGAAGATCGTTAACGCAAATTATAAAGCCGATTGAAGATGAAGATCGTTCTTTATATGGAAGCCGTCTGCTAATTTGAAGCTTTCCTAAAATACCCCTCCAGCTATCAGCGCGCATCAGCTTGAAAACGGCTTGGATCTATGGTCAAGATGTGTCCTCATGTTCACAACCAAATGTTGGTTCACAATTGAACCCACCCCTGCATGTATATATCTATACATTTACTATTAAATGATAAATATATATAATTTTCAATATTGATAATTAATAAAGTGATGATTTAATTTAATTTTAATATTAACATACATTGTTTTTATTATTTTATTTAGGCCGAACTGCGTCAAAAAGGAACCTACTTTACCCCAATTTCTGTTTTGGGGAATGCACTTTTAAAATACTCATTTAAGGGTATATAACAAAACTTTACAATAAAAAAGGGGAACCACTTACCAATATAGTAAGTCACTATTGATTTTTCAATAATTATATTATTTTAAAAATAATAAATAAGCATCAATATTGTAATGTCCCTTAAATAATTAATATATCATCGAAAGAAATTCCATATAAATAATGTTTATCATATACTCTAAATCTCAATCCATTCATCCCTCATTATTATCGTTTTTTTAACTTATTTTATTTTTCTTAAAAAATCCCTTTCCCTTTAAGCCTTGTACAAATCAAAACCCTCTTCCTAAACTCCAAAACCCCCTTATTTTTCTTAAAGTTTAACCACCCACAATATATGCCTTGAGTCATCCAATGATTTAATATATGTTTCTAGCTATGTTACGTTAACAACCATCCTATCATAAATTCATACCTAGACGTTAAAATGATCAACTAAAATCAAACAAAAAAAAGGTCCAAAAGCCTCATATCCTGTCTTCCAAAACCAAGTAGTAAAATCATCATTGTTCCAAGAGTTCCAAATATCCAAAATGACATTATCTTCCAAGTGTTAATGTGTTTCTTTTCAGTCCATTTTCACTTGTAGTGAATTCATCTATAGATCTCCTTCCATTGCTGATGATGCTTCTTCATCCTCAACCTCCCCATAATCCATGCCTATAACATAACATGTATAATAAAACTTATTCAAAAAGAAATGGAATGACGTATGTAGTTATGTAAATAAAACAATAATTGCACTTACAATCTATTTCGTCTTGCTGAGCCGGTGGTGGAAAAATAAGTTGTGCGCTACATGAACTCCGGCCATCCTGCATGTCAAATCTTAGCATCAATAACCGCAACTTTAGATATATTCACAAAAAAAAAAAAAGACACCTTAGTGTGAAATTGCCTCCTTTAGCTCACTGCATATACATAAAATCTCTGCAGTATGGACTGAAGGAAGAGACATGGCTTTATAAACCACAACACAATACCAAATCATGTTATGAATGTTAGTATGTCACTTGTTATTTTTTGACACGTAATGCCTGGTTTTTTAAAAATTTATAAAAACAAATCACATAGGCAGGAAAAGGAGATCGATCAATACTAAAAACATGAGAGGAAGAAAGAGAGGGACCGACCATGGTAGCCAATCTCCAGCCTTCTTTTGCAGACCAGTCTAAGGAGGGGCGTAAATCACTACAGAATGCTTCATGCGTTCCCCCTTCTCCTGCTGGGCTCATTGGTAACTCAATCTACACAAAATGTAAACAACAACACGTATCAGAATACAAAAACACAGTTAAATCTAGAAATATACATGCGAACAATGTTACACAAGTTAACTATGGAAAAAATATAAAGGAAAATTATCAACTTGGTATAAACCCACTACCTGAACCTTGTCGTCGCCCAATACTTGGATGACCCTTGCAGACCAATAACAATCATCTCGAGACCAATCCACCAAATCCCCAACCTTCCATGTACCATCGATGACAACACATACCTCTGAAACTGAGTTGACAGGAGGAGGCATTTCTCTCCTGTGGTACATTCGAGGGTACTGTGGCCTCAACATCAGTTGTTTTTTAATATGCCTCAAACCCCTACCTTTATGAGGCACTTGATATATTTTAACGAAAGTAACATCTGCAAATTAATGCGTTTAAACAAAAACCGATTCCATGTTATTAACTATAAAGAAAAACAACTACAGTCACTAAAAACGAGAAACAAGTTACTGTAAACGAAGTGAATAATGAACCTCAAGTCATTATTGTAAACAAGTTACTCAAATAATGAACCTCAAGTCAGCCAATTGCATGTCTACTTACCCAATAAACTAGATAGAATGCATATATGGTAACAATGTCATAACTAGGATATCAAGTTGAACACATACCATAACACCCATTGGAATTCCAACAGCTATGTAGCTAAATCCTTAGAAGATCAAGTTAACCATAGAAACTGCTATGTAGCTGAGCCTATAGCTATCAACCTCTCTCTATATATATAAAAGCCTCTAGTCTCTATATGCCATAAATGACTTGAGTGAAAATACAGGCATTTTAACCATACATGATACAACCAAGAATTAATTTTTAAATTTGCCATCATCAATCCAATTGAAAGTTCATACTTCAATGCACTATCATTGGACTTCAATTACTATGAGGACTAACAATAACAAGCATCTGAAAAAGAATAATCTAAGCTGATGAAAATTGAGATTAATAAAATTTTCAAGCAATGATCTCCTCCATATATATAAAACATTCGTACATACAGCTAGCTAGTCAACCACCTTCATCTGGAAAATCAGAGTACTCCAGCTGAACCTTGTTGTTATTCAATAAGACATCCCTGATCTGATGACAAATTTAGACATGGCAAAAGAGAATTAGATATGTTTTATATTCCAGTGCATCTAGATGCTTGGCACAAAAAGTATGCTTCTTGAAAACCAATAATTAAAAGCAGAAGCATCACTTTTGTCGAAAAGCGCTTGCTAAGGAGCAGGTTTGACATATAAATTTACTTTGCTGTCCTTGCTAATATTTCATAAGTTGATAAACATTAAATAGAACCTACATGATTTACATGAAATGATCATACTAATAAGTGGATTGATTGAAGGAAAAATTAAACTACCTTGCATCTGAACCAAGAACCACGATATCCCGGCTCAAATGATTTCACTTCAGCCAGTCGGCCCACTTGTAAGTGACGAACATCATCAGGATTCCTCATTGTGCAAGCAATTTCTTTGATGAGGATGGAAGTAGAATAATTTACAGCAAAGAGTTAGTAGACTGAGATTATTAGCCCCCAAAGAAAATATAACAAAAGCAACTGCAAAGCAAAGTTCAAAGTAGTAGAGTTGATAGTAGTGTGGCTAATATAAGGCATCTAATTAAAGGGCTAGTCAAAGATTGCAGCTTCTCTTTTTTCTTTTTTCTTTTTCTTTTAAGATCCCCCCCATGACCTCCTTCTATGTGTATGTGTATGTATATGAATGTGCGTGTACGTGTGCGTGTGCGTGTATAGACAACCATCAGATTGAATATTGAACGTTGTAAAACTTGACTTGTAGTAAACGATTTATGCACAAGTAACCAGAGAAACTACTTATAAGATCTAGTAGCTAATTGCTACAAAAATAAAGAAATCCCAAATTGGGGTTTTAGGGTTAAAGAAGAAAATAGCAATTATATATATATATAAAGATGATGATGGTTTTAACCTTGGATTGGAATTGGAATTGGAATTGGACAGCACCAGCACCGTCTCCTCCTTACTTACTATGGATGGTAGCAGGCGGTTTCTACTTGGGGTAATCGATCGATGATGGCTTATATTTATATCTTGGTGGGTTTTTAAAGTTGAAGATATTATTATTATTATTAGGTAATCAATTACACCAAAATCGAAACAGAATTAGCGATCATCATGGACACTTTTTCAATTATCGCACTGTTATCGCTACTTACCAATTATTATATCTCTAATAAAATTCTAAGATAATATAATTTAATGATAAAGAGTTTAATTTGTTTTCATTTTTTATTTTATCACGTTTTTTAAATATTTTGGAGGTGTAGAAAACGTTCTTGCATTAATTAGTAAAACATTTTGTTTAAGTAAATAAAAACTATAATCAAATTTTAAGTGATGTTGGACATGTATAAGTTGGTTCTTTTGTTTTTTAAAGATAAATAAGAAAATAAATAATAAGTTTAACTAAAAAACTCTGGTGGGGATAATAATACGTAAATAACATCTTTAACAGTTATCCTAAAAAAAATGATAAAAATTGAAAAAATCTATAAATTTAAATAAATATCCAAGCTTATGTTTGGCAACTAGCTCATAAGTTTGATGACTTATAAGCTAACTAACGAATCTTAACCACACATCTTCGGTTACAGTAGACGCGATCACGGAGGATTGATGCGATTTATGGGAGAGTAGAAATTATTAAAGGGATGACCTGGTTAAAGCTGTCTTTGTTGACCGGATGAGTGCCTGAGATTGCTTCTCACGTTTTTTAAATTAATATGTTTTCGTTTGAACTCTCTGCCTCTCTCTCTCTCTCTATATATATATATATATATAGAGAGAGAGAGAGAGAAGAGAGAGAGAGAAAGGTTCATGCGAGAATGATATCGTTTTAAGAGAATACGAGAAGCAATCTCAGCCATTCAATTTAAGTATTGATGAAAAAAAAGGACACGCGCGACCTGAAGTCGCGGGCAAGTCGCGCACGTTGTTAATCATGTATGATTAACAACACGAATCATATATGATTTTGTACATGTTTTTTCCTCAATAGTTAATCATATATGATTGACCTGAGATGATTGGCTGAGATTGCTTCTTGTATTCTTTTAAATTGATGTCATTCTCGTTTGAACCTTCATCTATATATATATATATATATACTTGTTTGCAAAGTGTTTTTCAGTATCCAAAGACATTGTTTGGTAAAAATAAGTTACCTTATAAGTCACCTTATAAGTCAAGATAGTTTGGATGACTATAAGTTAGCTTTTTGAAAAACTACTCTCACCAACCTTTTGGTGACTTATGCGACTTTTTGTTTTTTATTCCAAATATACCCCTGTTAAGTTTTATACCATTAAATTTTTAAACATGTCTTTTTTTGTCATTTTACAGTCATAAACTACCTTATCAGCTAGTTTATGCCAAACGTGACTTATTTATCAGCTAAATTATCAGTCATCAGCTACCTTATCAGTTATAAGCTACCTTATCAGTCATAAGTTACCTTATCAACTAGTTTGCCAAACATAGCCTAAGGCATTTTGGTAAAAATAAGCTAGCTAGTACATATTTGGATGAACCATAAGATAGCTTATAAAATAACTATAAGCTAGCTATTTGAAAAAAACTACACTCACTAGCGTTTTGGTGACTTATGAGACTTATTATTTTTTTTTAATTCTAACTATACCCTTGCTTAAATTTTAGGTTACCAATTATTAAATATGCATTTTTTTGTTATTTTACAATTATAAGCTATTTTATCAGCTAATTTTTATCAAACACAATTTATTCATTAGCTACCTTATCAATTATAAGCTTGCTTAACATCTACATTGGAGGTTCCTCGTAAAGTTCTTTATGGGGTTTTTATAAAAACCTCCACTGCGAAACAAATGATCTTGCCCAGTCATAAGTTCTTATCGAAACCTGATAAAAACCTCCACTGCGAAACAAACCCAGTCATAAGTTCTTATCGAAACCTGGAACAAGAACCTAGGTTAGGTTATTAGGATTCAGAGAAAATAAACACTTTTAAAACATAATCCTCTAAAATCTGTCTGCAATAATAAAAGTAGAAGCAAAGAGGGAAAAAAAGGCCATCGATTAGCAGCAGAAATAAGGGCAAGAAGGTGCTGTCCAAATCAAGCTAGGGGCTTTGTGTTTTCGGAGCGATTCTAAAAGGTTAAAGATGTTTGATTTTAGGGATTGCTTAATGCTGCTGTATATTTTCTTGTTTAACCCTAATCCCACCAAAAAAACAAACCAAATTGGGGCTATCTGTTGTAGGATGATATGTGTTACTTGTGTAGAAGTTAGCATGTCAAAAGCAAGTTTGAAATCCACATACTAACTAAATTGTTTTTAGTATGTTTTTCTTTGATCCCAGCCCAGCTGTATTGAAACAGAGTTTTTGTTTATAATTCTTTAATTGCATCTTAAATTTGTTAGGATTATTGTTTGATGGGAAATCGTAATATACAAGTGTTTTACTTTATTATACTTGATCTCATATATGATGTATTCAAAAGCTATCAAGTAGCAAAGTCCAGTTTTTGACCATGTCCTAACTCCTAACACATATTATTTTGGTTCAATTAATTAATGAAATAGAAATTGGTTGCAGCAGAATCAGAAATAGAATGAGAATGGAGGAGGAGAATGTTGATGAGTTATTATTACAAGTGGGGCAAGTGGCTGAAATGAAATCATTTGTCCGGGGATATCGTGGTGCTTGGTTCAGATGCAAGGTAACTACTACCTAATTCATTCACATACCTACCTACAACGCAAACAGTTACCTGATAACTAGTATATAACTAACTATTTCTTTCTCAGATCAGGGATGTCTTCTTCAAAAGGAACAAGGTTCAGCTGGAGTACTTCGACTTTCCAGATGAAAGTGAGTTCACAAACGCTACCTGTAATGTTTTATATGGAGGGAGGACATCATCTTGCTTACATTATTATTATTCTTTTTCAGATGCTTACTAATGTCTAATGCAACTTATTAGTCTGAAACTCTGAATGCATTCAGTATGATTTGGCTTTGTTTACATTCACTTGCTTCTGTTTGATTGTGTTTGTAATATCTATCTGTTGTTGGTTTTCTCAGTGTTTGTTTAAATGCACTTGCAGAGGTATCTTTGACTAAAATATATCAAGTGCCTCATTATGGTAGGAAGTCAAAGCATATTAAGAAACAACTCATGTTGAGGCCACACTACCCTCTAATGTACCACAGGAGGAGTGAAATAGCACCACCTCCTGTCAACTCAGCTTCAGAGGTATGTGTCATCCTTGATGGTACATGGAAGGTTGGGGATTTGGTGGATTGGTTTAAAGATAATTGTTATTGGTCTGCAAGAGTGATCACAGTATTAAGCAACGACAAGGTTCAGGTAGTGCATGGGTTTATGATATATCAAGTTGATAATTTTCTTTCCATAGTTAACTTGTGTGACTGTATTTTGTATTCTGATACGTGTTGTTGTGTAGATTGAGTTACCAATGAGCCCAGCAGGAGAAGGGGGAACGCATGAAGCATTCTGTAGGGATTTACGCCCATCCTTAGACTGGTCTGCAAAAGAAGGCTGGAGATTGGCTACCATGGTCGGTCCCTCTCTTTCTTCCTCTCAGCTCATGTCTTTAGTGTTTGATTTCTTTATAAATTTGAACAGATTAATTAGGCAATTAAGTTTCAAGAAATAAAAAGTGAGCATGATTTGGTCTCTTCTTTCAGTCTATATTGCAAAAAGAAGAGAATCAGCATGATGTCTTGTGGGGTATTGATGCTATAGATTTGACATGCAGGAAGGTGCGAGTTCATGTAGCGCACAACTTATTTTTCCATCACAGCAAGATGAAAGAGAATGTAAGTGCAATTATTATTTTATTCACATAACTATTTTATTCACGCCATTCCAATTTTTTTGAATAAGTTTATGCATGTATATATAGTAGGCATGGATAATGAAGCAACAGCAGGTGGAGAAGCATCTTCAACTTCTCGTATATCAGCATCAAATGCAAATGCAATCGAAGGAGAAAATAGGGGGAGGATGAACTCAGAAGAAGTGAAAACGGAGGAGGGAAAAGCTGTTTGTTCTTCAGAAGACAGTATATCCACATTCCATGTTGAAGAAAGCAAACAAGATGTTGGTTCGGAGTACATTATGAGCATCGACAAAATAGAGCTGAATATGATGCGTGAAGGGACATTTGAAGCAGCAATAATGGACCTGGAGGAACTTGCAAACAAAATAAATTGGATAAAAGGCAGTCTACAACATGCATCATCATCATCATCTCATTGGGAATTTGCAGATTACCCAGCAAGCAGTCAAGTTTAGGTCTTTTTTTTTCTTTGGTACGGCGGACTAACTTTGAAGATATATTTATTATAAAATGTATAGTAAAATACAGATGTGGTTTACACTTTGTAACCACACTGATATTTGGATCAAAATAAATACATAACTGGGAATCCTGATTTGCTAGTAGAACCCACAAAGAGGGAGGGGATGTTAATTCCCTTGGCAACCATTTTCTGTGAATGTCACCAACCAAAGAGAAAAACAAATGAAATTTCAGCAGAGAAGTCAAGTTGGAGAAGATGAAATTTCAACAGGAAGGGGTTTTTAGCGATGATTATACAAGATTTCAAAATTCATATCAAGTTTTTAATTGATTGTGGTGTTTAAGTTTGGGGTTTGATGTTGATGATTATATGAACATTTAAATGAAATGATTAACATTTATTGATATGCTAACTATAATAATATTGTAATTTTTAAAATTTTATTTTTTACTAAGAAAGGACATAAATAGCAGTAATGACCTAAATACCCTTTGAGTTAAATGCTTTAATTGACTTTGTTAGAGGGCGAGATCAAAAACTTAGGAAAATGCAAACCAAAAGTCTGTATTTATTTTGATTATGGGATTAATATAATGTAATTTTCCATAATAATAATAATAATAATAATAATAATAATAATAATTGTTTGTGTAATATGTCGAGAGACAATGTGTAGAAACACCGATGCTTGGTATCATTAATCCTTGAGATAAGTGAAAAATGATTGGTGTTTAAAGATTCAAAACAAAATGCAAACAGTAGGGGGCTATCCGTGTAGTTCAGAGACTATTTTCGTTGATTTTTGCAAACCTCAGGGACTAAAATTGTAGTTTACTCTAAATTAAACATACGCTGGTAAATTGGGGGTCATGATTTGAAGAAAGATTGATTAGCACGCAGAAAGTAGCAGTTGGGGATTGAATTGACCTTACAGAGATCGATCAAGCTAGGGCTCGGTAATCTCCATCCATCCAAATTGGGGTAGTATCACTATCACTATCAGTATGTATGTATTTGCTTGCTATTTTCTTCCTTTATTCCCGCCAAATTCTGTATGCGATTATTATTATTATCTTGTAGTAGTAGTAGCAGCAATTAGCTTCGGAGAAAAGCAAGTGATGCCTATTTCTATTTGATACGAAACCCTAATTAATGAATGCCAGTTGATTGATTGTCTATTCTATTATTGCCTATTCAACTGAATCATAGATGCTTTGCTGCCAATCTATTATTTCTTTGTCTGCTACAATTCTTGTTTATTACTAGTTACTCAAACTCAAACCCTTATTTGTTGTCATAATTTTTGTTGTTGAGTTGTATGTTCCTTATATATGTATATACATGAACAGAGACTTAATTAGCATTGCTGTAAATTCCATCCTCATCAAGGAAATTGCTTAGCACAATGGAGAATCCTCCTGATGATGTTCGTCACTTACAAGTGGGCCAACTGGCTGAAATGAAATCATTTGAGCGCGGATTTCGTGGTGCTTGGTTCAGATGCAAGGTACCTACCTTTTTAGTAGCTGCACAGGAATATAAAACAAATCTAATTCACTTTTGCCATGCCAAAATTTTCATCAGATCAGGGATGTCTTCTTCAAAAAGAACAAGGTTGAGCTGGAGTACTTTGATTTTCCAGATGAAGGTCAGTTGACTAGCTAGCTGTATCTACGAATGTTGATGTGTAAATCAACTGCCCATTATTTGAGTTATGATTGGCTTCGTTTACATTCAGTGTTTGTTTTAAATGCATTTGCAGAGATATCTTCAGCTAAGATATATGAAGTGCCTCATTATGGTAGGAAGTCAAAGCATATTAAAAAACAACTGATGTTGCGGCCACACTACCCTCTAATGTACCACAAGAATGAAATACGCCCTGTCAACTCATTTTCAGAAGTATGTGTCGTCATTGATGGTACATGGAAGGTTGGGGATTTGGTGGATTGGTTTAAAGATGATTGTTATTGGTCAGCAAGGGTGATGACAGTATTGAGTGACGACAAGGTTCAGGTAGTGGGTTTATATCAAGTTGATAATTTTCCTTTTCTTTTTTCGTACTTGACTTGTGTAACATAAGTAACATTGTTGGCATGTTTATCTAATTATCTCTAGATATAACTATGCTTTGATCAAGACTTAAGGTTCATATTATGTATGTTACACACAACTCAACAACTCTCCCATTTTTTTTCCAAAGAACATATCCATTCTACTTACTATTCTCTTGCTTAATGTGAGCCATTTTTATTTCCTGATGTAAAACTTCAAACTTTGAAAAGCTAAGGTAGTATTATGAAGTTTCCTGTGTTTCACAGATTAACTGCCATGAGCATATGAGTACTTACGGAGGTTCACGGTTTTGCATGTCCTTGGTCTGATACTACAAATTGAAGAGAAAAATAAACTGTGAAACATGTAACATATCTTACATGACAATGGATCTATCATATTTGACTTGCAAAGGATGTGAGAGAAATTGCCCATTATTCTTGTGGAGCAACAGTGTTTTGTTTTCTGATATGTGTTCTTGTTTACATTTTGTGTAGATTGAGTTACCAATGAGTCCAGTAGGAGAAGGGGGAACGCATGAAGCATTCTGTAAGGATTTACGCCCCTCCTTAGAGTGGTCCGCAGAAGAAGGCTGGAGATTGGCTACCAGGGTGGCTTTCTTTCTTCCTCTCATGTCTTTAGTTTTTGATTTCTTTATTAATTAGGCAATTATGTTTCAAGAAATAATAAGTAACCTTCCTAAGTCCTAACATGATTTGGTATTGTGTTGTGGTTTTATAAAGCCATGTCTCTTCGTTCACTCTATATTGCAAAAAGAAGAGAGAATTAGAGTTTTCACTCTATATCCTAATGATGCTTGGGATCAAGAACAGAGGGTTAGAGCTAATAGAAACAGATTGGGGGCGTGTTGAAGTGTATGTAACGAGAGAGTTAGGTCTTCTTAAACAGCCGAGACTTGCTTGAATCTTATTATGGAAACAATTTAGCATAGGAAAACGGAACCCACTTAGACATAACTCTCGCTTGGTACGAATCCTGAAGCATAGGTACTTGAAATTGCTCCTTTGAGTTACCGTTTTCTTTCCAAAAGGTATTCGGTGTTAGAACGACTAACTTGTGTTTCCCAGGCATCCATCCACCTTTCTCTTCGTCTCCATACGTCATCTGTTTAATTAGCAGCTGCTCCTAAACTAAACATAAAATCACCTATTTTATATGAGTTGTCCTTGTGCAATAGAAATATTTGTATTTCTTTTTTTCAATTCATGTCAAATGAGCTCCATCTCCACCCTAAAATTCTGATAGTTTTCTCCTCCCATTTTTTTGTCAACATATTTAAACTTGTGGTTATTGATTCTAGATTTGACGTGCAGGACGGTCAAAGTTCATGTAGTGCTCAACTTATTTTTCCATCGCAGCAAGATGAAGTAAATTGTAAGTGCAGTTATTATTATTATTTTACATAACTATTTTACATGTCATTCTTATTTTTTTGAATAAGTTTATATAGTAGGCATGGATTATGAAGAGGCTGAAAATGAAGCTGAAGCTGAAGCAGAAGCAGAAGCAGCAGCAGGTGGAGAGGCGTCTTCTACTTCTCGTATATCAGCATCAAATGCAAATGCAAATGCAACCGAAGGAGAAGGAGAAAATAGGAGGATGATGAATTCAGAAGAAGTAAAAATGGAGGAGGAAAAAGCTGTTTGCTCTTCAGAAGCCAGTATATCCACTTTCCATGTTGAAGAAAGTAAACAGGATGTTGATGTTGTTGGTTCAGAGTACATTAGCAGCAACGACACGATAGAGCTGAATATGATGCATGAAGAGACATTAGAAGCGGCCATATCGGACCTGGAGGAACTTGCAATCAGAGTAAAATGGATAAAAAGCATTCTACAAGATACAACTTCATCATCAGCATCTCACTGGAAATTTGCTGATTAGCCAGCAACCAGTAGTCAAGCCTAGCTCACCTTTTTTCTTTTCTTACAGACTAACTTGTTTTAGGTTGTAGAAATGAACAAGTAGTTCGATAACAAGACGTTACTACTAATCAAATTACAAGGTTAGGTTTTGTGGCCGTTTGCTGCCCAACACTTACCGGGATGATACTCCCAACAGTTTTGCTTAGCTTATCAGATAAGATGTTAGTATGTTAAAAACGACATCTTATGCAACATTTTAACGATTACAGGGTAAGAGTAGTTGTCACCGTCACTTACAGGGTAAGACTTTTGGGTACTTGTTATCGCTCTTACTGGGTGAGGTTCTTGATCTTGTCGTGTTTATTGAATAAGTTAGAGTGACCTGGTAGGCATTTATGGTAGAGGGTTACTAAACAACCCCAAAGTTGTGCAAAATCACGTGATTTTGCGCTATTGGTACAGACCTAAGGCGTGTGAATGGTTATGGATATTACACATGTTTTTGGTATAAAACTACATATGGGTCGGTTGTTTTCTTATTTCCCCTTTTTAGTTACTATATTCATGTAAACTTGACCTTGTGTGTTTATATATAGCCCCTTTCATTTGTAAACTACCAAAAGGTTGTAAACTACGAAATCTCATCATGACCGTGGATCAAAATAATCAAGGGACAGTATGAATTTATAAAAACATGAAATATATGGAAAGTCAATGGAAATGTATGGAATGGATGACCTTTGAAGCGATCTAGGTTTCACGGCAAGTTCGCTGTTACACTATTAGGCACTCAAACATATATTTATCATATGTGATAAGGTGTCGTTTACATGATACTATAATCAATTACATGTGAAACCAAATTATAAACGCTGACGACCTTTAGCAGGACCTAAGTCACATGATACGTCATCTGCACACCAACGGGTCCTCCTACATCATATATTATTTATCATATGTACTAACATGTGTGGTTTTGCGTTTTCGTAAAATAAAGGTTAGTGATCTCTAGTTTAATGAACCTCCTCATCTATTGATATGATAAATGGGAATTGCGATTTTTATTGATTTGAAAAACAAAAATGGGTGCGCCTTGAGAGAGACGAGGAAAGGCAACCATCGGTTCACCACCTGCGAGTCTTGACTCAAATGGGTTTAATGCAAATCCAACACACGCTCGGGCATTAGGTTTTCCTAACTTTGCAAAACCCAGGAAAAGCAAGATTTTAAATTAAACAAATAAGTCTCCATCTTTCAAATAGAGTGGTTTAGGGTTCAAATGATTACATGTGTGGATATGCATAACAACCAAACCCTCACGCACCCCAATTTGGCTTCCTATTCTTTCACCTTCTTTATGTACCACACCTGTTCTACACCATTTGGCGATGTGGGACCAACTGATCCTTCATTCAAACATTTATATATTTCTTATCTTTTTTCCCATTCATTTTCATTCATTCACCACCTTCAACTTTTATCAACCCTACTATGAATGCTAAAATACCAACGGAATATAAGTTTTCAATATTATAAACTAAATTAAAACAATGTTTAGCGTACGCCATGATCATCTTAAGTACATTTATCCTTTACTAATTTTTCTAATCATAAATTTAACGGAACACAAACAAACAAACATTAAAATTAAAATGGTGTAAAAAAAACCAAATAAACGTATAGTGCCCCATAATTTTTATAATAACTAATTAATTAACGGTTCGTGATAGCTAATTCATAATGGTATCTTTTTGGCCGTTTATGATAAAGAACTATATATTAATTAATTAGTAAAAGTGTAAAACAAAAATAGGGATTGGAAGCAGGTACAAAAACTAGTATCAATCATCGTAAAGCCCGTTTGGAATTTCCATGGGTTTCACACTTAATATTTAAGGAAAAAAAGTTGTTCATCTTCATCCTACAAATTAATCACCTCAAATTATAATTAACAAACACCACCGTAATTAAGAGATGGCAGCTGCCACCCTCTCCCACCGCCATGCCACCGCCACCACCACCGCCTCTCTTAGCACCTGCACCGTCCAAGAACCGCGAGCCGCAGCCCAAAGACTTCACATGGTGTTCCACTTAGCAGGAATATTAGCCATCCTACACTACCGATTCACCAACCTAATACACGGCGATGTACCCATCCTACCATGGAGTCTCATGACCGTTTCCGAGCTCATCTTCTCCTTCATC
Organism: Centaurea solstitialis; assembly: GCA_030169165.1. NCBI lineage: Eukaryota > Viridiplantae > Streptophyta > Magnoliopsida > Asterales > Asteraceae > Centaurea > Centaurea solstitialis. The sequence continues at coordinate 147,624 of CM058047.1, forward strand.
TGGGTCCTAACCCAAGCCTTTAGGTCAGTGGCGGATCCAGATCATTTTTTAGTACCGTCATCTTTATTTTTTTAATTGGAAAGCATCGTGACTTCGAATCAACGAACGACTACCAGGAACACACACCCTTGGCGGTATCGGGCATCCACGGGTAACCCACTAATCCACCGCTGTCCCAGCTCAACTTACGCTGGACCTAGAGCCTAACCACAATCTTTGATTGGGCTTGGGGCAGCCGAATCTATAACTGGATTAGCCCAAGGACCGGGTACCCCTCATGCCCTCAAATTGACTTCCCCTTATATTCGAACCTGGGTAGACTGGGATGCCATCAATTACTATCCTGGGGACAATCTTTAAGAAAATATATTTTTTACATAACAAAATTTCATTTTTTTCTACTTACCAATTGAATCGGCCACTACTACTTCAGGTGGCGCCCAGTGGCTCGAACCGTCTCCCTTCAAAACCTACCCGATGACAATGAGTTGCCGAGAGTGGACATCTTCATATGCACAGCGGACCCCAGCAAGGAGCCCACGGTGGAGGTCATGAACACGGTGTTGTCTGCCATGGGGCTCGATTACCCATCGGATAAACTGGCGGTTTATTTATCGGATGATGGTGGTGCACCATCCACACTCTATGCTATCAAGGAGGCATGTTCTTTTGCAAAAGGATGGTTACCATTTTGTAGGAAATATGGGATAAAAAGCAGGTGCCCAGAATGGTTTTTCTCTACATATGGACATGATGAGTTGCTTTTTAGAAGTGATGAATTTGAAGTAGATGAAGAAAACATGAAGGTAAAGCATACATCCAAACACTACAATGAAAATGATGATCTATAGAAAGTTAAAATATACCTAAATTTCCTAAGATGCATGACTTATCAATCTTTTTATTAAAAATGATATCTCCTAACCTAACTTATCAACCCTTTATTAAAAAAACTGTTTCTATGTCTTTTATCTACACAATTTTAAATTTTTTAACGCAAGCTGATGTAAACTTTTTTGTTTATTAATAATTCAATCCAATCCACATTAATTTATAATTTTGTTATCAAAATTATATACTTAATAAAAAAAATTGTATTTATTCTAAAATATAAACAATATAAAAAATTATTTCAATATCAAGAATTGAAAACCACAAATATTAATGTTGTTTCTTAATCATTTATGTAAATCTGAAAAATTAGTCTTCCAACAAATGAATAGTTGAAACATGGTCCTTGGAGAGGTCGAACTTGAACCATCTTTTGTCACCAAGCGATTGGATCAAAGTATTGCTTCTCTTATTTCCTTTGCTGGTAACCTTTGATAGCAGGGGTGACCTGCTAGTAACCTTTGATAGCAGGTCACGATGCATGAAATGGTAACTTTTGGTAGTTTAATGTATTAAATGGTAATTTTTAAAGTTGGATACATACAATAGCAAAAAGTGACAAGTTGAATATATTTTGGGGAACTAAATCCTTTATCTTATTCTAAAAGACAAATTTGACAGACTCTTTAAACTACTTAGCCGTAGCCTCTTTATTAGCAGCTTAATAAGCTTAATATGGCTCACATCTATTCTGTCAGTTGTATTACATTAATAACAAAGTGACCTACTAAATAAGCTTCAAGGGAACATTCTATATAAAAAACCAAGTTTTTCTAAATCCGCCATTTCAGTTAAAAGCCACACTCTTCTCTTTAATGAAAAAACTACCTCAAACAAAAACAAGACAACCCCTTGGTCTTATAAAATCAAACGATGGTCTTATGCTACGTTGATAAGACAGTATTTGGCGTCCCATTAGTTAGTTTGATTAATTAATGTTTGGCTCTACAAACTTAAGTTAAACTTCTACTCATGTAGTTAGCATATGAACGATTCAAAGAAAACGTAGAGCAAAGAACGAATGGAGCTTCTGCTGTCAATGATCGGCCACCACGCATTGCGGTATCACTTTTAGATGCATTTCGACAATATAATTGGTTTTAATTTGCAAAACACTTTTATCTTAGTTTTTGGTTTTGCAAACTAATGAATGCAGATTATACATGATAATCGAAAGAGCGGAAGGAACGGAGAAAACCAAGTTCAAATGCCTCTTCTTGTCTACGTATCACGGGAAAAAAGACCATCTCTTCCTCATCGTTTCAAAGCTGGAGCTCTAAACACTCTTGTATGCTTTTATAACTCAAAAAGACCATGCTTTTATAAGAGAACGTCTTTTAATTAGAACACTAATTAGACATGATATGACATCATCTAAAACCTATTTTGTTGTATATATTTCGTGCTTTTTGCAGCTTCGTGTTTCAGGAGTTTTGAGCAATGCTCCATACATGCTAGTGTTGGATTGTGACATGTACTGCAACGAACCTACATCCGCGAAACAAGCAATGTGTTTCCATCTTGATTCTAAGATCTCTGGTTCGCTTGCTTTTGTTCAATACCCACAAATTTTCTACAACGTTAGCCAAAAAGATATTTACGATGGCCAAGCAAGATCCGCATACAAGGTGAAACTTAAACACTTTATAGTTTGTGGGATATTGATCTGAATGATCATTTACAAAATACGTTGATTTTTCAGACGAAATATCAAGGGATGGATGGGATCGGGGGCACGATTTGTTCAGGAACCGGGTATTACTTGAAGAAAAAAGCATTATACACTTATCCCAATCAACAAGGTATAGTATAGTATGTATCATTAATTCGTTAGACTTTGTTTTATATAAAGCTGTATTTATTTACCATGAATATATAAAACATGAACATTAATTAGGACACATGACACACTTTCGTTTGTCCTCACATTTGCAATTAGATTTGAGTTTCCATTTGAACCCCGCACTAATTAGGTCAAATTTGTGCTACAGATGATCATCTTTTGCATCCGGAAGAGAGGTTTGGTGAGTCTAGCAAGTTTATAGATTCATTAAGATCCAGCGAGAACAATGAGACTCAAATAGACCGATTTACAACTGCCATTTTAGAAGAGGCCAAGAAGCTCGCCACATGCTCATATGAAGATAACACCAAATGGGGTAAAGAGGTATGTAACTAACTCCATAACAATAAGAATATCTCGTTATATATTTAACCATTAAAATACCTAATCTAATAAGTTCCAACACTTTTGGGTGCTTTTGGCATTGTGGAAAATTTTCCAAGGAAGATGCGTTTTATTAATTGGTTGATTCAGTTTTCAATAATTTTCAAGAAAATGAAACTTTTCTGTTTTCTAACTTCTATGTAAATTAGAAAACCGATTTTACTAGTTTTCCAATATTTTCTAAACATGTTTTCTAATTTTTTAAAAGGAAAAATGAAAACTCCACCGGTTCAACCAAATTAATGCGTTTTCTAAAATTTATATAAAAAACTGAAAATGAAAACTCAACTCCATTTTCTAAAAACGTTTTTTCTAGCTAGGAAAACGAAACCTATTTTCCACAACCAAACGCACCCTTCATTTTGCAAAATATATATGGAAAAAGCCAATAACCCTTTGAATTTGCATGCCATCAACAGATTGGTTACTCCTATGAGTCATTGTTGGAGAGCAGTTTCACAGGGTATGTGTTGCATGCAAGGGGATGGAAGTCTGTGTATCTGTATCCCAACAGACCATGTTTCTTGGGTTGCACCACCATTGACATGAAGGATGCCTTGGTTCAACTCATGAAATGGTCCTCTGGGTTGCTTCAAGTTGGTCTCTCCAGGTTCAACCCTCTCATCTATGGTGCATCATCCAGAATGCCAATCCTTCAAAGCATGTGTTACGCCTACTTCATGTATACCCCGCTTTTGGCAATCGCATTTCTCCTTTACGGTACCATACCCCAGTTGTGCCTTCTCAATGGCGTCCCATTGTATCCCTCGGTACGTACGTATGCATGTAAAAACTCTACCAAAATTAAAAACTTGTATAAATATAAAATATTAATTCAAGTATACATAGCTCATATTATGGGATTCTAACATTTACAAGATGTATTTCAGGCTTCAAATCCGTGGTTTAAAGTGTTTGCAGCGGTATATGTATCCTCACTTTTCCAACATTTTTACGAAGTGGTGTCTAGTGGTGGCACGGTCGTGACATGGTGGAACGAACAAAGAATCTATTTAATAAAATGCATCAGTGCATTACTCTTCGGATGTGGTGATGTCATGATGAAGTCCCTCGGGTTTGCGAAAGCCAATTTCCGACTGACAAACAAAGTGGTTGACAAAGAGAAGATGGACAAGTATGAGAAGGGTACGTTCGACTTTGAAGGTGCCAAGATGTTCATGATACCGATGACAGTTATGGTGCTGTTGAATGGCGTGTGCTTTTTGGGCGGTGTGAAGCGGGTAATAAGCAACGGAAATCTTGAGGAGATGTTTGGACAAGTTTTCATGTCGTGGACAACATTACTATTCAGTTACCCGATCCTCAAGGGGCTTGTACCAAGCGGTAGCAAAGGTAACAAGATTAAAAGCTAACGCACAAACTCGTGAAGATCAAAATCTTTATTTCGTGTAGAAGGTCATGGATTTGATTCCTCTCGATCTCTTGAAAAAACGAATCAAAAGCGTAACATGATTATAGAGATAATTAATTGTACTGCGAAATAATCAATTACTATATGGGGATATCTTGGATAGAATACTCTTCTGTATAATATATTTTCATGTGTTAATAATATATATATATATATATATATGTGGAATTGCCATACACCTATATTTAGTAAATCATTATAAAGAGAGAAAATTTTATTTTACGTGTATATAGAGGTTTATTTAGTAAATCATTATAAAGAGAGAAAAAATTATTTGTAACTTCTCCAGATGGGAGAAAAGTCATTTTTTAAAAGGATATTTCATTTTAATATTTTTTTTTTAAATAAGTCATTTTTTCAAAAAGTAAGCAATCTCAAACAGCCCCTTAATTTTGACAGTGGAAAAGGGGAACATGTTATGAAAAAAACACCAAACACTACCATAGCATAAGCACTAGAATTTTTGCTCATATCACATAATCATGAGGAAGTATCTGTTTATTAACGTTGAATCAAATGTAGCACTTTTGGAATTGGCATTTGACATAGACTCTTCTCCATTTCAGCAACAAAGTGATTTTATATTTAGTTAGTATTTTCAAATAATGCATATATATTATTCAGTAATATTTAACCTCAAAACCAACACAATCCAGAGGTCTTCAAGTTGAAAAGCAGCCACTTTAACTTTAACAATGAGTGAATTAGTTCTCTAACCATTTTACTTGACACTATTGTTTAACTTCAAAAGGTCAAATATCTATAAAGGTGGTTGAAGAGATAAACAGATTAGATACTAAATAGAAGTAATACCTTCAAAAGGGTTGATTTCCCACATCCGTTAGGTCCAAGCAGCATCCAAAACTGCCCAGAAGGGATCTTTAGAGAACAATCCTTCAAAATTGGAACCACTTTTCCCTTCTCTGTCTTGATAGAGTAGCTTATACTATGACTTTCAATTGCAAAATTGTCACCACCAACAACAGTATTATTCCTGCGAGATAAAAACAGAACAAGAAAATCGAATATTGCAATACATTCAGTATGATACATATTTAACAAACTCAGCCGATATTCCGATAAGTAGTGACAGTGAAGTTACCTGGTGGGTACGTTGGATTGAAGAGGTAACGATGCTCAAAAAGGAGCATGGATTTTCATGTTATCTTACTTAAAATTAATTCACCTCCAAAAATCTTTTTCACCATCACTATGAATTGAGCAACTGTTTTTAGCTTTATGGAAGAACAGAAACAGACCGATTAAAGCCATAGCTACAAAGGAACCAAAATAGCTGCTTCTTTTTTCTATTAATTTGCCTTGTAATGTGCAGGAAACAAATGAAACATGAAGAGAATGTGCCTCCATTTGCAAGAACATTATACTATGGGAATCTCAGTTCATATTTGTAAATTTTTTAAACTTCATTCACCTATGATTACCTAAATTAATGTACAATTTTATGTTTAGAAAATGCTATTAATCCTATATTAGTGATCTGAAGACCTTAACAGAGCTCGCTCTATTACACTTGTGTTCCATATCAAAATGCACAACTAAATAGATAAGAGTGGTAAGAATGCTTTCAACACCACAAAATCAACATCCAGAGTTGATATGATATGAAACACACACAAAAAGCCCTAAAAATACTGAACTTCATCAAACACAAACATAATCAGTATTCATCAAACCAAAATCATAGAATTCCTTAGAAGATAGATGAAATAGCACCTGAAATTGCAAATGTAGAGCGAAAGCGAAGGGATGATGAAAGAGAGATGGATGATGTTGCAGGCCAGAGAAATTGGGAGACCACGAATGTCCTCTGTAGAAAAGACGATAGAAACAGAGAGAAAGGGGTAATTAGTTTATCAAATAAAATATGGTTTACAGCGGAGTTCACGGCGGGACGAGGCGGGTAGTGAAATTTTTGATAACTACACTTATGGGGCGTGTACCTAATTTTATTATCCGGAAGCGAACCGTCCGGGGCAGGTATCCGCACCGAACGAAACTAAAAAGGAGCAGGTACCCACGGTTCGGTTCACGGGTACCCGCATTTGTCGAGTGTGTTGCTGTATACAAAATAAATACTAGAAAATAAGTTATTTTGTGACAAACTAAAACAATTAACATTATAAATATTAGAAAATGAAAATAAAAGTATCAAGAATTGTCGTAGATACGGGTATGCAAAAACGATTTAGATTGAATTTGACCGACAAACCCATAGAAGACTAGAAGTAGGGGATGAATGAAGAAAACATGGTATGTGATAAAGATTTTTTAAATATCGGTAATCTTTTATTATGAAGTGCTAATAAATATATTTCTCTTACTAATTTAAATATGTACAGGTAGGGGTGAGCATAACCGGGTACCCGACTTTTTACGATGGAACCGGAACCGGCGGTTCCTGGAATAAAGGAACCGGAACCGGAGCCGGGCCAATTTTTTAAATTAAAGAAAAACGACATCTTCATCGACAAACATCAACCTCAAGCATTTTAAATCAAAGAGTAAAACTAAACGGGTTGGGTTAAAGGGGATGAAAGTTTTTCGAGAATTCAACCCGATGTTGGCAGTTTGAAACTTCTTCAACCCGGATAACCCAACCCAACCCAAACAAAAGTTCAACCCAACCCAACCCGTTCGGGTTACTCACTTGATTGATGAGTTGATCGGGTTGGTCGATTGGGTTACGTTTAAAATTAGGGCTTGAACCCATGACCTCATGGTTATAAGACAAGTAACTAACCAACTCAACCAAAGAAAATTTATATTCTTATTGTAGTTTCAAAATATATATGGTGGCCTACGACAAATTGATACGGTGGCACCGTAATTTTTTACACTACGACGGGGGAATTTAACGGTGGCCCGTGCCACTGTGTGCCCCTAAATAGCTCTGTCCCTGGCTGGAAGTTCCGGTCCACCCAAGCACGTAAGTGGGCGTTGACCACCTTAGTCGTGGAGCAAAGAGCCATAAGATGGTCTAATTATTCTCCATATTTTTTAAGCACATAGGACAGTCGGTCGTTGATAGCGAAACTCCATGTGCAAGCAGATTATCTTTTGTTGCCAGACGATCGAGCAACCCACCCATAATGTAACAACCCGTCCCACATAGGTAGAGAGTAGAAGTTGTGACCTCCTTATAAGCCTTAAGTCATAGGCTACCAATAACTTCCACCATGGTTTTTAGTTGGACTCGAAGTTATTGGGCCAGTCTATAGCTTTGGGCTTTGGGGTGTTACAGAATGGTATCAGAGCCGATCCTTGTACCATCGGGATGGTGGGGCAAACCTCATCAGGTATGATGAGTCCTCGAGGGGGGATGTTGGTAACATCTTAGGCAAATCCCACATCGCCGAGGACAAGGAGAAAAGATTCTGGGCAGGCCTGACGAGGACGTCAGGAGTTCAAGTGGGGGAGTTTGTAACAACCCGTCCCACATAGGTAGAGAGTAGAAGTTGTGACCTCCTTATAAGCCTTAAGTCATAGGCTACCAATAACTTCCACCATGGTTTTTAGTTGGACTCGAAGTTATTGGGCCAGCCTATAGCTTTGGGTTTTGGGGTGTTACACATAATCCGCTAAAATATGTGTCACAATTATCTAAAAGTATAAGTGGCAAGAGACCAAGAGTTTCCTTTTTTATTTGTTGCACGTAAAATACATAAATAAAAGATCAAACAATTAATGTGTTGGAGCAATAGAATCAACTCCAAAAAGTAATTACTTTAAGGGACCTTAATGTTTAAAAATAAACAAAGGTAGAGGGCTATTCTAGACAGGTATTTTTTTAACAACATATGTTAACTCAAATACACATTCCTGCGATATCCGGGATCCATTCGGAAACCTGACTAATCTACATCAGTCTCAAACCAACCCGAAGGTTGGCCCGAAAATATATATCCTGGATAACGCCACTTTCTGCCTAGCGGTTTCGAACCTGGGTAGCCAAGACCGACCCCCAAAGATATTACCTCTACCATTGGGCTAGACAAACTTTGTTATACATCACAAGTATTGGTTATATGCATCTTCAAAAACTCTAACTCCATTTCCAAACTAGTCCTCTTTCTCTTCTCATTCTCCAAATCCAATCTTAGCTTCTCAATCACTTGCATTAGCTGCTCTTCTTTGTTGCATATTTCACCACCACTGGTGGCGGCGGTGGCGGCAGTTTCTTCCACCCCACCGGCCACCGTAAGCATGTACACCACCTTCTCTCTTTGATCATCCAAACTCTTCTTCAATGCCATCAAACTTCCAACCACAACTTCCCTATCCACACCACCAATATCATCGACCTCTTTATCATCACTTGCTTCTTTTTCATCCAACCCCTCCTTCTTTTCCAAAATGACACTTTCACCCCCTCTTGTAGTTTCTTTCACAAAAACATCCTGAGGAAACACAGGATCCAGCTCACAAGCATCCACATTGAAGTTCCATCCACTAATCCTCCTGTTCTTTTTCACATTCAAACACTCTTCTTCATCCTCTTCATCATCTTCCATTTCATGTTGACCTAATAATTTACTACTACTACTCATTGATCCAACCTTTTGAAGCTTACTTTCTTTGAACCTTAATTCGACCGAAGGCAATCCGCGAAGCACATTCTTCACCAGAAAATCACACCCTTTGCAGTTCTTGAAGAAATAATGCTTCAAGAGCTTTGAGGCGCTAGGCCGCCTCAAAGGATCTTGATCCAGACACAATCCCACCATGTCCTTGAAATACTTGGAAAACTTGGGGTTCTTCTGTCCTTTTTCTTCGTCCTTCTGGTAGTCTGAAAACCGTAAGCCTTTCGTGATCTTCACCACCAAAGATTCGGAGAACGGAAGGTGCGATAACGGAGGCCTTCCATGTGCTAGTTCAAGTGCCGTGATCCCAAACGACCATATATCAGCTTTGTAGCTATACCCGTTGTAGGAATGTATGACTTCAGGCGCCATCCAGTAAGGCGTCCCCGTGATCTCGTTCAGCATAAGATAACGAGAACTCGATTCGTAAACGGAGGCCGAAACACCGAAATCCGCTAGCTTAATCGACCCGTTTGAGTCCATTAAGATGTTGCCGGCCTTGATGTCTCTATGAAGATGGCCTTGATCATGAAGATAACAAAGACCCATAAGGGCTTCTTTGAGTATTATGGAGATACAAGGCTCGGATATGCCGTTAGGGAAAGAAGCGGCCATGATGGACTGAAGAGATCCAGCGGACATGAATGGCATAACCACCCAGAGACGGCGGCCAACGGTGAAGGAGCAGTGGGCTTTGAGAACATTGGGGTGAGACAGAAGGGACATCGTTTTGGCCTCACGGCGGACGTTATCGAAATCATCGGAGGTGGATCGGTCGAGATCGATGGATTTGATGGCTACGATGGCGGAGGTGGTGGTGCAAAGGGCTTTGTAGACTATGGCACTGCATCCTCGGCCGATTTGATCGAGGATTTGGTAGCTGTTTGGGTCGAGTGGGTAGTGAAATCTTTTGGTTTCTCGATCAGCTGCTTCATGATCTTCATGAGCCATAACTTGGGATTTGCATAACTTAATTTGATTTCTTGTATAAATAAATTAAAGAAAGGTGGGAAGGGTTGAAGCAATTATCTTGTGAATGTTGATAAGTTATTCACAATTATCTTGTAAAATAAATTCAATTAATTTCTTTTAAATATTAAAAATACACAGTATCTCAAGATAGTTATTGAAATTGGAATTGTTTAAATTAATCTCAAAAATTTATTTTAAATATACAAAAATATAAAATATAATTAATATAATCATTATTAAAAAAAAAACTATAAAAGAGAAGGGGTAGGATCTTAGTCCATTTTATATTGAAGACACAAGAAAAATGATATGCCGTTTGCTTAAAATTTCAGAAAAACTAAACACTCATTTAACTTGAGATATAGCTAAAACCACAAAGGCTCATTTCCTTTTCGATGGAGATTCCAAGCAAGAGATAATGGAGAAGTAGTACTTCCACTGTTAAGTATTATCTATAATAGCTTTAGTGTTATTATATTTAGCCAACACGTTACCAATATATATATACAACAATACTTTGAGTGATATGCATAATTTTTAATATCACTAGCATATACTCTCGAATAAGAACATATGGCTCAATAAGGAACTTCTTATCAGCTTATTTGTCTACTCATAATACTTTATATCGGTTAGTTTTCTAGGTTCTCTTTACCGTTCATTTTTCTTTCCACAAGTTAATTTCCACACAGTGGTGAATCTAGAATAGAAAACCAAGTGGTTCCCTACTAAGTTTAGCCGGAAAAAAATGAAAGTGTCTACTATACTTTTGTCGGGTCGGGTCATTAAAATTAAAAATCAAACATTTACCCGATAGTGATATTTTAAAGTTCTTACAATAGTACTCGACGAGGTCTTATACCTTCAAATATTTGCATAATCGAATCGTTATTAATACCTTCTAAAATAATTTTTTCAATATACGAAACTAAATAATCACTCAAAAACTAATCACTCAAAAACTAATCACACATTGTTATGTATTAATTTCAAAAATCACATGAGGGAATGACACAACTTACAGGCCCAAATGCCAAAACAAAGTTTTGCGAATAAAGTTTGCTTAGCCGTATTTGTAAAATCACACTTATACTCTTCTTTTTTTTACTAAATAGTTAAACAAAGAATAACGGAAATACAAATTGGGGTAAACATTCATGAGCATTTAAATTATTTAAACATAATGAGAACCGTTTGAGTTGCATTCATAATAACCATTTAAAAACAACACTCAATTGGATTTCAGTTACCAATATATATATATATATATATATATATATTCATATATAGCCAACACGTTACCAATATATATACAACAATACTTTGAGTGATAAGCATAACTTTTAATATCATCAGCATCTATACCCTCGAATAAGAACTTAATGGCTCAACAAGGAACTTCCTATCAGCTTCTTTGTCTACTCATAATACTTTGTACCGGTTAGTTTTTCAGGTTCTCTTACCGGTCGTTTTTCTTTGCACAAGTTAATTTCCACATGTACTATTATAAACTATACGTCAAAAATGTGAACCTCAAGAATATAGGTATTATTTCCATTACATATTATTAAATCATGGTTTATTGTAAAGTTTTATAGGCGTCGTTATACTAAAGCTTACCTATGTGAATATACACCATTAACCTACAACTATCGATTCTTTAAATATTATATTTACTCAAATAAAAAACGTAGGAATATTAAGGTTATATATATTTGATTATATTACTTATCAAGTGCTTTGTTGGCCTTCTATGCAGCACCGTGTTGGAAATTATCAATGGGTGAAGAAGTGATGGGTGAAGAAGCACACTGTTGTTGGGACTATAACATGACGTGTAATCATCTTGACCCATTTGACATGAGAAAATGTCACGAGTTTTGCATCACTGGATGCGGTAACGGTGGCCATTGCAGGAATAGTACCAACCATATATGTCATTGTAAATGCTAAGAGAAGGTGTCTTTTTGCTTAGAAGATAATTGGAAATGCTCCGGTTGGGAATGAAAAGTTTTATGACTTTGGTTTCAGTTTTTGAATGCTTTAAATATTGCATTTCCTATGAATGTGGCTTTGGTAGCAATCTTACGACGGTATCAATAATGTAGTTTTATCTCATGTTCGTTACGTTTTACTACCTAATGGACAAATCTTTTTGAAATTGTGTTTTGATCTTATATCATCTCCGAGGATATGTTGCTCGTTTTAAGTAATCACAATTTAGCTTTTCAAGCCATCTAAACGATATGCTTCCCATGAATCAAAATTAGATTTAATGTACACATCGATTCATAAAATAAAGGCACCAAAAGTAGATAACATAGTATTTGTTAGGTAGACTGTTAGACCCTACTTTGAGGTTGTGAAGAAGTCAAGGGTCTATCTTGTACTTTATCTATTCTTACTTATGCTTTAGTTTATGTTAGCCCTCTTTTGTAAAGAGTCATAGACTCTAAGGGCTTGTTTTGTAATTTACTTATACCTAGTGCTATATATACCAAGCTATAGCCTAGGGTTTGTTAGACTTGGTTGGTAGCCTACTTTGTTTATGAGAAGCAATCCCTAGAAATTCCTTATTCTCTTTTGTCTTCTCCATCATATTTACCAACATTCTCACCACTATTGTTCTTCAATGCTTAATCTTTAGCTTGTATTTCTCTCCATCTTTCATTCTCATTCATTTTGGGACTCACATTTGGTATCAGAGCTACACCTTTGGTGGATTTCATGGAGTTTTTAGCTTATTTGAAATGGTTTGAAAAGTTTTGAAAAAACTTGGTTTTACCAACTTTTGCTCACTTTGAGCCTCAAATCCATTCTATTCTTATTGTTTTTAAGTGATAAGTGTTTTCAAAAGGTTTTTGCACTTGTTTTGCACAAATTGGAGCATTTTTCACTGATTCAAGAAGTGGTTTTTGATGATTTTCAGCTATTTTTCGGAGCTTCTGGTCAGCTTTCCCGAATCGGGTATTTTGAACTGAGTAATCAGCTCGAAACCCGAATCGGGTAAAGTTCCCACACCCGAACCGGGAATTGCACGTTGCCCAATCAGGAAAACCTCGGTTTCCCGAATCGGGTAACGGGTAACCCGAACCGGGTTTTGCTCAAACTTGTCCAATTCGGGTTTTCCACTTACCCGAATCGGGACTACTGTTCACCAATTCGGGTTTCACCAAAACCCGAATCGGGTTTCTTGGCCAGATCCAAATCGGGAATCTCACGATCCCGAATTGTGTCTCGCACTCTTTGACCCGGAAATTTTCAATTCTCGCGTCAAATCCGATACTTAGCCATTTTTCTAAACGCAAAATTTTTCAAGGCTAATTGTGTCACGAGTGCTCGCCCGAACAGTCTTTTCGAAAACTTTTTCAAATCCAAGTCATCCACTCGAAGGGGATCATTACTTGTGAGGATATGATGTCGAGAGAAATTGTCAGCATGGGGTCTGAGTCACGTCCCCCAGTGCTTGTCATGGGAGAATATGCTCAATGGAAGCTTAGAATGATCCATTTTCTCGATCAACTTGATAGAAACCTGATGAAATCAATCCGAGAAGGTCCCGTAAGACCTACAGTCACTATCGCCGAAGTACCTGAAACCGACACTTGTCCACTTCTGCCCTCATACACGGTGGAGAAACCTTATCACCTGTATAGTCAAGAACAACGTGAACGTCACGAGATCGACAAGCGTGCTATGTCTCTTCTCATCATGTCTCTCCCAAATGACATGTATTCCCGCGTCGACAGTTTCGACAATGCTAGGGACATCTGGATCGAAATTGAACAACAGATGCAAGGGGGAGACACTGCTTCAGAATTCCAGAAGGAATCAGCCATGAATGCCTACGAAGGGTTTCATGCGAGAGAAGGTGAATTGTTGCACGACTCATATCAGCGTTTGAACTCCCTAGTCAACGATCTTCGAAGACTGAAGGTTGAGAAATCACGCTATGAGGTGAACGTGAAGTTCTTGAAGAACTTGAATCCAGAATGGCGAAACCTGGCCATTAACATCCAACTTAGCAGGAACCTTGGACAAATGGGTCTCCATGATCTGTTCAGCATGATGGTCCAACATGAGGAATACATCACCGGCAACAAACCAAGGAAAGCTATTGACCCTCTTGCATTGGCTGCAGTGCACCTTGGAGGATCAAACTTACCGGTGAATCCCTACCAGGAAGAACTCTACCAAGACTGCCACTATGATGTGAGCCAAGAATACTATCCACACAGTGATAACTACAATGATCCAACGATCATCACCGTCACTGATGAGGAACTGCACAACATGAATGAATCTCTTGCATTGATCTCACACAAAATGCAACGATTAACAGCTAATCGGGGATTCAACCGTTCAAACTCTCATGGTGGAAACCGTTTTGGTTCGGGAAGAGGCGGACAACCTTCATTTGCTCAAGGAAGAGGTCACTACCCACAAGGGGGTAGATTTCAGTCATCAGATCGTGGAAGAGGCGGTCGTGGAAGATTCGGGAACAACTTCAGGCCTGACAACACCTTTTTGGAGTATCAAGGAAACTCAGGAAATGGAAGCATCTATCAGGGAAACTCTCAAGGGACTGGACACAATCAGCATGTTTCTAGCTACAACAACCAAGACAGTGGATACGGGCAAAACCTTTCTGGACAAGGTTACAATCAGCATTCTGGGAGCTATGATCAAGGAAGGACCGGGCAAAGTGATCAGAACAACCATGGAGTAAACTTCAGCAGTGGGAGTCACTTCAAGCAACCTCCACATGGGAAAGGAGTTCAGATCAGTGAACAGCAGTCGGGAGCAAACAGTGCTCAAATCCAGAATCCTCAACCCCCTCAGTCATCTCAAGGCAAAGCTACTGGCCATGGACCCACCTGCTTTAAGTGCGGGATGCCTGGCCACTATGCCAAAGACTGCAAAGCGGTGTACAAAGATGCCGCTTACTTTGAGAGGAAGGCTGCTCTCATGAGGAAGAAGGAGAAAGGAGTGGCCCTGTTAGCGGAAGAGGAGAACTGGGTGATCGAGGGAGAAAGTTCGGATGAAGAAGATCACATGGTCAATGGACCGTGTTTGATGGCTGACTTCGAAGCGCCAGACAGTGGCAACACCGAAGTGGTCGACTTTGAGACTGAAGCCGGCCTTCAATACAACAACGACGCTTTCGAGGTATCTTCTATTCCCGATATATCTGACTGCACAGCGCTGTTGGAGTCTAAAATTAGTGCACTTGAGAGAGATCTCCAAATGGAGAGAACTCTCGTCACGAAATTCAGAACCGACAGTGCCGTGTACAAGAGCTCCTACGAGGACTTGTTAATGTGTTATAATCGTGAAACTCTCGAGTCTAGCATCAGAGAAACCAATCTTGTGAACAAAATGTTGTCCCTCAATGCATCTCACGACGAACTGAAAAGTAGTCATGGAGAACTCGAGCTCAAATTTAAGATGCTTTCAGAGGAAAGAACCAAACTGTTTTCAAAAATCAAAGAGCTCGAAGACAACAATCTCAAGAGGGGTCAATCTGAACAGACTCTGCATATTCTCACTGCTCATGCCAATAACAATCCTTTCTATCATGCTAAACCCGGACTAGGACACTCAGAGAAGAACATCCTAGATAAAGCACCGTCCAATCTGTACACCTTTGAGAACATGTCTGCAGCTAAGCCTAAACCAGCTTTTGTAGGAGGAATCACTACTGAAGAGTTTGTTAGACAATCTGTGACCTTTAGTGAAGTGATCAATGGAGAAGTCATAACTAGGACTACTAGTCTATCCGATAATGCCTCCATTAGTCCTCCAACCAGTCCCACTCCCATAGGACCTATCTTCACTCCAGCTAAGGACCCTGGGAATACCAAACCAGACTGGGAAAGTATCAAAGCCAGAACTCCTAAGGTGGCGATGCCTCCCATAGATTATTCCAACCTGAACTCAAGCTATGACTCTAGGGAGATGGAATTATCAGAGGATGTCTTAGTTATCCCCCAAAGGATGTTTCCGCAACTAAGAGTCCGGACCTAGTTAAGCTGGAGAAGGAGATTTTTGAGCTTAGGTTGAAGGCCATGGACTTAGATGCCTGTCAACATCAGATTCTGAATCTAAGAGCGATTGTCTCGGAAAAGGACACGTTGGTTCTCACACTCGAAAAGGACCTTCTTGAAGCTAACGCTGAGAGAATTAGGCTCTCTTCTGAGTGTGAAACTGCAACCTCTTCTTTCACTATCTTCAAAACGAAGGTTGCAGATCTTCAAACTCGGTACATCCTCACAGACATTCACCTAGATTTAACAAAAGAACTTTTTCATGAAGAGAGGATGAAATATCGCCAATCTTTAACAAACCAACTCATGTCTAATTCCCTTTTGAAAAAGAAAGTCATGAATTTTGAAAACTTTTACTCTTTGGATTCAGATGATGATATGACTTATCCCGTGCTTAACCATAGTTTAGCCAATCCTAGGCCCAAACCTGTCTTAGATTCAAATGTTGAGTATGGTGTTAAGATCTTCTTAGATGAAGGGGATGATCCTTCCGGGTTCTTTCCCAAGAAAAAGGTAAGCGTTCCTTCCAAACCCGATGAGTCCGCTGTGACACCTGCATCCTGTTCTGAGATAAACAAACTCGCGGGTGAAAAATGTGTTGGTACTGACAAAGGGAAGTCAGTTAAGCCTCACGCACCCAAAGGTCTCCAGAACAAGAATTCCAAGTCTACTGATGCTTATGTTTCAGCCAAACCCATAAAAAGTCTTGAGCTCAATTCAAGCTCCTTTGAAGTGGGTGAGAACTCTCGGGCCAAACCTAATCAGAAACAACCTTTCAACTCCACAAAACCTAATTTTCAAAAACCGTCATCTGGAAAAGGTGGCAAATCCATTTCACACAAACCGTCCTCTAACTCACACATTGCTTCTAATGCAGTTGGGAGGAAAGAAGATGGTGGACAGAATGTGAAGCCACCAAGAAAGGATCAAGGAAGGAACAAACCCTTTTCTGCTTTCCCTAAGTGGCGTGGTCCTAACCATGCGGGTCTAGGCCATGCCCCACCTAGTGTAGGATTTGATTCAAACCTGTCTGTAACCCGTAATGGGAATTTGAACAATGTTTTTGCTACTTTTAGGAATGACATGTGCACTATGTTTGATAATCTCTTGCGCTTTGGTGTGGCTAATTCTTTAAATGCTCATGATTTGAATGCCAAGTCTCATAAGAGACGAAGGAGGCGAAGAAGAAATTCTAAAACCTCCTCCTCAGTACAGTCCCCTATGCCTAAGGAGCAATCCGAAAAGGAGACTGCACCGAGTGTTTTAAATGCCTCATCTAACCCCAAGGAACCCATTGGGCAATGGGTCCCTAAACAAGCTTAATCCTTTTGCAGGTCAGTCATGTGTGGTACATAGATTCAGGAGCCCATCGACACATGACTGGTCATCGGTCCTTCCTTTTTGACTTCGTTGAAAAGTTTGAGGGATACGTCAAGATGGCTGATTCAAGACCAAAAAGGATAGAGGGGTATGGAAGCATCACAGATGGGAAGTATATAATCAAGCAGGTGAGGTATGTGAGGGGTTTGGCCTACAACATGTTCAGTTCAAGCCAATTTTGTGACAATGGATACTGGTGCAAGCAATTCATGTACGGAGCTACTGTGAACACAGAAGATGAGGATCCCGTTCTAGTTGCACGCAGAACTGGGAATCTGTACACCACCGTCTTCAGATGCATTCCCCAATCACATCCTCAATTTGGAGATCTATCAAAACCGGACAACAAAATCTGTTTACTCGCGAAAGCTACCAAGGCGGACAGTTGGTTATGGCATCAACGGCTATGTCATCAGAACTTCAAAGACATGAACAAGCTGGTTTCACGAGGCTTGGTCAGTGGACTTCCTGAGACACGCCTCTCCAAGGACACACTTTGTCCTGCATGTGCGTTAGGAAAAATGAAGAGAAGTTCCCATCCTCCCAAGATGGAAACTAATTGTCGAAGTCCACTCGACATGGTACACATGGATCTATGTGGGCCGATGAGAATTGAAAGTCTAGCAAGAAAGAAATACATGCTAGTCATGGTTGATGAATTCTCTCGGTTCACTTGGCTTGAATTTCTTCGTGCCAAATCTGATGCTGCGGATCGGATCATTGCCTTCATCAAAAGGATCCAAGTTTCCTTGAATCTAAAGGTGAAGAAGTTGAGGAGCGACAACGGAACCGAATTTCGCAACTCGAAGTTGCAATCCTTCCTTGAACATGTGGGGATCTCTCACAACTTCGCCGCCGTGCGTACCCCTCAACAAAACGGGGTAGTGGAAAGGAAAAATCGGACGTTAGTCGAGGCAGCAAGATCCATGATGGCTCATTCCGGCGTTCCGAAATCATTTTGGGACTCACATTTGGTATCAGAGCAGTAGCAACAGCTTGCTACACCGAGCACAGATTTTGGGCCGAAGCAGTAGCAACAGCTTGCTACACGCAAAACCGCACTCTCATCATCAAGCGAACCGGAAAGACAGCTTATGAGATGATCGAGAAGCGCAAGCCGGACATCAAGCATCTACGGGTATTTGGTTGTAAGTGTTATATTCTGAATGACCGGGACGATTTGGGAAAGTTTGATCCTAAGGCTGATGAGTCTATCTTCATAGGATACTCACCACACTCAAAGGCCTATCGGGTTTACAACAAACGATCCCAAACCATCCTGGAAAGTACCAATGTAGATTTCTCTGAAACCGAAACTCTCTCTGATGCTAGCTCTAGTAATCCTGATGCTATTCTACCTGACATGCCTAATGCACCACCGAGCACAGATTTTAGACCTAACACCTTTGATTCAGATTTTATAGATCCTTCAGACTATGATTTGCCGATCTTAACTGGTCCAATCATCGTACCTGCTGCACCTGGAAACTCCACGACGTCTGTATCGTCCGATGCTTTCGTGACAGAAAGCACATCTGAGGCTACTACTTCCGCTCAGAATACGACTACAGAACCAGTGGTCTCACCACCTCAGAATTCATCTAACGAGCAATCTTCCGAGGCTTCACAAGAACCCGTTGTAGCACAAAATTCCACACCTGTTCGTGCTCCGGTCGCTGAAGCCGCTCCTCAACCATCTCCAAGCACATCTCAAAGATCGTATGCTCAAGTGGTTCGGGAGCCCAGACTGGAAGTTGTTCTGAATATTGAGCCACTGAGAAGGAATGCAGGTGGTCCTTCCGGAGGAATCCAGTCAAGCAACTTTGTCGTGCAAGATGAGAACGACGCAACGAACAACCAAGCGTCCTATGTCACTCTTCCTCACTCAAGAAAGTGGTCAAGAAGTCATCCTCCTTCCCAGATCATCGGGAGTCCATCTCGGAATGTCCAAACTAGATCATCGAAGAAATCTGATAACTTAAGTCTCTTCGCCTGTTTCTTAAGCGAATTTGAGCCATCTGAAATCGATCAAGCTCTGTCAGACCCGGACTGGGTAAGAGCCATGCAAGATGAATTGGCAGAGTTTGAAAGGAACAAGGTTTGGCGCCTGGTAAAACGACCATGGGGAAAGTCCATCATCGGCTTAAAATGGATTTTTCGGAACAAAAAGGATGAAAACAACCTTGTTATTCGCAACAAGGCTCGTTTGGTCGCCAAGGGATTTCGCCAACAAGAGGGTATCGATTACGACGAGACGTTTGCGCCGGTTGCAAGGATAGAAGCCATACGGATCTTTCTCGCGTACGCCGCCCACAAGAATATGATGGTTTACCAAATGGACGTCAAGTGTGCGTTCCTGAATGGTGTCCTTCGTGAGGAGGTGTATGTTGAACAACCCGAGGGGTTTGTGGAT
The DNA here is from genome assembly GCA_030169165.1 of Centaurea solstitialis. Classification (NCBI taxonomy): domain Eukaryota; kingdom Viridiplantae; phylum Streptophyta; class Magnoliopsida; order Asterales; family Asteraceae; genus Centaurea; species Centaurea solstitialis. Next base: position 167,587 of record CM058047.1, read on the forward strand.
CCGAGGTTTCCGGACCATGTCTACGCGTTAGACAAGGCACTTTATGGTCTCAAGCAAGCTCCACGAGCATGGTATGAAACTCTTACTATCTATCTGCTAGGAGCTGGCTACAAGAAAGGTACAATCGACCCCACCTTATTCCTTCGTAAAACAGGTGATGATTTAATCATTGTACAGATATACGTGGATGACATCATCTTTGCATCTACAAAGCCTGAGTTGTGCACAGAGTTTGAGCACACTATGAAATCACAATTTCAGATGAGTATGATGGGTGAACTGACATTCTTTTTGGGACTTCAAGTCCGTCAGTGCCCTGAAGGCATTTTCATAAACCAGTCAAAATATGTTCACGATTTATTAAAACGTTTTGATGTGGTTGGCTCAAACTCTGCTGCTACACCAATGTCCAGATCATTTCAAATGGACGCCGACTTGTCTGGCAAGCCGGTTGATCTAAAGAAATATCGGGCAATGATTGGTTCTTTGCTATATCTCACGGCCAGTAGACCTGATATTGTATTCTCCACGGGTGTCTGTGCTCGTTATCAGTGCGACCCGCGTGATTCACATCTTAAGGCTGTGAAGAGAATCCTTAGGTACCTGAAGGGCACGCCAGACTTTGGCCTTTGGTACCCAAAGGGTTCTAGTTTTGAGCTAATTGGCTACACAGATTCAGATCATGCAGGTTGCAAGTTGGACAGGAAGAGCACATCCGGAGCATGCCAATTCCTCGGGGACAAGTTGGTAAGTTGGTCGTCACACAAACAGAACTGTGTGTCACTCTCCACGGCAGAAGCTGAGTACATTGCGGCCGCGTGTTGTTGCTCACAAGTTCTATGGATGAAAACCCAACTGGCGGACTTCGGATACACCATGAACCGGATCCCAATCTACTGCGACTCTCAAAGTGCCATTCTGATTACCGCAAATCCAGTACAGCACTCCAAAACAAAGCATATCGACATCCGATACCACTTCATCAAGGATCATGTCGAAAAAGGTAACATTGAACTGTACTTTGTGGAAAGTGACCTTCAGCTTGCTGATTTGTTCACTAAGGCCTTTGATGAGAAACGCCATTACTTCCTTCTAAGCAAATTAGGAATGTTAGACCTCCCGCCTAAGGTCTAGGGGGAGCTGGGGATCTGTTAGGATGCATGTGTGTAGGGGGAGGCTTGCATTGACATATAGTATCTTTCGAGGGGGAGTGTCTGTATAATCATATGTTTGTTTGTGCTAACGTTCTTGGATCCACACTACAATGGATACCATCCTAGTCTTTGTTTTGTAGGTGTGGACATCCACAACGACTTCTGGTTACATCAGATCAGGACTCGTGCAAAATCCGATACCGGGGTTACCCGTTAATACCCGATGAAAACATATCCAGGTTAGTCGTTACGTTGAGGTCTAGGGACTGAACTTGTGCATTTTCATGAACCTGCAAGTTCAGGGGGTGGATGTGGCAAGTTTCTGAACTTTCATGTTCGGGGACTAAACCTGCCATTTCCTGATACTTAGGTTCAGGGTCTATTTTGAAAATTCTCTAAAACTCAAGTTCAGGGACTCGTTTTGCAACTTTCGCGAAACTTGTAGTCCAGGGGGTGTTTATGTCATTGTTGAAAGTTGAGAGTGAAATGTGAGTACACTTATCCTTAAAACTGATAAGTTGACTCATCTATTATATTAAAAGAACTTTTGTCTCTTTCCACATTTACTTACAAAAATCAGTTTTCAAAAGATTTCAAAACTCTACTCTCTCTTCTCCGACGAACACGAACCGCCACCTTCCCCGTCTCCGGCCACATTCCGGCTTTTTCCGACCTCCGTTCTTCGATCCGACTACTCCCAGACGATCACGGTAAGATTTCGGACACAATGATACCAATTATAACACCTATCTGTTACGTTTTCTTAGCCGAATCGAAGCCTAAAGCTTCTTGGATAAACCCGAAACCCAAACTCTTTGGAATGGGTTTTCGGGACGTCCAATCGGTCGTTTGATGCTTAGAAACTAGTCTAGAACTGTTTTAAATCATAATGTACTAGTTTATTTGTTCATAGATCGTGTTTTTGAGCCGTTTTGGGCTCGAGAAAAACGAACCGTCGTTCGGCGTTCATAAGACCCGATTCGGGTATTCATAAAACCCGATTCGGGAATTTTGAATGTTCTTCGGATATTCATAATACCCGAATCGGGTATTTTTGAATTTTCTTGCTGCTGTTTATAAGTCCCGATTCGGGAAACCTAATAACCCGATTCGGGTATTCGGGTTTCCCGCATCGATCCATCGTGGAACCCTCGTTATCTCGTTTTTCAAAATCCCGATCCGGGAAACATGGTTAACCCGATTCGGGTATCCGAGTTTCCCGCATCCGTGTAAGGGTGGACTTTTTGAACATGTTTTCAAAATCTCTTAAGTGTTTTTATCATCTTTACCGATTCGGGTATACTCAAAACCCGAATCGGGTTTCTTTAGGAAATCCAAAAATTTTTCTAAGATACACTCTCTTTACCGATTCGGGTATACACCATTCCCGAATCGGGTTTCTTGAGGAAATACACATTTTCAAGTGATCTCAATTCCCGACTCGGGAAACTGAGTAACCCGATTCGGGTACTCGTGTTTCTCGACTCGTGTTGAGTCGAGGTCATGCCCAAAATTTTTTTCAAGTGTGAGAAACTTGGTAGATCACTAGTGTAGTCTTACCCGATTCGGGTTTGACACATTCCCGAATCGGGTTTTACCAAAACCCGAATCGGGTTTGGGACACTAGTGTTTCTCAGTTTTTCCTAACACTTGGTAGCTCGTTGACTGTTCTAACTTCGTTAATGCATTTTCTTTAAACAGAGATGGCCCTACCAATCAACGGAGCTGCTGACCGCGCACTCATCGCCGCGGAAGATCTGAAACCCATCACCCAGAACAACGGCTACATTGACCTGAACAGCTTCCCGGCCCAAGAACCGGTGATCTTGGAGATTCTGAAGGTGCACCCCGTGGCCTATGCTCTCGAGGCCACTACTGAGGTGCCTATGATATACCTTCAACAGTTCTGGAACTCCTCCAGAATTGTTCACCATGCTGGAGGCCGTACTCTCGTTGGCCGCGTGGATCAGACGGAAATGTCCGTCACCCTTGCTGATTTCCGCCGTATCTTGCACCTCCCGGCGAACTCCGTTGAGGCTCCTTTTGAGCCCATCGTCGAGACACCAATCCTGTTCAGCGAGATCCTTGCCATCGGAGTCATGGCAAATCCTGGTCAGAAGCTCAATGGGATATCTCAGGTGATGACCAACATGCTGCCACCTCTTTGGGCGACCCTGTTCAACATCTTGAACAGATGTTTATCCGCCAAAGTCAAGGGCTCAGAAAGAGCCTCGACTAATATGTGGCATATCATCCACTCGGTGATCTACGGGCGACGGATCGACTACGCTGCCCAGCTGTGGATTGACGTAACTCGGGATGTCGACCACGACGACCAGCGCACCAAGCATTCATCCATTCCGTGGATGAGATTCTTTGCCTTGATGATACGCGACCACATGGACCGTCATCCGGAAATCGCTCGTCGATCGCGCCATCCGATCTTCAAGAGCAAGGAGCTCTCCAGGTCCAAGGTTCGGGAACTCAAGCCCGGCCAAGAGGAAATGCCAATTCCTCGCCACGTGTTGGCCACCGCGGATAGGGAAGCAGAGAGTGTAGTACTATATAGGGCGTCCATAGGTCTAGGAGACACGTCCACGGACTCCTCAGAACCGAGGAGCCCTGCCCAGGATGTGCAAGCCGTCCGTCAGTCGGCTCGGGCCTTAGGTGCCGAGCCCCGGGGTGCCACTGGGGGTGCCTCCAGATCGGGTGTGATTCGAGTGGACGTAAGGGGGTCGCCGGGTAGAGTAGTCAGTACTTCCGCGGTTCCACACGTGCCTCAGGCCCGTCCGAGCGCTCTCTATCAACAAGTTCGAGCCCGCCGCACTCAAAGACAACCGGTTGAAGAGCATTCTCCTGAGTACTACATCCGTGCCAGAACAAAACAGTACATGGGTACTCAGCGGACCGCACCACCATCGCCGTTCCATGATGATGAAGAACGGGAGCAGTCACCAGCACCAGCACTATCACCAGAGGTACAGGGTGGGGACGTGGAAGCTTCCCCACAAGAACAAGCACACGTCCCTTCGCCTCCTCAGACCGATGCTGCTCCCGGACCAGAAGGAGACCCAGAAGGTGAACCCTCCGGAGACGATTCCGATGGTGCATCCGGCCGTGACGAAGGCCGTGACGAGTCCTCCTCCGATGACACTCCGTCCAACCGTGAGGTTGTTGACGTCGAGGCCACCGAGTCCGAAAAAGTGGACTTCGATGATGATTCGTCTGAGGAGGTAGACAACCTCAAGAGCGGAAAAGCTCTAAGAGAAGAAGATGAGGAGACGTCATCCTTCAACGGAGACTACTCCGTGGACATCCTCAAGCAGGATGATGCAGATTCAGACGGCCGAACCGAAGGTCGTGTTGGTGATGAAGAAGAAGTGGGATCGGCAGCGGAGAGACAAGGTGATGAAGACCTTGAGGGCGTTAGTGAGGGTCTAAGAAAAGAGACCGGCGAAGAAGAGGTCCACCTAGACGAAGAGTGGCTTAGGATAGAAGAACAGGGAGGAGAAGAAGAACCCACTAGGTTAGACACCCTAGGACTCCCATCTACCCCGAGTCACTCCCCCACAGAGGCAACCCACATACAGACCGGTCACCTTGTGACGTCGGGTCAAGACGCTGGCAGCCAACCAGCGCATTTGCACGCCCAAGCCACCCACTCGGCCATCTCTCAACAGATGGTCGTTTCATCTTCGCACGGGGATTTAGCACAACTTCCACCGGCCACTCACTCGGAGTCTGCCGGTGTTGATATCAGAGAGGAGCTGCCCCCCCTCTCGACTTCATTTCGTGCACCAATAGTCTTAGATCCACTTACAGAGACGTTTACCGTCATTCACTTGGATAGGACACTTCTTGGAGCACCATCCGCCGCCCGAGTGGCCTGGCCGGAACGGGGGGAGTCGGCGCGTCTGATGACGCCCTTCGAGGATCCACCGGAAGTCCTGACATCGTCAACCTTACACCAGCGATGACTTCAGGCCGAGAGAGCACCTCAGTAGGACTCTTCTCGTCAACCGGAACCCAAGTGGCACCGGGTACTGCACTACCGGGACTGGGTCCGACGGATTCGGGCGACATCCTTAAAGTCGTCCAAGCCAGATTCGCGGAGCTCGACCGCGCCGAGGCCTCTCGCAATGCCAAACTTGAGGCGTTCGAGAGTGCTCTCAACGAGCAAAGGGGAGAGATCGAGACACTGAAGTCTCGAGATGCCGAACGGGAGGAAGAACTGCAAGAGCTACGACGCCAAGCAAAGGGCAAGTCGACCGAGCTTCAGATGCATCAGTCAGTGGCTCCTCCTCGTACCAAGCCAGTCCTCCGCCTTCAGCCTCCGCAACCAGCACCTCAGGGAGCCATTCCGGGCTACGTTCATGAAGACGAGTTCAACATGACGGTCTCCGCGCTGACGACTCAGAACGACAAGCTTTCGGCCAAGCTCAAGCGCGCGGAAGAACGTCTAGCCGCCAGGGATGCTCAGTTGCGAGAGAGGGACGCACAGTTGGAGGCCGCCAACCGTCGTATCCGCGAACTCGAGGCAGCGTGCCGGCCTCAGGCTCAGTCCTCCAAACGGGGACATGATGACACTGACCCGGGCGCAGGTCCTCATGAGGGGGAGATGCAAGGAGCCAAACGACCTCGTATCGGCCTCACTCAAGCCTCGGGTTCGGCGCCTACTACTACAGCTTCAGCTTCACAACCTGCCAGCTCGAGTGCCCCGTCCGAATCCGCCGCCGCCGATACTGCCTTCATAAACTCAGACACGGAGGCGATTTCCGACATGGGGAGCTGGCGCTACGAGCCAATTCCGGCAGGTGAGGTAGTTGACTTTCCTCATCTGACCGAGACAGCAGGGTTAGAGGTCGTTCCCCCAGAAGCAGCACCGAAAGACCCTTCAGATTTTCAGATCCCGGAGGAAGCCCGGAAGATTCTTCGGTCGCTCGCTCAGAGCCTCAGGATTTACAAGAAGGGGGACGACATTCTCCAAAACACCGACTACACCAGCTTCCTGTCAGCGTTCGAGTTTCCCACTCCGGACGCTCCTCGCACAGTTCACTCGACAGATCCAGAGACTTCCGCTCCAGTTGTCATCCAGCTCAACTGGAACCACTCCGTCATTTTCAGGCCATTTCTTGAGGAATCCTTCAGTCGCATCTTCCAGCAGGAGAACCTGCACGTCTGGTCAAGAAAGGTTTATTTCGGGATCTCGCACATCAAGAACAAGAGAAGAAGGACTGCATACGTGCATCAGAGGATGTGCAACTGGGCCACCCACGGACGTCAAAGAATCAGACGTCGTTTCATCAAGGTAACTGCGATGCGCCCCTACAGACATGGCCATCAGTTATTCCTTGAGTACGACGTCCGTATGTACGGGACCGGCATTCCTCGTGGTGTTTTGCAAGACTGGACCTTCACGGAAGCAGATCTGGACCGAATTCACCTTGAAGACCTTCTGACGCTTATCAAGTACCTCCAGGGCCCGATACTCCGACCTGAGCACTACAGAGACGGCACCGAAATCTTGAAGAAGTATGTTCGTCATGCGATCACCCTCGCGCGTGTGACGGACTACCAGCTAGCTATCGAGAGCCGCCAGCCGAAGGTCAACCTACTCCGCCCGAACCTGTTCGTACCTGGTATCGACGCTTATCTCCCATACATGCCAACCAGGATACCGGAGCACGGGGTTCTTTATGTGACGATGAAGAAGAGGGAGCGAAGATTCATGCGATTTAGCGAACTTGCTAAATTCTGCGACGGGACCCTTCTCTACGTCTTCAACGGGATGCAGAGCAGACTTCTGGCTGATCAGGTACCGAGTCGGAAGTTCGTGGACGGAAAGGGAAAGATTTTGGAGGCGATGAACCTGATCGAGAGAAAGCTCAAGGAGAGACTGATGTACAGACGAGTGGAAGCGGCTATGCAGATGCGTGCTAGGATCATCGGTGAATGGGAGGAGTTCCTTCAGATGTCGAAGTGGGAACCGGCGCTTGAGCTTCCACCACCCTTCTGACTTCTTCCCAAAGGGGGAGATTGTTAGACCCTACTTTGAGGTTGTGAAGAAGTCAAGGGTCTATCTTGTACTTTATCTATTCTTACTTATGCTTTAGTTTATGTTAGCCCTCTTTTGTAAAGAGTCATAGACTCTAAGGGCTTGTTTTGTAATTTACTTATACCTAGTGCTATATATACCAAGCTATAGCCTAGGGTTTGTTAGACTTGGTTGGTAGCCTACTTTGTTTATGAGAAGCAATCCCTAGAAATTCCTTATTCTCTTTTGTCTTCTCCATCATATTTACCAACATTCTCACCACTATTGTTCTTCAATGCTTAATCTTTAGCTTGTATTTCTCTCCATCTTTCATTCTCATTCATTTTGGGACTCACATAGACAAGGATGCATCTAAATTACATTGTTTATGGTTGAACAAAATGTGTTTTCATAGAAACGTCATACATCGGATATCAAAAGATTCAATTTTCAAGCACATCATCAAGTGTCTCTAACCGTCGATAGATTTTGTTTGTTTCCCCTTCACATTTCCCTTAGACTATCATGTCTATTTTGATGTATGAATCACAGCATTTTAGAATGCTTTGAAAATTTGTTACATTCTACATTGAAGTATTTTTATTTTTATTCTAGTTCTTTGTTATTATTCCAATTAAATATTTTGAGAATAAAACTTATTTATCACAAAATACCAAATTTTCAAAGGATACCACGTAACTATCTTTCATAGCTTGAGATTTAATTAGAAAAATAGTTAAAAGATAGTTTGTTGGTGTCTCGTTGGTGGGTTGTCATAGAAAATAAGGATACGTAATGGATCCATCGTGAGCAATCAACTTATTGGATGTATACACGTATAAATATTCGATATTATGCTTAACTGGATACGGGATGCTAGAGCATTCGGTTGATATAGTTAAAAGGATATTAAATAACGTTAGCTTACCACCAATAATACGAGGTTAATTATGCTTGGAAAATTAATCTGTTATTCTCATGTTGTGGTTAGCCACACATTGTTATGTATTAGTTTCAAAAATCACATGAGGGAATGACACAACTTACAGGCCCAAATGCCAAAACAAAGTTTTGCGAATAAAGTTTCTTTAGCCGTATTTGTAAAATCACACTTATACTCTTTTTTTTTTAAATAGGTAAACAAAGAATAACGGGAATACAAATTGGGGTAAACATTCATGAGCATTTAAATTATTTTAACATGATGACAACCGTTTGAGTTGCATTCATAATAACCATTTAAAAACAACACTCAATTGGATTTCAGTTACCAATATATATATATATATATATATATATATTCATATTTAGCCAACACGTTACCAATATATATATACAACAATACTTTCAGTGATAAGCATAACTTTTCATATAATCAGCATCTATACCCTCGAATAAGAACTTAATGGCTCAACAAGGAACTTCCTATCAGCTTCTTTGTCTACTCATAATACTTTGTACCGGTTAGTTTTTCAGGTTCTCTTACCGGTCGTTTTTCTTTGCACAAGTTAATTTCCACATGTACTATTATAAACTATACGTCAAAAATGTGAACCTCAAGAATATAGGTATTATTTCCATTACATATTATTAAATCATGGTTTATTGTAAAGTTTTATAGGCGTCGTTATACTAAAGCTTACTTATGTGAATATACACCATTAACCTACAACTATCGATTCTTTAAATATTATATTTACTCAAATAAAAAACGTAGGAATATTAAGGTTATATATATTTGATTATATTACTTATCAAGTGCTTTGTTGGCCTTCTATGCAGCACCGTGTTGGAAATTATCAATGGGTGAAGAAGTGATGGGTGAAGAAGCACACTGTTGTTGGGACTATAACATGACGTGTAATCATCTTGACCCATTTGACATGAGAAAATGTCACGAGTTTTGCATCACTGGATGCGGTAACGGTGGCCATTGCAGGAATAGTACCAACCATATATGTCATTGTAAATGCTAAGAGAAGGTGTCTTTTTGCTTAGAAGATAATTGGAAATGCTCCGGTTGGGAATGAAAAGTTTTATGACTTTGGTTTCAGTTTTTGAATGCTTTAAATATTGCATTTCCTATGAATGTGGCTTTGGTAGCAATCTTACGACGGTATCAATAATGTAGTTTTATCTCATGTTCGTTACGTTTTACAACCTAATGGACAAATCTTTTTGAAATTGTGTTTTGATCTTATATCATCTCCGAGGATATGTTGCTCGTTTTAAGTAATCACAATTTAGCTTTTCAAGCCATCTAAACGATATGCTTCCCATGAATCAAAATTAGATTTAATGTACACATCGATTCATAAAATAAAGGCACCAAAAGTAGATAACATAGTATTTGTTAGGTAGACAAGGATGCATCTAAATTACATTGTTTATGGTTGAACAAAATGTGTTTTCATAGAAACGTCATACATCGGATATCAAAAGATTCAATTTTCAAGCACATCATCAAGTGTCTCTAACCGTCGATAGATTTTGTTTGTTTCCCCTTCACATTTCCCTTAGACTATCATGTCTATTTTGATGTATGAATCACAGCATTTTAGAATGCTTTGAAAATTTGTTACATTCTACATTGAAGTATTTTTATTTTTATTCTAGTTCTTTGTTATTATTCCAATTAAATATTTTGAGAATAAAACTTATTTATCACAAAATACCAAATTTTCAAAGGATACCACGTAACTATCTTTCATAGCTTGAGATTTAATTAGAAAAATAGTTGAAAGATAGTTTGTTGGTGTCTCGTTGGTGGGTTGTCATAGAAAATAAGGATACGTAATGGATCCATCGTGAGCAATCAACTTATTGGATGTATACACGTATAAATATTCGATATTATGCTTAACTGGATACGGGATGCTAGAGCATTCGGTTGATATAGTTAAAAGGATATTAAATAACGTTAGCTTACCACCAATAATACGAGGTTAATTATGCTTGGAAAATTAATCTGTTATTCTCATGTTGTGGTTAGCCACACATTGTTATGTATTAGTTTCAAAAATCACATGAGGGAATGACACAACTTACAGGCCCAAATGCCAAAACAAAGTTTTGCGAATAAAGTTTCTTTATCCGTATTTGTAAAATCACACTTATACTCTTTTTTTTAAATAGGTAAACAAAGAATAACGGGAATACAAATTGGGGTAAACATTCATGAGCATTTAAATTATTTTAACATGATGACAACCGTTTGAGTTGCATTCATAATAACCATTTAAAAACAACACTCAATTGGATTTCAGTTACCAATATATATATATATATATATATATTCATATTTAGCCAACACGTTACCAATATATATATACAACAATACTTTCAGTGATAAGCATAACTTTTCATATAATCAGCATCTATACCCTCGAATAAGAACTTAATGGCTCAACAAGGAACTTCCTATCAGCTTCTTTGTCTACTCATAATACTTTGTACCGGTTAGTTTTTCAGGTTCTCTTACCGGTCGTTTTTCTTTGCACAAGTTAATTTCCACATGTACTATTATAAACTATACGTCAAAAATGTGAACCTCAAGAATATAGGTATTATTTCCATTACATATTATTAAATCATGGTTTATTGTAAAGTTTTATAGGCGTCGTTATACTAAAGCTTACTTATGTGAATATACACCATTAACCTACAACTATCGATTCTTTAAATATTATATTTACTCAAATAAAAAACGTAGGAATATTAAGGTTACATATATTTGATTATATTACTTATCAAGTGCTTTGTTGGCCTTCTATGCAGCACCGTGTTGGAAATTATCAATGGGTGAAGAAGTGATGGGTGAAGAAGCACACTGTTGTTGGGACTATAACATGACGTGTAATCATCTTGACCCATTTGACATGAGAAAATGTCACGAGTTTTGCATCACTGGATGCGGTAACGGTGGCCATTGCAGGAATAGTACCAACCATATATGTCATTGTAAATGCTAAGAGAAGGTGTCTTTTTGCTTAGAAGATAATTGGAAATGCTCCGGTTGGGAATGAAAAGTTTTATAACTTTGGTTTCAGTTTTTGAATGCTTTAAATATTGCATTTCCTATGAATGTGGCTTTGGTAGCAATCTTACGACGGTATCAATAATGTAGTTTTATCTCATGTTCGTTACGTTTTACAACCTAATGGACAAATCTTTTTGAAATTGTGTTTTGATCTTATATCATCTCCGAGGATATGTTGCTCGTTTTAAGTAATCACAATTTAGCTTTTCAAGCCATCTAAACGATATGCTTCCCATGAATCAAAATTAGATTTAATGTACACATCGATTCATAAAATAAAGGCACCAAAAGTAAATAACATAGTATTTGTTAGGTAGACAAGGATGCATCTAAATTACATTGTTTATGGTTGAACAAAATGTGTTTTCATAGAAACGTCATACATCGGATATCAAAAGATTCAATTTTCAAGCACATCATCAAGTGTCTCTAACCGTCGATAGATTTTGTTTGTTTCCCCTTCACATTTCCCTTAGACTATCATGTCTATTTTGATGTATGAATCACAACATTTTAGAATGCTTTGAAAATTTGTTACATTCTACATTGAAGTATTTTTATTTTTATTCTAGTTCTTTGTTATTATTCCAATTAAATATTTTGAGAATAAAACTTATTTATCACAAAATACCAAATTTTCAAAGGATACCACGTAACTATCTTTCATAGCTTGAGATTTAATTAGAAAAATAGTTAAAAGATAGTTTGTTGGTGTCTCGTTGGTGGGTTGTCATAGAAAATAAGGATACGTAATGGATCCATCGTGAGCAATCAACTTATTGGATGTATACACGTATAAATATTCGATATTATGCTTAACTGGATACGGGATGCTAGAGCATTCGGTTGATATAGTTAAAAGGATATTAAATAACGTTAGCTTACCACCAATAATACGAGGTTAATTATGCTTGGAAAATTAATCTGTTATTCTCATGTTGTGGTTAGCCACACATTGTTATGTATTAGTTTCAAAAATCACATGAGGGAATGACACAACTTACAGGCCCAAATGCCAAAACAAAGTTTTGCGAATAAAGTTTCTTTAGCCGTATTTGTAAAATCACACTTATACTCTTTTTTTTTTAAATAGGTAAACAAAGAATAACGGGAATACAAATTGGGGTAAACATTCATAAGCATTTAAATTATTTTAACATGATGACAACCGTTTGAGTTGCATTCATAATAACCATTTAAAAACAACACTCAATTGGATTTCAGTTACCAATATATATATATATATATATATATATTCATATTTAGCCAACACGTTACCAATATATATATACAACAATACTTTCAGTGATAAGCATAACTTTTCATATAATCAGCATCTATACCCTCGAATAAGAACTTAATGGCTCAACAAGGAACTTCCTATCAGCTTCTTTGTCTACTCATAATACTTTGTACCGGTTAGTTTTTCAGGTTCTCTTACCGGTCGTTTTTCTTTGCACAAGTTAATTTCCACATGTACTATTATAAACTATACGTCAAAAATGTGAACCTCAAGAATATAGGTATTATTTCCATTACATATTATTAAATCATGGTTTATTGTAAAGTTTTATAGGCGTCGTTATACTAAAGCTTACTTATGTGAATATACACCATTAACCTACAACTATCGATTCTTAAATATTATATTTACTCAAATAAAAAACATAGGAATATTAAGGTTATATATATTTGATTATATTACTTATCAAGTGCTTTGTTGGCCTTCTATGCAGCACCGTGTTGGAAATTATCAATGGGTGAAGAAGTGATGGGTGAAGAAGCACACTGTTGTTGGGACTATAACATGACGTGTAATCATCTTGACCCATTTGACATGAGAAAATGTCACGAGTTTTGCATCACTGGATGCGGTAATGGTGGCCATTGCAGGAATAGTACCAACCATATATGTCATTGTAAATGCTAAGAGAAGGTGTCTTTTTGCTTAGAAGATAATTGGAAATGCTCCGGTTGGGAATGAAAAGTTTTATAACTTTGGTTTCAGTTTTTGAATGCTTTAAATATTGCATTTCCTATGAATGTGGCTTTGGTAGCAATCTTACGACGGTATCAATAATGTAGTTTTATCTCATGTTCGTTACGTTTTACAACCTAATGGACAAATCTTTTTGAAATTGTGTTTTGATCTTATATCATCTCCGAGGATATGTTGCTCGTTTTAAGTAATCACAATTTAGCTTTTCAAGCCATCTAAACGATATGCTTCCCATGAATCAAAATTAGATTTAATGTACACATCGATTCATAAAATAAAGGCACCAAAAGTAAATAACATAGTATTTGTTAGGTAGACAAGGATGCATCTAAATTACATTGTTTATGGTTGAACAAAATGTGTTTTCATAGAAACGTCATACATCGGATATCAAAAGATTCAATTTTCAAGCACATCATCAAGTGTCTCTAACCGTCGATAGATTTTGTTTGTTTCCCCTTCACATTTCCCTTAGACTATCATGTCTATTTTGATGTATGAATCACAACATTTTAGAATGCTTTGAAAATTTGTTACATTCTACATTGAAGTATTTTTATTTTTATTCTAGTTCTTTGTTATTATTCCAATTAAATATTTTGAGAATAAAACTTATTTATCACAAAATACCAAATTTTCAAAGGATACCACGTAACTATCTTTCATAGCTTGAGATTTAATTAGAAAAATAGTTAAAAGATAGTTTGTTGGTGTCTCGTTGGTGGGTTGTCATAGAAAATAAGGATACGTAATGGATCCATCGTGAGCAATCAACTTATTGGATGTATACACGTATAAATATTCGATATTATGCTTAACTGGATACGGGATGCTAGAGCATTCGGTTGATATAGTTAAAAGGATATTAAATAACGTTAGCTTACCACCAATAATACGAGGTTAATTATGCTTGGAAAATTAATCTGTTATTCTCATGTTGTGGTTAGCCACACATTGTTATGTATTAGTTTCAAAAATCACATGAGGGAATGACACAACTTACAGGCCCAAATGCCAAAACAAAGTTTTGCGAATAAAGTTTCTTTAGCCGTATTTGTAAAATCACACTTATACTCTTTTTTTTTTAAATAGGTAAACAAAGAATAACGGGAATACAAATTGGGGTAAACATTCATGAGCATTTAAATTATTTTAACATGATGACAACCGTTTGAGTTGCATTCATAATAACCATTTAAAAACAACACTCAATTGGATTTCAGTTACCAAATATATATATATATATATATATATATTCATATTTAGCCAACACGTTACCAATATATATATACAACAATACTTTCAGTGATAAGCATAACTTTTCATATAATCAGCATCTATACCCTCGAATAAGAACTTAATGGCTCAACAAGGAAGTTCCTATCAGCTTCTTTGTCTACTCATAATACTTTGTACCGGTTAGTTTTTCAGGTTCTCTTACCGGTCGTTTTTCTTTGCACAAGTTAATTTCCACATGTACTATTATAAACTATACGTCAAAAATGTGAACCTCAAGAATATAGGTATTATTTCCATTACATATTATTAAATCATGGTTTATTGTAAAGTTTTATAGGCGTCGTTATACTAAAGCTTACTTATGTGAATATACACCATTAACCTACAACTATCGATTCTTTAAATATTATATTTACTCAAATAAAAAACGTAGGAATATTAAGGTTATATATATTTGATTATATTACTTATCAAGTGCTTTGTTGGCCTTCTATGCAGCACCGTGTTGGAAATTATCAATGGGTGAAGAAGTGATGGGTGAAGAAGCACACTGTTGTTGGGACTATAACATGACGTGTAATCATCTTGACCCATTTGACATGAGAAAATGTCACGAGTTTTGCATCACTGGATGCGGTAACGGTGGCCATTGCAGGAATAGTACCAACCATATATGTCATTGTAAATGCTAAGAGAAGGTGTCTTTTTGCTTAGAAGATAATTGGAAATGCTCCGGTTGGGAATGAAAAGTTTTATAACTTTGGTTTCAGTTTTTGAATGCTTTAAATATTGCATTTCCTATGAATGTGGCTTTGGTAGCAATCTTACGAGGTATCAATAATGTAGTTTTATCTCATGTTCGTTACGTTTTACAACCTAATGGACAAATCTTTTTGAAATTGTGTTTTGATCTTATATCATCTCCGAGGATATGTTGCTCGTTTTAAGTAATCACAATTTAGCTTTTCAAGCCATCTAAACGATATGCTTCCCATGAATCAAAATTAGATTTAATGTACACATCGATTCATAAAATAAAGGCACCAAAAGTAAATAACATAGTATTTGTTAGGTAGACAAGGATGCATCTAAATTACATTGTTTATGGTTGAACAAAATGTGTTTTCATAGAAACGTCATACATCGGATATCAAAAGATTCAATTTTCAAGCACATCATCAAGTGTCTCTAACCGTCGATAGATTTTGTTTGTTTCCCCTTCACATTTCCCTTAGACTATCATGTCTATTTTGATGTATGAATCACAACATTTTAGAATGCTTTGAAAATTTGTTACATTCTACATTGAAGTATTTTTATTTTTATTCTAGTTCTTTGTTATTATTCCAATTAAATATTTTGAGAATAAAACTTATTTATCACAAAATACCAAATTTTCAAAGGATACCACGTAACTATCTTTCATAGCTTGAGATTTAATTAGAAAAATAGTTAAAAGATAGTTTGTTGGGTCTCGTTGGTGGGTTGTCATAGAAAATAAGAACGTAATGGATCCATCGTGAGCAATCAACTTATTGGATGTATACACGTATAAATATTCGATATTATGCTTAACTGGATACGGGATGCTAGAGCATTCGGTTGATATAGTTAAAAGGATATTAAATAACGTTAGCTTACCACCAATAATACGAGGTTAATTATGCTTGGAAAATTAATCTGTTATTCTCATGTTGTGGTTAGCCACACATTGTTATGTATTAGTTTCAAAAATCACATGAGGGAATGACACAACTTACAGGCCCAAATGCCAAAACAAAGTTTTGCGAATAAAGTTTCTTTAGCCGTATTTGTAAAATCACACTTATACTCTTTTTTTTTAAATAGGTAAACAAAGAATAACGGGAATACAAATTGGGGTAAACATTCATGAGCATTTAAATTATTTTAACATGATGACAACCGTTTGAGTTGCATTCATAATAACCATTTAAAAACAACACTCAATTGGATTTCAGTTACCATATATATATATTATATATATTCATATTTAGCCAACACGTTACCAATATATATATACAACAATACTTTCAGTGATAAGCATAACTTTTCATATAATCAGCATCTACCCTCGAATAAGAACTTAATGGCTCAACAAGGAACTTCCTATCAGCTTCTTTGTCTACTCATAATACTTTGTACCGGTTAGTTTTTCAGGTTCTCTTACCGGTCGTTTTTCTTTGCACAAGTTAATTTCCACATGTACTATTATAAACTATACGTCAAAAATGTGAACCTCAAGAATATAGGTATTATTTCCATTACATATTATTAAATCATGGTTTATTGTAAAGTTTTATAGGCGTCGTTATACTAAAGCTTACTTATGTGAATATACACCATTAACCTACAACTATCGATTCTTTAAATATTATATTTACTCAAATAAAAAACGTAGGAATATTAAGGTTATATATATTTGATTATATTACTTATCAAGTGCTTTGTTGGCCTTCTATGCAGCACCGTGTTGGAAATTATCAATGGGTGAAGAAGTGATGGGTGAAGAAGCACACTGTTGTTGGGACTATAACATGACGTGTAATCATCTTGACCCATTTGACATGAGAAAATGTCACGAGTTTTGCATCACTGGATGCGGTAACGGTGGCCATTGCAGGAATAGTACCAACCATATATGTCATTGTAAATGCTAAGAGAAGGTGTCTTTTTGCTTAGAAGATAATTGGAAATGCTCCGGTTGGGAATGAAAAGTTTTATGACTTTGGTTTCAGTTTTTGAATGCTTTAAATATTGCATTTCCTATGAATGTGGCTTTGGTAGCAATCTTACGACGGTATCAATAATGTAGTTTTATCTCATGTTCGTTACGTTTTACAACCTAATGGACAAATCTTTTTGAAATTGTGTTTTGATCTTATATTAGGTTTTATCTCCCAAACACTTACTCTATTTTCCAAATTTGATACATTCAGTCCCTCATTCCACAATATTCTTACAAACTAGGTAAAACTTGACATTAAATTAACTTAAGTAATTAAATCAAATTTCTCGGTCATTACATAATTAAACCCGCTTCTATAGTGCTACAAGTGTAACCCATTTGTTACTTCTTTAGTGATGTTCATTTGGTAATTGTTTTAAGTGATTCGATTTAGAATTATCCATTTGCTATAAGGGTTGATTTTGGTTTAATCATTACATTAAACAACTATGGATAATTATTACTTGATAAAAAGATAAATCATTGATGAAGTGTCATCTATTTTATCCATTGATATAAAATTGATGCTCCCCCTTAAACCCAATTCTCCATCCACCCGTGACGTGAACCTAAGGTGGCGTTTGGTTCGCAGAATGTTTTTGGATGAAATGGAATCTGTCAAAGGAATTTGACTTTAAAGGAATTGGAATGGAATATTTTTAGGTTTGACCACCTGTTTGGTTGGCAGAATTGGAATGAAATTTGTTAAAGGAATTGGAATGTTTTGTTTGGTTCACCGAATGTAGCTACGGAATTGGAATGAATTTTTGGTAAATGACCGAAATACCCTTTTATGTTTTTTTTCATTTCTCGCCAGTGGTGGTGGTTGCCGGTGGCGATGGTGGTGGTTATCGGAGGAGGTGGTGGTGGTGGCCGGTGGCGGTGGTCGGAGCTGGTGGAGGCCGATGGCGATGGTCGGAGGTGGCGGTGGCCTGAGGTGGCAGTGGCCGGAGGTGGTGGAGGCTGAAGGTGGTTGTGGAGACCGGTGGCGGTGGTCGGAGGTGGTGGAGGCCGGAGGTGGTGGTGGCCGGAGGTGGAGGTGGCTGGAGGTGGTGGTGCATATTAGGATGAGGGGCAATTTTGTCCAAATTTTTTTTGACATTCCATTCCAACCAAATCCTTACCCTTTCTCATGGAATGACCAATTCCTTTACTTAAGGATTTTGATGGAATTCAGACATTCCATTCCATTCCATCATAATCAATGAACCAAACAATGGAAAGGAATTTGGTCAAAGGAATTCAGGATTCCAATTCCATTCCATTCCATCAGTATGCATGAACCAAACGCCACCTAAGTCTCTCTCTATATATGTATGTATGTATGTATGTATGTATATGTGCCGATTTTTTCCTCTTGCACACTTTGAAGTACAAAAGTGTAGTCTCTTTGTTTGTAGAAATGGTAGTATGTTATTTAGCAAAGATTTTTGGCTAGTAATCAAATGATTAAATGTTAAGGTGAAATCATGTTAAATATGTGATAAGTTAATATTTTTATAACATTTTCTACTAGACAAATTAACGAATAAATTTAATCTTTGAGATGTTAAAAAAAATTCTATATATTTTTAGAAAAGTAAAAAATTGACAAGAAACCTAAAATGACAAGAAACCATTTTCTCTATTTTACTATACTTTTTTTCTATTTTTTGTACAACCACGTGATTGAGCTTTAAACCTCCAAAGACACTATAATACATCATCATGAAAATTCTTACCCTCTAATGCATAACAGCATAAGATACAATCTGTATATTCCACAGCCTTAATTAATTGGTAGTAGAAAATAAATCAGCTGCATATTACTAAATACATATCATAGGGAAGATTAAACAATAGATTACTAATTAGGAAACCTGTTACAGCTTCATCTTGACTTCTTTAATGTTGATGGCTTAAAAGTACCCCTTAACAAAACAAAAAAAAGTAGTAGTTAATTAGTAACAGATCGAATTATGAGATGAGAAGCTCCAAAATTGATCTAAGAGACCCCGAGTCTTAGCTCCAAATCCAGGTCATCAGACTTTGATTCACCAAGCAAGCCTATCTCCAAATTCAGCCTGATTATCTCCGACTTGTTGATTATCTTATTATTCCGGTTTTCATTCCGAAAACCATCATATTTGTGAACCACAAAGGAGGGTATTTGAGACTTCATCATGGTCGTTGAATTTGCACCGCCTATACGAAAGAAGAAGAGGGCGATGGAGAGATCATCGAAGGGAACATTCCCATTGTTGAAGAAAAATAAGGTGGTGAGAAGGTGAGGTTAGGGTTAGGGTTTTGATCGAGCAAAGTGTAGTTAGAAGAAGAAAGTTTTGAGGATGAAGAGATAGATGATGATGATCCCTTGAGGAGGATATTGGCATTTGTCTAAGCCTTGCTCTATCTCTCCTATGAACATTCATATGACCCCCAAGAGCTTGAGCTGATCTGAACTCTCTTTTACAGAAAGTACAAGTATAAGATCTTGGTGGCCATGAGAACCCACCAAGCAATTCTCCTCCATCTCCAAGACTACTAGCATCTTGATCACTCACATTAACCCCCCATGAATAAGGATCTGTCGTTGCAGCCTTGCCCTCTTTGACGACACCATTCGTACCGATCTTCCGCCATTATCGTGATCTTTCAAGCCGTTATCATTCCGAGTGCTGCTTTTCTCCATTCTTGTGTCCTTAATAATTTGATGATACATTACAAAAATCTTGATGAAAACAGCAAGAAGAAGTGCATTCAATTCAAACAAAGTAGAGTTTGAGATTTGAGAGAGAGAGAGAGTGGAAATGGGCATTAAAGATTGTGGGGTATTTATCTGAAAATGTTCCCTATGTTTGGTCACAAGTTACCAAAAGTAGAATCCTCGTCGTAGCAGGGGCTATACACTTTTGCTAAATCTAGCACTCATCTACTGCCTGTTTCTTTCTTCTCTTTCCCATTCAATTCCCTACGCATCAAAAGTCACTAGTAGGAGGTGAGGTACCCTATATATAATATATATATATATAAGAGAGAGAGAGATAGAGAGAGAGACTTAGAGAGAGAGAGGAAAGTTCAAATGTGAACCACTTTTCGGTTGTAAACGTGATGACAGTCGAGAGCGTGGCATGTGGCGGTTTTGAGTGTGGTCCCCCCCCCCCCCCCCCCACTTTTAATTCAATGCCCTCCCATGAATCGCTCCTAGTCACCCGCCGTGGACCTGATGTGGCACCTAGTCATCCGACACATGTCGCGATCTCGGCTGTCCTCACGTTCACAACCAAAAAATTGAGTTGAATTGAATACTACGTACTATTTGTTTCAGTATTTGATACTCTTCTTCAAATAGATTGGGGGATGGATGTTTTCTTATTCACTGCTAGCTAGCTCTCTTAAGGTTTCTATCATTATTACCCTATACGTGTCGGTTTGTAGAGAGGCCATATAGGATAATCATATTATTCTACTTTTATGCTTCAATCAAACTCTTTTTATTAATTGTACGTACGTACCTCACAAATATAATATGATATTTTTCATAAATTAACCCATCAAATTGGTCACTGCATGAATTATGACATTGTGCATGTACGTATGTTATACATTGATTCGATATCAAATCTAGGCCCACTTAATTTTTGTCGGAAATCGTATCAACAAAGATTAAAAATATATAGTTTTTCATCAATATATATATATATATATATATAATTATGTATATTAATCTCTAGTACAATATATAATGGCAAGCTAGTTCTGTGTTAGTTTAACAGTCAAATGATCACCTTTGCGTTAGCTTCATTCCTATTTGGTTCCCTTCGCTAATCAACCTTACGACCATACATATATGCAATTGAATGATCAATGACAATAAACGTAATCAGATCAGCAGTAGTGATGCTTAATTAATTAGACGGTGATCATCATGTATTTTTCGTTGATGATTCTCGAAAACCTAAAGATTTCCAATATTTGCTTCCATACGAAGCCAATGATGGTTCAGGAATGTAACCATACTCGTTTAATTACTGCAAAAATATATGTAACAACATCGATCAGTTTATTTTCCTAAAAGAGTTGTTAGAAGATAGAACAAATACGTATCATAAGAAGAAATGATATGGCATCATAATATAATCACTAAAGGCTAATCTTCATCCAGATTGACTCCTACGCTTCCATAAGTAGACCTAGTATTTGAGTTGACTCATGTTATGATCTCCTACGTACACTTGCTCTTGTTAAAGAACATAAAATTATATATAGTGTGTTAAGCAACAAACAATACGTAAGATAAAAGTTTATATTACTTGCAATCATGTCATGTACCTTCATATATAGACATCTATCCCTCGGTCTTGTTATGGTTTAATAGTGCGTGAGTGTGTGTGTGTGTGTGTATGTGTATGTGTAAATTAAAGAGGGAGAGGACGATTGCGGGACTTCATTGACCATAAGAGGACTATCGTGGTCAAAGTCAATCTCAAGACTCCCATTTACCTTGAAGAGGTCAAATTGTTGAAGAGGTCTCGTCTTGAGAAGAGGAATAGGTTATTCAGGTGGATCTTGGGTCACTGTTAGAAAATTAGACAAAGAGATTTATATATGCCCACAACATTAATTTACATGAAATCTTTGTTTTTACTTAGCTAATAGGTCTTGGAGCTCGAAAATGGAAAACAATTTTGACTTTTGATAAAAATAAAAAACTGGTCAAAATAATTGCCAAGTAACTTTGCTCTTGTCAAATCAAAAGTAAAAGGGTAAAAGCCCTTGGGGTGAAAACAAAAGGTCGAAAAGGCAAACAAGTCTTTTTCTCAAGCTATAAAAAAAGATTAAAAATTAAAATAAATGTAAAAATGTATGAGATGCATTATGTCGTGTGAATATCGTATATGCATCATATTTATTTCATATTCAATGTATCAACATAACCTAATATATATAAGCCGCCATTGGTAAGCGTTGGTAAACGTCAATGGAGCTTGGAAGTGTGGACGAGTTACTAAGTTTGTAAGGATTAGACGAATAAGTTCAATCAATTTAAAGAAAAAAATATTA
The DNA here is from genome assembly GCA_030169165.1 of Centaurea solstitialis. NCBI lineage: Eukaryota > Viridiplantae > Streptophyta > Magnoliopsida > Asterales > Asteraceae > Centaurea > Centaurea solstitialis. Next base: position 189,841 of record CM058047.1, read on the forward strand.
TTAAAATCAAAATATTGGTATTTTTAATTAACCTTCACATAATAACTAAAGAAGACCGTATTTAAGTGTTACCATAGTACATGACTTTTAATATATCAACTAATTAGACTAATATTAAAATAAGGCATGAATATATCAACATAGAAACATAAGCTCTTGATAATTTAGATATGAAAACATAAAATAGTGCTTCATAATTAAAAATACAAGATGAACTAAAATATAAATTATTACTAGTTTGCAATGGAAAATCATCTCACACGTAGTCTTAAATCGATGATCGTTACTTTAATTTTTTACTTGATTCCTCACAATTTCTAAACATTCGCTCATTTGTATTTTTACATCAAGTCCATTAACTATCCTATATATCATATATATTTTCATACATATACAAATGCATATGTATTCGTATAAATAAAAAATGTGAAGTAGCTAAACTTAAAGTCTGGGTCTCTTGTCTTGGGGTGATGGCCGTGCCGAAGCTCCTTTTCTTGAGTTCCCTTTTTTCTTGCCGTTCAAAAAAAATGATGTAGAAAAGTGAAAAATATATACGTTAGATAATAGATCGACGGTGTGTGTATATATATATATATTAACTTATTGGGGGTATAATTATTTGTTTTTATTTGGAAGTAAAATTGGGGATGATATGATGATAAGTGAAAAAGTTGGACAGGAAAGAAAGACCGTCAAAGGAGGCAGAGAATCTTTGTATATATGTATCTTGTTTTTTGGAACACCAAAATATCCATCCTTTTATCCTTGTTTTTTCATGTTGCATGTAATTGTGAATGTAATCATTACAAATTAAAGCAACTACCAAATGGAATCATTCCATTTTATATTCAACCAAACATTTTAATAAACGTTTTCTTTTAAACTTCTTCATTCATGGATGCATATATAATTCAACTCTACGAAATGTTTTTTCAACATAAACCAATTAAAACGTACACCCAACTAATCCTTGACAACTATGGACCGACCCGAAAATCATGGTCATGGTCAGACAGAGATATCATTCACTCTCCCTCCCAAAAATGTTACCAACCACTAGACTAGTAATACTTTTATTCAATTTATAACTTATTCACAAGAAAACGCCATCTTATAACTCATTTTATTTTATATATTAATTACTAATTAATTAGGTTTTGATTTGAATGTTATAATTAATACTTGTTTATAAAATAAAAATAAATAAAAGACAAGTTCAAATTTAAATAGTTGATCTATATATGAGTGATGTGTGTTTGAAGAGCAAGTGATGGTTTGAGAAGAGAAAAAGAAAGAAAAGATCGATCCATAAATAGGGGAGATTTAGTAAAAGACAAGTAGCCAATAAGATGGAACCATTGCTTTCCTTGAAGAGGTGATGTATTTACAACATCATCAAATTCCAAAATGCAGGAATTACCCACAGTATACAACCATGCATGCTCTACATATATCGCCTTTAATATTCTTCTTTAGCCAATTTTCCATCAACCTTAATTAATTACTTTCCTGCCTTACAAAGAGCAATCTCAGGCACTCATCTCGAGGTTACGGTGGACGTGATCACGGAGAATTGACGCGATTGATGGGAAGGTAGAGATTATTAAAAGAGGGGGGGGGGGGGGTCAAAGCCGTTTTGTTGACCGAGATGAGTGGTTGAGATTGCTCATCGCGTTTTCTTAAAAAGTTATATTTTCGTATGAACTCTCTCTCTCTCTCTCTCTCTCTCTCTCTCTCTCTCTCTCTCTCTATTTTCGTATGAACCTCCTTCCTCTAGGCTTCTTCTAGACTACATGCATGCTTTAATATTCTTTCGCCCTTCCATCAACCTTAGCTACGAGGATTAGCTACGAGATGGAATCAATTGGTTCCCTGTAAGGTAAGTGTTCATCTCTGGAGGTCACAAATAGATAAAATCTCTACAATGTAAAACCTCGCTAAAAGGGGGTCGTGCTTGAATCAATTGTTTGTTTATTGTGTAAAGGTTAGGCGGAGAGCGATTATAGAGATCACATTATCGCGACTTGGCCAAAACCACGGAGAACTGCAGCAGTTCACATGAAGTCTTTGCGCCCGATTTTGATCCTAAAACGAGCAATAAACAATATGATATTATAAAATACGCAATTGTTCAAGTTACGCATGGGTTGTTTGGAAGGTGAGAAATGAGGTTGTGCTTAATGGACAACCATTTAATCTCTTGCGAGCGGCGAATGATATTCAATCTTAATTTGTATCTTCTTGGGTATGTAACAGAAGTAAGTTTGGGAGCTCGTTGAATTAGCACGATTGGTCTTGTAACCCGAGGTCGATTTGATCTCTTTTTCCCTAGCTAGTGTCTTGGTAGTCTTGGCCCCATCAATAGATCGTCATTCAAAAAAACATCAAGAATCAAACAAGAATCAAATAATAACAACATTGACGAATTCTAATAAGCTATATAATTAAATAATATACATCGGTAATCTTTAGGTTATTTTATGAATTTAAATAAAGTAAAACGTCTGAATAACACTATCAACAAATTAGCAAAAAGATTATTTATTATTTAATTACTTAGAATTCCTCGCTAATCTATGTGTAACTTTAAGAATTAAAAATGTTCATAATTAAATTATCGATGGATAAATTTGACTAATTAAAATCTATCAGTTTACTAAATGATATTTTTTACTATTCACGGGAAAAATAAGGACGAAAGTCAACGAATGCCAAAGAAATCGTCTTTTCCCTATCTGTTGCTAAATCTCGTACTAAAAGCTTGTTTTCTAGTGGCGTATAGTTTTTTGTCAAGCAATAAAGTCTAGAAACAAAACGATTTTACCAACGATAATCTCAAAAGAACCATTGTTGAATTAACTCTTAGATTTAGCTCGACAACAGTGAGCTAATAAGATATGTAATATCATACGAATGTCTAGATAAGAGAACATAAAACTTTAATTAAGACAAGCTACATCACACTTAAGTTGAAAAAAAAGAACTTCTATTACAAAAATTAAGAAAAATGTTGAAGATCTGAAAACATTGTTTTGAGGCTCAAACATGGAGAGTTGAAAAAGCCCATATGTTTTTTTTTTTTTTTTTTTTTTTTTTTTTTTTTTTTTTGGGGGGGGGGGGGGGAGTGTAATATAATACATTGGTTGATTAATAATTACATTTTCAAAGTTATAGTACTCAGGTATTTCGACACAGAGCATCAAATCTCTAGCAAACGATGTTTGGTCCAACAACACCCAATCGTTTTTCTATTTCAGCATTCGTTTGTCTAGCTAATATCAATTTTTTAGAGGGAGTGATCGTGAGTATAAAATTCTTTTAAATATTGATTTACAATTTTGAGTTTAAGTGATTTGGATTTACTTCAAGGAAATGTGAATGTGAGTTCGATTTTTTTTTAGTAAAGTACTTGAAACCTAGGTACCCATAGGTAGACGACTATAGAAGATTTACTTGTTAGATGTGATTTCCAAAATTTGAGTAATCCAAACAAAAATGGAGTATGTAAATCTTAGAAAATATTATATAAATGGTATTAATAAATTAAATAAAGCCTTGAAGTCCGGTTGAATGTGAAGGTTGATTGGTCATATTTGAGTCGAAGCATCTTAGCCACATGTATAGTACAAAGTAGTCTTTTGTTTGTTTCTTGCCATATTGTGTGTTTGTTTACCTCAAATATTAATATTAAAAGGAAGATGATATTCAAAGTTTGAAAAGAAAGTGTCTATCGGTGGTACTATATTATACACTAACACTATTTAAATTTTCTTTGAATTTACTATACAAAAATGTATCAAGAAATTTGTGTTTGGCCGTGCACATTGAGACTTGAGAGATTGATGGATGGTTTTTTTTTTCTTTTTTTTCTCAGAAATGAATAAAGTTAAGGGACCGAGGATCTACCTAGCAATCATATAATAAATTAATAATATCATATAGTACACTTGACATTATCTAGAAAAGCCGATGAAGATATAATTTTCCATTGTTGTTCATTTCTTTTTGTAACCATGTATCTCCAATTCTCCGTTGTTCGTTTATTAAAGGTGGGACTCAAACTGTAATTTGAGGAGCAAAAAAGCGACTTACAAGATAACTGATGTGAGTTAGGTGGTGTTTGTTTACCTTTTAATAGTTTAATTAAGAGCAACCTCTGAATTATTAAGAGATAAATCATGTTTGACAATTGAAGATGTTGTCATAAATTAAATTAGTTAAATACTCAAATATCAAATATATAATTAATAGAAAAGGCAAAGGGTAATTTGGATGTTGGGAAAGAGCATGGAGTTGGTGTAAATGTGGTAAGTAATGTAATGATAATGGGGTTTGTATTTTACTTATATTTCCAATAAATGGTTTTTTGGTTCAATTTGTACGTTATGTTTCTTCATTGGTGAATGAAAATTCTCACCACCTGTTTTTTGTTTTTTCTTCCCCTTTTTTGCTACTTGTCATAGCATTAAGCCATAAATTACAATTTAATTACAACCTCTACGTTTATTAAAATTAGATATATTATTATGACATTGAAAAGTTTCTTTTTTTTTATCTCACTTAAACAAATATATGTTACTTTTGAGATAAAGATTGATTCCTTTTTTTAAATGTATTTATTCTTAATCGGCACAATAGTCTTTTTTCAACCTCTACGATGGTCATAGCATAGCATGTTGACTTTGCCCATGGTCAAACCTTGATTTTTAAAGACGCATGTTCAGAGAAATTACTGGGCCTATCATTGCGTGATGACAAATTAAAGTAATTCAATTGTTAAACTAAAAATGTGTTTATGCATAAGTTATAAGGCCATGTATTGACGGATTGAGATAAACAATATGAGAAACATATAATTTATCAGGATAGGATGAGATATTAAAACAAATCATGGAGTTGCTTAGTTGCACTATGTTGAAGAACTATTTCAAAATTCTATTTTCTCAATTTTTAGATTTTTTTAATTATTTTGTTAGTCATATTAATTGTCTTCTATTAAGGGATAAATGTTTTTGGACCTTTGGTTTTCTATTTCGTTTTGGTATCACATCTATATGGTATATCGTTTTTCTTTTAATTTATAGAATCATCTGTCAAATTGAAAACTATACAGTCGAATGTCTAATCAAGATGAAAGGTACATTTTATGTTTTTATGTGAACTATTTGTTGTTATTGATGTGTGTGTCGAAATTTTTTTATAGAATTTTTTATCGTCAAGAACGTCGTTCTTTCTCTTTCTCCGTAAAATGCATGTTAAATTGTTGCACTTTATTTTATGATTTATGTGGGTTATATGTTGTGATGAATTTTTTTTATTCCATGTTATTATATTTTAGTTAATTATTGTTACATTTTTTTAGGTCCTCCATGCGAAGAAAATGTTTGGAGGCTATTTTCTTCCAGCAAGCTACCTGGTTTAGTGCTACCGTTATATAATGGTGTTTGAGAAAACGCACAAATAGGGATCGACACTATTATTGAAGCTAAATTTAGATGATGGGGTCTAAACATTTGATACGTAGTTTCTCTTTAGCTTCCCCGAAACATAAAACATGCTCTCACCCAAACATTTACAACTCATGCTCTGCCTCGATCGTTCATTTTCTTTTCGTTCGCTTTCACGAAATTGCTCAAAAATATCACATAATATGGACAATGGTCTCTTTGTCTTTCTTCTAGTTCAAGACAAAGTACTAAGCAATAAGGTTGGTGCTTTGCTCTTTGTAGGGTTTTTGCTATTGGTTTAGTGTAGTTGATTCATGACTAATTTTCAGAACCTTTATGTTTCTTGACTTATCAATTATCATCTATCTTTATTGATTGAGTACTTAGGATTAAGATTCAGTGTTTCTCATGAATTAAGTTTTGTTTTGAAAATGTATACTTGAGTTAACCATCTTGTAAACTTTTGTAAATGTTATCTTAAGTTTATTGTCTTGCAAAATTTTGTAAACGTTTTCTTGAGTTTTAATTTTTTTTTTTACCTCTTTGGTTATCTTCTTGTTTGATGTTTGCATAGATTGTAACTGAAGTAAATGGTTCAATTAGGCAATTTTGATTCAGGTTTTTCTTTCTATGCTTATAGGTTACTTTGTTGAATAAAATTATTATTTATTTTAGTTGTTTAGATATATTTACTCGATCACAACCTTTTCAATGTTCAAAGTATTGAGTTTGAAGAAAAGTATTGAATTTGAAAAAAACTCAATAAAAATATAAAATAGTCCAATTTATACAAGGATCTATAAATAAATTAATTATTACACAAGCAAATGTTTATGAAAATCCGGTTGAAAGTCCTTAGGAAAATTTTGTTTATAATCCAACGGGTAACAACTAACAAGAACATTTTTGTATATTATGGTGGCATTCAAAACATTAGCACCGGCCTTGACTCATAACCAAATGCTACAATTGGGCCAAATATGTATGAGGCTTAAAAGTGAGTCCTAGATATGGTCCTTTAATATACAATAAATGAAAACATATAAAATACTTCTCTTGAAAAGTACGGTCGTCAAATACTGATTTAGAATTTTTATAATATTCTTGTGTAGTTATTTTCTAACAAGTTAGAACGCAACACTGAACAAGTAAGAGTACACTAGTGGATTGGATTGCATTTGATGAACTTAACGTCCTTCCAACATGGTATCTTGATTTTTTCTGAACAGCAAATAAACTCACATATGTTCCTGCGGTATTCGTGAACCTTCAGGCACCCGAGTAATCCTCATGGTCTCAAAAGGCCTAAGATTGGTCTGAAACCGGTACAACACCACTTGCTCTGCGGGTTTCGAACTTGGTAGGCAGGTACACCTATCCCCCCCCCCCCCCACCCCCAAGATGTTACATGACTATGGCTCCACCATGATAACAAGCTTTGTCAAGTATCTTGATTATTATGATTAATATGATAATTTTTAACATGAGATATTATTATTTATATTTTGCATCATTGTTGTATGCTTTCTACTTCTATTATTAATATGGAATTGAATATATTAAAATCATCTATCGTGTTATTTTATCTTTATTCTAACATAAAAGATAACATATTTATTGAAGTAAAAAAGATTAAAACATTCTATTTTCTATTTTACATATTCGTTAAAAGTATCGTTAAGGTTTCCTATATTTTTTTTATTATTGAATAGGAATAGATTAATTAAGGTTCACAACTAGTTTTTCTCTTTTTATTTATATTTCTAGATAAGTGTTGTAGATGTTATTTCTCATTTACTTTGAATAATTGGTTAAAAATAAATATAATATATTTAAATTGTTAAACAAAAAGAATATTGTCTAGAAAATATGAAGATTAAATTATAGTAACTATTGTGATAATTAAATTGAGGAATTACTTTTGACTCTAGGCGGCTGAAAATGAAAACCAAAAAGAAGAAAAAATGTGGTGGAAACTTGATTCAAATACCACTTTCTTTTGCCCACAGCCCACTGCATTTCTCATTCTTTTTTCTTTTTTGCATTTCTTTCTATTTATAAATATGATTATACCAATTATTACATTAGTTAATCAATTCTTTTAAATTGTAATCGATACTAATTTGGAAATATAATAAAGAATGTTTGATTTTAATTCGTGATAGGTGTAAAAAAAATCATAAGAAAAAGATATTTACTATTAACCTTTTATTATGTTATGGAGAATTTATAATCATACATATTGTAATATAACAAGAATTATTCGTAACTTAAACATTGTTGTGAAAGAAATGCAAATATATATTTCGTTTACATTAAAATTTCAATGTGCCATTTTAAGCCTACAAAATCTAAGTTCAGTAAAAAATTTGTCGTTGATTCTTTTTAAATTAGAGGCCAGAAAGATAAAGTGAAAACAAACGTTTTTTTTTTCTTTTTCATAGCGCCTTTCATGCAATGTATTTCAATCATATGGGTCACACAAACTATCCCAACGTTGGTGCAATTCAAACATAAAACATCTCCTTATAGGGAGGCCACTGAACGTTATCAAAAGCCACAAAAATGTCACCCAACTATAAAAAAGTCAAATGAGACTAATCAACTTTTAAATTGATGTCATTTATATCAAATTTGGTATGAGAAAAGATTAGTAAACTTTTCTAACATTGATTAAGAACTCAAAAACCGACCCATACGTGTTCCTTTTCAAAATGAATATTTATTATGAGTTACACGTGTAAGCTAAATAGATCACATGTGATTTTAGTTTGAACAAGAAGAATAAATGTGATTTTGTACGCGTAATTTTAAAAATCATATGTGATATTGACTTGAATATTACACGTGTAAATAATATGGATATTACACATGTAAGCTAAATAGATCACATATGATTTTTACTATAAATTTTGAAAAAAACTATGGATATTAGGCTTGTAGGTTAAATAGATCACAATATGTTTTTTTTTTTTTTTTTTTTTTTTGGGGGGGGGGGGGGGGTGCATGCTTTAGCAGTCGGGCTTCGGCCCAAAATTGCCGAGGATTAGTCTGGGACCAATGTGGTCTGGGATACCTCTTCCAAAAAAACTATGGATTTTCGAGCCAACTTACATACACCGTTAATCGACCTGGAATCATCGCAGATGAACCTCCATATGGTTTTTGATATCATTATGTTTTTACTTTAGCTTTGATCAACTTAATACAAGCGTATTAATTGTTTATCTTCTTCATAGCTTGAAGTTGTATCTTTTTATGTTCTTATCCATTTAAACATCATATTCTTGTAGTATGAGTATACATAAATTTAGAGAAATTCTTAACAGATCTATTATGATATCCAGGTACTTCCTAGAAATTGTAAACCTCCGGAAAAAAGCATACATATATGGAGCATCCACATCATACTGGTCCCATGACCTTCACGAGTGAAATAAATCACTACAAGTCAACATATGGTAATGCCCCGGTTTGAACCCGGGATAAGGTTTTGTTCGAATGCTCTTATCACTAAGGCAACACACATTGACCTTGATGGTAGGCGGTTCCCATTCTAAAACAAGTTCAACCTTTTTCTAGATATACCTTAATTTTTGATTTGCCTCATTGTTGAGAATTGAAATTCTTGTAATGAAAATTCGAATTTTGAAAACTTGAATAACAAGCATTTTTTCATAATAACTCTAACACTAGTCAAAAGATGGTGGGTCATCATGTTTTTTGACTGAATGCATTGAATTACCATCTATAGATAGAATTATAAGCTTATACGAAAATGAATTACAAACTTATTCATTGAACCTATAAGAATAGAATCAAATGACATCGTCAAAAACTGAAAAAGACAAGATCCAAAAATATCTTTTTTAAGAAAAAAATATACCAACGTACTGGTGATATTAAAACAAAAATAAACTTTAGAGGAATAATAACTTTTTATCCGTGGTAAAACCAATAACCAATAAAGCTTATATGAGGATGGTGATCTATTGTTTGAAATCTAGTTGGCCTCGTTTCGTTGGCTATCTCATCGTGTTAAATCTTCTAGTGTGTCTTGGCCTTTGCAATTGTACGTTGTTCTATATAGGTGACTCAATCGTTTTTTTGGTTTGTTCATTGAATCTATAAGAATAAAATCAAATATAGTAATCTTATTTAATATATGGTTGTCTTTAAAAAAGTGTCAAATATAGTAATCTTACTTAATTAACTATTCATAATCTGCATTTAACCTCGGTAATTCGTCTTTGTTTCTTATGAGTAAAATCGACAATGCCCACCATGATATAGTTGGATTAATAAATCATTAAGTAAATTACATTTCCGGTCCTTATGGTATTTGGTGTATTAATATGGTCCTTCAAATAGATTTCTTACACTCTCAATACTCATGATATGAATGTTTGAACATTGAAGTCCTTCCTTGTGATTGATTTTGTCATCCCAATTATCTTAGAAGGTATTTTCGTCATATGACCTTTTTTTTGACCTTTTCATATCAAAAGAATAAAAAAAACAAATTTATTTAGTATATATGTTTTCTTTTTTTGTTTTCTCTTTTGAGACCTCATCACCACCCCCACACAAACTCACCCTCACCCTATCATCGTCTTCTTCTTTCCTAATCCGACCCCTTCCATAAGAAGGTAAACCTTTCGTCCCTTGTCCTTCTCACATATCTTCTTTCACTCCAACCAACCTCCTTCTCTTATGAACCCCCATACACACAAGTCTACAATCTGACCTTCATCCAGTATTCGTTTCTCATAACCATCGTAGGCCACACCACCCACCCACACACTTGCATGTAGGTTTAAGCCCATATTAGCCAACCACTTCCATCCTCCTTTTTGTCCATGCACGTCATACACAAATCAATATATATCTTAAAAGGAAAAACCACAAGATCCTAGGTGGCATCCTCTAAGGGCTAGAAGCCTATTTATCTTTTTTCTCAAATTTTTGAATTTTTTAATGTTGAATATGTTAAAGACCATTTTACCCTTATACTTCAAACATAAAGTTCATTGAGATAAGGCCATTTTGGTCATTTTTATAAATAGAATTGTAACCTCCAAACCTTTAATATGATAATGTGATTCATTTATTTAACCATTATGTAAAACATAATTGTCTAACTTTTCATTCCCCCTAGAAACCCTTCATTTATTTACCCTCCTAACATTTTCATCTCCATTCTTCAAGATATACCTCTAAATCATTTCATCTTCATTCTTCAAGGTTTCACCTCCAAACCTTCCATGTATTCATGCCTCAAGATTTGTCCACCACAAAATATCTTCTTACTCTTCTTAATCACTTGACAAACCATCAATCTTCAACAACAAAAAATTCAGGTAAACTCTTCTCCCTCTCCATCACATCATTTGTTATTTTATAGGTTTCACCTCCAAACCTTCCATGTAATCATGCCTCAAGATTTGTCCACCACAAAATATCTTCTTACTCTTCTTAATCATTTGACAAACCATCAATCTTCAACAACAAAAAATTCAGGTAAACTCTTCTCCCTCTCCATCACATCATTTGTTATTTTATTTCACAAATTTCAGGTTTATTTTAAAAATACTAATCCGGGTATTATACATACATTTGTTAAAGTTCTAGATTTGTTTTTTACTTTTGTCTTCTATATACATATTTTTTCTAACTAAATCAACGTGGTTTGTTCTTGACAGTTGTTTTAGAGTTTTATAACAACAACGGTACAATAATCAAATCCTAAAAATACGCATTACAATCTATGATAATGTTCCGACAAACTAATATGATCTTTTTTCGATGGTTATTTTTCAGGTTTATTCGAGAAGAGTAATCCGTGTATATATTTCTTTTGATTTTTGTGAGATTTTAGAGTTTTTCTTTGTCTTCTTCGTTTCTCCCATGTTTTAGATTTTACTAAGCATTTTAACTCTTATTAAAGTCAATATTTATTATTTACATGCAACATAATACTAATTCGAGTATTATTCCTTATGACCTTTGTTGGGATTTTATATTATCTTCTAATTTTACTTTTGTCTTCTATGTTTTTCTTAATGTTCTTTTAACGAGGCCATGATATTCGTTCTTGACAGCGGTTTAGAGTTTTAATGATAGCAACGGTACAATAACTGAATCTTGAAAGTGTGTATTATTATATATGATATAGCTTCAACAAAGTTCAATATGATATTTTTTTATTGTTACTTTTATTGTTTTCAGGTTTATTTCGAGAAGACTGATCCTGGTATACGTATTTCTTTTATCTTTTTTGGGATATTTATGTTTTTTTTTAACTAATTTTCATCTTCTAATATTTTTCCTAGCTTTTAAATTTTAATATTAATATACATAAATGAAATACATATATAATAAAATATACTAACTTAACATTATGGTACTCCAATTTAATATATAAGTGAATAACGGTTAGCATGAAGTATTATTTACTCATTACTTATTTCTTTTGATCTTTATTGGGATTTTAAAAGTATTTCCTTATTTTTTTATTGTATTTTTCTATGTTTAAAATTCTACTAATAATTTTAACTCTTATTAAAATAAATACTTTTATTTATATGACTTGAAAATAATAATTTTTACATGTTACTTACATACATAACAAACTAATACAATCGATAAAAATAAAAATAAATATTCAAGTCAATTTAATACTTTTTAATTTACCCGTAAAAAAAATCCTATCAACTTATCATTTATTCTTACTTACATAAACTCATATCTAGAAATAAGTGAGTTAAATTCTTTATATGACACTCCTTATATATATATATATATATTAATATGATTAAATAACAATTATCAATATCATTAATCGTTATTTACATAATACTTTTATTTAGTTAATTGTTATAAAATTAATTATTCAATTTATTGCAATTTATGTTACTAACTATTCATTTTCTTTTTTTATGTTATTAACTATTTATATTTCATTTTTTACTTCGACTAATCATTCATTTATCTTATTTAAGCATCAGTGTTTTTTTTCTGGAAGAGGTAACCCAGACCATATTGGGCCCAAACTAATCCTCGGCAATTTTGGGCCGAAGCCCGACTGCTAAAGCATGCAGCCCGGGGTCGAAGCCCCCGTACCTCCAGAATGCGTCTCCCAGGACTCGAATTCGGGTTCACCATTTTGTAGTGCCCAAGTCTTACCACTAGGCTAACACTCCTTTGGTCAGTGTTTTTTGTTTTTATTAGCTATGTTATTGGTTTTTTAACATAGAATAACCTACATCCCAATCTTTTCATCTAATACATTTTCTCTCACTAAACTTATATTGTTTAAAGATCGATCTTTTGTTTTGAGTAATATTTTTTTTGCCTTCAGTTAATTTTTTCATTTTGATACGTGTGTGTTGAAGGTTATTGAGGTTCTACAATGAAACTGTTGTTGTAGTTGTCTTATTGGTTAAAAAAATTTGAGTTTTAGCTAATTTTCTTACTCATATTTCTGATGTGGCTATTGAAGTTGTAACATAATTTTTTTTTTGAACGGCAGTTGTAACATAAATGGTTGCATCTTTTAGTTGTTAAAAAAGATTTGAGGATAGTTTGGTTGTGAGTTTTCAATCAGGTGGTCCATATTATTAAATTATTACACTGATACATAGAAATTAATAGTTTTAAGTTTTAACAAAGTATTGTTTTTATCGATTATAAGGGTAATGATTCAATTGGTATGATGAAGTGAGTGGTATAGTTAAGGTTGGTGTCATAAAGTTAACTTATTGAAATTAACACTAGAACAATTTCTTTACATTTAATTTTGTGTAATGCATGCAAATGCAATTAAAAACTTCACAAATTCCATATTTATATATAAAACTAACGAATTAAAACAACTATTTCTTAAAAAGTTCAAATACATTGTTAATCACATTTTATTAGTTATCAATTAATAATTTATGTTTAACTTTAACTGACTTTTTATTTTAAAAAACATAACTTTAACTTACTTGCGATTTTCCTTATCATATATTTTTTTCACGCCGTGCAACGCACGGGCCCAAGCACTAGTAAGAAGTAACTTGAAACACCAGAGTTGTGATCATCAACCACCTTCTATCCCCATTGTGAAATACCTTGAAGCACCCTTGTCGTGAAATCATTTCTAACCTCCTCCATTCATTTGCATTCATCTTCGACGGGCCGTGTTTGCATTATATATAGATATAATGATGAAAATAATATTATTAAAATTATACAAAATCGTATTTTTAGTCTCGGAATACGTTGTAGTTTTGGTCCCTATAATAAAAGACCAAAAAGTATACGAAAATATCCTACGATTTAATCAAGTTAACAAAATCTTTCTAGTTATGTTAAAGTGAGGGACTTAAAGCATGTAATTTACACATCGCGGGTGCCATAGTATAATAAACACATTTAAGAACATAGTCAAACAAACCATATACGACACATTCAGGAATATAATTTACTCTAAATCTTTTATTCAATGATCCTCTTAAGATTTACATTGTTAATTGCTCCACCTTGGTAGGGCCCAAACAATAAGACAATTATGTTATAAGTTTTGTTATTAAACATATATTTATCAATATCAAAAGTATCAAGAGTTACATATATTTTGTAAAACATTTTATATATATTTATTTGGAAAAAAAAATGATAGAAAAAGGCGTGGGTAAAATAAATAAATAAATTTAGGGGTGGAAAAAGACGTTTATATCCATGAATATAAATTTTGGGTGAAGTTGACGTTTTGAAGCAAAAGTGCGTCCAAGTTCTCTTCATGTTCAGGGTTGTGGATCCCACCATCTTATTATATTATTTATTTCTCCAACTAGATCACGTTTTCATTATATGGAATATATTTAATTCTTATTTATTTGAAAGAAAAAAAAAAGCCATCTTTATATCAAAGCATACATTAGATATTTTTTGTAAATATTTGGTGTAAAAACGTAAGACCAAAAGACTTTATAATTTAAGGTGAAAATCCAATAATACATAATATGGTTATGAGTTTAATCATCACGGTCGAAAAAAAATTAACAAAAATTAATTTTTTACATTGTTTTTTTGAGGGAACAAATTTTAGACAATAGGATAAAATTTTCTAATGTCGGTCCATAATCATTTCCGTAAAGAAATAATCCACGGTGGTCAGGAAAATTATTTTTCTAATTGATGGCATAAAACAAAAGTCAAATAAAAGAAATCAAACATCAAATAGTCCTTTAACAAAATCTAGAAAACTATCTCTAATATATAAATGATTATTTATTAAAGTTTTAATAGATTTTAATGAAATTTATTAATTCATAATCAAAAATACAAAATAGAACTAAGAAAATTTTCAAAAATAGCAAATCTACGAAAGGAATTTCACTTTTTTAATTATTTCAAGATCTAAAATCGTTAAATAATCAATTGTTAAGTAGAAAACTTTTCAACTTAATAAGAATTGACGTTCAATGAAAAAAAAATCCTTGTATATAAAAAGGTTTTCCATGTAAGGATCCTCTTATTAGTTATTACTATAAATTTATAGTCAATAAGTAATATGTATGCATAAACGTAAACTTTTTGTAAAAGAATTAAATATTAAAAAGTAAATTAGTTTGAGTAGATTAACTATTTCTGTAAATTTCTCATTGAAACTTATTTCCAAATGGAATATTAAAAATATTTTTGGAATAAATGGGGAGAATATAAATTGAGAAATCAAATCCTTATATATAAAGAGAGAAAGAGGGGAGTTAATTTATAAACACTATTAAAATACAATACAAACCATGAAATTGTTGACTCTTCTTTCTTGTATCATCATATTTTCTGGTCACCATGTTAAAACATTCAAATGGCTTTTATCCTATGAGAATTTTTGCATTTTCTATGTAATTTGTACTTTCTTTAAATTATGATAAGTATTCTGTATGGTGAAACCATACGACGACGAGTAGAACAAAAATACTTTGAGGTGCTAAATAGATAGTTTAATCCATTAAGACTTTAATAAAAAGACAATCAAACAACCTCTTACTTAGGGTTGTTCACTAAACACTTACTAAGTATACGAGTTGACTGTTAACCTTTTACTAATCGACAATATTACTACGATATCAAGTCATTCACACTTGATAACCTTACAAAACCATAAATATAAAGAATCATAATTAAGGGTTTAAATTTAAGGATAACAAATCCCACCGCAACGTGTGGGTAATGTAACTAGTATATATAGAGAGAAAGAGGGGAGTTGATTTACAAACCACTATTAAAAAGGAAAAAGATTGCCGTTTGCAAGTCTTTTTTGTTAATAAATTTGCCGTTCAAAAAAAAAAATATATATATATATATATATATATAGTATAAACCATAAAATTGTCTATTAATTAGTTACATTAATGAATTTTTTAATAAAATTTTTTAATTCGATGAAAATGTTTCATATAATTATTTTTTGGAATTGTTTTTCATTATGCATAAATGAAAATATTTTATGAAAAAAACATATGAAACAATTTCCTAATAAAAAATATGAAAATTTATATTTTACATAAAAACATCAAAATATGAAAGTCATCTGAACAATTTTTGATCGCAACTTAAGGTTATGTTTGGCAAACTAGTTGATAAGGTAGCTTATGACTGATAAGGTAATTAATGAATAAATTACGTTTGACAAAAACTAGCTGATAAGGTAGCTTATGACTGTAAAAGAACAAAAAAAAGACATATTTTAAAATTAGTAAAGTAGAAAGTAAAAGAGTATATTTACAAAAAGTCACCAAAACGCTACTCAAAGTAGTTTTTCAAAAAACTAGCGTATAAGCTAACTAATAAGCCAGCTTATGGTGCATCCAAACATGTAACTGACTTATAAGGTGACTTAGAGCATCTCCAACAGCTTCTCCAAATTTTCTCTAAAATGGAGAATTAAAAACTAAAATCCCTAAAATAATTTGCATCCATCTCCAACAGCTTCCCCATTTTAGAGATTTCAACATTGACTTTTGTATTAAAATATTTATCAATCAATTGAAAAATTGTTTCTCTCTCTCAATTATTATTTTTCATGGATTTTCATTGGTTGTTTCAAAGTGTAATCATATTTGGAGTGATCTCCAAATATGGAGAAAAAAATCTTCTCTCTCCAACTTTCTCCATTTTGGGGATAGGTTTGGAGAAGCTGTTGGAGCACTAAAATACCCCAAAATCTCCATTTTCCCTACTTTTCTCCATTTTGGGGATGCTGTTGGAGATGCTCTTATAAGCTAACTTATAAACTACCTTATTATTACCAAACGATGTCTAAATTAAAGTAAAGTCAAATGAATCATATATGACTTTTACAGTTTACGTATCATTTAAATACTTGGTCTTCTCGTTTGATCATACACTTGTACCAAAACTTTTCTTGGTTTTTTGTTTTTTTTTTGAGACTTCCTCTTAAATCTATGTATAAATCTTTAATTATAAACTGGGTTTGTCTTTCCAGGTTGGTTGTCTCTCTCTCTCTCTCTATCTCCTATGGGAATAGCAAATTAGCTAATTGTAATTTGCAAACAACGGCGCGGACAAATCTTATAATTTCTCTCTCTCTCTCTCTTGGAAAAAGAAATAAGAAATGCCTGTTTCCCCCAAAAGGGCACATCAGTTTTGAAATTTCACTACACAAATGGAAATCAACAAACACAACAACTAAGGTGAAATTACCAAGAAACTTACTTCTACTCTACTCTTTACTATCTTACCCTTACCCTTACCCTTACTCCCTTACTATATATACATATAAAGATTCTGTAGTTGTAATCTTCAAATACTGAACTGGGTTTTGTTTATCTGTCTCAAAAGCTTTCAATTTTCAATTTTCTGAGCTGGGTTGTTTTTGGATAACTTGTTTATTTGCAGAGAAAATTGGTTCATGTGAAGAAATGGATTGGTTTTGAAGATGTATTTTGGGAGGCTAGGATTGATGATTTTTGATATTCAAATCATTCATTGTTTATGTTTATCAAGTTGGAAGATCTGATCTCAAGAATCTCAAATTTTTAATAGCAAGGTACATCTCATCTCATTTTTCTTCCATATATATACAATACATTGTTTGGATTCATTTCTTTCATCTCATTTTTTAATTGCCTTCTTCACAATTTAATTAATTTCATTATCTATTTGCTAACAATCAACAATTTATTCCCACCCAATTTTTTATGTTACTTCTTGAAGCATGGTTTTGGGGAAAACCCATGACTTGTTACAACATTTGATGATTAAATATTGGATTTTTTTTTCTTTTTCTTTTTGATAAATTTATTGATCAATCTGATACATACATAGCCAGCTCTAATAAAACATATGCATGAAAGTTATCCAAGTGGTGCTTAATACTTTAATTTGCTGAGATCATTTTATCAATTGCACCTTTTATTTATTATATATAATTAATTTGTTTTTAATCCTTTCTTTGCTTTCAAATTGTTGAATAAACAGGATGTTCATCTTATAAATCAGTATTGTCCATTTGGGTGTTTTTGAAGCTACTTTATCTCAGAATTGATCAATACTTACATATATACATATATATATATATATGGATTGAAGGATCGATTCGATGGATGCAATGTCGAAAACATTAGCATCTCTCGGGTTGATTTCGATGCTTCTCGTGTTCGTTCGGCCAACTCGATCACGATCCCGATACCGGGTACGGATCGTGTAATTGCGAGGTAGAGGGCTTTTTCGGGTACCGAAACATCATGGAAACGCAACGGGTGAGCGATTTCTTGATCGCGGTCGCCTACTTCTCGATCCCGATCGAGCTCCTCTACTTCGTCAGCTGCTCCAACGTCCCCTTCAAATGGGTCCTCTTCCAATTCATCGCATTCATCGTCCTTTGCGGCATGACCCATTTGCTCAACGGCTGGACCTACGAACCGCACCCGTTTCAGCTCATGCTCGCACTCACCATCTTCAAGTTCCTAACCGCTTTGGTCTCGTTCGCAACCGCCATCACGTTGATCACTTTGATCCCGTTGCTTCTCAAGGTCAAGGTTCGGGAATTTATGCTCAAGAAAAAGACGTGGGATCTCGGCCGCGAAATGGGCGTAATCAAGAAACAAAAAGAAGCCGGATGGCACGTCCGGATGCTCACACAAGAGATCCGGAAGTCCCTCGATCGTCACACGATTCTTTACACCACGCTCGACAAGCTATCGGAGACGTTGGATTTGCAAAATTGCGCGATTTGGATGCCGGATGATTCCAAGACGGTAATGAATCTTACCCATCAGTTAAAACCCGGAAATAAATCGTCGACGGCTTATGATTTCTCGATCCCGATTCAAGACCCCGATGTTCAGGAAATCAAACGGAGCGAAGAAGTGAAGTTGTTGGACGACGGGTCACGGATCGGGTCGCTAAGCTCCGGCGGGTCCGACCCGTCCGGAGCCGTGGCCGCGATCCGAATGCCGATGCTTCGGGTCTCGGATTTCAAAGGCGGGACCCCCGAGATGATCCAGGCTTGCTACGCGATCCTGGTCTTGGTTCTTCCGGGTGGTCAGGTTCGATCGTGGACCGGCCCGGAACTCGAGATCGTAAAAGTGGTTGCGGACCAAGTAGCCGTGGCCCTCTCGCATGCCGCAGTTCTCGAAGAATCACAGCTCATGCGGGATAAATTAGCTGAACAAAATCGAGCTTTACAGCAAGCCAAACAAGATGCGATGAAAGCAAGCCAGGCCCGGAACTTGTTCCAATCCGTGATGAGTAAAAGCCTACGGAAACCGATGCATTCGATCGTGGGTTTGCTGTCGATCGTTCAAGACGAGAGTATGGAAAACCGGCAGCGGGTTATCGTTGACTCGATGGTCAAAACGAGCAATGTTTATCGATGTTGATCGATGACGTGATGGACGATTCGAGCAAAGATAACGGACGGTTTCCGTTGGAAATGCGATCTTTTCGGCTGCATTCGTTGATCAAAGAAGCGGCTTATCTCGCAAAGTGTCTGTGTGCTTATAAAGGGTACGAGTTCGTAATCGAAGCCGATAAAGCCCTCCCCGATAATGTAATGGGAGATGAAAGACGGGTTTTTCAGGTTCTTTTGCATATGGTCGGTAATCTTTTGAACGGTGTCAACGGTGGCGGGTCCTTGATTCTTCGGGTTTCGAGCGAGAGCGGGAGCCACGGGAGAAGCGATCAACGGTGGGCGACTTGGCGATCCAATTCGAGCGATGGATACGTCACCGTTAAGTTCGAGATCGGAATTAAAGAACGTATCCCTCGGTCGGAAAAACACCCTTTTGCCGATGAAAAAATCCGTAGCGGTTTGAGCTTTGGAATGTGCCGAAAGCTGGTCGAGGTTAGTCCTTTTTCGTTCAAATCATGGGATTGGGTTTCAGTGAGAAGTGCCAAATATGGTGAAAAGTGATTATCAACCGTTGGATGAGAAATAAACGAACATTAAGATGAGATGTACCGAGATAAGATCCACCGAGATGTACCAGATAAATTTTCTTTTAAGTCGCTATTCATGGGAGGGTATTTGTGTAAAATTTCTTCTCACATTTCTCACCAAAAATGATATTTTTAGATGATCTCATGACTAAAATATTGTAGGTGCCCCCACACCAAAATCAGTTTTATAACACGTGAAATACTTTTGGTTTTTATTTATTTCTATTTTTTTGGCAGTTGATGCAAGGGAAGATGTGGGTGATTCCGAATCCGGTAGGATTCAATCAGAGTATGTCGCTCGTTCTCCAATTCCAACTCCGGCCATCGATCGTAATCGGGATCTCGGAAACCGGGGAATCCTCGGACCGCCACCCGCTCTCGAACACCCTTTTCCGAGGCCTTCAAGTCCTTCTAGCCGACGAAGATGACATCAACCGTGGTGTCACCCGTCGGCTGCTCGAGAAACTCGGGTGTGTGGTATCGACCGTCGGCAGCGGTGCGGACTGCATCACGGCTCTGAGCCAGCCGGTTTCGTCGTACCAGATCGTGGTATTGGATCTCGATATGGGCGATATCGATGGGTTCGAAGTGACGTCGAGGGTACGGAAATCTCGGAGCCGGAACTGGCCGTTGATCGTGGGTTTGAGCGCTAACGGTGATGAACGTTTATGGGAACGGTGCGTCGAGATGGGGATGAACGGCTTGATTCAAAAACCGGTTCGTTTGGAGGGGGTTTCGGATGAATTACGGAGAGTGTTGAAAGTCCAGTGAGTCACCGCTTGGACGCATCTCAACTAATTTTGTGAAGTTAACAGTCAGGAAAATTTCGGGTAACTAACACAGATAATGGTAGTGAAATTTTATTTTAATTTTTAGTTTTTACTTTTTAGTTTTATAAAAATATGTGTAAGTGAGAGAATCATGCATGTATGTACGTAGTAAGAATAGAATTGTTGTTACGACTAAAAGTAAGGAGAGAAAATATAATATAATATAAAAGGGAAATTTGAAAAGAAAAAGAAGATATTTTATATATTTTTGAATTCAATGTATAAAGGGTGTTTTTATTTTTTATTTTATTTTTATTTTTAATTAGTAGGTATGTGGGATGGTCATGTCAACATATGATGATCATTTGTTTTGGGTGTCATTATCAATTTTATGGTGGTGGGATTCATGCACATTTTTTGGATTTGGACCCAGTCAACAAAATGTATCACTCAATCAAACAAACAAACTAAAAGGGGTATTTCTGTCTTTTACTTTTATATCTCTATATATAAAAGATAGAGACAAGAGAGATCCAATCTTTACAACTTCCTCATCTATCTATAAACAAGTGATTAAGATATCAATGAAAAATATTCATGTTTATTTTATCATAATCAATGTTCATTCATTATGATAAATTAAATGAAACAAGATACTCATTATGAAGTTTAGATTTCGAATGGTTGATATTGACTTGTATAAAATACGACGTTTAAACGTTTATATGAGAACCATAAAATCATTCGTTACACTTTATATGTCCATCTTCTCGATGAATATTTATCATTAGAAGCACATTCATGGTGAATGTAGAAGTTTTATCCATCCTGATTCATACATTTATGAAGAATATGTCACATGTCATGTTTGAACTACTTTTTGGTTCTTAACAAATGAGAGAGAGAGAAGGGAGAAAGGGGGGGGGGGGGGGGGGGGGTTGGGATCACGTGACACTAAACTGTTTTCTAAGACCTGCGAGACCAAAATTTACATTTGAACCTTCACACCAAAAGGGTTAGGTTTACGTCAGACTAGGTTGTTTTCTGTGAGACCAACATTTTTTACATGAAACTTCACAGCAAAACACTATAAATGTAAAAAAAAAAACTTGAACATTCATAGTAAAAACAATGTAAACGTTACGTTCACGGTGTTTTTGATGTGAATGTTATAATGTTTTTACCTTCACAACATTTTTGTTGTGATGGTTCAGATTATTTATTTTTTACCTTCACAACATTTTCGCTGTGAAATTTTCCTTTTTACCTTGTTTTGGATTTTTTTTATCTCAGTAGTGTTTTTTAGTATGGATATTCGGATTTTAATTACTTTCACGATGTTTTGTTGTGAAATTTCATACGTAAAATCTTGGTCTCATGTGAACCTAAATCCACACCAAAAACACTATAAAGATATAAATTTCTTTACCTTCGTAATATTTTTGCTTTGAAGTTTTAAATATAAAACTTTAATCTTATCAATCTTAAAAAAACACTTTAGTTTCAAATAAACCTGACAATATATTATAGAATACAATAGGAATAGGCGATTCTTTTATTTTCTTGAGATGGGCGTGGGGCTCCACATCAAATCCAACATTTGCATATGTTTAATACAAATGGTTTCAAATTGAGAATTATATTATATTATTTCTATATTATATTAATCATAGAGAGAGAATTGAAAGGGGAAAGTTATGTGCCAAGGGGCATGTATGATGGAATAAAAAACAATTTCTATTTACAAAATCTATCATAAATTCACCACTCCAGCCAGAATCATATCTAGATGCTTTCCTTCTTTATTCTTTCTTTTTCTTTTCTTTTCCCTAATTAGTAATCTTAATCTTTTTGACTAAATCTTATAATATAAAATTATCTATATATATAACATTATTGTCAGTAACTAAAGAATCATGTATGTATTTATACTCTTATATGTGTGACAAATAGGTAGAATTGCCTGTAAATGTATTTGTATTCTTCCTAACTTTTTCTATAATATGTTTATTTATTTATTTTCTGAAATATGTAACCTTTTTTTTTTTGAAGAAAAACTATGCCACCTTTTTATTTAAGTTGTTGGAAGCCACTGTCTTTTTCTAATTTTGTTTCATATGCCACATTGGAGTAAGCCCATAATAAATGATAGCATTAAATTCCTTTTTCAAGATGGATTCAAATTTGTTTTTATCATAAAATAATATATAGATATAGACACTATACAAAAGGTGGGGAAAGGGCCTGCCTCCCTTAAAAATTTAAAAATAAAAATTTTCCTTGGTAAAAAAGTTTGTTTTTTTTAAAAAATTTGTACCATAATTCCGAGAGTATTTTTTCAGAAGGGACTCCAACGAAAAAGAATACACTGAAATCATCAATCAAGAAACAATATAACAAAAAACTTTAAAATCAATTAAAAATCGAAAAAGTTCTTCAATATTGTAAAAAAAAAAACTTAAAATCTCTCGAGATCAATCAAAAAGCTTTAACAAACCCCTCGAAGTAATAGAATTAGCCTGAAAACATATCGAACGATTTTATAAAACTTTAATCTGCCTTAAAGATGCTTCCATATCATTAAATCTAAATCGTGAATCCGTCACTGATTATATATATTATAATATGATAAAATTGAAATGTAATTAATTAATGTATGAGATACCAAATTATAGGTTTAATAATATTATTGTTTTATAATACAAATGGCAAGAAAGGGTGAAGCAAAGGGGGGATGCATCTGAATATAATAACACAATTTGAGGCCGGTTGGATCTCAATCAAAATATTATACTCTTAACCTCATCATAATTTTCTTATTTATTATTTCTCAAAAGTTATTATATTATTGTTAAAGTGAGTAATTTTTATAGAAATGCTATGTATGATGATTGGTTTATAATGGAAATTGATTAAGTTTGATGATTAAGAAAACGATAGCAACTTTTATTATTAACAAACTATATCAACAAGTCAATAGTGTTGTGGTGGAATGGTTAATACTCGAGGGATTCATAGCGCTCTAATTGAGTTTGAGCCTTCCCGTGTACATGCCTAGGGACATTTAAGTGGGCCATATTTAGCCTCCAAAATTGTACGTTGATACGCGATCTATATTTTTAAATGTATGTTGCTTAAGTTTGAAAATAAAAAGGGACGCAATTACTTATATAGCTTTTAAATGATATGTGCAACTTTGAATATAAACTTTTAGTAGCTTAAACTGCATATAATTGGCTTATGCTATGTAGTCTTTAACAATATGTTTCTCAAAATAAAATATAAAAAAATACTATTCAATGTAATATGTTCTTTTCATTCAACAAGTCCAAACTCTTGAATATATAAGTTGACACTTGTTTATTTCTCTTTAGAGATAGAAAAATATTTTATTTTTATGCCAAGTCATACTTTAAAACATTTAAAACTATGTGATTGAATGTAAGGATTTACATGATTCTAACACAACAAGATAATTAACTTAAATGCTAAATCTTATTTATTTGTGAACTTTACCGACTATAAAGGTATCAGTATACATATAGAGAATGAAAGTGGATATGGTTAACTTTCTAGAAACTAATTTCAAAAGGATAAAACTAAAGATAACGTTGGAGAAGAGAAGAAAATTGAGGGAGAAGGAAGGAAATTCTTAACAATTGCCTACTTTTCTCTGGTAAACGAGTCCCAACTAAATAGCACATTCCTCGGTGTAAATTTTGTTAGGGATTCTCTTTATGTTGCTTCTCTATGTGCCTTGTATGAGGGATTCATTTGCCACCTGGTCTAATACAATATCAATGTTGGTTATGATACGTGTCTCATTTGGTATTTTCGATTTGGCATTATATTACTCCCTCCATTGGAAAGAACCTTGTCCTCAAGGTTAAGAGACGGAAAATTTGCATGCAATGGTTCCTAAACCTCCCAAGTAAGCCTCTTTGAGAGGTAAACGATCCCATTGAACCAAAACTTGTTGAACTTGTTGTCCAGTGTATAACAGAAAACGGTTATGGAGGAGCTTATTAGGCATCAATACAAGACCATGTGTTCTGGTAGTCAGAGGCATAGGCATATATAGGTAAGTAAGTATCATTATGAGATCCATGAGTGACAGTTTTAAAAAGGAGAAAGGCAGGATGGACCTTGGTTGTATGTGACAGTTGTTGTAACTTGTAAGCAATATATTTTGAAATGTTTGATCATTGGAAAAGGACCAAAATACTTGAACAAAACCATATGATTTCCACATGGCATTTATTTTTGTCAGCACATCTGAGCTTTTAGCAAATTAGCCTTCAAGTATGACATCCCGTTATTTCAATAAAATCATATAGTTAGTTTAAAAAGGTGCTACCAAAACCTAAAGTCTAATTCCAAGTACCAAAGCAAAGGAATAAGTTAATGTGAATTATGCATCCAAGACCATAATAATAATGATAATAATAAGACAAGGGGAAAAAAAGTCCTTTTTTTTTTGCTTATTCATGTATTGTAACCAGAAATGAATCTCACATTTGCCTTTGAGATTTTCCAAAGTATAAACTGTTTGATACATAAATATATGTGTATCTATTAATCACTAGCTTTTGTTGCAAAAGCATACCTCTCTCTCACTCTTTCTCTCAATTATATATATATGTATATCTCTCTACTTTTAACCATACATATAGTACATGAGGAACCTGCAAACAAAAGCTTAATTAGCAATCCAGGTTAATCACAATATTACTTAATTTTATATATAGATGATGAAATATTGATATTCATACCTGAACAAGTAATATACGATGAAGAAAGAGAGAACAAAATACATGACAAGTTTACATGTTCTTCGACTTGATTTCTTTTCAAACACCTAAATCATTCAAAATCACTTTCAGAACAAGATATTCATATCTCCATAACCATTTTATACAAATTAAAAACAAACCCAATCAACGGTAGGCAATTAGGAAGATTTATATAATTTTACCATCTTGAAGCGATCCATAGTTCCCGACATAATCCCCCTTGCTGAGTCCATTCCATTTCCCTGTTAAACAGACCAAAAACTGGGTGCTAATGTAAACAGAAATTAGACATGTAGACCAAGTATGTATGTATAATGTTTACCATTCGCTCCAGCATACGGTTATGACTCTGCACCTCCTCATGTATATCGCCAGTAAGCTGTCAATGCCGATTATAAATTAATTCCACTCACTAGCAAGTCAACATTTTGCAATAAAAACCGAAGAACTCACTCTCTTTAAAAAGACGACTCTGTCTTGCAAGCTATTTAAAGATTTCTCATTTTCATGCTCATCTATATCACGGGAATATGAGGAAGAAGCCCTGAGACCGCCCTCCTCAATGCCATCAAGGTTGTCAAATAAAGCGGATCTAGATGCACGATTGTCCCTATAGAAACAGATAAAACCATGAAGAAGAACTTATAATTAGTTGAAAATTTTATATCTGGAGTTGATATAAACCTGTTACAAGAACAATTCCCAGAGCAAAAATGTTAGTATTTAAGCATCACCTAGCAAAAGCTTACCCATCAACCAACCATCAAAAATTTTAATATCATAATATGCTATATCATCGCAATTTTCATTCCCTACCATCATCGGCTTTCTTGTAATTAAAGGACTTTGATAGAACAGGGTGGAGGAGTGTGTTTCATGTAGCTTCCAGTAGTATACAGGTTGGGTCAGTCTTTCTTTTATTTCTAATTTTTATATAAATGAAATATATAGATTACCACAACAATTTGAGCTAATGATTTTATTGGGCTGTGTAGTTGTGTTATGTAAGAGAGACCATCCTAAAGACTCAGCCTTGAAGGCCACCTTGCCTTCAAATTGGAAAATGCTGGTAGAAAGAACAGAAGTTTTTAATAAATCTCCGGGTGCTCTTTTTTTTTTTTTTTTTTTTTTTTTTTTTTTTTTGGGGGGGGGGGGGGGGGGGGGGGGGGGGGGGGGGGGGGGTGATGGCCATGCCGAAGCTCCTTCCTATAGATGAGTTTCTTTCATCAGCCCTAGTGGGCAGTCTGCCTTTAGCAAGTAACAATTACAGCAACTGTACTGGCTCATGAATTCTCATCATAATGCAGACAACCCATGTTCTTCTTTTCCACAAAAAGGTACCATACGTCTATCCTTAGGGGCTATTTGTTTGCCTCTTAACAGTCCCATTAAGAGGCAGCCTCTTAATGGTTCCAAAACCCTCTGAATGATTTTGCATCGTGGGTGTCTCTTAACCATTCAGAGCCCAGATTTCATTTTCAACAATTACCAAACAACCATATTTCATTTTGAACTATATCATAAGAGCCTCTTAATCATCCAGCACCAAACCAAGTAGTTCCTTTATCTGTGTCTAGATGATGAAATAATGTTATGGCGCTATACACTTGGCCATCCTAGTTTTAGTTATCTAAAACATTTATTTCCGTTGATATCAAAGACAAAGATAGAGCCATTTCCAATGTGAAAATATGTCAATATGCAGAACATCATAGATCTGTGTATCCTTCACCTTAATTACATGCCATCAAAACCTTTCTCTCTCATACGCGGTGATAATGGGTCCAGCAAGAATTAAGAGTGTCTTAGGTAATAGATGGTTTATAACCTTCATCAATGACCACACCAGGAATACTAGTACCTTTTAAAAGAAAAATCAGAGGCTGCTGAAATTTTCAAAACTTTTCACGTTAAATTCAACACACAATTTCAGTCAAAAATTCAAATTTTAAGAAATCATAATGGGCATAAGTATTTTAACTCTATTCTTGATAGCTTTCTTTTTCAAGAAGGTATGATGCACCATAGCTCATGTGTAGATACCACAACAAAATGGTGTGGTAGGAAGAAAAAACATGCATCTCTTAGAAGTATGGAGGGCTTTACTCTTTGCTATGAATGTTCCTAAACATTTTAGGGGTGAAGCGATTCTTATAGCATACTATTTAATTATGCAAATGCCAACCCGGGTTTTAAATCACAATACACACTGAAAGCATTGAAATATGCTTTTCCTTTTAAATAGTACTTCCGTTGAATTATCTCGTAAAGTGTTTGGGGTGCAAAACATTTGTTCATATACATAGTCATGGTCGTAATTAATTGGATCCTAGAGCTCGTAAATGTGTTTTTCTTGGCTTTTCTCCAACATAAAAAGGTTATAAGTGTCTTGATCCCAGGTTGGGAAAATATTTTTAGGTATGGATGTCAAGTTTTTTGAAAATAAGGTTCTTTGACAAAACTTCCCTTCAAGGGGAGAAGGAACCAAGTGAAGCTCAGTTTTGGGAACAAATTTCTGCACCTAAAACTACTTTTTCACAATCGCATTTCTGAGTAAAAAAATCTACATGATGTCCCTACCCAATCAACAACCAAACATGGGATAGATAACATGACACCGAACATCTCAAAATCAAGAGACAAATGAAAGGCCACTACTTTTGCACCACCCTCCAAACTTCGTGGCCGATATACCTATTTCAGTACTGCCACTATCGTCGGGACTAGACGTAAGCCAAGGTACAACTCTTCCTATCATAGCTTCAAATTTAAAATGAGTCTAGTAACCA
The DNA here is from genome assembly GCA_030169165.1 of Centaurea solstitialis. Classification (NCBI taxonomy): domain Eukaryota; kingdom Viridiplantae; phylum Streptophyta; class Magnoliopsida; order Asterales; family Asteraceae; genus Centaurea; species Centaurea solstitialis. The sequence continues at coordinate 218,094 of CM058047.1, forward strand.
TGACGAACCAACAGCTCTTAAGAAATTTACCCGTGAATGTACATCCAACATCACAGAGTCTCCTATAATAAACTTTCGAGCTTTCACTAATAGCATTACAGATGATGAGATTCCAAATACATGAAGCTCTAGTGGTTCCAAGGTGTGTTGAAAGAAATGAAGGCTCTACAAAAGAATGATACTTGGGAACTCAACAACACCTTTACCCAAAGGAAATCACCTGATAAGCAGCAAATGGGTGTTTACTAATTACTATCAAGTAACATGTAGAAAGATAGTAGCTTTTTTCCATTACTCAAAATTAACTATGAAAACAAAAAGTGTTTGGCATTTGGTATTCCTTTTCAGCCACCAGTAATAGCAGAAATGTAATTTGAAACTAGGTTTTGTGCATTAGCATTATTAAAATCCCCAAAACAATCTTTAAATAGCATTTTTCCATTTCCTATTCCTTTTCACTAGTAGTAATTTGAATCTAGGTTTTCATTCTTTTAAAAATCCCCCAAAACAATCAACTCTATACATTGCAAAAACTGAAGATAAAAAATGGAATGATAATCATAATCATAATAATAATAAGGAAGGAACATTGATTGAGATCCAAATCATTTATATAGATATATATGTTAGAGATAGATAGAGAGAGAGAGAGATTAATAGAAGAAAGCTGGAACCTTCGATAGCTCATATCTATCTATCTATCTGGAACAATTGACGATAAAACTCAAGATGAATAAGACTTTAGCTCAGATCCAACGGACTCCGGCGCCAATCTCCAGTTTCCGGTGGCCGATTCCGATTGATTTATAAAGCAGCGAAACGAGGAGAGTATCAAAAGGGGTTTTTGCACGTGCCTCCTACTCCTTTCGCGCTGTTTTTTCTTTTCTTTTTCTTCTTTTTTTTCATTTACCAAAAAACTAAATTGCAATGTAACTATTTTAACAACTTATTTATCCATACAATATGTATGCTTAATGAAAAACCAACTCAACATCTAACTTGTCATTAGTTTGTCAAAGAGAGCAGCTAAGCTATATTTGATGTCACAAATTACAAATTTAATCAATGTATTTTTTGTCAAATGTTTATGGACTTTGTTTATAAGCAATAAGCATATTACTTGTTAATTATGTCAAAATACTTTCTACTTATTGCCCTTTTATTAAATATAAGTGTATTATACAAACATGAGATATATGCTTAACTAAAAGAGTGTCTCATTCATTAAGAACATCCCTAGATCCATATTCACCACTTACTTATTTTATAGGAAAATACTCGTATATTATCAACTTTATTAATATAATATGAAAATTAAACAATATATGTAGAATGTTCACGGTATTTTACAATAATTGATGCCTAAGTCAAAAAACATGATATAAACTCATGAAAATTGCCAAACTATTCAACACTTTGACTTTTTATGTCAAAGGGACATGATTTGAAAACAAATTTGTGTTCAAATTACTCGAAATCATCATGTTTCCGTCTAGAATTGCTTATCAAGATTGATGTAATAAAAACTAAAAATTTATGCAAAATTCTAGAAGACACTAGTACCAATTTCAACCATGATGATCGGCCTATTTGACTTAAAAGATCAAGGTCCCCTATGCTTTTGTTTAAACTAGTTGATAAGCCCGGGCTTCGCACCGGGTTCATAAAGAGTAGCTATCGACACTTTAACATATTTCAGTTAATATGCTATATATGACTAAAACGTAAAATGAAATATAGAAAACTAAAAGATATAACGTGAATAAATATTATAAGTTTATGGGGCTGACATGTAAGTTTAAAGGTGGGTATAGGATTCGGGTCGTTTAGAGTGAATATATAGTATATAATAAAATAAATACATGAAAAAAATATTCAATGTTAGACTCATTTCGATCTTATCAACCATAAGATTATAATGCGTACTTCGTTAACATTAAAACGTGTTTTTTTAACATATTTTAGATCGTATCGACGATACGATTATAATGACGTAATTTGTTAAAATTAAAACGTATTTTTTAACACGTTCCAACCAGTACACAATCTATGAGTAAAACGTAAAATGAAATATAGAAAAGTAAATGTATAAAGTGAATAAATATTATAAATTTAAGGGGCTAATAATATGTAGATTTGAAAAATGGGTATGGGATTCGGTTCGGTTGTAGCGTATATATAGTATATAATAAAATAACTACATCAAAAAATATTCAATATTAGGCTCGTTTCGATCGTATCGACGATACGAATATAATGGCGTAACTTGTTAAAATTAAAACGTATTCTTTTAACCTCTTTTGCCAATACACGATATATGACTAAACCGTAAAATGAAATATTAAGAAGTAAAAGGTATAAAGTGAATAAACCTTATAAGTTTTAAGTTTAGGGGGCTAATATGTAAACGTGAAAATAGTATAAATTTCGGATCGGTTAGAGCGTATATATAGTATATAATAAAATAACTACATCAAAAAATATTCAATATTAGGCTCATTTCGATCGTATCGACGATACGGATATAATGGCGTAATTTGTTAAAATTGAAACATATTTTTTTTACGTATTTTGGCCAATACACGATATATGACTAAAACGTAAAATGAAATATTGAAAACTTCAAGATATAAAGTGAACAAAGTTTATAAGTTAGGGGGCCAAAGATGTAAAAATGGAGATGGTATGGGATAGAGGACGCGCGGATCTAAACCCGGGTTAGAGGCGGGTCAGGGCCGGGTCTGGGCCAAAAGCTGAGAGAGGGATGACCGGGTCGGAGCGGGTCGTGGGTCGCGGGTTGGAGCGGGTCGGAGCAGGTCGGGCGGCATCTGCGGGTCGGGGTGCCTGCCTTTTGTATATATTAGATAATAAACACTTAGGGAAGATTACTAAATACTTATTCGGATAAGTGTTTATTAAATCATATTACCTTAATCAATGAATATAACAAAGACCGATAACCTTATCTGGTATAGTGAAAGCATGATTAAGAGTTTGAACTGTTAAGTGAGGGCAATGACTCTTACCTTGTTAATGTTTACCGAATGAATTATTGCATACGCTATTGTTTTAATAGACAAAAAACCTTACTCGATAAGGTAAGTGACAATGTTGAATTTTACCGGTAAACGCTTCCCTAGTAAGTGTTTTGGTAAATGGCCTCTTAATACATAAGAAATGTGGTTCACCAATTCCACCGGTATAAGAGTATGAATGGACTAAATTATACGAAATAAATACAGTATATTCCAAACATAGGTTTAGTCCAAAGTTAAGATGGAGACATGAATTCTCTTCACCCAAAAGGGTAGAGTTTGTTTTCTACAAGTGTGTTTGGTACTCAACCAAAACAAAACTAAACATGACAACGGTCTAGTTTTTGGTAAGACATGAACGAGTAAAATGATCAATTTACCCTTAAGAAGTTCAATTTTTTTTTAAATAATCGATCTAAACAAACCTTAATATTTTTTTAAATTTATATCTTACTCATAAAATAAAAAATATCTAAAATTACATTTATACATGTTTGTTCCTCTTTCAACTCTCGTTTTACCTCTCTAAAATTTCTATTCTTATTTTGTATATTTTGAAAATACGATTAATTTATTAAATATTTATAATAATAATAATAATAATAAGAGTAAATTATGGATTTGGTCCTTAAGGTTTGACGGAAATTACGGATTTGGTCCTTAAACTTCATTTATTACACGGATGGTCCCTATGGTTTGAAGATTCTTACGGATTTGGTCCTTGAGGACCAAATCCATAGGGACCAAATCCGTAAGAATCTTCAAACCATAGGGACCATCCGTGTAATAAATGAAGTTTAAGGACCAAATCCATAATTTCCGTCAAACCTTAAGGACCAAATCCATAATTTACTCTAATAATAATAATAATAATAATAAACGTTTATTTATAACAAAATATATCATCACAAAGAAAGTTTTAAAAAAAGACTTGTGTTGAAATAGAGATGTATAAAAGAAGAAAATTTAGGATACTAAAGTGAACTTAAAAAAGTCAAAAAAATAGAAAACCAGGTAAATAATAAAAAAAAAGACTTATTTGATCCTTCGTAAGGGAAACATATTTTATTTTAAGAATATATTGGTATAATATAAGCTTGTTCCATCTTGTTTTATAAGACGAGATGGACCACGTCTGTAACATGAAATAATAATCTCTTTATATTCTGTCATATCCATCATACCAAATGCACCCTATATGTTATGATCCACAACTCCTACTTGATGAGGTTGCTCTTTTGGGAATTGAGAAAAAAAAAACCCAAATGAATTTAACTTTACTTGAAGACCCCTGAATATAACACTATGAAATTAAAAGACTGATTAATACAAGCTCGTCTGTGAAGGATATTCTGGGAAGAAAAAATGATAAACAGACAACACCAAAGTAGGAAAGCTTTTTCTACAATAAAAAGCCAAAATTATCAAACAACTTGTGCAGCAGCAGCAGCAGGCTTAGCCAACATGCCTATGCATGCTCTCATAATGGTTCCAGCCACACCAACCCACCATAATCACAACGGTCCGGCCCCACGACCCAAACGGTCCCCACCACTCCTAATAACTTTTCTTGCATGCAATTCCCAAAACTCATGTTTGCAAAATGCAATTCAAGACACTTGGGGTCTTCATTGAAACAACTGCTCTACCTGTTGCTCTGGAGAGGGAGATGTTGTGTTTGTTTGTTTGGTTTGCAAATGGCGGTTCAAGTTTCGAAATGGAAGACCAAAAAGAACCCACTTCCATGATTGGATAGTTTCAGCTTAACTGAATAAGACATTTGATCAAATGCTAAATGAACTCAAGGCCAAGTTGACCCAAAATCATTACACAAGAGCAGCCAGACTCATATCAAAGCATGCTTTCTACCAATGATGTTCACACTTAATTTAACAGAAAATAAAGTGACTAGCAAGCCGAGATTGTTGCTGAGAAACTATTTGTTGGCTGATAAGCCAACTTATAATTAGGGCCTGTTTATTAGCATCTTAATGAGACGCACAACTTATTCTATTAGTTATACATGACTGTTTGGTAGTGGCTTAATGGTATAGGAATCGACTTATTCAGTAAGCTTTTAGGGGGAAGCTTTATACAGAAAGCCATGTTTTTCCAAACCTGTCCCTCCCAACTAAAAAACAAGTTTCTTCCATCTATGGAAAAACTCTTCCCAACAAAAACCCTACAGATCTATACAGACAAATTAATCCACACAGACAATTTTATCCATACAGGACTTAATGGAAAACCAACCTAACATCCCCTAATTTATCGACTAGTAGCTAGTTTTTCAGCTATCAGCTAGTTTGCCAAGCAAGACCTTTATAGATATATGGTCATAAAACCTTAAAATATCAACACTCTTGTCATAAAAATACATTCTTTAACTCATAATACCAAGTTGAACCAAATATCACCTTTAAAACACACTTTACATTATAAGAAGATGAACCATTTGATTGAGTTTTTTTATGTACTTTGAAGGCGAAGCTGTATAAACCAAAGTATATAAAAAACCTCAACCATACAATAAATTGTAATTACAAACATCTACATGCCCAAGATCTTTGATATTTACGTTAGCTTGGACAACTACTATCCTCTATGGCTCTATGTTTATCATTCAGTATAGAAAGCAAAGCACAGCAAAAGAACGAAAACTCACTGAAATGGCAAATCCATGAAGATGTCAATACTACAATTGCCAATCCGTGCAATCATCCATGTCAAAACTGCTTGCACAATCCAATAACGCATTCTGTTGATGCTCATATCGACATATATAATTCAACCCCACAAGTAGCTCACATATGGCCGCCTCTGTCTTTGCCCGATCTGCAAAATACAACGTTTGCAAAAGAAGCACATTTGTCCTTGATACAATATGATGCTGTTCAAAATTTCGCTCATTTTGCCAATGAATCATGTTATGTGCCAAGGGTGCGAGCCATGCCAATATCCCATCAAGCCTGTCTTTCCAATCGTGTGCAAGAGGGGCATCGAATATCGCCAAATCTTTCCCATAAGACTTCAAACTTTTCTTTAAACCCAATCTTAAGCTCGTTGGTAGCATCTGATACAAATCATCTCTAGCTTCTTCGCCAACTAAATGTGGGTAGTGAAGTAATTTCTCAATCACGATTACAACGTTAGCATAATGCAATGCTAACGCAGAGCCTCCAACCGTGTTTGGAGGAGCTTGTGTCATTGATTTACTCTTTAAAGCAGTTCTATTACTCTTAACAGAATTACCCTTAACCCCTTTGTAAGTATGATTCATAATAACCTCTTTCTTTCCGCTATTCGAAACACTACAACAACCTGAAATTTGGCTAATTCGATCGTTGTTATCGCTCATTGGAACAAGAACCATCATCAAAATCATCCAGCTTTGAAGTGTTTATGCTTAAACAATCCATTAACAATCTCCCTGGTCCATAACCACAAGCAGTTTTCAAGTCTTGACCTTTCATCTGAGGCCTGCCATTATTAACCATCTTCTTGTCCACTGAACTTAAATTATTACTAGAAGCACCACAAGATTTCACACTACTACACACATCAATTTGATCTGATTTCTGAGCTACACTTTTACATGAACTTAACCTTGAGCCTGGAACAGAAACAGAAACAGTACTACTACTAATACTACCATTGGAGAACATATGTCTCTTAGAAATCGAATCAACGAAAACCGAACAGATTCTAGCATAAAGCGTACATACAGTTCTTGCAAGCATCTCCATGATCTTATCATAAGTCTGATTCCATAGAGAAACATCCTTGAGGTGTCTCACATCCTGTATCTGCCAAATCAATTTCTGCTCGAAAACCTTTCGGCTTTCTTCGTGCTGGTTCTGCTGGAACTTCTTCGTTGCGATCTCCAATTCGTTCAAAACCGCCATTTCTCCGTAGAGCGTAGCTGTGGAACTAACAAACCTCTCCAATTTCCTCACCATTGCATCCATATCCTTCACTAGAAACCCTAACTCTCTGACGTCAATGGCTCCGGTGATTATGTCATTGAAAACATGCTGAAAGCCTTGAAGCTGAGGGACTGTAGACTTCTTACCGAGCCTGGAGACGTCGCCGGCGATGAAGGTGAGCTCCTCGAGCTTCTCCGATAGGGCTAGGTCTAGGAGTTGGGTGTCATCGGAGGAGACGAGCGTTCTGACGCCATGGGAGGTGAGAATCTCGGATTTGAGGTTGGAGATCTCGGAATTGGTTAGCGATTTATGGAGGCGGACGGTTTTGGAGATGAGATTAGCGACCTCGAAAGAGAGGATTCCGATGGTTTCCGGTGACTGATTAGGGGTGGATTTTTTGGAAGAGGAGGAATCGGAGAGGAGAGCGTGCTTGAGATTGGAGGTGACATGGCTTCCGATTCTGATCAACCAAGGCTCGGCCACCATTGTTGAGATTGGAAGGAATTATTGGAGAAGAAGAAGAAGGTAGCTAGAGATGGTTTGTTGACATTGAAGAAGAAGAATATAGAAAAGAAAAGATGTGTGTGTTGTGTGTGTGGTGTGTGAAAAGAATTGGAATTGGTGGAGTGGGAGGAGGGATATTTGAAAAAGGAAGAGATGACAGTTTGAAACAAGCCAAAAGACTTTCTGCCCCTCCCTTACCTGCTCTTCCTATCCTAGGATATACATACATGAAATATGTAAATATAGATATTAATTTTCAATTAAGGTAATATGGTAAAGTTGCATCTAATTTTCAATTAAGGTAACCAAATAAATAAGGAAAACATATTTTAATTAATATGCAATAAAATAATGTGCAGTATTTTAGTTAATGTACAATACTTTAATTAATGTGCAATATTTTTGTTAATGTGCAATAAAAGAAAGAAAACATATTTTAATTAGCGTGCAATATTTCAACTTATACCAAAATATTTATATGGTAATCTTTCATTTGAAATTTGAATTTTTGATTTAGTTTACATTAATAAACTACAAAATTTTAGAATGTCATTTAATTCTACAAATGGTTATCAATATTAAAATAAAAATAAAAATAATCAAATTACCTATTTAACCCTATGCAATTAAAATGTACTTAAAAGATATGATCAATGATGAAGTGCGTAGGATTGTATGCTCAGGATTCACGCTTGATACATGCATTGATTCATTATATCTCATTCTAATGTGCATTCAACGATTGATAATCATTTCTCATGTTTTTCAATTTTCATATTAACTCAACTTCTAATGTAATCTTTTGCCTATGAAACTTAATCATTTATAATGATAATATTATTTATTTATCCAAAAAAACATAAAAGACGTGATGATTAAAATGACAAAGTTTATATATTTTTTTCATGTTATATAATTTATATTATATAGTTAAGCTAAATTGGTATAATTTTTTAATTATTAAAGCGTGTATTTTTAGAAGTACGAAAATATAATACTTTTTCTTTGTTTTGTAAGTCAATAGGTGTGGATGTTACGTGGATCTCTCTATCTCTCAACTTTTCAACTATGTAGACGGATCTCCAATAATTAAAACTTTTATAAGTGAGATTAAAAAAATCAAACAAACAAACTATTATATCTTAAGTTGGTTTATTAAAAATTGTAAATTTTGTCCTTGTGATTTCAAAATTTCATTTTTATTCTTATAATTTATTTTTATTTTTGTTCCTAAAGTTAATTACAACTTTTTAGTTAGTTGGATAGAAGTTAATATGGGAGTAACCTCTTGTGTTTAAATCATGCATTCAAGCTCTCTTAATATTGGTATTGGCAACAAACTTTGAAGTTATTTAAATCTTTTTTGTTGCTAGTTCAAAGTTAGTTCTCATTTCTCAAGCAATTTACGGATTTAGTTGATGGCAGTGAGTAGTGAACGAGTAATGTGTAGTTTCCATCTTCGTGTGGTGATTAAATTTTGGAACTAAAATTCTCAAGCAACTTACTATCATTCCTCTAGATTTCTTTACATTCCTGCATCATTGTTCGCTCTCCCTAACTCCTCTTTATTGTTTTGATCTTCGCATTTGAGTAGAAGACTTGGATTAAGGGGGACGTATTTAATTAAGCTTGAGTTTTCTTATTACTTTGATTTATTCTTTGGGTATTAATGCAAATTAAACAAAATCTTGAATGGAAACATTGATTCTATATCCACTCAGCATTAAACAAAAAAAGTAAAAGAAGTACAAAGTCCTTGCTTTGACTTCGTACTTGTCCTTAGGTTTGGTCTTCCCTAATTAAAATTAATTCCCCACCCATGACTTTTTAGTACTCATGCACAATTACTAGAAAAGTCAATGCACAATGTATTTGAAATTTAATTGAGCTTAATTAGATGGTTTATAGTATGTAGTAATAGATGTCGTTTTCTTTAACTGTGAGTATTTAGTCACTTTGTAAACACATCAAATGATTCTTGGGACACACACTTGGGCTAGTTGGCATCGAGAGTGTGATGTGGATTTGGTTATGACCATGATATCTATTCAATTGTGTTAGTTAGGAAGAGAATACAAGTTTTGCTATGATATGTCTTCAAAAGACAACTAACCTAATCTCTTGATCATAACCCTTCTTGAAAGCTTAATTAGTTTGTGATTTATTAATCGTCCACCCTCTTTCAAGCATCGTCTCGCGTACGGATGCTCCCATAGCCATAACCGCTGAATGAGTCATGAATGCCCCCCACAACACGCATTTGCAATCCGTGGTGGGAGGACGGTTGGGGTTGCCGGAATCGACCTTTTGCAACAAATATATAAAAAGGTGTATATGTACTTAGTTTCTTATCAATATGGGTATACTTTGCTAATAAAAATAATCAAACAGTTTATTTAGAGTACTAATATTGGACTATGATTTAGAATGGTCGTAAATTTTGTTTTATTTAGAACGTTTTATTGGTTGGGTATGAAAACTATGGATGTTTTAGTCAAAAAAGGAACCCAGCCCCTGGTGGGAGTTGGTTGTGTGAAGACAAGAGATATTTTATGAAAATTAGAGATCCCTACGACAATCATTCAATGACAAAATTTTCCCCTTTAATTTTACTTTACATTTTTGTCCTTTTGATTAAAGTACTAATTAAAATATTTAAATAAAACGCATATTTATTAATTCCCAAGTTTATGATATTATTGTATTCGCTTCAATCGTCAACACAGCATCAAGATTAATAATCTCTCTTTAACTTGTTTTTGTCTAATTGTTGCAAATTATATGGATGTGTAGGCATGTGGTGGCATTAGATGGGTTTCATGTAGGGGTGTAAATGAGCCGAGACAACTCGCGAGCTACTCGAGATCGACTCGGTCAAAACTCGACTCGAATGAACCGGCCGGTCAAAACTCGACTCGAGATACTAACGACTCGATTCGAACTACCTGATACTCGACCCGGCTCGGCTCGTTTACACCCCTAGTTCATGGCTGAAGAAGATGGCCTAAAATTTTATTTTATATGGACAAGCAACGAACAAAAGCTCAGGAAAGGACAGAAGTTAACCTCAATGAATAGGTAAGTTAATAATTGTTAGTAATAGAGATCAAAGTGTTAAGAAAATGCAAATTTTGAGGGGCTATTTTGAAATAAGAAAACCTTGGGTGACCAAATCTAGGAAAAACTTAAAAGCAGGACACTAAAGGGGTGACTTACTTTACCAATAATTTTAATTAATATTTATGCTAATAAGTAATAACAAGATATAAAGAATTAATAATACTTTTTAGAAAAGGGTAATTAAATCTTATATGGGAATCCATTTTTAAGTGAGTATTTCTCTCCAATATGGAGGATGTGTGATAACAAACAACATAGATGCTCTTAAAGGCTTCGTATGTTGGAATGTTACATATTTGGATTCATCTCACATTGGTGGCAAATGCATTCTAAAGCCTTTCCCTCAAGGCCTCAACTATAAATACTATCCACCCGCCTAATCTTTCCATCCATTTTTTATGCTTTGAATTTTTTGTTGGGCCTAATGGCTTGAACCATTTGGCTTGAGTCTGGTGGCTTCGACTTATAAAAATAGTAAAGTTTGAGCTTCTATCAAAGTGGTTTTGAGCTTCTAGTACGATTTAGATTGTTTTTCAAAAATAGGATCTAAAGATTGTGGTCTTGGTAGTTGGTACCCATTACACCTAGAGATGGCCAAACCCAACCGGTTATAACCGGCCCGGTCGGTTAACCGATAACCGAACCGGAACCGGTTATAACCGGGACCGATTTAATTAAAAAAAATAGCCGTTTTATTTACGTTATTATAGCCGTTAGGAGCCATTTGGCTTCATTTTTGAACATTTTTTTTGGCCTTATTACCCCCATATACCCTCTATAAATAAGTTGTGTGGTTTTTAGGATGAATACCAAGTTACCAACTTACGAAAAACGCAAAATTCTCGCTATAATTTGTGATTTCGTGTTCTCGAGTTTCGACTCTTATTTGTTTCTCGCAAGTTTTACTCTCTCAACTCTCCTCTATTTTAAATTTATAATGTTTAAATAATTTATAAAGTTTAAAAATAAAAAATTGTCTTAACTGATTCTTAACCGGTTATAACCGGTCGAGGTTAACCAGTTAACTGTTAAGCTTAAACAGTTAAGACCCCGGGACCCCTTAACCGTAACCGAACCTTAACCGGTTACGACTGACTACTGTTTTTAACTGAACCGATCTCTAACTGGTTATAACCGGTCCGGGACTGATTGTTGGCCATCTCTAATTACAACCACACATTTATGAGCCCACAAATTCTCACAATACTCTTAAATAATTATTACATATAAATATCTAATATAAATAAAAATAAAACTGGTTAATTTTATATACATTCTAACTAATTAATACTTTTTTAAATATAAATTATATATTTTATTAAAATTATTAAACATATTTTAGTTATTTATGAAATAAAGAAGTCTAACTTTAATTCTAGAGAACTTACATTAACATTTTTAAAATTATTATTTTATTTTTTGATAATTAAATTTATTTTAGTGTTATTAAATAAATAAATGATTATTAATATTTAATGTATAATAATTAATAATTTCTAGTTAGTTTTAGTTAGTACAATTTAATAGTTAATACAGAATAATAATTGGTTAGGCTACTAATCTTTGGGCTTCACTTTGGATTGAATCTTGGGCCATTTGAAGTTTTTCAATATTTTAAAATAAAACCCTTGTTCAAACAAATTTGCCAATATGAACTATGAAGGATGCATTAGTATAGGACTAGGACTCTAGGAGTATTAGGTCAATTGGGAAGAATAGCCCTCCAAAGTTAATTGTATTGGTATATTTAAAAGGGCTCATATTTGGCAAGTGTTCAAAAAGTTGATAAAGGAAGAACCTTGTTAAAACCAGAAGAGTTTTATTCTTGAAATTTCCAATTGATCATTCTTTAAAATGAACGAGTCTGAAATGGTGTATGATTAGAACTTAGTTGTATTTACTTAATTGTATGACATTATCATTAATTTTGTCTAGTTAAATATTTCAAGGCTAAAATGATGACCGTAGTGTCATGCCATTATAATGGTAATCAGACGTACAACTCTAGATGCCCCCATTACAGTGACGTATCCAATGGAAAGACTGATTGATGGTTTTATTATCAATTTATTTATTGTATTTATATCTATAAAAATCAAATGTGTTGAGTAGCTTTGTCTTTGTTTTTTCCCTATGAATTCTATTTTCTATTCATGTATATGATAAATATCGGCACTCACATTGATGTTATTCGTATTATAGTTAAAAATTAGTAAGAATAATGGTTAATTTGATGATAAAACTATTTTGATATCCGATTAAAATTATAGCATAAATAAAATCTATCTTGCCTTAACATTTTCTATCTATACTTTTATCGTAATAAAATCTAACATTTCACAAACAAAGTCATAATATTCATGGTCTTTTGTTTTCTATCTATACTTTTATCGTACTGAAAAGTTCCTCTAAAAAATTCATACAACTTGTGACAACAAACATTAATCGCATATCTTGCCTTAACATTTTGCTCGAATGTCATAAATCGACTAGTTAAGTTCATCCCGTTATGCTCTTCTAACCCATTATATGGTTACCACAAGCATGTTTGATCAAGTTGAGATTGAAGCCCATATGTGATGTCGGGTAAGGTCTGGGACATGGATCCCCAAACATGTAAAAGAGACCGGCTAATCAAAATTTCATTAATTTTGCTTTGATAATGGAGAATCAGTTAAATTTAATTATCAACTAGCGTTTGAATAAGCTAGTTTATTATTCATCCGAACATATACTAGCTTATAAGCTAGCTTATTTTTACCAAACACCCCCTTAAATTATGATAGATACACACAAACTCTAACTCTTTCCTTGAAATAAGAATCTTTAGAGAAGAAATAAATGATTTAAGTCCTACATATCTTGAGCAGCAGTACATGTACATATGAAGGGAGGCGCCGGCTCGTAATAAAACGGATCCGCCGGATGCTGCCACTTCTTATACTCCGTCGTCGCTTGCTTTTCCGACTCCGGCGACTCCTGTCTCGTATTACTACTACTAATAGTAGTGATACGATTCGTGTTCTGAACAGGAGGCAAGGGTGTTAACAAAGGAATGGCGACGTTCCAATCGGAGGAGACGGGAGGAGTGATTTGTATGGAGGCCGGAGCTCTCCGATTAGGTTTCTGGCGGTCGGTGTTCGATTTGTTGGCCATGATTAATTGAGGAATGATATAGAAAGAAATAAGCAAAGAAAGGGTAGGTGGTGGTTGACAAAACAGTCAACAAGATGAGAGTGCACTGAGTGAGATGATGAGCCATGCTATGATAAGGCTCGGCTTTATAAAAAGGCTCCATGTTAATTATAGAATTATATTTAAATAAATAAAAAAATTACACTAATATTTTAAGCGGCATTTGATTTGTACAACGAAATTAGACACCATTGAAGTAGTTTTTTTGAAACTTACTTCTAAAATCTAATCCTATATTTATATTATTGTTTATGATAGGACTCGAACCCACAACCATAAGAGAAGAGGAGCACCTTATAAACACTCTAAATGCCGCTGGATACTACAAGCCCTTTTGGCTATTGAAGTAATTTAACCACGTATTTGGCTGATAGGATTTTGATTCATTAACTAAGAAAATGAATGATAAATTCCTTAAATTGTGAATCCAAAGGATGACATCAAGTTCACTTTGAGAGCAAACATCACAAGCGAATTTTGTCAGATTAATTTTTTATTCCAATTCTATCAGATTTCCACGAATCAAACAACCGCTTAGAGACGAAGGATCTTGCGAGAAGAACAGTTAAATTGAGAAAGTAACAAGAAATCTAGATTATTCATCACTTCTAATCTCGAGCCCATTCCATGAATTGTGTGCAATGTCAGCTCCACATAGTCGATTGCGAGTTTTTCCTTGGTTGAGGTTTTTCACACGTAACCAAAGTCTTTTGTGTTCTTTTATTTATTTTGTACTTTATCACATAATTATCCGAAAGTTATGTTCTTTAGTTGGATAAGTTGTACAAACTACTTTAAATTTCATTCGGATGATTTTTAGCATTAACATGTATCAAGATTAAAGAATTATATAAAATAATTTATCATATTGAATACTTTTATTAAACAGTTCCATTATTAAATAATGAAGTGAATGATTTATATAGTTTCTTGGATTTCACTTATTAGTTTATAAAATAACCTTAGACCTATATAAATATACTTTTATAATTTTAAAATCACATATTGGATCAAAAATATTATATCTATTTTACCCAAAGAGGGTTGTTTTCAAGAGTGAGTAACAAAATGGCATCATGAGCGAGACTCCCAATATAATAAAACATTTACATTTTGTGTTTTGTTTAAGAATACAAGTTGATAATGTTTGGTTAATAATTAAATTAGTGAGCTTTAATAATATATAGTTTAGAAAATGGTATTAAAAGAATATTAATAGAAAAGGTTGAGAAAGCCAAGCCGATGGCAGGTAGAAAACATATATAGCAGACAGAAAGAATCATATTCTATATGGATCTACATCTTTTTAATCCAAGGGATGATATTTGTTGAAGTTGATTTATCCCCACACTTGTCACCATATGATCCAATCTGATGCATCATTCAGCAGCTTATATATATAATACAGATGTACATCTACTCTAGACGTGTTTAATTCTCTAACAAACCTCCTCACACTAAAACACATGTTTCTTGTACAGGGATGAATGCAGGACTTTTTAAAACGATGAGGCAATATAATTAACTTTTGTATCTATTGGCACAATATACCTAAATTTGTTTGATTTCAAGATCTTTTAAGTTCTTTTGGATTGAGTAAAAGACAAAAATTTGATAAAAAGCTTGAGTATCTCTCATTTAACGAAATTTTTTAACATCTATTAAAGGAAGTGATTAAATCCAGAGTTTTTACCAAATCATGACGGATTAACAGTTATCTTATAATTTCATAACTTAAAAAAAGGAAAAGTGTTAATTTTCAATTAACCATAGGGGTATATATAGTTTACTCTTCAAAATATTACAGCTTGTTGAGTTTAGTTAACACTTTTGTATAGCTAATAAGATGCATGAATTTGAACAACGAACAAAAAAAAAATAGATGATGAGTGTTTTAGATAAGAAAAGAAAGATTCCCATCAAATCCCGTAGGTGTCCAACCATGAACCATCATCCACCAAACCAATTATTCTATCTTCTTGATCTTAAATAAAAATATTCGATAAAACAATCATTAAAAAACTCAACAAAGATAAAAGCATAAGAAAAGATGTTAGATAAGTTAAAAGAAAAGATCTAGACTCAGCCACAAGTCGTTATAGAGCGAGGTAAAACTTTATTTTCCATGAAGGTTAGAGCTCATCAGAAAGTACTTGGCAGTATAATTTTAGAGAAACATGGAATAGGAGAAGAGGAAAAAATCGAATATTTCACATAGTACTTTTCAAATTGGATCTGTCTTTTTAAATTGATAGAGTTTATATACAAGTAGCTTAAAACCATAAAAAAAAGGAAGTGATAAATGTTCAACTTCATGCACTAGAACGTTTCCATTTTCATACACATACACACCCTTAAGTTTTACTAAACAACATTTTAAACCTCAAAGACATAAAAATCACAACTTCAACCCCTTTACAAAGTCAAAAAAACCTAGTCTTTGCAATATCCCTGGTTGTCAAACTTAGCACATTACATAACTCAGGATACAAGGACTTGCGTATCTCCGAGTAAACCTCTCCGTCCCACTTCTTATCACCCAACTCCTCCCCCATGCGCACACCAGCCTCCACCACTCTCTCCGCGCTATCATGCGCCGAATCCACCAACCCCATCCCCACCGCCTCCTCCGCCTTCGCCTTCACTCCACGCAGCAAAACATCTCGCCGGACTTCCGGTTTCCCGACCTTCGATCTCACCATCGCAGCGAAATAGTCCGGAATCGTCATCCCGATGTCGATCTCACTCATGTACAAAACGCCCCGATCTCGCCGCATCAACACGTAGTCGTGGCTGATTGCGAGAATCATCCCTGCCGCAGCCGCATGGCCTGTGACGGCCGCGATCGTCGGCATCGGAAGGGAGACTAAGTCGGCGACGAGCTGTTTGAAGAGATGGACCATGTGGACGATGAGATCGACGGCCTTGGAAGGAGATGTAGATTGATCAGATGATGAGGTGGATTTGGCCCAGTTTAGATCGAAGCCATTGGAGAAGTAGTTACCTTGTGCTAGTGTGATGAGGACGGATCCGGGAGTTGACTGTGAGTTGACCTCGGAGATAGCCGATCGGATAGAGGAGATGAGAGTAGGATTGAGGAGGTGTTGATCGTTGCCGATGAGGGTTAGGAAGAAGATGTTGCCGCGCTTTTCTAAGGTACACATGATTGATGATGAGGGTTTCTGGTTGTGGGAGTAGCGTGTATAATGTGTGCGCGTGTTAACTTGCCGTTCAAAATAATAAAAAAAATCATGATATATAATTGAGGGTAGAGATGGGTTGGCGGGAAATTAATCAAATTATCCTATCAACCTCTACCAAAATCCCCATTAATTTCCGAGTTACGTTTTACATCAATTCTAATACTATTAAATATTTAGTTATGTTATTTTTTTAATAATAAACATTCACCTATATTAAAAACATCTCCATGACTCTAAACCATCACCGTAAGTAAAATATTTGTATACTAGAATACTATAAGATTAAGCAAGCAACAAGGATAATTTCTATACTTATAAAAGTTCAGGTCAATGGCGGACTTATGTTAAGGAGTAGCGGCCTAGCGGGTGCACAGACCCAGGGGCGCGGAACCACCTTGAAACAAGGGTTAGCAATTGATAACCCTCAACCTTCCAACTTCTTTTATATAATAGTTTTTATATGGGTCTTCAAGCAAAGATCGGGGTAAAGCAAATAAAAAAAAAAGATTTTGTGTCGAAACGAAAGAGGAGATGAATATAGAAGAACAAACACAATATATGTTGTATGAGACAAGTTCGATGGTGTGATGACAACTAGCAATATTCAATGTTGAGATGCAATAATGCAATCTCAAGCGCAAATGGTATGAAGAGAAAAGATCGAGTAGACTTTAGGGTTGAAGGACTCGATAATTGGTTACTAGACTTGGAGAAAGTCAAGAAAAATGGAAAACAAACATAACAAGGGTATCGAATGGCAGATGCAGTGTACAAAGAAATCATCTTAGGTAAAAAAAATGAAGAAGAATTTTCTTAGGTAAAAATTATCTTGAATAATTTATACCATAATTCTTCCCAGTACTTTCTCGCGAGGGACCCCACCAACCAAAAAAATACATTGAAATTAACCCAAAAAAAAAAGTCAAAATCAACCAAAAAGATCAAAAAAGTCCTTCAAAATCGATAAAAAAAACTTATACAACTCTCCTAAAACTGAAATGAACCACAAAGACTTTGAAAATCCTTCATAATGATGGAATTAGCCAAAACAAGGCATCATCCGCGAAGTGCAACCTCGTCATCACCGAAGCGCCATTCGGTAATCTAACCCCTTCTAAGACTTCCTTATCCATTGCATCTTTCAACACCGTGCCAACTGCCAAGTCCTTTGATGGCAATAATAAGAAAAAAACGACGATAAGGGGTCACCTTGTTGCACCCCCTTTTCGAGATGGGAATTGGGCAGTCGGTAGTTAATAATTATGTCTTTTGTCTAGAATGATATACTACGTTGTGTAGGCTACAATCGGCAATCCAAAAGTATGAGCTATCCTATCCTATAAAGGACATTAATGTTATAGCTCGACTTGTATTTTTAGTTGTAACCTTTCTTTTTCTTTTATAAGTTGTATTTTTTCTAGAAAAATTGTATGCGAAGTAAGTTAGGTGAGTGACCATCAAATCTTTAAATAAATAATAATACTGCTATGATACCTTTATATTCATTTTTCTTTATTTCATTCTAATTTTTTCAATAAGATGTGTATGAAATCAAAATTTTGAGAAGATAATCGTAAGTTCTTTCTTATGGGTTACTTTTTTTTTTTTTCCTTTTTAATGAAAAGCACTAGAACCGAAATTTGTATATTTTTCCTTTGCTTCCATATTAATTCTTTTCTTCGTGACATAGAACATACTCAAAATCAATAAACTTAAACATGAAATACAACAAATACAAAAGGGATTTGGTTCACAAAATATTTGTTTCCATCAATATAAAATAGTTCAACACTTCAGCTTGTTAAAAAAAGAAGAAGTTGTACCCACGTAAGATTAGTTACGCAGGATGCATTAAAGCACCAAAGTTATCATTTCTTTGTTTTTTCTGGATTGAGCGTTGGATTCTAATATTTTTTTGTGTGTGTTTTTAAGTGTTAATGACTTAATCTATACAAGCTAGACATAATAATTACTATTTTATGGATGTGGTGCTAGTTAATGATAAGATTATTGAGATGGTCCTTGCCAAATCTTGCAATTAACTTCGCTTAATAAAAACGGAAGAACATTAAAAAACGGTCAATAATAGAAGCAATGAAAACAACCATTTATATAAAACTCTTTTCGTTCGATGGTTAAATATCACTTTAAGGTGATCAAATGCTTGCTAACCGCATGTTTTTTTGGACTTGTTTAGGCTCATCTCGATTTATCTTATGAGGCTTAAAAGATAATAGTTGGACAAACTCAGTAGCGATGATAGAACTTGCACTACAATTTTTTAAAGCATCTCCAACAAGTTATCTTGAAAGAGAAAATATTTGATGATAATTAAATATATTCCAACATATTTTTTAAAAGATTATCTAAAATAAAGAAAATAAGAGAGAAAACGATAGATTAAATTTATAGATTCTCTAAAATTTTACATAAGAAAAGAGAAATGTTTTCTTTTTAATTTCTTTTCTATTAACGAAGTTGAATGCATTATTATTTTGTATCTTAGTATTTTATGTTTTCAAAATGACAAGTTTATGAAATATTTAAATAATATAATTAATATTAAAATGTTTAAAAAAATAATTATTAGAATTATATGTAAATATTTTTCGATTCTTTATTTTAGAATTATACATAATCCGATACCATGTTGTTTTTGTGAAACCGTAAAATAACGTTAAATATTCACAACAAAATGTGAAAGTTTGCTATATTTTATACCTTCATAATAATTAATTATGAAGTTTCAATGTTATTTTGAGATCTCCTATGTCTAACCAAAGCATATTAGTCTCACATAAATCCAACACTAATTAATATGAATCGCAAATAAGCCAATTTTGTTTGACAATTTTTTTTGCCTCTTATTGATTATAACACCCTTTGAATTATTTTGTATTTTGGCATTCGTTAAGCATTCAACAACCTTGATTTCATTATAAACAACTATCAAACAATTTGTTTTTCTTTTTATCGTAGGGGCCTCATAATACCACTTAATCTTCGGGGGTTTTGGAAGTGTTTACAATGAGAAGTGTTTATTAGCTAATTAACATTTTTTTCAAAAGGTTAAAATTTTTTTATCATCTTAAAAAATTGCTTATTTTATCAGGAAGCTACAAGCATTTTATTCAAATACTTGAAAAAACCATTCAATATTAAGGGGGCGTTGGGTTCATTTCAAGGAATGAGAATGAAAATCAAAATGAAAATGAGAATGCAAAAGAATGAGAATATGAATGAGCATTGGAATGATGCTGTTTGGTTAATCCAATATAATCAATGAAAAGTTGTTTCATATTAAAAAAAAATATATGTTTTTCCAACATAAAAATACAAAAAATATTTCATTTAACATTCATAAAGATAACAATGCATGGAAAAAAAAAATAACTAGAAACAAATTTTCCATCAATTTGGTTAGAAATGAAAATTAGTAGATTCTGCAAGAATGATTTCATTATATAATATCAAACCAAAAAAAAAAAAAAAGTAATTTTCTTTTATTATTCCCATCCTAAGCTTTCAATACCTCAAGCCAAACGCCCATTAAGTTTAGGATCTTGCTTCTATAGGTAACCAACTATAAATAAACCAAAAGTTATGGGGGTATAGATACAATATTTCCGATTTCAATAATCAAAATTGGATCAGAACGAACACATTGCTGTCAAGATTATCGGATAATGCATTCTTAGGTGGTTGACAAGTGAAACATAACAACATTCTTGTTTAGTTTTTCTTTCTTTCAAAAGAGTTTTATTACCTACCTTTTCGATACACAGCACAGGCATAGTCGTCGAACCAGAAACTCCCCAAACCAAAATCCCCAACTGAAAAACATGAAGATCATGGTGGCCATCAAGCGAGTAGTTGACTACGCCGTCAAAATCCGAATCAAATCCGACAAGGTAAACACAAATACCCAAATCCCCAATTTCAATTTCAATTTCAATTTCAATTCAATTCAAACACAATGTTTATGTGTATATATATATATATACTATTATAGAGTGGAGTGGAGACGACCAACGTTAAGATGTCAATGAACCCCTTTTGCGAAATTGCTCTTGAAGAAGCACTTAAAATCAAGGAGTCTGGATTGGCTTCAGAGGTCATTGCGGTCAGCATGGGTCCGGTTCAATGTGTGGACACACTCCGGACCGGTCTGGCCATGGGTGCGGACCGGGCCATCCATGTGGATGCACCGGCTACGCTCTTCCCACTTTCGGTGGCTAAGCTTCTTAAAGCACTTGTGGAGGTTGAAAAGCCTGGCCTTTTGATTCTTGGAAAACAGGTTGGTTTTTCAAGATTTTAACTTGATACAAAATTGTTTCTTTTAATTGAATTAGTTTGTGGGTTTTTTTTATGTTGATACAAATTGTTTCTTAATGGAATGCATTTGTGGGTTTTTTTTTATGTTGATACAAATTGTTTCTTAATGGAATGAATTTGTGGGTTTTTCATGTTTGAAAAGCCTGCCTTTTGATTCTTGGCAACAAGTTAGTTTCTTTGGAATTAAACTAATACAAAGTTGTTCTTTTATGGAATGAATTTGTGGGTTTTTTATGTAGATACAAATTGTTTCTTACTGGAATGAATTTTTGGATTTTTTCTTGTTGATACAAATTGTGTCAATTGAATGAATTTGTGGTTTAATTCATGTTGATATTGAGGTATTTTGACTGCCCAAAAGGGTTAAAGATTTCTAGAATCATGTGGATTTTTGCGTTTTGTGGCTTGATTCCGATTATGTGTTACATTAATCCAACCCCCTGAATTCATGGTTTTACCACTATTTCTGCCAAACACTTTTATTGCATGAATATAAAAAGTTCATTCGGGATTACTTTGAGTGTGAGTGCTTATTGATGACGAATGGATTAAGAACCGGCTTAATTCAATGGCAAATTGATGTTGGGATCGGTTAATTAGAGCGCGCTGAATGTGGCCTTAAAGTTGTGTATTATGTCATAAGATTTGGGGTAAAGGAAGGTAAAGGATTATCATGAATGGCGTTGATAATCAAAGCAATGGCAAGAACTTTGCTTTTTCTTTAATGAGATAAATGATGCTTAGTTGAAGGAGTATTAGCGACTTTAGCTGTATATGCTTACTTCATCTTGAATATAACTATGGGAATTGTGAGTAGAGTATATCCTATAGGGCCAGGTTCAGGGGAAAACCGCAAAAAAAATGAAAAATTGAGGAACAACCCGGTAACCGTTCCTCTTACCAGGGCGTTCCGCAGTTTTTCATTATCTCAGGGTTGCTTACTCTTATGTATTTTACAATATATAGCATATTTGCCCCTTTCACACACTTCTTACCATCGTGGGGGTCTTTATGGATACAGCCACTCTAGTCTTTAGAGTAGAGTTCAGTTTGCATACATCTTAGCTCCCATATCCCACCTCTTGATGGGACTAATTGGGCTCGTTTGGTTTGGTTTAATTTATTTTGTTGCTTAGTTGAGTAATTGTGAGATGTTGACAAAAAATTGTGTAGGCAATTGATGATGATTGCAATCAAACAGGGCAGATGGTGGCAGGGCTTCTAAACTGGCCTCAAGGGACCTTTGCTTCCAAGGTTAGTGCCAATTTGTCGAAAATTATCAACAATTTCTCCATGTGGCTTCAAATTCTTACTTTTAGCAAACAAGGTGTCTATCTAATTGAACTACAAACTACTTGTATAAAAGGTGGATTTGTTGGTTAATAAACCGGACATAAAAGAAATCCTAGTCTATTAGGCAGTTTTGCTTGTTGCTTTTGGAAGCCGTTGGACCAAGTTCATTTTCTATTCACACGTGAATATTGGATGCTTCCATGGCTTACTCTTCTTATGAATTTATATGCTTAACTTTGTTTTTCTTTTCATTTTAATTCTCAAGGTTGTTCTCGACAAAGAGAAGAAGGTAGCAACGGTTGATAGAGAGGTGGACGGTGGCCTTGAAACATTGTGCTTGGACTTGCCCGCGGTTCTTACGTAAATCTTTATCCTCTCTTCTACCATTTCTTGGTTCATCATATATGGAACTTGTAACACCCCCCTCCCGAGACGGAAGGGGAGGTCACTATCAAACTTATACCAACCATTAACTGAAAACCAACAGAGCACTATAATCCATATATACAAATAGTAACCATCAAAGAATAACAAAAGTCTCAAAGATACATCAATTACATTTCTCTTTAAACTAGCTTCAACTAATATCAAAAACTACAAAATGCTTATAATCGAACCTCTTAGGTATGCTGGCACCTTGGATCGCACTCCTTAGCTTCCCTCCGAATACCTGTCGCGAAGAAAGAAATGCGGCTGAGCCAAACGCTCAGTGGGCGGATACAAACAAATAACAAACACAAATTCTAAGGTCTCGTGAGATCTAGCGCGAGTAAGAGGCACATCTCATATGAAGTAAACATAATTTATTGAGACACCCACAAAAGAAAACGAAACAAAACAAAGAGAATCTGAACCAATAACTCAATATAGATGTCAAATCAAAAGTCGAACGAAATGATAATATCCAAACTTTACTATATCAAAATCAGTAAACTTGTCAAAGACGTAAGTCATCACATAGGACATAACATTAATTAAATACTAACGAATCTGAAAAGCTTAAATCAAACTGATATCATATGACTACATATCAAATATCAAAATTATCACATCATATCACAAATATCGAGCTCGAACGCATACACTTGCATATCATCCGACGTGACAAGTGCCAGACATCTGGCCACAAAGGCCCGTACGTTGGGCATACACATCCAACTGTACTAATTGTGAGATGGCGGTGTTGGGCACACACCGACACTCACCTTACATATTCTAGGGTCGACCCATACGCCTCCTTACCGGTCACACAAATAGCTCCCACATGAGCACAAATACAAAAAGGAGACGCCGTGGACTGATCACACCGCCACGGGTGGTGTCACGCCATCGGTGCCACAATGACGTGCCTATGGTACCTCCATAGGTAGTTAGCAAAACACAAAAATCTCAAAAGCATATCACAACTCATGTGATCACATCAAATGAATAACTATCCATACAAATTATAAAACGAATAACAAATATGAACCAAATCCCTTAAAATGTTCATAAATTCGTAGTCACTTAATCAAACGGATTACAAACCGAAAAGAGTTTAAAATGATCAAATATCGTAAACTATTAACATAAATTCAGATACAAACAAACACTATATCTACAAGGAAAACGCATAACGAATCAAATCCAAACGAAAACAATAAACACGACTTTTAGAAATCGAGACGTACGATTTTCAGCATTTAACACGTTTAGAAATCGAACATTTTAACATATTTCCAGTTGGTTTTATAAAAGCATATCTAAACGGAAGTTTTAAATCAACGTCTTAGGAATCCAACGAATCTAGAACGGACTGAATCGGGTCTAAAATGAATCCGATATGAATTTTTGAAAGCAGTGGCGCTGTTCTCGTCTAAAACGAGACCAGTTTTGGAAAACGTAGATTTTAGATGATTTAGCTTAAGAATCACAGATTTCTCGTGTGACAGTAAATCGTAGTAGACGTCTGGGGGTTTTTAAAAACGTATCGTATGAGTAAATCCGATAAACGAGCGAAGAGTTATGATATTTACAAGTAAGACGTAATTTTCAGAAAATGTTTCGGCAGCTTTACAATTATAATAAGATGTTTCTAAATATAAAATCAAAGAAGACTTCTAACCGAACGAACAACGAGAACTAAATAAACTTAAACACAATGAAATAAAACACATTAAGCACGAAGGAATAGATCGAATGACACGAATGAAACATAAGGATTCCGTACACGTATCAAATAAGCGCAAACGGAATTTAGCAATCACATATTCATATCAAAGAAATAAGGAATCCGTACCTTAATTAGCGTCTAAAAGTCGTTAACGAAACTCCATTAAATTCCTCCAAGAACTCATTACGATCGCAACTTCAAACGCAACTCAACTTCAAAACCTAATATTGATCCATAGATCTTAATATATATATATACATATAAAACAATTCTCGACTCTTCCATAGTTTCCTTGAGGATCTAACTAAAATCAATAGCATAAAATATATGAAACTACAAATACTTAAAAGACCTACTGCGCCGCCAATTACTCAATAATGACCTTAACCCCAATTCATTTGTTTTTAAACCACTTATTGACTAAATCAATGGAAACAAAAGAAAATTATTAAATAAATAAATTCTTAATAAACCACTACTGCCGATTTTCACTATGGGGTTACATCCACTCTTTGAAATTTTCCTTAATGACATAATTAGCCCTTGCACTATTATAAGATATTCAAATTAAAACAAAAGAATTGCTTAAAAATTAGGGGTATTACAGAACTCATTTAAATCTCGTTCTTAAAAGAGCCTTTATAGAGACAAAAAGGTTACTACGTATATGCGGGTTTAGTAGACACAAAGGTTCCTACATATATACAGGTTTAGCAGATATGGGACTTCAACAATACGTGGCTCTAATACCATGTTAAGATACGTAGAACCCTTTATAGAAAGAGAGATGAGGAGTTTCTACATAATAATGAAAAACTAAGGAACACGTTGACGACTATTCATCTGGATGGTATGCACATGTCCATATGCGTAATTTAAGTCGTTTTTTTTTGTTTTATACACGTGTGCGTGTTATGAATTACTTGTATACATGTGTGCATACTGTTCATCTAAAGGGGTGTTCCTTGGTATTACATTTTTTTGTGATTTTCCCTTGAACCTGACCCTATATATACATAAAAATATACATATATACATGTTTGATGATCTGTGTTTAGCCAAATACGATGTGTATGAATGAAAAGCACATATAATATATAGACACACACATATATATTATTTTGTATGTATATGAATGAAAAGCAAAGAATGTTGTAAATGCAGGGCGGATCTAAGGCTGAACCAGCCGAGATATGCAACGCTCCCAAACATAATGAAGGCGAAATCAAAGCCGATAAAGAAAATGACAGCAGAAGAATTGAAGGTAGAACTGAGATCTGATATGGAGGTTGTGCAAGTGACAGAGCCCCCAAAGAGAAAGGCAGGGGTTATTCTTTCTTCTGTGGATGAATTGGTAGACAAACTTAAGAATGAAGCTCATGTAATCTAAATAATTACCACCCATCATCAAACTAATCTCTCCATTTTCTAATAAGTAGAAATATACATAGTTACATCTTAACTTGTGTAAATCGTGGAAATCGTCGATTTCGTTGGTTTAATTAATGAAATTGTTTCGTATATTTGTTGGGACGAATCCAATTGAAATTATACCATTTGTATTTCAAAATGGCTCACAACCCAACATTATGCATTTTCCAAATCAACTACACTAAAATACATTTTCACCAAATAACGTTCATTCCTCTACCAACCAGGCTAGCTCCAGTTAGAGCTCTTCCTGTTATATTAATTTTGATAGTTGGTGTATTAGCCCCTTTGTAGCTCTTGTTTAAACTTTGTTTTTGCTTTCTAGCTTCTCGCTAGTGTGCTAATAAAGCCTTTGGTTCCTTGACGGAGTTGATGGCCTAGCCGAAGCTCTTCGCCTTGGTTCCTTTTTTGCCTTTCAAAAAAAGAAGTTAGAAAACCAAAAATTTTCATTTTCTTAGAAAACTTTTGAAAACCGAATAAACCAAATGAGTATTCTAAATTTTCATTTTCCTTAAAAAGGATTTCCTAAAAAACCGGAAAATTTTCCACAACCAAACGCATCCTAGGCATTTAAGAAAACAACAAATCTCATGTGCAAAAATTACTTGTGATTTTACATTAACTGCATCAAAAATGGACTAAAATTGCGGGCCTAATGATTTTGTAGGTGACTTCAGTGTGAAATCATATATATAGACTGAACATATATAGAGTTAATAATAAAAATGTCGATTTTACGTTACAATGAAAAAAAGGCAAGAAGCCCACAAGTAAATTTTTTATTGGACTTCTATCGGTGTCAAACAGATTAGAACTATATAAATTCAATTTACTGTTGAACATATAACATATATAAATGGTTATAGATTAAATACTACTAGAAATTAAGCATAGAAACAAAAAACATTAATTGAGTAATTTGTAGACAAAAACTGAAATATGTTTGCCAATAATGCACGAGGGAATCGGTAGGTTTGAATGGTAAAATGGAAAAGTCGACATTCTTTTAAAAGAAAACAAACAACCAAGGTGGTGGTCAAATATATTGTTGGTATTATATATATAGAGATACACCGAAAAGGTTATACGACAACTTTAATTTCTTAGGAAAACATGAAAACCTATTTTATGTACAAAATTATATATGATTCACATAAAAGTTTCATGTACAAAAAAACCATGTATAAATCATATATGATTCACGACACTTACCTGCAACTTAAGTTGCGAAAAATTCATCCACGTCCAGTTTTTTCCCATTAAGAGTGAATCATATATGATTTTGTATATAATTTTTTTCTTCGTGTTTTTCTTAATAAGTTATCGTTCTCGTTTGGACCTTTTTCTATATAATATATACGTCATGCATGTGTCGGTTATTCTCTTGCAAAAAACATCGAGTGTTTGAACATCTTTAAGTTAAATGAATTATTCAAGTAGAGTTTCTCCTTATAAAGATAAATTACAAAAAAACTTATTTGAATGTAAGGTTTGGAAAAGGTTGAAACTTTTGCTTTTGGGAGTGAGTATGTATATGTATAATTCAGTGATGGCAGAGGAGGAGACAACTGAGAAAATAAAAGGAATTGAAGACAAACTGGAATTGGTTTTAATGCTTGTTTCTTTTGGCAACATGCCACTGCATGCTACCTATTTTAACTTTTCTTTTCTTTTTTTCCTTTTTTTTTTTTTACTATGTGGTTAAATTTAAAAAAAAAACTACAATTAATGTGTAATTTATATATGAGAATGGAATAATACCAAGTGTAGTTGATTGCTTGTTGTAAAGAAGGAGACATAAAAGCTTAAATAATATACGTTGGGAAATGGGAGTGTTGTAAAAGTTGCATTCCATCCATTCTGTCTCCTAATAAAGCCTTCTTCTTTATATACATATTTTGTACACATATATCTATATATATAGCCTTTGTATGTATTATATAGCCTTTTTATTAGCCTTTTATCATCGTCAATAACCAAATTAACGACTTATCAGTCGAGTTTTGGCCTTCAATTTTGGGCATTGTACTCTATTTATTTATTTAATCAAGTTATATTAACCAACATATATAACTCACACTTTAAGGACGACACTTGAAACTAGATATGATGAAAAAGGGTCATTTTTCATGTCCTAAAAATAAAACATAGGAGGGATGGGAAAAATGCAAAACATCTATTTCTTTTTTATTTTTATGATTTTAGTTATGATTTTGTGGTGAGATGCTTTAACTAAATCGATACTTTAATTAGGCATTGTGTAAGGTTAATTTGAATTAATTATTTTGACATCAAATCAATAATTATTATTTTAGGAAATCAAGTATCGATTTAGAGACATTGAATTATCTATTAATGAGTAGGATGAAAATGGAGAGCTAAGATTGGAAGACTCCCAACTCGAGAAGCTCTACACAAGAGGGGTATTGAGTTGGACTCTGTTTTATGCCCAAGATGTGAAGCGGAAGTGCAATCGGTGAATCACGCTATATTTGGATGTGGGGAGGTAAAAAGAATGTGGATGGCAATGGCAAATTGGTGGAAGATGGACATTAGCAACGTGGAAAACTTCATGGGATTGTTAGACACGACAAGAGATGGTGTAGCGGTAACCTTATCCCGGCTTTTTGGGAAGAAACGATATGGTCATTTGCATATCAAATTTGGTCGCACCGTAATCGAAAGGTCTTTGACAAAGACGTAAGAAGACTCGGGGTTCACTTTTTCGAATTTCAAAGGACGACCTTCGAATGGATCGATAAAAGAAAAGTGGACAGAAATATTGACTATATTAAGTGGATTTCGAACCCATGGGAAGCAAAAACATAGCGTCAATTCGGAAAAGCTTGTAAGTTGGTTTCGATCCAGGGGCTGCTCGTTTTATGAGTGTTTGCACCTTGCAAACCCTCTGTTTATTGTTGTTTGTTGTTGTAAGCTTTTTCTTGGTTCCATGTGTTTTGGAGCATAGGGTCCTGTTGTGAGTTTGGTGTGTGTTCTATGTTCTGTTGGCTCTTGGATAAGTGCCTTGGTTGTTGGTTTTTTTGTAATAAATTAAGCCTTTAAAAAAAAATGAGTAGGTTGAAAGTTTATATGTTTTTAACCAACAATCAATTAAAGATAACTGAAGATCTATAAATCTTTAACAATGTAAGTAAAAAAATCAACTCATCTAATAACTTATAAGATATTTTCACCATTCTATTTCTCACAACTCAAAATAATATCAAACAAAAAGTCCCTCAAAATTGCTAGAATAAAACAACCGATGCTTTAAATTCCAATAACATTTTTATGATTAATTTGAAATTAAAAGAACTCTAATAATACCTATATATAGTACTATTAAATTTCCTCAAAGTTTGTCTCTTCCTCTCCCAACAGTACCACCGTGGGACCGGCTACCACTCGTTATCTTCTATCTATATTTCCAATTCGTCTCTATCGTCCACCATAATAAAACATACTTTAATTTATAAAAGGAAAAATATTTTAATATACAATTTCGTTTAGACCATCGTAACATAAACGGCCGGTAAGGGGTGGGTAGGATGTGTTCCATGGTACGGGAGGCGCAGGTTCCATGGTTCGGGTAGGAGGACGGATTTCCAAACCCTCCCAACTCAATCTCTCTCTTCCCTCGTTTCTCTCTCTCTCTCTCTCTCTCTCTCTCTTCAATATATATAAAGTAATAATAAAAATTAAAAATTCAAAGGTATGAAATATGTATTTTGTTTAAATACCAAGAAAATAAAAATAAAAAACTATCAAATATGTCACATGACATCAAGATCAAGGTATATAAGAACTAATGTTCTTATTTAAAAACCTACAGAAATAAAGGTTCTTATTAAAACTTTTCATGATGATAATTTTACAAGTCACTTCATTTTTTTACTTCCAAGAGGAGATTTCTTGCAAAATTCGCGAGAAAAACTACACTCAATGAACAAGTGTTTTTCAGTCTCCATATTATTTCCACACAAAAGGGCTAAGATCTGAGATGATTATTACTCCTTTCTTCGACAAATTTACGCAAGTTCGTAATCTCTTCCACAATTCTCCATGCAAAAAGGTTGAACTTGCTTAGAACAAGATTTATCCAGAAAAAGAAGAAGGAGAATCAAATCTTTTATAGAGGTGAGGTCTTCGAAAGCAAACATGAGTGAGGTGGTGGAGAAACCAATCATTGGGTCAAGAGCCCAAGTCCATTGAAAGACCTACAGATTTGAATGAGGTCTAAGAGCTGCTCTAAACCAATGCAAGCCGAGTTATCGTTCATGACCAGTCCTTCAGTGACCAAGCAATTCTTTTCAGATTCGAGTGAGAAAAAATGTGGTTGATAGATTTTTAAATCATTATTGATGAAGATTTGTTAATTCTATACAAATTAATGAGGAAAAGACTAATTTTACACTTTAAATTTACTATTGATATTTTTTTACGATACATGTTAATTTTTCTTACTCGCATAATTAATGTATTTTACTTTTGGACAGAATAATTTTAGTTCATTGAACTTAATAAAGATTTAATTGTAAACTTAATTTGGTTCAAAAAAATAAAATAACTGTAAAAGAATAAAATCTAAGAGTACTATTTAAAAAGAATTTAATTGTCATCAAAATAAGAAAATATTCTTTTTTAAATATAATTTTTAATACAAAAGGTAATATAATAAATAGTTCAGTGATAATTTATTGGATCAATTTTTTATATGTATGGTCCCATATGGGGGCTTATGGTGTGTGGTAATTGCTTAATGATAAGTAACTGGTGTGGGGCCTACAGCCAGGGTCAACCTGCGTGGAATTGTATACTTACAAAATAGACGATGTGATACATACAACCCATAAATTCATAAATAAATCCAATTTTAATCACAAGAATATAACTTAACTTTTCTGGTCCCCCCTCTCTTCAATAATATAAAAAAAAATTGAATTATATGTGTGTTCGTAGTAAAATGTAAAGTTAATAAAATTATTTATAATTTGTTCTTATGATTTAAAAAACATTAATTGTGAGAGGAGGTTTGTAATAATCTCCAAGATTAATTGTGAGAGGTCAGACGAGGTTTTTAATTAAGAGGTCGTTATAGGCCATGTATGTGTCCTCCATGTTCCCCTTCATATCGGTATGTGTAATTCTTCGTAAAGGGGCTATCTCAACAGTTATTCCTCGATGTCAATCTTGTGTGAGTGGTCATCCTTTCGATGCTCAAAGTATGGGGAGTGTTAGAGAATATCCTTTAGCATACTCCACATATAGACTTTATCTAAATAGGGTTATACCATCTCGATATATAAATGGTAAATAATTATAGAATATATTTCCTTAACGGTCTACTTAGTTAACTGATTGCAATGTGTAAATATGTTGGTGCCTATTTCTGGATCCTTTGGTTGCAAAGGAAGAACAAGGTGTTCACGGGTAGCATGAAAAACAATAAGACAATTAGTGGTGATTTCCGATTCTTGGCTTACCATTAGACCAGAAGTAGGTATGTCTTTGGTAATTCTGTTTCTTGGGAGAACTAGTGTTGTAATCCTTTATCTGTTAAGTTGTACATTTCTTCTTTGTATTTTATTCTAGCTCCTTGCTAGTTTCGTTTTTAATAAATTTCTCTCTTGTTGTCCAAACAAAATTAAAATTTTTAACGAAGTTACTATCAGGCACCTAATCCAAAAATGATATGCAAACCATAATATAGTTGCGAGTGTAATAAATAAATTAAAGAAACCATATACCGTGATTTTCAACAAAACATAAAGGACCAAATATGTAGGTTGGTCATAAGACAATTTGAGGTTTAATTGTGTTGGTGTGAAAAAGAAAGAGAAATGGGTTATGATTCAGTTTTATGGCAGAGGGGTAATTAAATCAAGCAAGTAGGCATAGCAAACAGCAGATGTATATAATATATATACGTATATATATATATACATAATATATAAAGGAAAGGGCAGTTTGGATTGAGTGAAAGGCACCAGTCATAAATATTATATACGTATTTGTCTATAAATCTCTCCTGCATGGAAGGTCAAGTCGTTGTTGGGTTTAGAATCCCAATATAACACATACCAGAATTCCACGCCTTCCCTAGCTTCTTCCTTTTTCAAACTTCTTTCTTTTTATCATTTTAGTTTTTACCCCCCTTCCCTTATCTTTAAATTCACTTATTTTACCAAACATTTGCGAAAACATTTAAACACTAAGCAAATATGATTCATTAAAAATTGTGTTTTATTGAGAAAGACTTTCTAGCTAGTAAAAGAAGTTAGAAAAAGAAATAGTTGTATGTATGTATAGTGAGATACATACGTGTTTATATATGAGAAAACTAAAGTTTAAAGTTTGATTTAAAAATATTTAACTTAATTTAATTATTATATGTTTTTTATTTTATTATTATAAACAAAATTTTATAGATTAAATGTAGTAATAATTATAAACAAGAAAGAAAGAAAGAAAGGGTCAACGTGAAAGAAAGAGTTGCAAGGAATTCAAACCAACAAACCCTTTTTCTGTCCATATTTCCTTTTCTGAATTCCCCTGACGTGGAATTCCCTTTCTTTCACCCTTCCTTTTCACCACCCTCCAAATTAATTACTATCTATATATGTCATCACTAACCATCCCTTTTATGTTTTTAACCCCATCTATGTCGTCTTTTTAATTGATTAATGTTTTTAACCACACTCTCTCAACCGTTAAGAGGTAAATCTTATTTGGCCAAAAAAATGAATTGTCTCTTAAAGGTTTCAAAAACTCTAAATGATTTTGGATCCTGGGCTTCTCTTAACCATTCGGAACCCTGATTTCATTCCCGACAAAATACCAAACCGCCATATATTTTAGTTTGCACTATATCAAAAGAGTCTTTTAATCATTTCACAACTATACCTCTTAACGATTTCATTAAAAGACAGTTTCTAAAACGTTAAAAGATAAATCATGTTTTGAACAAAAAAATGTCTCCTAATGTTCTAAACACTCTAAATGGTTTAGTATACTGAACCTCCCCAACCGTTAATTAAAGACAACTTGATTTTATACTTAACACAATTACCAAAAACCATCTCTCATTTTATACTATGTATCATAAAAACCTCTTAATTTTTAGCCATTTAATTCATCTAATACTAAACCATTCAACAAATGTAAAAGTTTCCCTAATAGACTACCCATATACATATGCTTACGTTTATGGGAAAAAAATATATAAAAAAGACAATAATTTCAAGAAATACAATTATAGGTCTCTATATCTATCACTCTCATTAGAATTCCTTTTGCCCCCTTTCCCTTTCCTCATCATCCTCACATTTTTGGATATTTCAACGTAAAACTCAAGATTAGATTAGATTAGATTAGATAGATAGAATGTGGATGATGGGTTACAATGAAACCGACGACCTCAATACCTGCAACAACAATGGCGCCCGAAAGTTAAGACCACTTGTTCCAAGACCACCTCCTCCCACCGTCTTCCACTCCTCTCCTCATTTTGGTACTTCTTTTCTCTTCTTTCCTTTCTTCTTCTTTATATATATATATATATATACATACATAACACACAAGTGATAATGAACCACAAAATTTTTACAAACGTATGATAACCGGTTAAAAGATAAATTTTTTGTACGATTTTTTCCCATCAAATGTTAGAATGTATTATATTGTTTCACATCTATATGCTTCATATGGTGATAGTTTCATATGAGTTGATTTCATATAGTGAAACTTATTTTTATTTTTTTCACATGGATGTTGCTCACCGTATGAACACAAACAACATATGTGAAACAATAGTTAAAATCATAGTTTTTACTGAACAAAAATTCATGTAAAGAAATATTAATTTGTATGTCGGTTTTCAGCGGTTTGTTGAAATTTTGTGATCTATATTTGATTATCGTCCTATATATTATATAATTTGGGCAGTGGGAGGTGAACAAAACAAGAGAGACTTCAACTCGCAGCAAATGGTGGTGGTGAGCTCGCGGTGGAATCCGACGCCGGAGCAGTTGCAAACCCTAGAGGAGTTATACCGGCGAGGGACTCGAACGCCATCGGCCGATGAAATCCAACACATCACCGCACAGCTCCGCCGATACGGAAAGATCGAAGGAAAGAACGTTTTCTACTGGTTTCAAAACCATAAGGCTCGAGAAAGACAAAAACGACGTCGTCAGCTTGATAACTCCATGAATGATCTTCATCAACAAACTCCATTTTATACCACTGATATCAATACCATCAATCTTGATCAATCCATACAACTCAAAGATTCAGGTTAGATTCAACTTCAACACACTTTAATATAAAATATAATAAACGAAAAACTGAGGAACATCCTTGTAACTGTCTATGTAGGCTGGATAGATTGTGCAATAATATATATTATATTTTCTAAAATTAACAAAGAAAATAATTTAGGGTATCTTTGTGTTCAAAGATATTATTATTATATAGTTATAATATAAGTACAAAAATTTCACTTCAAGAAAAAAAATATCAAAGAAAAGATGAAATATGAAAAAGAAAATAAGGAAGCAAACATCTTTGCTTGCTTTTTTTTCCTCTATAAAAACATCTTAAGCTTTCTTTCAAGAATGTTTCCTTTTGAAAAACCAAAAGAAAAAAAAAAGCAACTTTTCATGATTAATTTAAGAGAAGACAAATTTAAAATACATGAAAGAATTCAGCATCAGAAAATTTTGGGTTTATGGTACTGCAGAAAAGAATCAAGAAATATGAATTGGGTTCATCTGTAATTTTTTGTTTTTGTTTTTGTTTTTAAGCAAAGAGTTGGACTGATTTTGGAATCTGTATTTGGGTGCAGAGGTCAACAGGACATGCTATGAAGTTGAAGAGACCAGAAACTGGGCAATACCTACATTTTCAGAGGTCTGCTAGCTCCTTCTTACCTTTCTTTTCTTTCCATTTTTCAAATCAATAAACTTATATAAAACCACCATTTTAACTATTTTTTAAAACAAAATTTTCCTTATTAATCCAACTCTGTAATATTTTTTTCCATATTCTATGATCCTATTTAAAAATTACAAATATTTCCATTAAATATCTTTAAAAAGATTTTGTTTAGATCAATGTTACTTGTTTTCAACTAATGGAAACAAAACAAATAATATGCCATTTACATCAATGACTTTGTAAGTGATTTGACATATGATATGTTACATGTAATAAATGTGTTTCATGTATAAGATATATTATTAATCAAGCTATTAATTTATAACCAAGTTATTAATTAATTGTTCCACAGATTTTACCTTGTTATTTTTTAATCTATAGTGACGTACTACTTTCCTATTGTTTTAGATTTTTAGATAGATAAGACTATCCACTAGGGGTGAGCAAAACCGGGTACCCGGCCAAAATTCATGGAACCGGAACCGGAACCGGAACCGGCGGTTCCTAGAATGAAGGAACCGGAACCGGAACCGTTGCACCGGTTCTTCATATTTGGGAACCGGTCCCGGAACCGCCGGTTCCGGTTCCGAAACCGGGTACCCGGTGTCTAAATTTTTAAATGTTTTTTTTTAATATTTTATGTTATAAAAAAGAAATTATTAGTTATTAAATAGTCACAACGTAACGAAATAAATAGTAAAACGATGAAACTTATCCGAAAAAACTATATAAATAATTACGAAAAATTTTGAAAATGAAAATAACAAAAAAAACAACTTGAAATGTTAAATACGATATAAAAATATCGAAAAAAGAGAATAAATAAGTCGAGTGGAAAAGTGGTCGTAAGTTTATGCGTAATGTAAAAGGTAAAATAATAATTTTAAATTTAGTCTATTAAACATAATAATCATATATATAAAATTACCTTTATTAATCTATAAATATATACATATATATATAGCCTAACCGGTTCCGGCGGGTACCCGGCGGTTAGCGGTTCCACAAAAATGAGAACCGGAACCGGAACCGGTCCCGACCGGTTCCGTATTTTAAGAACCGGAACCGGAACCACTCACATCGGTTCCGGTTCCGGAACCGACGGTTCCATAGCGGTTCCGGTTCCAAAAGCGGGTACCCGGTTCCGATGCTCACCCCTACTATCCACAACAACAATCTCAACCAAACCAATCTCAAATTAAAATATTACTTTCTCTCTCTTCCACCTCATAATATTCAACTCCAATCCAATCTTCAATTTTTCACACTCCAACCACAATCTTTCACAATCCGATCTCATCTATTATATTATTTTATAAAAATTATATTTTTTTATTTTTTATACATATAATTATTATTTTTTAATTATAAATATATAAATAAATAAAACGAACGAACAATCACTATATCTTCTCTGCTATCCCATTTAGCGGGCTTCGAATTCTTTTGTGGGGTTTCGGTATTTTCATGGATAGAAACTTGGTTATTATACATGAAAAACTCGGAGTTTTCATACTGTGAATTTTGGTAATACTGAGAGCTATCGGGATGCTGAGAATTCAAAGAAAAATTGGGATTGTTTGGATCCATAGCAGAATTGAAAGAAAGTAGGAAGATAACAAGAGGATTGAAATGAGGAGAAAAATTGGTGTGATGAAAATATGTCAATATTGGTCTCTATTTGTAGGGAATTGAAAACCATGAATTTTAATATAATTTTTATTTTTTAATTAATTTATAAAAGTCTGATTTTTAATTAAATAAGATTTTATCTTAAAAATTTTAGTTAAACCAATAATATTAAGACATGTGTCAATGTTAATTAAATAATTTTGAGCAATCTGGGATTGCTACACGATACAGATCGAGCGAGATTGGTTCGCCAATTTTCATTTTCCTTTTCTTTTTAAATACATGTTTTGTCCTTTTCTAACTTGAGATTGGTTCGGTGCGCTGCTGTGGATAGTCTAACTAGGGTTTATGACTTATTTAGGTAACCAACTATTCCATTTGTGCTAATATTACCATTAAACTAGTTTTTGTACTCAATATACCATTGAACACTTTTTTTTTACTCATAATACCATTATGAGTGGTAATAGCCGTTTTTATTCTTACGTGGCATTTAAAATTATTAAAAAATGCTTATGTGGATATGACGTGTGTTCCACGTGGATCTGACGTGTGTTTTTGACTTTTTAAGAGTATTATCAGTATAAAAAGTCAATGGTATTATGAGTATAAAAAGTTAAAAACACACGTCAGATCCACGTGGAACACACGTCATATCCACATAAGCATTTTTTTAATAATTTTAAATGTCACGTAAGAAAAAAAACGGGCTATTACCACTCATAATGGTATTATGAGTACAAAAAAAAAGAGTTCAATGGTATATTGAATACAAAAAATAGTTTGATGGTAATATTAGTACAAATTGAATAGTTGGTTACCCAAATAAGTCATAAACCCATATAACTATAAGAACTTTTAACCTGAACCATAGATACGACCCGACAGAAAGGCTATTACGACTAGGGTTTATGGTAGTACTTTGAATATGTTGGCCATGATGACAAAGGTATTTTAGGCATCATAGTGATCACAGGACACACACACACACATATATATATATATATATATATTTATACAAAAACAATATTTAATAAAAAAAAATTTCGGTCAATGTACAAAATCACAAGTGATCGATTTACGTACGATATATATGATTTACACGATATTGCCAGCGCATTCAAGTCGCACCTAAAGCCATTAGCATACAATTTTTCCCGTTAGTGTAAAATCACATATGATTTTAAACATAACCGGAGTTTTTCTTGTTTTCTTATATAGTTGATGTTCTCTATGTATATATGTATATGTGTGTGTAGAGGAAAGTTCAAATGTGAACCACTTTTTGGTTGTGAACGTGAGGACAGCCGTGAACGCGACACGTGACGGATGACTAGTCAATAAAGGCGGCTTTAAGTGTGGTCCGCTCCTTTTAATTCAATGCCCTCCCATGAATCGCGCCTAGTCATCCGCCGTGGACCTGACGTGGCGCCTAGTCATCCGCCACGTGTCACGCTCTCGGCCGTCCCCACGTTCACAACCAAAAAGTGGTTCACATTTAAACCCACCCCTATGTGTGTGTGTATATATATATATATAATATAAAAGATTGGTGTAGCTCATAAACCCAGAGATCTTTTGAGTTGAGATGACATATATATAAACTCATA
Source organism: Centaurea solstitialis (assembly GCA_030169165.1). Classification (NCBI taxonomy): domain Eukaryota; kingdom Viridiplantae; phylum Streptophyta; class Magnoliopsida; order Asterales; family Asteraceae; genus Centaurea; species Centaurea solstitialis. Next base: position 256,467 of record CM058047.1, read on the forward strand.
TGAAGATTAGGGTTTGTTGTTGTAATAATGTGAATATGATTGTTGAAGTGAAGTAAAAAACAGAAAATATTGCAAAAGGTTTTGTTGCTTCCTTCTTTTTCCTTGGGAAATACAAAAACCTGCATTCCTTCCTTCCTTTCTGTCGGGTCCCCTCTTTCCCTCATCCATCACCACCACCTTCTCTTAGGGTTTAATTTTTCTCTTTGTTTTTTTCTAACTCTCTAAGGCTATGTTTGCAAACTAGCCCGGTTAGCTGCTAGCTGGTAGCTAATAAACTAAAGTACGTATAAATTATGTTTAGCAAAAACTAGTTTATGGGTATGTAAGAGGACTAAAAAGGTGTATATTAGAGTATAATAACTAATATCAACAAGAGTATAATTAGAAAAAGCTACCTTCAAGTAGCTTTTCAAAAAGCTAATTTATAAGCTTTATTTCGTCTATCCAAACACGTATATAAGAAAATAAGCTAGGTTACAAGCTACATTACGTTTATCAAACAATGTCTAACATATATTAAATTTAGCAGAAAGGTGTGCTAAGAGAAAGAACAGCAAAAGCTGAATGTAGGCAGCAGGGATGGATTGATCAACAACAACAAGAAGCAGCTGCAACTGATGATCATCATCTACTACTACACCACCCACAGCCAAGGAGGAAGACCCTCACCTTCCCTCATAGGAATGCCACGTGGCAGCATCACATGATGCACTTCTTGTCCTCTCCTCCTCCACCACCGCCACCCACCACCGCCACCGTCTGCACCGCCGCCACCATCACCACCACCGCCACACCTTCGGACCGCCATGAGTTTTCCGATGATGATGATATGCAGTCTTGCCAGACAACCTTGGAGCTGTTTCCGGTGACCGCCACCGACGGTCATGGACGGCCGGAGCAGGCGGAGAAATGTTTCTTTCCGGCGAATGACGTCAGCAGCCTCGGCGGTCCTCGGCAGTTCATCGAGTTCCTTCCGTTGAAAAATTAGTCAAATACTTCCAAAATGCTAACTATGTTCTTGTTTATTTACAATCTTGGTCCTTGTAGTTTTCACGTTTTTATTACTTGGTCCCTGAACTTTTAGTATTTCTAGTTGGGTACTTATAATACTTATGACTTTTTTATTTTCCTTCTAGCAAGTTGTTAGAAAAGAAGCTACCACACAACTTTCACGCATTAGAGATGCCTAAAGTTTTCGAAATGAGAAGTCCATATAAGCAACGGCGGAGCCAAGAATTTTCGATTAGGGTGGTCCTTAGAGTCGTCCTTGAGAAGGGCATGCCGGATTGACACCATGGCCCAAAGAAAAAAGGGGCCCCACTTTTTTAGTAATTTACAAAAAAAATTATAAATAAAAAAACAAACAAGTTGTATAACACAAACAAAAATAGGAGCCCCACTTATGATAATTAATAAACTCTAATAAATAATGATTCATTATTTCCATAAAATATTGTTTATCAATTTTTATAAGGTTTATATAGACTCAGGTTCATGTGATACCAAACTGTTTCACTGAGACCGCGTGAAACCAAAAGTTTACGTATGAAACTTCGCAACAAAACACCGTGAAGGTAAATAATATTCGAATATTCATACTAAAAACACTATCGAGGTAAAAGAAATCCAAAGGTAAAAAAAACGAATCTTCACAGCGAAAATGTTGTGAAGGTATATAAATCCGAACCTTCACAACAAATGTTGTGAAGGTAAAAATAAATCGAACATTCACATCAAAAAGCACCGTGAACGTAACATTTACGGGGTTTTTCAAAAGAGAATGTTTGTTCTCTTTATTTTGATGCATATGTTAAAAAAATTCTTCCAATACTTAGCGGAGATTATTAGAAGACATCAGAGACTCTTGATCAATAAAGCTAGAGACAAGTCAATCCTATAATCAATACAATCAGCCAACAATCCGTAGAACAATCTTTTCAAGAATCCTTGGGTCATAATATCAACTACTCATCTCTCTCAATATGACTATAAGTCTTCCTAGATTTGAATCGATAACCATATGATTGGAGTTACTATTGATCAACTCTATTATTTATACTGATTGAGCTATTGTGTTTTTGCTATTATATTTTTTTAGATCATAGAATTGAGAATTTTGGGATCAACACTAACATTTGCCAACAATTGGCAACCCATTTCTAATATAAATTATACAACAATTACATTTATAATATAAATGTATTAACTAGTTGATGTATGAAGCTCTTTCCTAGTATTGGGGTTTAAGAATTCATTCTCACAGGTAAAGGCAAAATGGCGATGAAGCGGGCTTTTGAAGAGGGAAGCCCAACAAATGTTGAATGCCTTAGAAATTGGTGTTATATAAATGGATTCCCTGTTTTTATTATAGAATGATGACTTGCTTATTTAATGCCTAAAAAAGATGTCTTATCTCAAGCATGTGAAAAAGCCCTACCCATTCTAATTGTAATATCCCGAATTTTCTTTTTTGAAAATACCAAGGAAATAAATATTGATTTTGGAAGCTTATAAATCAAAGGGACCAGTCTTATAAAGTTATAGGGGCTAGTTTTATCAATAAGTGAAACTTGGAGTTTTGGACTAAGCATATGAATAGGACGTAGTAGTTATTAGCTAAATTAGGAGTTCTAGATTTAACTATTCTTTGGTCTAAGTTTGGAATTCTTATATAATTAGAAGGATTACTTATGTCAATGAACAAGACTTTGAATTGTTGGATAAGCATATGAATTATGGATGAAGAAGTCGGTGACGTGGGTTGGTTAAGCCACAAATTAGGATTTTATTTTAATTTGTTAGTAGAAAATAATTATAAATGGATATCTGGTTAATAGGATTAGGGTTTAGCAAGAATGATAGCAATCTTTTGCTTTCTTCACACGTAGCCATTCAGGGAAGCACATCGAAGGAAAAAAAAATGAGAGTTCGGTTAAAATCTTTAAAGTTTGAAGACGTGTTCGAGTTTCGTTCGTGGTTATAGAGGCTCGGCTAAGAGGTTTAGTGAAGTTTTTGTTACGGTTTTCAAAATTTGAATTAAGGTACGGATTCCTTATTCTCCCGTGTATGTATTCGATCTATTAAGTTCGTTTGTGTTTATTTGATACGTATGTCTTTAATTCCGGGTTTATTATATGGGTATCAATTCGTCATTCCAATTGTGTTAATTGATTCGTTGATTATATTTGGTTTCTATGTTTCCTTTCAATTCGTTCCGTTCGATTTTAGGATTAATGTGATTTCACTTTGCATCGAAGTATTTTACATTTCCATTCGATTAGATGGTACATCGGTCATGTTTTTGTTAACAGTTGATCATTTGTTCTCGGATGAGTCGTTTTTCGGTTTTGCGTATGCTAAACCAATATTTCAAATTATAAAAAACATTGAAATCTTTTTATAATCTGCTGAATTTTATTTTAGAAAATTTGGGCTATTTGTAAAAATCATAACAAATTACTCGTTTATCGGATCAAGGCATATGATATGTTTTCGAAAACCTCGAGACGTCCTCTACAAAGTGTTTTCACATGATGAAACTGTTATTTTGGGTCTAAAAGGGCCAAAATCTATGTTTTCCAAAACTGCTCTCGTTTTAGACAAGAACAGCGCAACTGTTTTCAAAAATTCATACCGGATTCATTTTAAGCCCGATTCAGTCCGTTCTTGATTCGTTGAAATCCTAAGACGTTGATCTAAAACTTTCATTTAGATGTGTTTTTCTAAAGCCTATTGAAAATAGGTTAAATGGTTCGATTTCTAAACGCGTTAAATGCTGAAAATAGTACGACTCGATTTCCATTAGTTATAAGTATAAAATTCACATTCTGCGTTTAGATTTGATTTGCTGTACGGATTCTTGTATTTTTGTTCCGTTAAGCAACTCATTTTACGAAAATTATTCCCTAAGCGTCTTTGGAAATTCCGAGTGAAAAACTCAATCATTCGACTTTTTATATCGTACTGTTCGCTTCCTTAAATTGGTTGACAGCTCATGCTCTTGTAAAAAAAAAAAAAAAAACTTTGTTTTCTAACCAACCATTTTATTTACTTCATATCGATAAAAACCTACATTTTCTTTAAAATACCCCGTTTATTTTTCCGGTAAAACTATATGAAGCTTTATGCCTTTAAAGTACTTCACTTAGCATTTTTTCCTTGACTGTGGTTTGTTAAATTGTGCCTTTTGATTATAAGATTATATGTCGTCGCATGAGTTGTGACATTATGTTTTTGACTCCGGGTAAGTCGAGCTACTAACCACCTATGGGGGTACCATAGGCACGTCATTGTGGCACCAATGGCGTGACACTACCCGTGGCGGTGTAATCGGTCCACGACGTCTCCTCTTTTGTGCTCATGTGGGAGCTTTATATGTTTATGTTATGTTTATGTTTGAGGAGGCGTATGGGTCGACCCTAGTTCATATGTATGTTATGTGTATGTTATATGGTGGATGTCGGTGTAGTGCCCAACTCCGTATCGCACATTAGTACGTGTGGATCTGCAGGTCCAACGTACCAGCCTTTGTGGCTATATGTCTGACACTTGTCACGTCGGTTGATATGTAAGTGTATGCGTTATATGAGCTCGATAAGTCCATTCTTATGTTTTTGTTTGAGTTTGTTATTTGTTAGCTCACTATGATTTGTATTCGTATTATTTGATATTTGAGATTAACTCATGTATGTTTGATTTATGTTCCTTACGATGTGCAATCCTATGCTATGACTTCCAATTAACCTCATTAGATTCGTTTGCTTTTGAATAAACAACTATCTGGCTTTTATGAACTCATAGAAGGTTGAGTCTTGTGTCTAAATTCAAATTTCGAAACATTCAGTTTTGAGTTCGATTATTGGTTTGTTATTTGTTTGTATCCGCCCACTGAGCGTTTGGCTCAGCCGCATTTCTTTCTTCGCGGCAGGTATTAGAAAGGGAACAAAGGAGCCTGCGATCTCAAGATTCAGCATATTTAAAGGTTACAAGAGGTTTTAGCATAGTATAGTGACTTGGTGATTTATTTATTTATTTTGTAACTAGGATGGTTTTCGTTTATGAAGGTTACAATTGGTTTTGATAGTTTGTGTACTGACTTATTTTTTTTTTGGAGGTATATAGTTCAATTACTTATTGGAGACTATTTATTTTGGTGTTATTTGTTGATTTCGTTATGTTTAGAGTAACCTCCCACTCTTTCGGAATGGGGGTGTTACACTAATAGTAGGGTGGAGGAAAATTCGTAGATCCGATGCCTCGATGTAGTTTTTCCGTTAACTGCAATTGGAAGAAATGAAAAAAATTTAGAGTCTCGCTTAAAGAGGAAATGCGCTAGCAAGCTTGTGTGGTGGCCGACACGTTGTACTGTTGGGAGGGATGAATTCTATAATAGTTGTTTATTGGCATTCTAGCCTTTCTACGCCTTTCATAAGCCACATATCTTTCCAACAATTATTACACATACAACAGTTTACACAATAATATGTCTACATCTAGAAAATTTAGATCTACACACACGCGTACACGCGCACACACGCACACACACATATTATTTACATTGCCCTGGGTATATTTTCCAATTAATGAACCTTATCTACTTCCATATAGTGTTGCGAAAATGTGTCGATGAAGCCTCTATGGTTTGTAGTGTATGCTAGAGTGGCTATACTTATTATGACATAGAAGGCCATATAAAGGCATATGAAGATTATTGGTATGCTTATAATGTTCCAAACATCGTTGTTGAAGTCGGATTGATTGAAATATACTCATCTAGTTGTGTATTCGCATTTAGGTAATTTGTAAGGAATTAGTATTGACAACCGGTGGTAAATCCAACCTTCAAATACAAGGCATACTTTGAAGTAATAGTTACAAAACATGTTGACCACATTGTGATGAGGTATATTTAACGTTACGTTTAACCTCATATACATACATATCCCCACCATGTGCATGTAGAGCATATGCATCTTATATTTAAACATTAATGAGTGGACACATCACACATGCATGTGTTTACACTTGTAACAACTCATACCATGACTTGGTTCATTGAATGCATATATTATATAAGATCAAAAAATAGTCTTATGTTTCGCATCACATCATATCATAAAAATAAGAATAAGATTGAACAACTTATGATAAAAGTATAACATTTTCATTTTAGACAAAAACACAAAATTATTTTTCTACTTTTCCTAACATAACAATATCTAAAATCTAAACACACACAAAAAAAATTCTTCATTCTAAATCCTAATCAAACCTCTCCCATAATTCTTCTTCATCCTTGTGTACAGAAGTGGAGGCAGAAAATTAATATAGAAGAGGCCAAAAATAATGTAAGAAAATAAGGGGTTTCTTGTTTGTAAGACCGTTTAATAAAACTATGTTTTCTATTAAATATTTATCCACATCCATAGTTATCAAAATTTAAACAAATTACTATTTGCCATAGTGTATAGTTAGATTTGCATGATTTCATTAGAATACAAACACTAAAACAAACTTAAATTCATAAAATATTTTATTTTGCCGCTTAAACATTCTAGTTTTCTTATAATGTTTAAAGTTGACTCTGATCATGGGTCAGCTTTCGGGTCGGTTCATGATCGCCGATGATTAGTCGAATGTCCATATAGATCTCGGATACCTCATCGACTTCATATTAGAACCGCATCAACAGAATTTGGAGGATTAATTTTAGTTGTCTTTGAACAATATTAATTAATTTATATAGTAATAAAGTTAAGTTATTTGGAAGGGGGGCTTGGTCCCCCATTATCTAGGGCCCTAGTTGTGTAGTTGTGTAAGTTCCTTTTAATTTGAAGTTCTTTTTCCTGTTTGTGCAGATTATTTTAGATGCAAACAAGTGATGGTCTTGAAACATGTTGTATAACTTTAGTATAGCTTAAAGGCTTGTTTGGTAGTTGTTGAATAGTTGGTGAAGAATGATTACGTAATCCGAATATTTAAGAGGCTCGTGTGATACACTGTAAAATGAAATATGATTGTTTGGTAGTTCTCAGAATGAAGTTATGGCTCTAAATAGTCAAGGAAGTCCCCAGATACAAAATTATTCAGAGTTTTAGAACCATTAAGAAACATATTTTTTTTGTTACCAAACAAAATTCACCTCTTGTCCGTTCACATGTTGCCTCTTGTTGAAACTATTAATTGAGAAACAAACAACCCCTATCATGTTCGAATGGTCACAATCCAAAAGAAATAAATAAATTTGTTGCCGGCAACCCTTTAACTCACCCACAACGTCCCGCTCCAAAAACATTATCTAAAATGCAAATCAGGTACACAATAGCCCATTAAGTCATAGCCTCTTAATCATTCCGACCACTTAATCATACTATCAACAAACCATTCAACAATTATCAAAGAGCCCCTTACGCTACAACTAACAGACTCAAAATTGATTTGGATTGGTCACTAGGTTGAAAACTTTTGAGCCAATTCTTGATCATATATCTAAATACCAACTTAAAAGTTAATACTACATGAATCAAAAAATAAATTATTTTCCCTGCAAGTTCAACCATCATCTCTTCTCAAATTGTTCAATCTTCTTTTCTTTTCAATCAACATTTTCCAAAACAAAACCAAGAATTCAATCAAAATACTCCCAATTCAATATCTTTCTTCATAATCAAATTTGTCAACACCCCATCTATACCCCCCAAACCCAAACAACCTACTTTGCTGAATAATTCTATATACAAAAATAAAAAATATGAGTCATCTTCAAATCTTGATTTTGGGTTTCTTGAAATCTAGATTTTAAGGTTTACCAAGTGCAGCTGCAGCAGATTCTACATGTGTAAGCAGATAATCATAAATCTTCTTCCGTATCCTCTCAATCGTTTCTTGCGAGATACGACAGCAACTTTCTTCCTCTTCGTCGTCCTTGCTCGATCCGATCGCATCCAACCAGTCGTTCACGCTCTTTAGCTGACTCAGCATGCCTGCAATCTGACCGTTATCCGATAGAGCATTAGACGTGTCCACGTCAGCATCCAAGAATCTTTCAACAAACCCCAAGAACCAATCTTGCGATTCCATCTTCATCTTTTGCGCCAACTCGACTGCCTCCTCGAAACCGCTGCCTCTTTCCCATTCCGGCGGAGGTTGGATTTTTGCCTTTGGCTGAACCGCCGGTCCAGCCGCTTGCCGTCGAGGGGTTGACGAGTTGACTGTCTTTGACTGCCGGGGTTTGACTTGGGTGGTTTTGGGCGATGGAGAATTGGCGGTGGACCCCTCGAGTACTAGAACAGGCCGAAGGGTCTTTGGGGATGGATCCGTGGCTGACGATGGTGAGATCAAAGCAGTTAACTTGGCTTGTTTGCTATAGACCGAGAAGGGTGATAAATTGGTGGCCATGGCAGCGTGGACCCATGAAGTCGCTTGTTTATGCCTTTCTGACGATACTTTCAATTGTTCTTCTGACGGGTTTTCTTCTTGATCGGATGAAGGAGTTGTCGTTTTGGATAAAGATTCGGAAACCCGATGAGCGTTGTTTAAGTTGGCGTGCAATGCCAAGAATTGCTCAACTGCAGGCTGTGGGTTGTCTTCTTTCGCAGAAGAACGCAGCTCAGAATACGTGCTGCCACACAAAAACAGCGGCATTTAGAATCTTGACATGGGTTGCTACAGCAAGATCGACTTTATAGGACGTCAAATATGTTCAAAAGTCCTAATAAAGTGTTTTATAGGACTTAACCTTATAGGATCAAATAATTGTGCATATTATGCTAAGGTGTTACAACGAGTTTATAGGATGTTTTTGGACGTACACGTACTAACAAATTTTCAGGACACTTTTGAAATAACACATCCTGTTAGTATTTTTAGATCACCTTATTTGAAAAAGTGTCTGACAGAAACAAATGTATAAAAAAATGTATTCATACGACACTTCCCACGAAAAAAATCTAATATGACAGCTTTATTTTAGAAGAAAAACTTTCTAGGACACCCAAAAATGTCCTATCATTATTAGTTAATGTTTTATGTAGGACATACAATCGTTTGGTCCTATAAGTCCATAGTCCCATTAAGCAGTCTATTAAGACATTTAGGGCCTTTTAAGTTGGTTTTCCATTAAATCCTGTATGGAACTATGGATGACGCTATCTTTATAAATTGGGAATGATTTTATTTGGGGGAGTTTGGAATGAGTGTGTATTTTAATTGGGAGGGGCAGGTTTGGGAAAAACTTGGCTTTCTGCATACAGCTCTCTCTCCCCTAGAAGCTTACTGAATAAGCCACTTTCTATATCATTAAGCCACTACCAAACACAAAGACTACAAGCAATGTGGGAAGCAAAATCTAAGACCTTATGATATATAGAGTTGAGAAGTACTCTTTAGACCAACATGACAAGGAACGGTTTCTTTTGGCATATATAACACAAATTAGCCACAATGAACGAAAATGGCAACAACTTGATAAGTAAACCAAAATGTTGGACACCCCAAATACCCCATTAGAGACTTGAATAAAGGAGGCATACAACCTCTCCTGGGAGCCTTTGAGTAACTAATAAGGTTAATCCTTTGTGACCAAAAGGTTAAGGGTTTGAGTCACGAGAGCTCGCAAAGGTGCTTGTCATTTCAAGTATATTGGTGTGAGGGCAAAAAAAGGCAACATAATTACAATGGAACAATTAAGTCTACCCCTCACTCCAAACACACACACACTTCCCCTTTGTTTGGAAAGTTGAATTGGGAAATTACGTATTTGCTCATTATTTTTAATACAGATAAACTGATTTGGGTCCATAGGATTACTTCATTTCGTCTATAATAATGGTATTTTAGATATTTGGCGATTATTTAAACGTTTTCTTTCAACTGTGGCAAGCAACACTAAAATTTTCATGGGAGGGAAGAGATACTATTTGGCATGCTAAAGCCATCAAAGACTACCATATTTATGTGTGTGACCACCTTAAATCTAACAATGCACATCGTTAATATGCCAAAATTGATTTGTATTTAGTGTTACCTCATCCACACAAAGCAGCCCTCGACATGGTTTAGGCAAACTTTAGATCTTGGGGAACATTAACTTTAAGGAGTTGATAACATTTGATAAGATTCAAACCTGAAACCTTATATTTTTAAAGTACCTTATACATTGAAGCAAGCTTTCTGCAGCTGAGGCCTCTTGCATTGCCTCAATTGCAGCCATTTGGGCAGAATCTCTATGCTTCAGCACTTCCTACAAAACATAGCATGACAACCATAGCAACACATGAAATCAAGTTAGTTATTTTCTTGGGTAACTGTCAGGGGCGGAGCCAGAAATTAATTTGTAGGGGGGCAAAGTTTGAACAACGATCTTAATTCTAAAAATTATTTTGTTATACGCAAAAAAAAAACCTTCAAAACGTCAACAATAATCATAATTTCCGTATGAAGCTGAGTTTTAAGGGGGGCAATTAGCCAAATATTCCTATTTTATAAAAAGAAAACTAACAAAATTTAAAATGTTAGGGGGGCAACTGCCTACTCTGCCCCCCTCCTGGCTCCGCCCATGGTAACTGTGGGTGTCCCATGTCCGAGCCAGCTTGCGCCCACCTCCACTAATCCCACATGGCCCATAAGTTAACAGTCAGACAAACGTCCACTGGCCCTCAGGGGACTTAAACTAGTGACCAATGGGAACCAAGCCAAGGTCTTAATGGTTGTGAGGCACACTTGCACTCAATACAAGTTTCCAAAGTCCGAAAAAAAATACCCTTTAGAAAAAAATTAAAATGTACCTTTCCGAGCTTTGCAAGAGAAGACGGGAGTGAAGACCAAGAAGCGCCTGCATCCGTCAATCGTCTGTTACTCAGAGAGACCTTCACCAAGTTTCCCGGTAGACCATTTGTGGATGCCTCTGCCGATGACTTCCTTCCGGGTGATGGTTTTTGCTTATTTGAATGCTCGGGGTCAACTAAATCTCCAACCGCCGTAGCTCTCTTCGCAGGTGTCCGAACCTTGCTTTCCTCTTTCGATGACTTAACTAACGATTGTGCTCTATTATCCTCATCTCTAGATGGCATCCTTTCACTTGTAGATTTTCTTGGAACCTGCGTTCAAGAATCATTTGAATGATCAAACCTAAATTATGCCCTTTTTTTTCTCAAGTAGTGATCGTTTATGAATGCCACACACCATAAAGATACTAATGAAAGAAGCTAAGAAATTACATAGTTTTGAAATGATTCTCATTTAAACACAGTTGCAAGTTAGAAGTCCCTAAATTAATGGGAAAACAAAAGAAAAAGATGGCAACATAACTCCTTGAAAAGTGTTTAGAGACGTTATCATGGTGAGAGTTAGATAAACAAACTAAGAGAACTTCTTTTTAATAAATGGAAGAAACTTGTTTTTAATTGAGAGTGCAGGAATGGAAAATGTTGGATTTGTGCATAAAAGCTATCCCCTAAAAGCTTACTGAGTAAGTTATTGTTTTATATCATTAAGCCACTATCAAACAGCCCTGTATAGCTGAGTGAATACGCTGTGAGTCTCATTACGCTGCTAACAAACAGGCCCTAAGATAGTAAACATGGAAGTATGGAACAACTTTTATCATCTATTTTTCTCGATCTAAAGCAATGACTATATGAAAAATGATAAACAGAGGGTGAAAAAATAAATGGAACAATCTTAGAGCACGTTTGTTAGCAGCTTAATAAGCTTAATAGGACTCACAACTTATTTGCTCAGCTATGCATGACTATCTGTAGTGGGTTAACGATATAGAAAATGACTTATTCATTAAGCTTTGAGGACAGCACTTTATGCAAAATGTCTTAGTTTTTTTTTTCCAAACACACTCCTATCTACGAAAAAACCCTCCCAAGCAAAACCTCCCCAATCTATATAGACAAACTAATCCACACAGAGAGCCTTATCCATGAAGGACTTAATAGAAATGTCAAAGAAATTGGAGTGGAAGAATAACTCACAGAGGTACTCCGGGCATCAAGCTTCGAATCATTCTTGGTGACTTTCAATCTTGGAGTCTTGACATCCATATTACCTTCCCAACTCTTCCTTAACGCCTTCGGCCCCAACTCTATACCCTGCACGAAATTCTTTATCGAGCTTCCAATCCCAGATTTCTTCCCACTCGGACTCGGACTCGCCCCACGAACCTGACCCGTTTTCGTCTTTTCCCCCAAACTAAGCTTCCCAATCTCCTTATCCAACCCTTTAATGTTTGACTGATGCTTAACCCCGGTCGAAAACTTCTCAAAAGAAGTAGGCAGCGAGTAACAACTCGTGGGAGACGAAGGAATCGACCTCGAATTCGATGGTTTGACTTTCGACAAAGATTGTCTCGATTCCGTTGTATTCAACACCAGCTTTGCCAATTGAGATTTAGATCTCCCCAAAGCTCCTACAGCCTTCTTACCATCCACTAACTCCTCCTTAACTCTACCATTTGACCTCAAAGTTGTGGAACCAGAACCACCATCTTTCTTGGATGTGGAGGTGGAGTTGGGTTTAGTTCCACCATTGTTATTGAGGAACCCTAAGTTATGAGTTGCAACTATATCTTCAGGGGTTCCGACACACGGGTGTCGGCCTGGAACAGGCCGAACCCCGTGCAGGATCGGAACCGGAGTGGCTGATTCCAGCCGCTCAACATGAATGTATTGACCCAATTGGATCTTATCACTAAGAATCAAATCAACATCTTGATCAGGTAAAGATACATATGTGGCATGAGATGAATCAGATACCTTGAGATAAAACCCTTGATTTTGGAAAAGCTCACCACCAGCTAAAGCAGGCACAATGCTAACAACTTGTAGTAAAGATGATCTGTGTTCACCAGCAACTTTTACATCTGTGTTCATGTGTTGAAGTAACTTCAATAACACCCCAGGTACCAAACTAGCCATTGATGATTTCAACTTAATTGGTATCACATCACATCAAAGATCAAATCAAATTAAATTAAATCACTTTTGAAGAAAAAGATAAATCTTTAAGGAAACCCCAGCTCGAATTTGTGGGTTTTTATACAGATTTTTTTTTTCAAGAAATCTTGAAATTTCAATTGCATTCAATTGGCATCACATCACATCAAAAATCAAATCACTTTTGAAGAGAAAGATAATCTTTAAGGAAACCCCAGATGGAACTTGTGGGTTTTATAGGATTTTTTTGAAGAAATCTTGAAGCCTGAAATTAGGGGAAAAACTAAATGGGAAAGCAAGATACTGAAAGTGACAATGGTTGGAAAAGAAGTCAAAGCTTTTTGGGGGTAATAATGGGTGTTAGTAAATATGACAACAATGGAAAACCAAGAAATTTATAAAAAAAGAAAACAAACTGTTTGATTAATCGACAAGACCCAGAAGAGAAAAAGGGATTAATGATTAACAAATTACAGGTAATAGATGAAAGATTATTTAAAGAATTGAAAGAGATGAACACATGAAGGTAATAATTGAATAAAAACAGCTCAAAAGTGGAAGGCAAAATGGTGGTTGATTGAGAAGAGAAGGGGGGGTTAAAAACACAAGAAAGCAAAAAGGGCAGTTGAGAGTTGGAAGGAAGGAGAGATATTATGGGTTGAGAGTTGAAACGCACGTTTCCTGGTTCAACAAAATCTGAGATTGTAGGGTTTGGAACCATTAATATCGGGCCCCTTCACAAGGGCTAGCCTTGGCGGCAGCCAGCCATGGTGATTTCTTGAAATATATACAAGTCTTCATTTCTTGGATTTCTTTTTTTAGTGTATTTACTTTTCTTTAAAGCTTTATTTTATAAAAAAAGACCATTTTTTATCGGGTAAAGTTGAATAAAGGATGGGAAGCAAGTATAATGTGAAACCATAAGGTTGGTGGTGGTGCACTAATAGAAGGTTTGAAGCACTAATAAAAGGTTCGAAGGATCGGGGAATGTGATGAAATATCTCATCTATTTCGAGTTTGAATCTAGATGTTAATATTTTGTGTTCAAGCTTAAAGGATGTGCTTAAAGGATGTTTGAGAGTGTATTTTAAAATTGTTTATTGATTTATTGGCTTTTCAAAAAGTGTTTAAGAACTAGGAAAACACTTTTTAAAATTGTTTTTTGTTACGATAGGAAAAACGCTTTTTTGAAAAGTACAGAGATAGTGACCTTTTGATTTGGCTTTTGGGTTTTTTCTCTCACACATAACCTTACTTTTTTATCCAAACGTTTTTTAACTTGTTAATTTTTACCACCACAAAAACGAATTCAAACGTTTTTTAAAAAACTTATTTTGTCACCACCATAAGTCAATAAGCACTTTTAGAGCTTAAAGTGCACTCCCAAATACCCTTTTAAAAGGCTTTCAAGAGTGAAAATCTCTTCTCACCAAGCCAAACATGGAAGAGTGCTACAAGTTCTTGTCTATTCTATTTTATTCTATCCAGCAACACCCATAGGAAACCAAACTATAAATAAATAGGATAAGAGCATCTCCAATAGCTATGCTAAAATAGAAATTTTGAAAATTTTAGCTAAAGTTTTAACTTAATTAGTATTTCATTTAGAAAAATTATAGCTAATCATGAAAAAATGCCCTAATATTAAAACACAAGAATTGATAAGTAAAATTAGTTGTCACCTATTGATTGGTAATAAATATTATAACCGTTTTTATTTATAATCAGATCATCATAAATCAATCGATTTAAAAGTAGTTAAATGAGGATATTCATGAACAATAAATTATTCATTTATGGAGTTGTGATAAAAGATGAAAACAATACTAGAGGCAATTATTTGTGTATATTGAATTATTGATAATGATTAAAATGGTAAAATGATAGACAATTTTCTATTGATGTTACGATAAATATATATAGATCTGATATTTATCAAACAAGATGTTGATTAATAAATAGGCTTGATTTATGTTTTGTATGATGACAAAGTTTTGAAACACATGACGACATACTACTTTTTCACAACGGATTTCTTTATATAAGGCTATTTTTTTATGATGCTACTTTTTTTTTGTGTTGATAACTTTGTGAAAAGTAATATTTTATATGGCACAGGGGCGGATTCACTCAATGGAGTGTGGGTGCACGTGCAACCACAAAAATTTGGGGATGAAGTGTAATTTTTTAAGGTTTATACATGTGAAACCATTAACTTGTAGGGATGAAACCATAAAATTTATTGGGTTGAAACCATTATCTTTAAAAATTTAAGGGGTTATATGTGGAAATTTATAGATAAAATCGTGAGAGTTTCTTGATTATTGATGATAATTTATGGTTTTTACCCTTTAAAAAGTTTAATGTTTTTAGCTTACATCCTTTCCTTTTCCATTTTTCATTTTATACCCGTATCATATTAATTAATTAATTAAATTTTAGCTAAAATATACTAAAAAATACATATTTTCCTTTTACAAATTATACCGTTAGAAAGGTAGCGTCGATAGCTTCGAAATGAGTCTAATATTGATAATATTGCGTGCATGATAATTGCAATATTTAATCATTACTGAAGACACATTTGTCTCGGTGTAACGATGGTAATGAGTACTCATGCAAGGACATTTTTTTCTCCGGACATAGTTTAATTTTGCTTAAGGATGCTAAATTTTTTTTGGTTGGGTACGATGGTGCAACCACAAGAACTTTTTCCTAGATCCGCCTCTGATATGGCAACAATTTTCTTTCATATAGGACTAATTTCTCCAAATAACATATGGTGACAAATTTTTTATTAATATACATTTGTTTTTTGTGAATATAATTTCTTACTTCTTCATCTAGATAAAATTCTAAAATACATATTTGTTTTTTGTGAAATGAATTTCTTACGTCACCTAGACAAACTTTAAATGTAACAAATCTAAAAGAACAAAACCTTTTTAAATATGAATATTTTTAATCACATCAACTTGTATGTCTATCTATAACATCAAAATTTCATTCTACACCTGATATTTGTTGAGATTATATCATAACTAATCTTTTTAATTGTAGTTATTCGTGCCGGAACACAATGACTATCACAGGGTGTGTTTGTTAGAACTAAGTTGAATACAAAAACAACATTTTTTTACCTTTTATTCTATATTTTACTCTAGACATTTTTCTATGGGTATAAAAAGTGGTTCTCCAGCATGATGCATGTTGTGGTTCTCCAACTATTTGTGCATCATAAACAATGTAATATATAACTACAACAAAATTTGTATTGAAACCCCAAATTAATTATGTTTATAAGAAGTTTAACATAAAAATGATTCAACGTTACATCTATATTTCTGAATCCATTAGGCTCACAAAACATTTGTCTTATATCCGAACATTGTCTAGACCGGACTTGTGGTCAAGTCCCCTAGAGAAGAACTTGCTAATGTAGTCACTTACTGTGAATTCTTTATACATTTGAGGACTTTCTTTAGTTATTAGTTCCTTGATAGGCCCATAGACTTGTGGGGGTGTCAATACACCATCAAGAAAACATGCAACCGATAATCTTGTTCGACTTGCATTTCCAAGTGCACGATGGATCACACTTCTAAATTTGTCATTTGATAAGATCTGCATGGAGTCAACACAGCTTCACAACTAGGGGTGGACCAAAAAAAATTTTCAAATGGAGACACCATTTTATATGAAATAAATATAGAGATATTTTTCACACAATCAATATTTCTCCGGTGGGTCGTTCCTTGTTTTTCAAATTTGTACATAGACCCCACATTTGAATTGCAAGGAACTCAACAATGTGTGTGTATATATACATGTATAGACGAAAGTTCAAATGAAAACTCAAGTCTAATTGTGAGCGTGAAAACAACCGAGAGCATGGCATATGGCATATTCGTGTGAATAATACAATATTCTCCAAACATAATATTATGCATTATTCATGGTGAGTAATACAACATTCAAACTGAATAATATAACATTAATTCAGTATTCTGTATTCAACGTTATTTAGTCTGAATAATGTATTATTCACCTTGAATAACGCATAATATTCTTTGTGAATAATCTTGCATCGTTCAAACAGAATAAGATACTTGTCGCGTTGTCGGTTGTCCTCATGTTTACAATTAGATTGAGTTTTCATTTGAACTTGCCTCTAAATGTTTATATCCTTTTCTTTGTATTACAATAAACGTACCTGAAGTAGATCTCCAATATTGACAGTGAGAGCACCATGAATAGGTTCTACATCAGCCCATTGATTTTCATGCAAAACTTGTAGTCCTCCAACCTCATCTTGTATAAGTACGGTGATGAAAGATGCATCTGTGTGCTTGCCGATTCCGAGGGTCTGATCAGGCATAGGACATGCAGGATAGTAGTTACAACCGAGAGTTCGAGCTTTCCCACATTCCAATCTGTTCAAGTAGTTTGTTTCCAGCCCCAAAGCTTCCGATAATAACTCAAAAAGGGTACCTACCGCCTTCTTCAGATGATTTAGGTATTCGATGGTAGCATCTCTGCACATACGAATACCCATAAGAAAAGAAGCAAATACAACCACTACAACAAAATTGAGATTATAGGACGCCTAAAATAAATAATTAAGCGTGCTAATAGAGTGTTTTATAACTTATAGTTAAGATCAAAGTTTAATTATAGGACTAAACAAAAACTCGTCCTATCTAAAAGTGTTACAAAAAGTTTACTTAGGCCATGAGTAGCGGTAGTGAGGCTTCATCAGGCTGAGGCCAGCGGGCTGGAGAGGTTGGGCGGGCTCCGGTACGAAGCTGGTGGCTTGGCAGCGGGCTGGAGAGGTGCGGCTTCTCCACTCAGACCTACCCGCTCCTCTCCCTCTCTCACACTTTTTTTTTTCTTTTTTTAATTGTGTTTGGTATTTGGTTTGCAGGGTTCGGGTACTAACAGAAAAGGCTCCAGAGGGCTTATAGTGAGTTTATGATAAAGCTGATGTGGCAGAAGGCTCGGATACTGATAGCCTTATAGGTTCATAACAATTTTTTTAGAATACTTTTCAAAAAAAACGTCCGATAAACACAAGTGTCCTCTGAAAAGATCGGTTCATAGGACACTTCTGAAAAACGTCCTATAATAATAGCTAATATGGTGTTTTTTAAAATGTCCTAAAAAACTTGTTAAGACACTCGAAAACATCATATGAACCTATTGTAATACTTTCAAATATGACGTTTTTTTGTTTGATCCTATACACTTAGGTCTTATAAAACACTCTATTATGACGCTTATTTATTTTTTGACGTCTTATAAATTCAATTTTGTTGTAGTGAATGGTCATTTTAATCGGTATGGATTAAAACACCATTTATTAATTATAGTCGAAAATTCTACCTGCAAACCGATGGCAAATGTTGTGGATCAACATCGTAAGACTCCATCATGTCGATAATCATCGTATCCCTCCAATTAGCTGATCTTGACATGTACAAATCGTAGTTGGAGTTGAACTTCACCTTCCTCTCAGGATCCCTCGAATAATAACTCTTTTTAACCTCGACATCCTGCTCGTTGAACTCGCGCACCCCGTTCAGCATTTCTTGAAGCACTTCTATCGGCATCCCATGATTAACCACTTGGAAAAACCCCCAATTTTCCGCAGCCTGCTTAACTTCTTGAACGATTTTCTCCCTTCCGTTATCGTTAACTCCAATGAGATCTATGACGGGAACTTGTAAACTTGTTCTGGAAGTTCTAGATCTTCGGCTAGTTCATCGGGTGGTCGGATAAATATTTTTGGAATAACGAGAGGTCCGCCGACTGCAGCATCAACCACTCCTTTGACACCCAATTTTGTGTCATCAAAAGCCTTTAGTTGTTCAATGCGATCATCTTGTGAGATATCCATTGATCTCTTTGATGAAAAATAGGTTGTTTGAAATCGAATATATATAAATCCATTTGGTATCCAATTTGTGACCGCTTTTAGAGCTTCCTGCCAAACTACATGGATCTATTATATGTCTATCGTTGATTACTACTTAATTAGCCGGCACCTGTCCTATATTTGAACCCCCACCAATTATATAAATATATCTTCTAAAAAGCGCACATTATATTATAAATCATCAATAGCTTATGAAGGAATCATAGGATATAGCTACAAGTTTTCAAGTAAAAGTATTTAAATCTTTGTTTTCAGTTTTTGATATATATAGCAGTGTGGCATCTTTGTTTTTAGTTTTTCATCGAAGAATTCTATGTGACGCAAATGGAATTTACATATTATATTTTTGTTGTTACCCATAGGTATTTAATTTTAATGGAGTAACTTGTAGTGCAAATAATGAACCTTGTTTATTTTTTCGTTTTTTAGTAAAGTAACAATTTTCCGGCCACATATCTAGCTGATTACTGATAAGCTAGCTGATAGCTAATAAACTAGCTCGTGACTGATAAGCTAGCCAGTAGCTGATAAGCTGGTTTATAAACAAATCATGTTTGGTAAAAACTAGCTTTTGAGTATGTAAAATGACCAAAAGGAACAACATTATTAAATAATCAATTATAAGTATTTTATAATATAATTAAATTAAATTTCTAATAATATAATATGTTAAATAATAAAAACAATAAAAAAAGTTATATAATACAATATATTAAAATAATATAGACTTGATTATTATTATTATATACACACTATAAATTTAGAATTTGTTAAAACAAACTTTAGAAAAAATCTTAAAAACAAAAAAAATTATATAATATAATATATTAACCTAATATAGACTTACTTATTATTATTATATATATACACACTATAAATTTAGAATTTGTTAAAACAAACTTTAAAAAAATCTACATTAACTTATAATTTTACTATTAAATATAATAAAAATAAAAATAAAATTGATCAACTTAATATATCTTAAATAATTATTAATTTTAAAAGAATATAATTAAGATTTAGATATAAATATTTTTTTATTAAAATATTTAACATGTTTTAGTTATATAACATTTTAAAAATCATTATATTTATTTTTTGATAATTAAACATATTAAATAATAAATAATATATAAAGTATAATTTAATTTAATTGATAATTAATTTTAACTATTAATAAATAATATATAGTTATTATTTAAGGGGTATAATTGGAAAAAGTCACAAAAAACTTTTCATAAGCTACTCAAAGTAGCTTATCAAAAAGCTAGCTTATAAGCTATTTTTGGTCTTACCAAACGTGTACACATAAAATAAGTTAGCTTATAAGTCAGTTTATAAGCTATCTTATTTTTACCAAACAATGCCTAAGACCGTCGGTTAATTACTAAACAATATATTATTGGATAAGAGCTTAGTGTTGGGATTAAATCAATTATCACAATTAATTACTAAAGATTTACGAAAAGAATGGGCACAAGTCGATCGATGTGCCCAATCTCATCATCATCATCATCATCATCGACTTTTACATTTTCTTTATTTCTTTCTTTTTGATCAATTAAACTTGTTCTTATTAATTTTTGGAGGCATCTTCATATAGGATGGGATCTTTGCCAGCAAAGAACAAAAAGGAGTAATTGATTTGTTGCATCCATCATCTTAGTTTCATCACAACAATCTCTCAAACTTCTTGTTTTCTTCGCCAATGACGAATTAAGGTGGATATTTTTATGCCTTCACATTAGAATTAAAAGTCCAACTTTTATCATCTTTTAATCTTAAATTGGATCTAAAGCCCATGTTTTTATTATGTAAATGCAGGCCCAAAAGGAAGTAAAAGAAAAAGGACAGAACCAACACGATGGGCCTCTCATTTGCACTCCAAAACAAACCACTTGAAGCTAATTACACCTAGGAGTTTAAGAGCTTATTTAAACTCTTTTTGTGATTAAGATCCGGTTGAAGAGCTTATTTTTATCGGTGTAAATCTATGTAAAAGCTGAGGTTGTCAGAGCTCATTGGCAACCATGGCCAATTTGAGTTTGTTACTTATGTTTACGTTTTTGGAATCAATGATAGGTAATGGCATATTAATCTAGAGTGAACTAATGTTGAGTTCTTAATTCATCGTTTTGTCTATTTTTTATCTTATGTTTAGTTAGTTAATCAAATCCAACCATCCTCCCTTTTATTTTAGCTCGTTAAAAGTGTAGAAGTCGAATTTTAGTCACCACCAATCTCTGTGGATTCGACCCGACTTACCACTAGTACAATTTATTTTGTAATTAGTCGTTAGTTGGAATTTTTATTATTTGACGGTTTCGACAGCCGTCATATATATTGTGATTACTGTTTGGGACCGGTTACAGCCAGGATAGGGCCGACCCGACATATAGCCATCTATAGCCATCACCAAATCAATTAGTCATGACCCAACAATAAGTATTCACATAGAAAAACAAGCATATAGTAGTACTGATAATGTCCATTTGTACAAAAAACCAAAATTAAATAAGTTTACAAGCACTTAAATATAAAACACCTTCATCATTATTACATTCAGAAATCGAGATCCTTACGAAATTTGGGTTCATAAAACATTTGTGTCATATCCTAACATGTTTTAGGCCAGACTTCTCGTCAAGTCCCCTAGAGAAGAATTTGCTAAGGTAGTCACTTACTGTGAATTCTGTATACATCTGAGGACTTCCTTTAGTTATTAGCTCCTTGATGGGCCCGTAAACTTTCGGAGGTGTCACTACACCATCAAGAAAACATGCAACCGATGTTCTTGTTTGACTTGCATTCCCGTGTGCACGATGGATCACACTTTTGAACTTGTCATTTGATAAAATCTGCAAGGAGTACAACATAACTTCATAACCAATATTTGGCATTTACATGATGGCTAAGGAGTCGTTATAAGTACGATAAATGTCTAAATTGGGAGAGTTGGCTTTGTAACCCGGTGAACGCCTTCCTTTCTTGTAATACTCTAGCTTCTCGCTTGTCCTTCTCAATAAAATCTTTTCTTTTGCGGTCCAAAAAAAATCTCGGTGCATCTCATCCTAACGTGCATCCAAACATTTGATAACTACTTCTCACGTTAACGATTAACCTAAACTTCTCGCAGGATTGCAACAGTGTGTATATATATAGGGTTGGGTTCCGATGAGAAGTGTCAAGTTTCGTAAGAAGCATGAGAAGTGGTTTTTAACCGTTGCATAAGAATTAAAGTATTTTTTACACTTCTCACAAAAATTGACACTTCTTACGTGATGTCATCTTTATATAAATATATATGACACGCACACACACATATGTATACATCCATTTCTTTGTATCACAATAAACTTACCTGAAGTAGGTCTCCAATATTGACAATGAGAGCACCATGAATAGGTTCTACATCAGCCCATTGATTTTCATGCAAAACTTGTAGTCCTCCAACCTCATCTTTGTATAAGTACAGTGATGAAAGAGGCATCTGTGTGCTTACTCATTCCTAGGGTCTGCTCAGGCATGGGACATGCAGGATAGTAGTTGCAAACCAGAGCTCGACCTTTCTCGCATTCCAATCGCTTCAAGTGGTTCGTTTCCAGCCCCAAAGCTTCTGATAATAACTCAAAAAGGGTATCAACCACCTTCTTCAGATGAATTAGGTATTCGACAATAGCATCTCTGCACATACGAATACTCATAAGAAAATAACTAAATACAACTTAACCAGTAATTACAACAGAACAGAGTTTATATGACACTTAAAATAAATAAGTTTCCTAATAGAATGATTTATAGGACCAAAATATATAAGATTAAACAAAAAACTGTTGAGCAATGTCCCACATTGGACACAAAGTGAACTTGTAATGTGCTTATAAGGGTCCTGGGCTACTCCACTCATTGTCAATTGGTTTTGAGTTGGAACCCCACAAACTTACATGGTATCAGAGCAAGGTTCGTCCGTGGTTGCAAAGAAAAGCCGCGCGGACTCCACGTAACCCAAAGTATCCACGTGTTAGGCTAAAAGAACGCCACACGTAAGGGGTCCACTCATTGCCAATTGGTTTTGAGTTGGAACCCCACAAACTTACAAAAACATTGTATTCGAAAGTGTTAAGTTTATAGGACACTTTTAAGCGTCATAACAAGGTTTTTAGAATATTTTTCAAATAGTAACTATTTAGACACTATTTGAAGAAATGTCCTATAAACATAAATGTCATCTGAAAAGACTGGTTTATACAACAGTCCTCATAAACGTCCTAGTATAAAATTAGCTAATATGACACTTATTGAAAAACATGTTAGTCGAAAGTTGTACCTGCAAACCGATGGTAAAAGTTGTGGATCAACATCGTAAGAATTCAACATGTAGATAGCCAATGTATCCCTCCAATTAGCTGATCTTGACATGTACAAATCGTAGTTGGAGTTGAACTTCACCGACTTGTTCGGATCCCTCGAATAATAACGCTTTTTAACCTCGACATCCTGCTCGTTGAACTCACACACCCCATTCAGCATTTCTTGAAGCACTTTTATCGGTATCCCATGATTAACCACCTGGAAAAAACCCCATTTTTCCGAAGCCTGCTTAACTTCTTGAACAATTTTCTCCCTTGGCGTGCTTCCGGTATCGTTAACCCCATTGAGATCTATGACAGGAACATGTAAAGTTGTTCCGGAAAGTTCTAGATCTTCGGCAAGTTCATCTGGTGGTCGGATAAATATTTTAGGAATAACGAGAGGCCCGCCGACTGCAGCATCAATCAGACCTTTGACACCTGATTTTGTGTCATCAAAAGCCTTTAGTTGTTTGATGCGATCATCTTGTGAGATATCCATTTCTGTTTGATGAAAAATAGGTTGTTTGAATCGAATATAAATCCATGTACGTTTCCTTTGGAATCTAACTTGTGGCGGCTTTTAGAGCTTCCTGCCAACTAGATCTATCGTAGTTGATTGTCAATACTTATTGATTAGGTTGTTTGAATCGAATATAATTCCATGTTACCTTTGGAATCTAACTTGTGGCGGCTTTTAGACGGCTTTGACCAATCACCTTCCGTGAATCGCGTCCATCAACGGGGTCAAAGCCGCCATCTTTGACTAGTCAACTATGATCTAACCGTATCAACGTTGAAATCCTTTCTCTATTTCGTATTTTTTAGCAGTTCTCATTTGAACCTTTCTCTCTCTCATTTCAAATGTGAACCACTTTTTGGATGTGAACATGAGGACAGCCGAAAGTGCGACACGTGGCGGAGACTAGTCAATAAAGGCGGCTTTGAGTGTGGTTCCCCCTTTAATTCAATGACCTCCCATGAATCGCGTCTGGTCATCCATCGTGGACCTGACATGGCGCCTAGTCACCCGCCTCGCGCTCTCGTCTGTCCTTAGTCCTCACGTTCACAACCAAAAAGTGGTTCACATTTGAACTCACCCCTATATATATATATATATACATATATAAAAGAAGGTTCAAATGTGAACTCATTTTTATTGTGAACGTAAGAACCACATACTAGTATCACGTCATGTGACAATATTCAATCTGAATATTCATGATATTCGGACTAAATAAAGCTTATCTGGGGTTTCTAAAGACTGTTTCAAAATTATATCCTGTTTGCATCAGACCATTATTCATATACTTGATCTTAGCTTATCTGGAAGTGGTATTGATTTTAACCACCATTATAATCGCATAAGCCATAGAATAATTGCACAAATCTAATAATGAATGGGAAAAAAGGAGTTCAAAAAATGCACAAATCAGAAACATTAACCAAACATTCGAACAATGGCACTCCTCATGTCACGATTTGGTTAAAGAATTTGTAGTAGATGCTCTAATGCGATTTGGTTCTTGTAACTTATGCTGCAGGGTAGATAATGGCTGAGACACATCTCCATGGCACTCCTCATGTCAGAGATCTATGAAGTTGATAAGCTTCGTCTCCTTAATACTGGCAGCAATATATTCTCGAAGGTATACCATATAGGTTTGGGTTCGGGGTTCGGGTTCGAGGTTCGGGGTTCGAGGTTCGGGGTTCGGGGTTCGGGCATGGAATTTTATAAATTGGGCTTGTGTTTTGTAACTCATAGGTTTATCTTTGATAACTCGCATTTTGTTTCTATCTCAAATTCTCAAATCTCAAGTATATAACAATATATACACTAATACACACATGTGGATGAAAGCTAAATAAAATAAAATATACTAGGGAATTACTTTAAAAAATATTTATTTAAAGCATTTTTAAAATATTTTATTAAATATAAACAATGTTTTAATAATATAATCATTAATTTATTTCTAAAACTAGGTAATGGCCCGTGTATTACACGAACGATTTAAACATATTGTTTTAATTTCTAATAAGAATTGACATTTGCATTATAAAGTTCACAAATAATTCACGACAAATCAAACATAATATCCAATTAACAATATAAATATGACTTAGTTGATAAAAGAAACATTGACGGTTTAGTTTAATCATAGCCATTTAGAATTTATATATATAACATTTAATTATTGTTGTTCCAATCATTTATTCAAAGCTTTATTTGAAATTGAGTAAGTAGAAAATAATTGTTTATTAAAAGTAATTCTTATTAATCAACGATTTAAATGGATGAAAAAATAAATTGCTCTTGCTTTATTATTAAATATTTTAGTCATCTAATAATTGTTAAAATATTTGAAATTGAAAATTTATAATTCTTTTGTTAAAAGATTCAGATTTCGTGAATGATTTTAAAACTGATGGATTCAAAAATAAAATATGTAGTGTTCTTGATTTGTAGGTTCTAATGTAGAAAAACTCTAACTAATTTCAATAAAAAAATATGATGATATTATCTATGTATGTATTTTTTTAAAATTAGTATAGATAGATAATATAATTGCATTAGAAAAATACTCAATATAGGGTTCATTTCGAAATATTTGCGAGACGATTATGTGCATCAGAAATATTCAATTAGGTTCATTTTGAAGATATTTGCGAGACGATTATGATGATATTATTAAAAAAAATACTCAATATTAAACTCATTTTGAAGATATCATCGAGATGATTATAATGGTGTATAGAAAAACAAAAATTTTTAAACATTTAATTTATATATATTATTTATGTTTATATGATAATGATGTAAAGTGAAAAATGAAAAACTAAGGATAAAAACTAATTTAATACAATAAATATAAGGATATAAAATGTAAATTATAAAGGGTAAATTAAGTAATAAATCAACTTAATTAGGTACTTATATGTATTAATTAAAACAAGAAGATAATAATAGAAGATGACATCATCAATTAGAAAATTTTCTTTATTAACCAATCAGATGGCTCAATTTCATTTTGATGATGTCAACCAAAACCTTCTTTTAATATATAGTATAGATAAGGAATCTAATAGACATGGATATAATTTTTATTGAAAATTTTTACTATTAAAATCTTCATTTTTAGAGAAATTTTGAAAAAGTTGTTAGAGATTTCTTTTAATAGCCATATCATTAAGTTTTTCATAAAATAGGCAAGTAAGTGTCACATAAGTTACTTTTTTTAACAGCAAAAAGCGAGAAGACTAACTATGAGCTTCGACAAACATTACCTCCAGGGCCGTTCCTTAGAGTTCGGATGCCCTGTGCAAAAATGCAAATTATGCCCTTATGTCTATTTTTAAGTAAATGAAACAATGAACGATACGATTTTTTATAAGGTTTGGAACCTAGCCAAGATACGTTGCTCATCCCATGCCGATTTTATTAAATAAACAAAGAGTACAAATGGAGGGGGACATAAGGCCATGCATAGAAGGATAAAAGACAAAAAAAACTATAATTAGCTTTAACTAAAATAGTAAATAATTTGATTAAAGTTATAAAAAAAATTGCAACTAAGCAAATATATAAATGTCAAGACTAATACAAATAGTAAGGCCATTAAAATTGATTAAAAAAAAGTACCAATGAGTGCAATGGTACAAAAAAACAACAAATGACAAAATCCTAAATTACTATGCAGCATATGCTGCATAGTAATTTAACTGATGTTGTGATGCAAATATGTAATCTGTCAAAAGAAATATAGAAATTGATGGAATACTGAAGAATTCCACTAAATCAAAATCAACTAAATTAATAATGTAATATAATACCATACTTGAGAATTTTATAGAGCTCAACTCATAAATTATTAAAACTAATTACCTATAATAATAACATTATATAGAAATTTGATGCCCCTTGAGCTTTGATGCCCTGTGCGGTCGCACGGGCTGCACGGCCCCAGGGCCGGGCCTGGTTCCCCCTTTAATTCAGTGCCCTCCCATGAATCACGCCTGGTCATCCACCGTGGACCTGACGTGGCGCCTAATCACCAGCCTCGCGCTCTCGTCTGTCCTCACGTTCACAACCAAAAAGTGGTTCACATTTGAACCCACCCCTATATATATACACATATATAAAAGAAGGTTCAAATGTGAACTCATTTTTTATTGTGAACGTAAGGACCACGTACTAGTATCACGTCATGTGACAATATTCAATCTGAATATTCATGATATTCGGACTAAATAAAGCTTGTGAACGTTAGGCGCCTTTATTCACTTTGAATAATGCATGATATTCAGAGTAGATATTGTCACGTGGCGCGATTTTAGTAGTCATCACGTTCACAATGAAAAATGAGTTTTCATTTGAATTCTATATATATATATATATATATTATATTTGGTTGGGAGGTAGCTCTGCAAGCCGCCACAAGATGGTAGTTTTATATGATTCATATATTGTCGAAATTTGACTCGTTTCCCAAACTTATATTTATAGTCAATATCAAACAACATCTTTTATATTCATCATATCATAGATCAAATGGATAACTCAAAACACACACAAGATGATGATCGTAAGAAACAATTAAAAGCTTTTGATGAAACAAAATCTGGTGTCAAGGGACTAGTTGATGCCGCAGCTGGTGGGGCTGTCGATATTCCGAAAATATTTATCCGACCACCTGATGAACTCGCTGAAGATTTGGAGCTCGTTCGAACCAGTTTACAAGTTCCTGCTATAGATCTCGATGGCGTTTACGATAAGGGGATTAGATCAAGAAGAGAAAAGATTGTTGAAGAGATTAAACAAGCTGCGGAAAAATGGGGTTTTTTCCAGGTGATCAATCATGGGATACCCATGAAAACGCTCCAAGACATGTTGAAGGGCGTGCGCGAGTTTAACGAGCTAAACATCGAGGTCAAAAAGGAATATTATTCGAGGGATCCCGAGAGGAAGGTGAAGTTCAACTCCAACTTCGATTTGTACGTGTCAAGATCAGCTAATTGGAGGGATACGTTGCTTATCGACATGTTGAATTCTTATCATATCGATCCGAAAGATCTGCCATCGGTTTGCAGGTACGTATTTGAAATTATATTTGTGGTTTGATCATTGTACTTAATTATGTTCACTTGGTTATAGATTGATGATCTTAATTTCTAAAATATGAGTTTATATGCTCAAAAGTTCAAACATGACAATTTTGAAACAGTCAAGCTCCACATAAAATATATTGTTTTGGATTTTTTGCTTTTGTCATTTTGCACTTGATGGTTATTTTAACAAATAAAGGTGATGATGATAATGATTTAATTAATAGAAGATGCTCAACTATAATATTTAAATTCTATTTTAGCTAAGTACCATAGCTATATATGTAATTTGCTACTAATTATTATCGATGTGTCACAGGCTCATTTAGGCTGTGTTTTGCAAACTAGTTGTTAAGCTAGCTAGTAGCTGATAAACTAGTTGTTGATTAATAAGCTAGCTTATGAATAAATTATGTTTGACAAAAACTAGTTTATGGATATGTAAAATGACCAAAAAGGTATAATAATTAATATAAATAAGGGTATAATTGGAAAAAACTACAAAAAACTTCTGTTACTTCAACTAGTGTTTCAATAAGCTAACTTATGGTCCGCCCAAACACGTACTAGCTTATAAGCTAGCTTATTTTGCGAAACACAACCTTAATTTCCTTATATATCTGGTCACGATAATTGGAATACTATTAATGTAATTCCTTGTTTTTTTTTTATCTTTCTCTTAATTAGCTTTTATACACTGTTGTTTGTAAAAAATTATTAAAATACAAGAGTTATTACTAAGTTAATTTGTATTCTTATGTGTAGAGATGCTACTATGAACTACCTAAACCATCTTATCAAGCTGGTGGATACCCTTTTCGAGCTATTATCAGAAGCTCTTGGGCTCGAAACAACCCACCTGAAACAACTTGAATGCGAGAAAGGTCTAACCGTTGCTTGCCACTACTATCCTGCGTGTCCGATGCCTGGCCAAACCCTAGGAGTCAGCAAGCACACAGATGCTTCTTTCATCACTCTACTTCTACAAGACGAGGTTGGGGGACTAGAAGTTCTACACGAAAACCAATGGGCGCAAGTCGAACCTATTCCTGGTGCTCTTGTTGTGAATATTGGAGATTTTCTTCAGGTTCTTTTCTTATAACACAAAAAATAAGGTTAGACAATGATCGAATAATTGGGGTTTAATTAAGTATGACGGTGTGTTGATTCCATGCAGATCTTATCAAATGACAAGTTCAAAAGTGTGATCCATCGTGCATTTGGCAATCCGAGTCTAACAAGAACGTCGGTTGGATGTTTTATTCAAGGTGTGGCTACACCCCCAAAAATTTATGGGCCTATTGAGGAGATGATCACAAAAGAAAGTCCACAAATGTTTAGAGAATTCAATGTACTTGACTACATGATGAAGTTCTACTCAAGGCCACTTGATGAAAAGTCTGGCCTAAACTATGTTCGAATATAAGGCCTACATTTGCACGAGTGAAGAACCACATAAATTAAAGTTTCATATTTTTTACTGAAGTTATTTAAGGCTTAATTTCAGTAGAAGTTGGCTTCAATCATGTGAATGTATGTAACTTTACAATCCTTGTCTTAAAAGGAATTTAAACTTGAGATTGAGAATAAAGATTTTTTTATGTAAGATATCGATTACTCCTCGAGATGGGCATTGTGTAACTATGGAGACCAAAGTAGCACATACAAGATGAACATCAAAGACGATACGCAACTGAAAACAAGACGCTATCCCAACGACCGGGTCATAGTGGGATACGTCTTCTTGTAGCACTCCGAGTAAAACTATAAAACTGACATTCATTATATTGCTTGTCAGCTGCATTTTTTTGGTCCTATAGGATTTCCATATATAGATTGGTGTTTGATGTGAAAAAATCCTGCAAAAACTATACTTTTTATTCGATAACCATCTTTGGTTTATTGTGAACCACATGGGGAAAGGTAGGATTGACTGAGGAGATTGGCTTAAAATCCTTTAAATGCCCTCCCTTAGGTGGTAGAGAGTGTTGGCCTGGGTTCCTAGTTTGTTCTTTTCCTTTCTTCTTTCAGGTTATGTTGTACATCCAACTAGGTTCTTGCTAGTTTGTGTTTTTTCTTGTTTTTTTCATAATATCCACCGTTCAAAAAAAAATACTCGATACAAGTAGTCATATTTGTATAATTTTACAGCGTATGTTATAATATACACTAAAAACACATACGTAACAACTAACAATTCCTTCCATGCATATACAACAACGAGAAATCATCTTTATTTGGTATTGTCATATTCTCTTTATAAAAGGGAACAAGGATGATTCATAACCTGAAGTTGTCAAGACCAGACGTATCGATGGATCTTGTAAAGAACTTCTCTATGTATTCACCTACCGAGAAATCTTTGTATGCTGGCTGATGTCTGTCGGATTTCAAGGTTAACTCCTTAATGGGTCCGTACATCTTTGGAGGAACCGTAACACCAGTGAAGAAACACGCCACAGAAATCCTTGGTCCATCATGATTAGCCAACACTCTATGATCAACACTTTTAAACTTGTCATTCGATATTATCTACACCAGAAAAATTGAAATATCAACTCGTATTAAATCTATTAAAATATAAACAAAAGAGAATCCATTAACTTAAGTAGGTTTTTAATATAGGTGTGGGATCGTGTTAGAAGTTGAGTTTATCGGGAAGCTAAAAGTGGAATCTAAACGTTGATCCTTTAATCCCATGCCTGCTCAATAATTGTGTTTCAGAGAATTGATCGCATGCATCTCGTGCATCTTATCCAAATGTGCATCCACTTATCACATTTCTCATGTTAACCTCACCCAACCCTATATTGTAGTTGGGCTCCGGTGAGAAATTGAGGTTAACATAAGAAGTGTTAAAATTGGTTATGGACATGCAGTTGGATTCACATGGAAAACCACATTAGGATGAGATGCTTGGGTCAATTCTTTTCTAAATTGCAACTCGTGGGAGGTTATGAGATTAAAGAGATCAAGTATTTAGATTTACTTCTCACTTCAAATTAACTCAACTTCTCACACAATCCTTTGCCTATAATATATATAGGGTTGATTCCAGTGAGAAGCGTGCACGAGACATGGTTATCAACCACTTAATGAGAAATTGACGAAATAAGAAGAGATACATCGAAATAAGATGCATACCGGATCAATTTCATTTTAAGCCACAATTCATGGAAGAGATTTGTTTTTCTGTAAAGTTTCGGACTTTTTTTACCTTCACAATGTTTTCCAGTGAAGTTTCAAGTAGTAAAAAAAATTAGTTTACGGTATGAGGTTTACGAAATTAAACCTGTAACAGATCGCCGACATTGACAACCAAACCTCCAGGAACATGTGGAACATCCGGCCCACTGTTACAGTGGCGAACCTGAAGACCGCCAATATGATCTTGAAGGAGAAGAGTGAGGAAGGAGGGATCCGTGTGCTTGCTAACTCCCATGGTCAGCTCTGGTTCTGGGCATGGAGGATAGTAGTGGCATACAAAAGTCCGGCCACGACCACACTCCATGTTATTCAGGTGATCTGGTTTGAGCCCAAGGGCTTCTGATAATATCTCCATTAGAGTAACACCAAGCTTTGTAACATGCTTTATGTATTCAAGTATTGTTTCTCTGAAACAAAATCATAAAATAATCGGTTTAATTTAATGACACTTTATGTGATAAAAGACGAAATATTCATGTGAGAATAGAATTTAAGGTAAGGAGTGTTGGATGGAATTTGGACCCTTTTAATAATGTCAAACCATGAATCTTAGACAGGAATTGATCCTGTGTATCCAATTAGTTTTGATCTATTGCGACTGTGGGTAGGTTCAAATGAAACTCAAATCTAATTGCGAACATGAGGACAACCGAGATCCCAACACATGTCCTATTTGGTCTGAATAATATAGTATATTATATTATTCAGACCGAATATTATGCGTTATTCATGGTAAATAATACGGCATTCAGTATTATAATATTCCGTATAAATAATCATGTATTATTCAAACCGAATATCACCGTCAACGGTTAAGATTAACTTCCAGATTTAAAGAGATTTTAATTAATTTCTAAAATATGGAAGAGTGAGCCACATAGACCAAAAAGGAGGGAAAACCCCAAAAAGAAAAGCTATAGAACTCCCTGATAACAATTCAAGTGGATAGTATGCACATGTCTATACACAAGTGATTGAAGCTATGAAGTTGTATTCACATGTGCATATTTTCTAGATAAATGAGTTATGGTGTTCTTCACTTTTTTTATGGTTTTTTCCTTAACCTGTTGCTATAGAAAAGTATGATAGAATCTACCTGCAAACTGTGGGAACTTCATCAGGATCAAGATCATCAGAAACCAACATCGAAAGTGTCAATGTGTCCCTCCAGTTAGCAACCCTTGATTGATACAAATCGATATTACTCTCAAACTTCACCGTTTTCGTTCGATCTCGCGAATAAAGCTTCATCTTCACTTCACTTTCTTGTTCATGAAACATCCGAACACAATCCACCGTTTCATCCAAAACACTCGTCGGGATTTCATGATTAACCACCTGAAAGAAACCCCATTTTTCGGAAGCCTCTCGAACTCGTTCAACGATCTCATTTCTCCGTTCACCGCTTTCAAATCCACTCAAATCCACAACTGGGATTTGTAAGTTGACCTTACTGCAGTTTAGTTCTTCAACAAGTTCATCATGTGGTCTGATGAATATTTTGGGGATTTTGGTAACTCCAGCATCAACTAATCCTTTTACGCCCGTTTTTGATTCATCGAAGACTTTAAGCGCATGGGTTCGATCGTAGTTTTCGGTATTTTC
Source organism: Centaurea solstitialis (assembly GCA_030169165.1). Classification (NCBI taxonomy): domain Eukaryota; kingdom Viridiplantae; phylum Streptophyta; class Magnoliopsida; order Asterales; family Asteraceae; genus Centaurea; species Centaurea solstitialis. The sequence goes on from CM058047.1 coordinate 289,610, forward strand.
GTGTTCTTCATTGTTGAAGATATCCATGTTTTTGATTTGGGTATGGGTATGGGTAATGAGAGTGATGTAGATATATAAATAAGGATGAGATTGATCATCGATTGATTCAAGTCAACTCTATTATATTTATGAAGAGCATGGGATAAAGGATGTATGATAGAATCAAAGGGATATGGTCAACTTTTGCAGGCACCAAATGCGACTAAACATTGTCCACAAGAGCTTTCACATGACATAAAATTGTGACCTTTAAGTTAAATAAATATTTTAACAAAAGTTGATGTGTTAGGTGGTGTTTAAATAAGGGTATTACTACCTGCTGAAACAGTCGGTAAACCATCAGAGACAGGCTTTACCGATGGTTTTCCGACAAAAACGAACATCGATAAAAAAGTTGGTCAGTAAAAACTAAGAATACGGATTGAATTTATGTCTATCAGAGGGGTTTGTTTATAGTTCATGTTATGAATATTATATTGATTGATACTTAATGAAAAATAAAGCAAAAGTATCAATTAATTGTATAAATTTAGAACTAAAAAGAGCAAAAATCTCAGAAATTCCATATGGATCCTAAACATAACAGAAGAAGATGCATTGGAAGTGTTGAAACAAAGGACAAAATAAACAACATATTCAGGAAAAAGGGAAAACCAAGTACAAACAAAACCACTACCATTTCAATACAAAACAAAGCTCAGACTGTCTTTGACTTGGAAGCCTTCTTCTTGTTTACTGGTCTCCTTGGCATTGAGGTCTTCATCCCAATGAAAAACATCAGTCCCCCCAACAGAGCCAGATTCTACAAACAAACATATTTAACTTAAGTTATTCACAGCTTATTGAATAAGCCACTTTCATGTTCATGTGACTGGATAAAGAGGCTGTTTGGTTGGTTTTCCATTAAAGTCATGTATGGATAAAGTTGTCTGTGTGGTTAATCTGTATATATAGATTGGGAAGATTTTTGTTTGGGAAGGTTTTTTCATAATGGAAGGAACATGTTTTTAATTTGGAGGGACAGGTTTGGAAGAAAAAAAATTGGCTTTTTGCATATAGCTCCTCCATAGAAGCTTACTGAATAAGCCACTTTCTATATCATTAAGCCACTGCAAAACAGTCATGTATAGCTGACTGAATAAGCTATAAGCACCAATAAGCTCATTACGCCGCTAAAAAACGGGCCAGCTATATATCTCGTTATAGCTCCTCCCTAGAAGTTTACTGAATAAGCCACTTTGTATATCATTAAGTCACAGCAAAACAGTCATGTATAGCTGACTGAATAAGCTACAAGTCCCATTAAGATCATTAAGCCGCTAAAAAACAGGCCAGCCATATAAGTCTATTTAAGGTGCTAACAAACAAGCACATACTCTAAAAACAATCAACCAAAAAGAAGAGGGATGAGAAGTGTCATTCTAACCTGTGTAAACTTGATAAAAAGTTGGGAGAATTCCTTCTTCTCCACATCATAGTTGTAGAAATCATACAAGATGGGAGTAGCAATCAACTGGTGCAGAATCTGAACCAAAACAAAAGCTTTAATTACTTCCTCCTTACCCAACAAAATAATTAAACGATGCTTATAATCACGAGTAACTAACCAGAAGAAAAGCACCAATTGTGCTGCCAAAGATGAAAAGGAGGCTTCCGATACCCTTTATGGCTATAGCTCCAGCAACCAAGAGCTTGATCTATAAAAGTCATGTCGCCAAAACGTAAAATTAGATGTATGGAGTAAATAAGCACGGGTTCTAGCCTATTAGATACTAAGCAGCGTTTCTTACCTCAAATTCTGGCACTTGGAACCCAGTGTGTGTTGTGACATGCTTTGAGAACACACCGAACTTGGGCACAAGGGTTTTTGCTGCTGATCCACCATCGTTGCCAAATTCGTTGAACCTGTATTCAACAGATGCTAAGAAGCTCAAAATGGGAGAACAGAACTACTAACAAGAAAAAGCAACAATAGAAAGACAAGATTCAGACCCCAGTAATTCCTAGTGTCTGAATCTGTTAAAAATATTCTATTAGATCAGTTACAGGGATAAATTACGAAACAACCAAAACCCAATCAGCATTCAAACAAACTGGCTACTCACACAACCTCAAATTAAAGAACAAATATGAACTGGTCAAACTAAAAAGGAAGTAAATCAGCTGATACTCTTTTAATTGATGATTAAACTCGATATAAATATCAAAGAACCAAAAGTATTTCTTTACCCCCATGTTTAGTCCTTACAACCCTTCGACAAAATGAAATTACATACTTCATTCTTGTTACTTATTTTAATGAGAATGTTAGTGATACTTCCAGCCATTGATTCTTAAAGGCAATTTGAAATGGAGGCACTTATCCCCAAATCATGCCACCATATGATACTTACTGAAGCAAGACAACATACTAACCTATTAGCCCATGAAGAATAAATAAAAGTTCCGAAATGAAAATAATTGATGAAATAACAGTAAATCGTAAAACGTTCCAATCTAAAATAGAAACATACAACATAACAACATTACTTCCTTCCACATATTTAAATACGAATACCATGGAAATCCAAACCAAGTAAACCACAAAAAAGGTTGCATAAACCTTTATCATTTGGGTAAATAATGCATACTATAAAGCAGCAACCTGTTTCTATTGACACTCATCTTTTCTTAATAAAAAAGGGCATTGATTCTTTCCTTCACATATTCAGCAACCATGTAAAGCAGGGTTGCTTTGAAGAATAAACACAAAGCTGTTCATATAGGCATTCCCAAAGAGTGTTGGTCAAAGAAGTCTTGCTTTCAAAATTATCCATTATTTACTTAACATCCAAAACACTGTAAATAGATATTGGTATTCAGTGGTAAAATTTTGTCCAAAACTATTTCACTTCAAATCCTTGAATAAAAGTCATATAATTTTCAAGCAAATGGAGTATCATGCATTTCAAGTTTTGAAATTGAAAAGAGAGAAAAGTAAAAAGAAAGTTCAACAATTTCAAATAAGAAGCCTTGCTTCAAATTAGACATATTCAGTGGTCCTATATTACCATTACCTACTTAACATCCAAAACACTGTAAATAGATGTTAGTATTCACTGTTAAAAAATATTTGTCCAAAACCATTTCACTTCAAATTCCTTGAATATAAAGTCACATAATTTTCAGAGTATCATGCATTTCAAATTTTGAAATTGAAAAAGAGAAAAATTAAAAAAGGTAAAGTTAACAATTTTAAACCAGAAAGCAACCAAAGGTGAGAATTAAATATTTCTATATGAATAATTTCCTAAACCACCGCCATTGAAGCCAAACAACTCAAGGACTACATCTTCACAAATCACATTAAATGCAAAATCGTACATAAAAACACAGCCAATTCCAGTATCAAATAGCAAGAGTAGCACACCGCATTTAACGCACAAATAAATAACCTAAAATAACTCAAGCATCTACGAATTTTCAGATCCAAAACCAGAAACACTAAAAGCAGTGGAATTAATGTAAAGAAGAAATCAGATCTGAAGAAAACGATGAACTTACTCTTGCCAGGCGGAGAGGACGAAGACTGAGACGAAGAGGACTCGGCCGAGGAAAGAAATGAACGCCATTGATGGAGCTTCTGAGGTTTCTCTCTCTAGAAAATTGGAAGGAAGAGAGGAGAGAGAAACTGATGCGACTGTGTCAAAGAGATGGAGACTGTGGAGATCCTGTTTAAATTCTAGTAAAATCTTTCTCTACCGGTCCCTCCAATGCCCACTTTAATGCTAACACTTACACTTTGGTCCCTTTACTTGTTTCTATTTGTCTGATTAAAGGACTTTAAGGCAGCGTTTGGTATGTAGATGGATGAAACAGGACTGGTCACGATTGAACGAATTTGTCTATTCTATGTTTGATACATTAGGAACATGACAAGATTAGTTGACTATTTTGTGAGCGATGAGGTGGATAGGACAGGACAAGATTGTTAAAATGACAGATTAACCTAACATGGATTTTAGGGCGTGCTTGGTTCATTTTAGGGAATGGAATGAAAAAAAAATGGGAATGCAGGAGAATGAGAATAAAAATAAGCATTGTATTGATGAAAAACTGTTTCATATTAAAAAAAAAAATTTCTTCAACTTGAAAATATAAAAGATGTTCCATTTAATATCAAAAGAATAACGACTATAAAAAAAAGGAATTAAGTAAAAATAAAATTTTCATTCTCCTCATTTTGGTCAGGAAGAGAAATTGATGAATCTACGGGAAAGATTCCATTATACCCAATTTTTTTTTGTTCCTATTGTTTTAAAATCAAAAGCAAGTAATTGAATTTACACTTTGACTCCAAGATAGAGAATTGTCTAAGAAAAGTTAAGGTAAAAATCATAAGAAGGGATAAGAACTTTCATCACTTTTAATCCATGACCACCTATGAATTATGCTTTAAAAGGAAGTTGATCTAAATGAATCTTATTAGTGCAAAGGATATGATCGTGATCAAAGCAATTAGTAGTCTAGTGGTCGATAACATCGTCAGGAGGGACAGTGGATGACATCCTCATCTACCCGGGTTTGATTCATGGGTGAGCATATGGCGATACCCTGACCATAGGTCGGCTTTTGGGTTGGTTCATGGTCGCCGAGGATTAGTCGGGTGACCCATGGTACCTCAAGGGTCTTTTTTATAATAATGAACTATAGGGACTTAAACAAAAATAACACATGAACGACAAGGACATAAATTGTAATTTACTCTAATATTGATGTTGGTCGTCCATCAATTTTATGATAATGACGGGAAGGCTTACTAGCTTAGGACATGTTTAGTCTTGGATGGTAACACTAAGGTCGACATATCTATGTCGATACAAAAGGACTGGTTGGCTTGTTTTAGTAGCAAACAAAAGAGAAACTTATTATTAAATATAAATAAGTTAATTTATAGGTTATCTATAACTTAATTCTAGTTTTCGAATAATTATTTGAATATTTAAACTAATAAACTAGATAAAGTTCGTCTCGAACTAGTCGAGCTTAAGCTCGAGTTACTTTTTTTTCTTTTATTAAGCTCGAGTTACTTAATAAAAGCTTGACTTGATTACACTTTTGGTTGAATTATTTTAGTGTTATTTTTATTGATATAATCACCATTCAAAATTCATAGGTTTGACGAAAGAAGTCAAGTAGAAACTTAACTATTGTTATATGCCAAATAAAGTTTATGTTTTTAAAATGAGTTGATACTTATTATGAAGATGTAAAAGAATCATTTTTTTTTTTAGTTTTTATTGTTTGTGATTAATGATGTATGATATTGTTACATGAATAGAAGTAATAACATATTGCCATTATTATCGTTCAAGGATAGAGTCATGATAACGATTAGAAGAGCATCGAGCATTGATAAGTAAAACAAATATTTATTATACTATCACATTAATAACATATTCAATGAAATGATAAATTCAAAAATACATAATCATATTTAGTTTAATTAAAATTCAATAAAATCATTCTTGTTTATATGATTATAAAGTATAATGTGATTAAGGAAACTTTTGTTAAACATAAAGAAAGGCTAACGAGTCCTAATCATGCAAGTAATGTTCATAGAAAAAGCATAGAAACCCGACTATCATTAGAGCATCCACAGTGGTGGAACCTTCAAGAACCCCACTTACCATATTTTTTCCTATCACGTCATTGCCATCTCAACATACCAAGAACCTCATTAAAACTCTACAACGAAGGTTCTTACAAAAACCTCAATTCCTTCTTCTTATTTATAATATATTTTTTTTTATGTAAACTATTATATAACAGAAAAGGAAACTATTACAAAAATCTGGGTTCTTGTTCAAGCACCTGGGTTCCAATAAGAACATGTAACTGGACAAGAACCTCTATCTCACAGTGGAGGTTCTTGTAAAAACCCCATGAAAAACCTCACAAAGAACCACCATTGTGGATGCTCTTATAAACCAAGGGACAAGATACGAAATTAGATTATTGTGTTGTAATGTGAACCCATTAACTTGCCACCTAGCAAAACAAACAAAGCAAGAATCTTGTTGAAGGAGCAAAATTAAGAATGACCTTAAATAGCCTCGAGATAATATCCTCAAACTTAGAAACATCAATCAACGAGACATGGATAACATATTTTATCTATCTATCTATCTATCTAGTACCATATATACTGAAATTCAAATATACTATAAATGGTAGTTACATATAACTGAACCAATAGTCTATATTAACCTTAAATAGCTTGATAGTTAACTACAAGGCTTGTAGGGGATGTAGCTAGTAACCCATCTACCCAGGGTTTGAATCTACGTGTTAACAAACTTATGACCATTGGGGATTTTTCTCAAGGTTACATAACATTCAAATTTTTTCAGGACTAGTTTAGACGACAGTCCAAGATACCTTTTAGGAAAGAAAAAAAAAAGCTCCATAGTTAATAAGAAAACTAAATTTTGGGCCATAAGCTAATTTCTGGTCCAACTAAACGGGCAACCTACTAATCTAAAAATGCACAGCTCATATGATTAAAATGTGGAAGCAAAAGGGTAAAAATGAGAGGTTCATTTTCTAGTATTTGGATTGTCAAATGACGTGTAAAGTTTTGTGAAGTTTTGATAGGTGATGGGGGTAAGATGACGGGTTAAGGTAATAAGAGGGGGGTAAAATGAAACTAATCTGTTGAAGTTGATTGCAATCAAACAATGAATTTGAAGACAAAAACGCGTACACCTCCTTTTGTCCAAGGCCACGTGGAAGCAAACCTGCTCTGGAGCACAAATGTCGGCTTCCACACGTCGTCGTTTTAGTGTAACAAGTCTCTGCCTATACGCTTAGAAGTGTTGATCGAAAGATCTTGGATAAATTAAGTCGACAGATTTTGGATTAATTTGTGTTTAAAGGAATTTAAAATTCGTTACAAAATAAAAATAAAAATTCTTTAGTTGTGAATTGGTAAAGAAATTATGGATGTGTCTATAGGGAGGAAGGAATATGTGTGTTATACCGAGTTTGAGCAAATAGGAATAGGTTAATATTTGAAAGGCGAGCGGATCGTTGGTGGACTTTCATTTTGTTTTCCAAATTAAGATGTTTGGGTGGGTGACACGAAGAGGCAAAGATATTGCGGTGATTGGACGACGTGGCTAGCGAATTCGTTTGATGGATAGAGTGCAATGTAGGCGGAAAAAAAAAAGAGACCACAAGTCGATCGAGTGGGACAACAAGGTTTCAAGTAAACGAACGGTGCCGGTGAAAGCTCGACGTGCATGATAGTCTTTAAGTATCGATACATATTATTAATGATTAATATTTCTTAATGTTTATTTATAATTAATTTAATTAAAGTTGTAAATGGAAAAAGTGTTAAAAAGCTTCTAAAATACTACTCCACTTTCACATAAAGTTTACTCGGTCAAAAAGTAGATTAGTTTATGCTTATCAGATGATACGTTATATATTAATGGTATTATTAAAGGTGAATTGTGGATTAATTTGGTCCATGTGTTTTGATATTTTTTATTAGGGTCCCTATGATATGTTTTTTTATGGGTTCGGTCATTATTTGTCGGGAAAGATTATCATTCTTTTTGTCTCTTATCAAGTAAGATTATTGATTTTTGCCATATTCGACGAATAAGGTAAGTAACACTCCGTAAACGTCTATCCAATAAACATTTATTAAACGTCTGCTTAATTAAATCTAATTAATTTTTAGTCTATTTTACTTTTATACAGTGCTACATACCATCGTTATACCAAGAGGGACACCATAATTGAATTACAATATCACAAAATTGGGCAACATCAACTACTACATCATCATTACTAAAATAATAAAGTAATTTAATGACTCGACTAAACCTATTTGACTATTAGTCTATTTTAAGATATACGTTGAGGCGTCAAGTCATCAAACGTTTCATCCTCTTCGTGGTTGATTTTCTTTGGTTTTGTTATTTTAAAGTAGATTATACAAGACAAATATGTGAGTTGTGTATTTATATAATAAGATGAAATGTAAAATAATATTGTAAATTGAAAATAAAAAGTTAGTATATTAACAAGTATCAAATATGTGAGTTGTGTATTTATATAATACGATGAAATGTAAAATTATATTGTAAATCGAAAACAAAAAGTTAGTATATTAACAAGTATGAAATTTGTGTTTTAACAAATAAAAGTTATAACCATATCTAATAATACAAACTTGTATATAAATAATTGAATATGAAACAATCTAGTATTTAAAATAATGAGTTATAGGTATTGAATATAACCCTAATAGTTAACATTGTAAATCCAATTTATAATCTAAGCCCAAACCGGCTTAATTACAACTGTATCCATAACCTGGTATATCAACCCATTTCAAGTAAGGGTTATCACTAAGCTTGTTGTGGAAACGCGTACTATTACATCTGAAAATTATTTGAACATAAAAATAGATACTAGGACTCGGCTTCTTCTAGTTACTCTTTTGCCTTGCCCTTACCTTTAGAGCTCCCCTCTATCTGACACCTGCCTGAAAACATTTTTAAGTTTTGAAAAATGGGGGTTAGACCATACGGTCTAGTAAATTCCCTTAAAATATAAGTTCAAAACATTTAATAACATTAGCATTGTCACATAAACATCTAACGTATGAACTCATGACCTTCTAAATACATCAATTACTAAGTTAATCGTTCATTGTCGGAAATCCTCCATCACATTCCTTTCATGATGAAATTATCCCACTCCATAAGGAGTACCGCTAGATCATAAAACATATTCATGTTTTGAATGTGATTTTAGAACTAATTACAACTTTACTTACCATGATTGCTATTTTGTTCCCCTTATGCTTGTTTTATTTAAAGAATTTATTGGTCATGCTTTTTATATATTTACATGAAAGATTTAGAAGCCATGTATGAGTAGTAGTGTGTTTCCATCCATAGCCTTGCAATGTGGAAAAATAAAAAAGGGAATGGATGTTTTTATTTGGTCAAATATTTAATTAACCTAATTTTAGAATGGTTGCAATGGTGGTGGGTGGTCATCTTCATCTTTTATCATCTACACAAAAAAAAACACCCATCTTTTCTCTGATTTCTTTCTTTCTTTTTTTTCAAACAAACAAACAAAACAGCCGAAAATTCCTCTGATTTCTTTCGACAAACAAACAGAGAAGAAGAAATGGGTTTCGCTTCCTTCCTCGGAAGGGTCCTCTTTGCCTCCCTTTTCATCCTTTCCGCTTGGCAAACGTAAGTCATCATCATCATCATCTACATCTTGTTGTTTCTTTCCTATTTCATTCAATTCAATGTATATATATATATATCTGTGTGTGTCTTGATCTTATCGTTGGAATTTCGAATTTTTATGAGGAATTGGCGTTGGATTACACCTTTTTTCAGCTGAAAACATCAGTCTGATTTGTTTTGTTTTCCCCAATTTTCTGGTATTGGAATTTGTTATTAAGAAATTGGAATGGTGGATATAATCATATGATATGATCGTCTCATATTTGTTTTTTAGAGTGCTTTACATTCTATTAATCACTTGTGAATTGCCCCCGTTATTCACTTGTGAATTGTCCTTGTTATTTACTTGTGAAAAGCCACACCTTTAAGTTATATGTTTGATCTCAATTCGCACACATCGACTCAATGGATCGAGACTCATAAATAGCATCTTTGATTATGCTTGAATGTGCATACTCTCACTTGATAATTTCACTCTTTTCCTTTAGCAAAAGGGAAAAAAGGCCTAACTTTTTCCTTTGGTTAACCATGGGTGTTTGAGCCAGCTTGTGCGCACCTTTTGACTAATCCCAAGTGGCCTTCCGGAACTTGAACCAATGACCTTTCAGGAGAATCCCCAAAGGAAAAAAAATGCCAACTTGGTTTGTCACTTTGATGGTTGTTGTATACTTGCTCGTTTTTACTACCCCTAAATATTCATCGATGGCCGGAACCATATAGTTCTCTCATTATATATATATATATATATATGTATAGGGGTGGGTTCAAATGTGAACCACTTTTTGGTTGTGAACGTGAGGACAACCGAGAACGCGACACGTGGCGGATGACTAGGCGCCACGTCAGATCCACGGCGGATGACTAGACGCGATTCATGGGAGGGCATTGAATTAAAGAGGGGGACCACACTCAAAGTCGCCACGTGTCGCGCTCTCGGCTGTCCTCACGTTCACAATCAAAAAGTGGTTCACATTTGAACTTTCCTCTATATGTGTGTGTATATATATATATATCGGTCATTCAAATGATGTCCGATGTGGATTCTAGCTACGAAAACATAAAGAGCTATAGGTGGGTTTTAGTTAATTTAATGTGATCATTGCTATTCGTTGGTCATCGGTTCACAGTTATTCAACCACACATCAACAAATCACAACTAGTTTTGATGTAGAATATACTCAGAAACAAACTAGTTGCTGCCCTCTATTCAAAAATGTTGTCTTTATTCATTGATGAATGTGGGTTTTTTACAGCTGAATATGTGAATGAACAGGTTTCATGATTTTGGTGATGATGGTGGCCCTGCTGTAAAGGAACTAGCTCCCAGAGTAGCTTCTTGTCATAAATTTCTAACCTCCAAGATTGGCAATGGACTACCAAAAATTGATGTAAGATTCATAGCTTTCAATTTTCAAGAGTGAGCCTTTGAGTCATTCATAAAGTTACTCATTTGTTCGAAAAGCAGTGGTCAGGTCTGCGTACATCCAATCCAACCCCACTAGGGAGGGACCCACAATGAGAAAATTACATTCTTGAGGGGTGCCACTGTATTGTTTTGTTGGGTGTCACCGTATAGTTTTTGAAACTCATATCTTAACACAAGATTTTAATGGACAAGATGGTAAATGTTCCTACCTTTTGTAGGAAAGGCCCACGTTCAAGTCTTTTTATTTAAATATAGTCGAACATGGGTCTTTTCTATGCAAGGACAAGGAACCAGCCAACAAATCTATATTGAAGTTGTGAAATAAAATTTAAATATTATTTTCCACTATTTGAAAAAAAAATTTATTTTACAGTCAAATTGTGGCACAACTTGAAAAAATTCTGGGTCCGTCTTTGGACCCCACATACTCCATCTCTAGGTGGGATATATTTGGATTGTTTGGTTTAGTTTAGTTCTCTATGATAGATATGAGATATCAAGTTCGAATAACCAAAAAAATCCATATGCAAAATGCAAGAAAATTTATGTGTTATGAAGCTTTCCCTTTATGAAATTGATAAGGCGCATTTTTACGCCAATAAATGCTTGTGTGCTTCTGCATTACGAGCCTATCTCATTTATTGATCTAATGGTTCAGGTTAAGCATATTGTTTTGGCCTCGATCGCCATTAAAGGTCTTGGTGGGCTTCTGTTTGTTTTTGGCGGCTCCACCGGTGCCTATTTGTTGGTTAGTATTTCTTTACTTTTCAATTACTTTTTTTGCGTAAACTAATGGTCTTCACAGAAACAATCTCTCTACTCTTTGGAGTAGTTGAACCCCCTCTGATACCCTACTTCCCGATTTGCAAATGGGAAATATTGGGTCCGATTTTACACTTTGTTAGAATTTGGCTGAATTATTATTATTAGTAATTCTTTTTCTGATTTTGCAGATGTATTACCTACTATTTACGACCCCGATTGTGTATGATTTCTACAACTACGATATCGACGAGCCAGTGTTTCACATGCTCCTAGCGGAGTTCTTGCAGGTTCAGTTTGCATGCTTAATCCCATAGGCCCTAAAGTTAACAACCAGAAATACCCTCCAGTGGCCTTAAGGGGACTTAGGGGAAATACGGTTGGTTTATTAAGTCCTGTATGGATAAAGTTTGGGAAGATTTTTGTTCTGGAGGGCTTTTCTAGATGGAAGGAACGTGTTTTTAATTTGGAGGGACATGTTTGGAAAAAACTTGGCTTTCTACATAAAGCTCCTTCCTGGAATAAGCCACTGTCAAACAGTTGTGTATAGCTGACTAAATAAGCTATAAGTCCCATTAAGCTCATTAAGCCACTAACAAACAGGCCCTTAAGCTGATAAATCTTTAGGAAGCAAATTATCCTTTTTCATAACGTTTTTTCTTTCATTTTCATTTTCATAACATGGGTTTTTATTTTATTTTTGTCGGCAGAACGTTGCATTGTTCGGTGCACTTCTCTTTTTTGTGGAAATGAAGAAGTCATCTCCAAGGAAAGTAATAAGGAAGAAGGCTCCAAAGGCTAAGACAACTTGAATGTCCAATTTGGTCTTTTTCGTTTTTCCGTTTCTCGTATTCATTTTGTGTGTTCGGTTTTATGTTTATCGATACATCGGATGCACGAATTAAGGATCGGAATGAAACGGACTAATGGTCTCGTTCAATAATTTTTCCATGTAAATTTTGATTTTTTTCTTTTTGTACCAACTTCAATGATATTAATTACATTGGCAAATATTGTTTGCGTATTAAATGTCTCTTTCGCTATAGATTTCAAATTAATGTAACCTTACGATATATTTAAAGGTAAATACAATATTATTTCGTTGTAATTAACGTTATTTTTGTACATTTTTGTTGATGCTAATATTTGAATAAACACGTATGAGTCACATTATTTAGGAGCAATGTTGTATACGAGAACTTCAAATGGTGTACAATTTGAGAACGATAAAATTGGTTTAATGCTTTTTTTTTTTTACTTTAGAACATTCTTAGCATGTTCCTTTTGTCAAAAGATTTAGACAATCAATTTCTAAAACCTAGCTAAATTATTTATTAAGAATATTTAGAAACTCAATTATTTAAAATTGAGAAAATTTGAAAATCTATTTTTTTAAATACAACTTTAGGGATTTAATAATCTAAAATAACAACATTCCTTTTATTTTGAGTAAATTACAAATTTGGTCTATACAGTTTTGATCTTTTCGAATTTGATCGCCAAAATTTGTTTATTTAAAGATGGCCTCTAAAATTTGCAATTCTGTAATACATTGGTCCCTACCACTTATAACTTATTGCCGTATGTTAAGCGAGGAGATTTTTGATCATTTGCCATCTCATTTGTCTTTTTCTACTTTAAAACTATGCACATATAAAAATATATTATATTCATTATATTATTTTATTTATTTAGTATAGGGTTAGGTTTAAAGAGAAATCTTAAAAAACTCGAGAAATATCTTCGGAGCCTTCAGCAGAACCATATGCATTTGTGAATATAAGTAATTTGTAATATGTACGCGTGCATACGCATATGTGCATAATACACAATTGAATAAATACCAAAAACCAACTTAATTACTTCTTTTCACAAGTGCATACGGTCCAAATAAAAGACTACGAAAGTGTTCCTCGGTTTTTCATTTTTTATGAGGTTCTCTTCAATCCTTCCTATATATAATACATAAAATGTAAAAACATACCAAACCCTTCTATACTTGTTTACTCCTTGTTCCATAGTGGTGATTGGTTGCTTTAGCGAAAACAACGAAATGCGAACGAGTCAATGTTTTTCATAGATATAAAAACAATACGATATGTTGTTAATATATATTTATTTTTATAGAAATATAAAATTTTTTTAATATAATGAATATAATACATAATTTTGAAGTTGAAAAATACAATTAAAGGAAAAGGATAGTAATATCTTACTTATCCGATGGAAGTTAATACAAAAAAATATATTACAAAAAACAAAAAAAATTAAAAGTATAGGGACTAAATCTGTAATTTACTATTTTACTTTTTTGCAATCTATATATTGAAATATTTAGCATAATGGACCATTCATTCCCTTTAATTAAAACCTTTTCACATATTTTCTTCGCCCTTCCTTCTCTCCCTCTCTCGATCGATTTTACGATCCTAACCCTAGCTTCGATTTTGCAACCTTCATCTCCACTTTGCAAAGATTTAATAACATTACTATATTAAAACTTTTACAAGAGATAGAAATACCCATCCCACTTAATCACCTTAGATCAAGAGGGTGTTTGGAAACGCTTAACTGCAGTTTCAAATAAGTAGATCTCCTTCTACTTTTTTTTAAGATTGCTTATTTGCGTTTTCAAACCTGATACGCAAATTTACCCAAACACCTTAAACTGCTTATTCGCGTTCTCAACCTGTGATAAACAGATAAGGAGAAAAAAATAAGCAATCCCAAACACCACCTAAGAAAATCAATGATTAATATTAACCTAAGCTATATTTGGTATATAGATTTTTAATACCGAATATAGATGTGAAATACTATTAGGGATAGATTTGATTAATCTAAGGTGATTAAATGTGTTTTATGGTTTGTATTATAAAGATGGTTTGTAAGTAACACCATATATATAGCCAAAGGTTTAAAGCACAAGTGCTAAAAAACTATTAAGTAGAGAAATGATCCTAGATTTTATACGGCTAAGATCAAAATTGACTAATCAAAGATTACGGCTATGACTGGTCAAGAAGACAAGAACTGCGGCTTTGACCGAACAAATTCGCGGCTATGCCAAAAATGGAAGGGTAGTTTAACTGTTACAAATAGGTCGAAAACGAGTTCATATATGAATTTGTGTGATTCACATGTCGACTATATGTTCATATGCGAATCAGTGTAATTTACGTATTAACTTTTTTTTAACTTATTCATATATGGACTATGCATTATAGATGCACTATATGTTTTTTATATGAACATGTGTAATTCATATATAAACTATTTTTTTACCAATTCATACATATGAGCTATATGGTCATATATGAATTTGCATAAAATTACATATTAACTATTTTTAACTGATTCATATATGAATTATATGTTCATATATGAATTTATGTAATTCATATACCAATCAACGAATTCATATATGAACTTATTTGTCGTCTATTTTTTCAAAGTTTAGAAACTACCATTCCGTCTTGTACATGCCTATGCGAGGAATCGTCGGGTGCTTCCCAGTTAAACCACAAATATTGACCAGATAAAGGGCTAGGATCACTCTATACCTGTATTTTTCTTGCACTTATTATATAAATCAAATGAAAACTCGATAGTTTGTGGTAACTGTAATATCTTTTAACTTTCACAACCTTTTGTTGTAAAGTTTTAATTGTAAAAAGAGTCTCCCAAAAACATGTTGGTCTCACATAACCCTAACCCATAATTACATATGCTCCATGTATATAGATTCCAATGTTACTCAATTTTATGTCATTCTCAAATGAAGTAGCCCTATGGGAAGGTAAGAGAGAAGCAAACTTAGCAAACAAAAGCTAACAACCCAATTCACCATACTTTAGTGATAGATAGATAAATAGATACATAGATAGATACATCTTCATCTATGCAAAACCCAACAACCATCAATCTAAAACCAACACAAATTACCATCTATAGAAACACCAAACACTAAACTGACTCACTTGACTGACAATGTCTTAAAGATGTATGTATCTAAACAACAACTACCCAATTACTAACCTTGTGAACATATTATATATATAGATAGATATCTATCTCTATTCAATCTTTAGGGGGTGCATGCAGATTGAATTCTGAACCATGTTCTTTTAGACTCCTCATTTTCAGCTCATTACTACTGCCTTCTTGCTGCTGTTGAAGTTGGTGTTGGTGTTGGTGTTGCTGAAATTGGCGGAGTTGTTGCTGCTGAAACTGATTTTGCTGTTTCTGCGACTGAATCTGGAGCTGCTGAAACTGCTGTGCGGTAAGCAGTGTGTTCCTGGCTTGGTTGTTTGGGTAAAACTGCTGCTGCTGCTGCTGCTGGTTTCCTCCACCGAATGATGGAGGAAAGTTCATCAATGGCCCACCATTCGAAAGGCTCTGTCCAGTTGCTACTTTCAGATGTTGGATTTCTTCTTTTAGTGCTTCGTTTAAAGCTGTAGAAGAAAAGCATGTCTCAATTTCAACAAGTCGGTATTCATGATGAAGTTAATGAAATATTCAAGCGTAGCACAGAGAGTTTCTTTAGAAACCCAACTATTCATAATATGAATATACAAACAAGTGGTGAATTTCAGTGTTTAGCTACTCCAAAGAACTCAATTCTTGCTTGGAGTGCCTAAGTGTATAATCTCAACATTCTCTACACAATGATCTTTTGTTAGAACTTTTGTCTGAAGACGCAAACCCATGAAATCTCCTTAGCAAACTAACGGGTTTTAAGCTCCTAAACCAATCAAGTCTAATTATCATCCCTTTTGAGTTGTGAACTTAAAAGTAACGAAAATCCCAAAAGTATTCAAGTCTGTAAACCTTTTCCTTGATATCTTGAATCAATCATACATCACAAGGATAACTCTCACGAGGCTTTTAACAACCACATCCATTTCTATCTAGTATTGAAGTTCATCAAGCTTCATTTTCCATATCTATTTACTTCTTTCTTTTCAGTTCTCACTAATGTAGATTTGCCGATTCCTAATCTCAAATGTTCTTTATTGTGCTATGTTTTATCAGTTACAAACACTCAAAAACCATAAAGAGGCTAATAAACGAGAAGATAAGAAAAGGGAAATATTCTTTGAGGAGAATTAACAACTTACCGTCTTGCAAGTTAACCTGTTGCTCCATGGTTTGTAAGCGCATTTTCAGCTCACTGTTTTCAGCTGTCAGACCACTAGTATCTCTCTGAAGAAATGAAAAAGAAACAAGATACCGCTATCAAATGCCTTATCCATCAGGGTTTTTCGGAACATAAAGGAAAATTACAGATATAAAACAAAGAAACGGTCAGAAGACGAGAATTATATGAGGATGGGCAAACCTGCATAAGAGTCAGCTGAGCGGATAATGATGTGGCTTCAGTTTGCAGTGATTGAACTTTCCTTTCGAGCTCAGCAATGTATCTCATCTTTCTTTCCTTTGACCTTGCCGCAGACTGCCTATTTGCCCATATCCTAATAAACAACAAAAGAGTGATTATAGTTTATATATTAAACGTTTCATTTAGATAGTATGAGATACAATTTATATGTGTCATAAAATCCGTTAAGCAGAGCTAGGCTATCAAGTGACCTCACAGCGATTAACTGTCTAAGCAAGAATTAAGAGAATGTTTAAGTAGATGAATAAACAATTTTGAGCATCTGAATCAAGAGGATGTTTTAAGTGGATGGTTATCGTTAGGTACTGAAACTAATATTATTTTGGTACAAATAATTTTCTAGATACCTACTTTCACAAAAAAGAAAGGAGGATAAATAAATACTATTACAATTTTATAGAAAGTTCGATTGAAAGTTTGTTGAGGTATTAAATACGTTGAATACTATGACAATATAATTAGTGCTAGAATATCCAACGTATTTAATACCTCAACAAACTTTTATTTCTCTCTTTTGGAGAGATTATGAAGAAATTGTTGAAGATCCTCTCAAGTGCATATATGAAAATATACAATTTTGAGAGTATCCATCCAAAGAAAATCTTTGGGGAAGACCCATTAGCAGAAGCCTTTCACAAGAGATCTTAAATGTTATACAAGTAAAGATAATGGAGGGTTCGAAAGAATCACTGAGGCCTTACGTAGTAATAATAAATCAGGACGGAAGATTTTCAGTCAGTTATCATGCATTTATAACGAAATCATACTCGGGAATTTGAAGGGACAAAACATAAGCTATTAGTGGCAGATATGTACAATACGCATAACTTAGACTTATTTGTGTTATGCCCTCCTCACACTTACAAAGGAACCTGCAAGTAGATTAACTAAATTTATCTATAATCATTAAATGCAGAAGTAAAATGCACAGCAAATAGCCAGCCGATATGATGTGAACAGATAACAAATAGAATGATGTGCATATAAAGGGTAGCAAATTAAGTGGCTGAAAAACACACTAGGCATCAAACAGAAGACACTTGGTTTAAGATCCGATAGAAAAGACATAAATAAGAACCAGTTTGGTGAACTTTTAAAAAGACGAAAACAAAATAAGAAGATAGAATCATCGATGTTCAAGAGGTCAATTGGCTCTCCCATCCAATGATATCAAAATCACCAATCAGATTAAGCATAATTAAAAGATATCCTAATATAACTGATTCCTAATCATATTATCTAAAATAATACTTACCTATTAAATAAAATACCATAAATGATCATCTAATAATAAAATAGTAATAAAAATACTGATTCAGGTCATATCAAGATACTCATTCTATTAGGAGGAAAGAGTGACCTGTGCAAGAAAAAAGATTTTGAGATGGTGTCTACTAATCTGGAGAATCAAATGTTGGGTGGAAAGAATAGTGATGTATTAGGCTCTTAAAAAGAAGATAATCCCTACGTTGTATGTCAACGTAATTATAATTATTTCTCACATGTGTCATGGCACAAGAATGAAAGCATGTGAACCCGAGATCATGGTCCGTGTCTCACTCCCTCCGTCCAAAAATAAATGTCCACGATGAAGAAGGCATAAGGTTTTAAATAGGTTAATTATTACATCTTAATATAATTGAATGACAATTTTACCCTTAACAACAGAGGGAGTAATGAATTTCCCCTTGTCATGATTAAGGATATAATTAGAAAGTAGGCACTTACTTTTAAATGCGGACACTTATTTTAGGACAAAGGAAACAACATCCGACTACCACGAACACTTTTTAAGGAAAGTTTTGAATCTCAACTAATGTAAGAAAGATTAACATTTTATAAAAAGTCAAAAAACAGTTATCAATCGATTTACTATCTCACATATGTTTTAAACTTTAAAGGTTTATTTTTCAATGTAGACAATAAAGAATTTAATAAATAAATATATTTGAAAAGAAATTTGCAGGGCCACATGTAACTTTTTTATGACATAAGCCAGCCAAGCTACAAAGGTTGTGAAAGAGTACAATCTTTCACCTTATGGTTTCTAGGTAGCCCAACATTAAAAGAATCAACCTTTAAATAAGCATCATATGACAAAGTTCTTTTCACCATTTTCTTGGAAAACAACAATACAACTTTTTTGAAATAGTAGAAATAGCAAGCATGACATCATGTATTGGAGAAAAGGAATAGTCAACATTGTTTATGTATTTCAAAACTTCAATAAATGGTAGAAAAGAGTATAATATTATAATTGTATATGTATTCATTTTTATAATTAGTTGTACGTCATATCTTAATATAAGCTATAATGAAGAATTCTACCTAAGACTCGTTTTTCTTTACATTTTCTTCTCAATGGATCTCTAAGAATCCAAATTCTTCTCAACCAACCATCAAACACAACTAAAATCAACTACTTTTATCTACAAAAAAATCAACTACTCAATAGCAAACAAGATTATGCATCCTTTGTAAAATGCTTCAATCTCAATCCCATCACAACCTACTGAACACACCTATTCTTCTCTTGCCTCCCTATCTACCCTCATATATCTTGCCATCATTGCCTAACTACATAGTGTAGATTAATTGCTTGAATAACTTGCCCAATATAATACTATTGGTTTGATAGAATTTGTTAAAAAAAGATTTTTTGTGCAATATAAGCACCAGAATTTTTAGGGTATCCATGCAAAAAATACCAATGAAGCACATAGTTCTGCCTATGGAGTATGTCCTAGAATTAAATCGGTAATTGGAGAAACAAGATGAAGATAAATTAACATCATGTTCTCAAAATAAACGTAGCATAATTAATTTCTATAAAGAACTTAACTAATAAAAAGATAAAGATGAATAATACTTATTATAGGGTTTGTAAACACCATCAAGAAAAGTTGAAAACCACTACTTAGGCTGTGTTTGGCAAAAATAATCTAGCTTATAAGCTAGTCCATCCAAACATGTACCATAAGCTAGCTTATTGAAACGCTATTGGAGTAGCATTTTGGGAGCTTTTTGTAGCTTTTTCCAATTATATCCTTATTAATATTAATTATTAAATTCAAATATACCCTTTTTGGTCATTTTGCATACTCATAAGCAAGTTTTTGCCAAACATAATTTGTTCATAAGCTAGCTTATCAGCTACTAACTAGCTTATCAATCAACAACTAGCTTGCCAAACATAGCCTTACTATTGAAACTTATGGAAATGATTTTCCACATTTGAGTAAGTCTCCCAATTAAAATAAATAGCGAAAGGAAAAGAATAAAGTTTACCTCTTTGCACGCTTTGGGTCAACAAGAGCAAGCTCGGCAAGCTTGGCAGCAGACATGGATTTCTTAGCATCAACCGAAGACGTTTCTTCTGGACCTGAAGTGAGCATCTCTGGCTTAATCGTAGAAGACCCATCCATGGACTGACTATGCTGATGCCTAACCCTAGGCCTCTCACCGGAGCTCGGACCAAGATTTTCCAGTTGCGGTGTTGCAGCTTCCGATGTTTGGACAGCAGATGAGGACGAATCACCACCCACTTGAAAAGCAGATGTTGCAGATGAAGAATTCAACTTATCCATATCCAAGTACATAGAAAACAAATCCTCTTCAGTTTCATCGGAAAACGAAGGTCCGTTGAAACCACCCACGACACCAAGATCGCTATCGAAGCTAATATCATCCGGTAGAGTGAGGATTTCAGAGTGGGCCCGCCGGTGGCCTAAATGCTTGGGTGGGTTATCAGGCATCCTGCTAATATCATGACTAAAATGGCTAGAATCCGATGGCATTTCGTGACCACCGAAACGACCGGTTTCAGAAGCTCCAGGTCCCATTGGAGGCAATGTGGTCGATACCGATGGCTCTGGTTTGGGGACGAAATTATTTCCGGATGGTGAAAAAACCGAATGCCTCCCGGAAGGAGGCAACAAACTCCCACCAATATTTGGAGATTTATCCTTCTCCATTTACAGCAATAACCAAACTCAGGATGCTTAGATTTTAGAATTCCAAACAAAAAATCCAACTTTTTTCTCTTGTCAAAACTCAAATCCCATAAATGAGACAAGAGATAACCTAAATTGAAACTGAAACCCTAATTGAGAGCAGCTAAACCAGCTAACAACTGTTTCTATTTCAAATTGAAACCCTAATTGAGATTTTAACCTAAATTCCCAAACCTAACAAATCTTCTCCTTGAATCAAACCCTGCAAATGCTATAACAACATTTAGAATCAAAACACGAGAAAAACGCAAAGGAATTCGAATAACTGAAAGAATTCGAACATAAAAGGATTAAAAAAGAAATAACAAGTCAATTAACATAAAAGTGAGGAGTAAAAAGGGGGAATAACGAGTGAAACCCTAGAAAGAATAAAAGCGAAATCAAGAAACAGAGATTGGGGGAAAAAGTGCAGAAAATTCTTACTTGTAATGATGGTAATGGAGCTGAAAAAAGTGAAATTGGAGAGGGAATCAAGGGCTTTTTCACATGCTGAATCGAACCCAGAAGCAGCACATGATGATGATTAAAGATCTAAAGATGCGAAGCTTCTTAAAGAAACACACACATGGATGATGATGTATGGAAGGAATTGGGTTTTTTGGATAAGTTCTTTAGACATCAAACATGGTGGTAATTGATTTCTTGAAACCATTTTCAATCTTTTTGTTTAATTTATTACCATAAAAAAGGATTTTGTTGCCATTTTTCATTTGATTGTGGTTTGATTGAAAAGAAAAGTGTATTTTTTACTTACTTACAAAAATGATATGAGTTATAGGTAAGGATTCGGTTACTCATCAGTAAAACGATAATAAAGTTGAATAACTCAGGTATTAAGTAAAGTTACTATGAATTCAGATATTTAAAATCAAGTTAAAATTTGCATGCGATCTTTTGTTACCTATGAGGCTTGTCTACATCAAAGGTTGCGTTAGGAATTCCAATTTTGAAAGATCGATGATTAATTGGAAGTAAATGAAACAAAATTAGTTTAAACTTTTCCATTTGATGTCATTTCTATATTTTTCTGTTGTTTGATCTTTTGATAAAGATAGACTATTTAAATCCGGCTATACTTAGTTGATAAAGAAAATATATATGATTTTGCAAGCATATGTCTCTATTTCATTGATGAACACATTTGCAATATTTTTCATCTTCTTTATTTTTCAGCTTTAACTTGTTTTAATAAACTAAGCATCTATGATATTATGTTTGGAGGTTGAGGATGTAGATAATTGCATTTGGCACATGGACCACTGCTTTGAATGATTCAACTTAGAGGATAAAGTCATTTTGCACATGGTTGTTATTTACCCCTTGTTGACTTTGCTTCTCTTTTAATAACATAAAACATATTGAAATACAAAGAGGCATTATGTATTGCCATTGATGCATTGATGTGTCCAAAGTTTAATTGATTTAAGGTAGGGTTTACTTCACTAGAGTGTATTCAACTTGTCACGAAAAGTTATTGTATGTATTGAACTTCTATTTTTTCTATTGTATGTATCAAACATATCAAAACTACCGACTGTATGTATCAAACTCATCAAAACCTACCACGAAAGTGTATCCAACTTGTCATAAAAGTATATCCAACTTGTCACAAAAGTGTATCAAAATACATCAAACGGTAGATTTTTATAAGTTTGATACATACAATGGACAAAATCAAAGTCCAATACATACAATAACTTTTCGTGACAAGTTGGATACACTCTGGTGAAGTAAACCCTTTAAGGTATGATACCCCGAAAACATTTACGTATGAGGCATGTAAAAGGATACAAGATTCTAGGCAAGAAACTTCATCCACAATTATATTTAGCGTGTTATTTAATTGATAAGATATGTCTTTTCACACTCTCAATATTTAATTAAACATTCGTGTTTGTAGGTCGCGCCCATGCACAAGGTCGACGATTTTGGCTTACGAAATCCACAATCGGCACCCACCTTGCGTGCGAGTAGGTGTTGGAGTAAAACACGTATAGAAACTTGTAAGCTCCTTTCCACTCCATAGTTATAAAACCCTCAAGATTATGCCTTCCCACGCATATGGGACAAGTTTACACCATTTTAGTTTTTTCCCAATTTTCATCCCAAGTACTCATCTTTGAGTATCGATTTCACACATTATCCGTTTTTGACACTTGATATATCGATTCGAAGCTCTCATATAGTAGAACACAAACCCACAAAGAGTTAATTATATATAACACATTTATGTATAATTAAATGTGTCCAAAGATTAGTAAAATCCATTATTTTACTAAAAATTTCAACATTGATATCGTGCATATAGACAAGTAGAATACATTTTCTTCTAGATAGGTGTTAGTATGAGGGTTATCTTTACGATGCATCAAATTTGTTTTATATCTCTTTACAACATCTTACATTGTTTTTTGCTTCTTAAAACGATTTTATCAGGAAAAAACGATATAACTAACATTAAGAGACAAAAGAGCAAATGTGACAAACAATAAAGATACGCCTTGTAGTAACACCTATCTAGAAGAAAATGTCCACAACAAGAACTCGTTAACCAACAAAGTCAATATCAAGGACAAATAAATACTCAAGTAAAACTAACCTATACTTCCATACATATGCAAAAATGGGGCCAGTTTTTGTGAATTATATACCTTCCCAAATCTTAAGTTTTTTGATTGACGAACTCTTGTTGTGGATATTTTCTTCTAAATAGGTGTTAGTACAAGGGTTATCTTTCTAGGGTTCTTGTAGGCACACAGAAATGGGTCAGTTTTAATGAATTGTATATTGATCCTTGATCTTCAGTTTGTTGGTTGATGAGCTCTTGTTGTAGACATTTTCTTCTAGATTAGTGTTAGTATAAGCATTATTTTAGGGTTTTTTCGTTGTATCTTTCTATCTTTTAACAATAGGTTATATACCTTTTTACATGTTGAAATGATTTTGCTAGCAAAAACTGATATAAACTATTATTAAGAGACAAAAAGCTGAAACAAAGAACTCTAAAGATAATCTTTGTACTAACACCTATCTAAAAGAAAATACTCACAACAAGATCTCATTAACCAACAAACTCAATATCAAGGATGAACAAATACATTAGCAAAACTGACCTACACTTCCATACACATGAAAAAATGCCTCAATTTTTGTGAATTTTATACCTTTTCCAAATCATAGGCTTTTTGGTTGATGAGCTTTGTTGTTGATAAATTCTTCTAGATAGGTGTTTGTATAAGGGTTATCTTTAGGGTTCTTCGAGTTTGCTTTCTATCTCTTAACAACATGCTATATCTTTTTTTTTGCTTGTTAAAATGATATATATGTCGTTAAAAGATAAAAATCAAAATCGAAGAATCCTAAAGATAACCCTTGTACTAACACCTATCTAGAAGAAAATATCCACAACAAGAGCTCGTCAACGAAAAACTTAAGATTTGGGAAGGTAGAAAATTTTGACACATTTTTCCATATGTATGGAAGTTTAGGTTAGTTCTACTGAAGTATTTGTTTATCATAGATATTGAATTTGTCTGGTTAACGAGATCTTGTTGTGGAATTTTCTTCTAAATAGGTGTTAGTACAAGGATTATCTTTAGGTTTCTCGTTCTTGGTTTTTGTCTCTTAACAAAAGTTTAGATCCGTTTTTGCTAGAAAAAATATTTCAACAAGCAAAAATGGATATAACATATTTTAAAAGATAGAAAGCTAAAGCGGAAAAAAAACCTAAAAATAATCTTCATACAAACACCTATTTAGAAGAGAATGTCCACAACAAGAGCTCATCAACCAACAAATCAATATCAAGATCAATATACATTCACCAAAACTGACCCATTTTTGCATGCCTACGAAGTTTGGGGTCAGTTTTGTTGAAGACATATTGATCCTTGATATTGGGTTGGTTGGTTAATAAACTCTTTGTGGACATTAATTTCCTTCTAGATCGATGTTAGTAAAGGGATATCTTTACCCCCTCCCCCCCCAATCAAAGGTTGTGGTTGGGCTCTAGGTCCAACGTAAGCTGGGCCGGCGGACATCGACGAATTAATGGACTGCCTATAATGCCGATACCATTAGGGGAGGCAAGGGCATATTGTATGTGTTCTGATAGTCGTTCATGCCGCTATGTCTTCTGAAAAAAATATACACCTTTGTAAAAATACTATACTTCACTGGTATAATTTGGAGAAAATTATACCTTTGGTCCATGTTTATGTCTATAAACACTTGTTTTTATTTTTAAAATATTTTTTCATTAAATGTATCGAGTGTACAAAAGTACCAAATCTTGTATTTGCAATTGGATCGCCGACCGACCTAACAGTAAAGATCGAGTGTTATCCATCGATCAATCATCCCAACAATTTTCTACAAATACCAAAAATCTTCAATCTTTCTGGGTTTAACCAGCAATTAAAGGTGTGTAGATCTGATTATTAAATGGTTATTTAGCACAATTTCTTGTAAAAAATGGGTAAACCCTTGTTCTATGAGATCCTAGAAAAACCTGCTACTAGTTGTATCATAGCAATCTGCTCTCTAATTTGGTTCTATATCCAAAAGAAGTCAATTGGGTATTCTCACGTTGGATTGAGTTATGAAACCGCCATTGAAGGCCACCATTGGAGGATCATAACCTCTGCCTTTTCTCACATAGTGTTCTTCATCTTGTGTTCAATATGAGTGCTCTTTGGAGCCTTGGAGTTGTTGAGCAATTAGGGCACATGGGATTAGGGTTTTCTTATTATCTCCATTACACACTTGTGTTGATCATTTCATCTGGTTTGTTGGTTTTGGGAGCTTATCATCTTCTGATCAATAGATTCAAGATTGAGTATTTTCGAAGAGTTACCGCGGTTGGGTACTCGTGTGTGGTTTTCGGGTGGATGACGATTCTTTCGGTGAAACAACCCTCGTCAAATTGAATCTTTTCGGGTTCCTTTCGCTTCCCATTAGCTTTGCGCCGTTTGAATCGCTTATATTTACTTCGATCATTGTTCCACAAGCGAGTTTTTGGGGCATTTATCGGGGATTATTGTTGGGTATTCGATCGCTTGGGGTTTGATTCATGGGATGAACAATTATTGGGCGGTTTCGATGTTGGGATGGACGTTTCTGTGTTTGTTATCAGTTTGAAGCAATCGGGTGCGTATGATTTCAGGTTTCTTCAGATTGAATCGGTCACGGATCCTTCGTTGCCGGCAATGGACGAATGTTGCAAATGAGTTCGCTTTTGGATGCTCATGAAGAACTTGTATAGCTAGCAGGCATGCCCATTCTTGACCATTTTACTTTTCGGTTTTTCGCTTTTATGATTATTTATATACTAGTTATGATGTTTATGTTAGTTTTCGTATATGTGCTTAAAGAAGTAGTCTTGCTGGGTGTTTGTGGAACCTTAGTTTTTGACAATTTTCTAGTGAAGATGTTTCGTTCAATGGTTGTTTTCATAAACTTGTACATTTCTTTGGAATTATGTGTACAATATTAGAATTGATTATCTATGGTGATACCAAATAAAAGGAGTTGCATATTTCTTTTCTCGGTCCTTTCCATGCTCAATCGATAAGGTAAATGATATTGGTAAGCGCTTATGGGTAAGCGTTTAGTAAATGGCTCATTAGGCTATTTTGGCACTATAGTTGATAAGTTAGCTATTGGTTGATAGTCATGTTGGTAAAAAAATAGTAGCTGATAAGCTAGATGACAATGTAAATTACCTAAATAGATAGGGGTTAGTTTATGTAAAACATAAGGAGCATAATTTGAACATGTATTGATGTACCATATCGGCTAATGCTCCAGGTTGATGCGATGTATTCCACCAGAGGAAAGGGTTGAAAAAAGCTCTTCGAAAGCTAGCATATAAGTTCATTTATGGTTTACCAAACGGGGATTTTTCAATAATCTAAAAAAACAAGCTAGTTTATGGTTGCCAAAACCATAGGCTATAAAAGGAAATAGTCGACCCAACATTCTTCAGTATTTTCATTCCTAATTTGGACGACGTCTCTTGTTGCCATACGAAATCATGAAATCCATTCTAAGTGGCCGGTGATTCTATAGGTTGGGAATCTGTACGAATGAAGAGAGGTAACTCTGAAAGTTAATAGGGAGGAGAAAACTCGAAATGCGATTTGTTTGGAAAACATGCATCTTTTCGTGGGGTTATTCAAATCTTACTTCTTCTGTCATGTTTAGTTTAGGGTTGAAAATTGATGCATAATGTACAAAATGCACTTTTGCATCAAGAACAAACCAAACCAAACCAACACTGTTTATGCCACATGGAGGTGGGGTTTGGGAGAGTAAGAGATACGCAAGACTGATTGGACTGTTTCCGTGAAGACCCTTGACTTGTGAAAATATGTCACAGATAGAGTGATATACGACAAGATTTTGAAAAGTTGGTTAAGAGTAAGCAATAACATACAAATATAATAGGGACCAACAAGGACTTTTCGAATAGGAATGATAACCTGATTTATGGAAACTACATTCCCCTAGTCTAACTTAGTAACCTTATTTCTAGTCTTTAGGACTTCCAACAGAAAGACCAAAGTAAAACCTAATTCTATTTTGTTTTACAAATAGAATCAAATGCACATCTCTTATACACGATAATTATCCCATGTTTCAACTTCTTTTTGGTACGTAACCATGTTTTTGTAATCGTGTCTGGATGGTTAAAAAGAGTAGAAACGGCTGAATCATGATGCTTTTGTTGATAATCCTGTGTTTATTAACATTTTCTAGCAAAGTTGGCAAGATATCTTGTATGAAGATCATTGCTAACGAATTTGGGGATGCTAAAGATTTTTACCCTTTTCTAGAAAAGGGTTAGCATTACATTACACTTTCAACAGGTACGAAAACACGGTGTTTACATGATTTCGCACGGTTGTTAGTTAGGGTTCTATATTTGGTTTGGTTTGGTTTACATATATAGCAGCATATAGCTTATTTGGATACATATGTCCATAATATGAAATGAATTGGTATGCTATGAAACAAAAGGGGTTTTGTTTAATATAAGCATTCATAGTTCATTCTTTATCCAAATAACTGTACTTCTAAGCAGTGATTATATGACTTATCTTACCAATTGAGCGTAGCAGAGATCAAGAATCATACCTGATAATGGCATGGCAAGGACCGAGAGTCTTACCAAGTTTCAGACGCTTACAAACAGTCCATTTCATTACAAAGTTTGTTATTCTTATGCACGTTTACAAACTTTACGTTTTACTTTTTTTTTTAATTTGTTTTTCTATATATACTTTAGTTAGGAATAACTGAGAATCTTATTCGGTAAGTAAAAACATTGATGCTTACCTGGTAAGAGATGCTTACTCAATAATTTTACCATGCTATTTTGATGGTCGATAATCTTACTCGGTAATGTAATTATTACTTCAATGGTAAAAAAATTTCGGCTTAATATTTTATAATTTTGTTTGTTATAACTTCATAAATAATCAATTAATTTTTCATAGTTGATGTTCGCAAAAAGTTTACTTTTAAAACTCAAAATTGCTAACTTGTTTAGCCTTTCTTGACTCATGGTAAACCATAAATATGACTCAATAACTTTAGTTTTAAAAATTTTCTTTTGGTAATTTGGGATTTCTTGAATCTAGTTTTATGACCTTAATTGGTTGGAAATTAGACGCCATGCCTTGAAAATCGGAACATTCGAACTTTGAAGAACAATAAAATTGCTTTAAGTTGTTGAAATATTGAGCGTTCAAAAGTTCATGATGTGTTATCTGTATCCACCACCGTGTTTTATTACTTATGCCCAATTCTCAAATTATAGACCCAAAATCAGTAGTTGATAAAAATTTGATGCTCCTTTGGTTTTGATGTCCTGTATAATTTGCACGGCCTGGATGGGGCTATTGATAAAATTTTGATGCTCCTTTGGTTTTGAATACAAGGTTTTTATTGTGTTTAGGAGTTTGTTTGAAACATATTATAGACAAATATGATAACATATAAAAGAAAATGGCCATGACATTTTAGGTGAAGTTAAAACAGACATTTGGTAGGTTGGGTCATTTATTCAACGCTTGTTCGGAATGCGCTTATTGATAAAAATAAACATGCGTTTATTGATAAAAATAAACATTTATTGAGTAAGATATTAATTAGTCTATTAAAATGACCTTGTATAGAAAATCTATATCCGGCAATTTACGACTCACCAACAGACAATGAGGATTTTACCATGATAAATCGATGATGACACAATTGACATTGCAAATGTTGAAGGCTTTTAGGGTGCTTTTGGTATCCAAATAAGACCGAACATGACAGGATAACATAGTTGTTTAGCTTTTGGTAAAACAAAACTTAACAAAATACGTTTGGTAAAATGCTTAATTTACCCGTAATAGTTGTTTAGTGGTTTTTTTTAACAAAATAATCGGATCTAACTTAAAGTTAACAAATAGTTTTAAAACGCACAAACTTTTTCTTTGACATGAATATTAATTAAAAATTCACATTCATAAAATCAAAATAACTCGATATTTCTTATTTTATATCGTATTCATAAAATCAAAAATACTTAAAATTGATTCATAAATATTTTATCTTTTTTTAAACCTTTTGTTTTACTTCTCAAATTTTCCATTTCTTATTTTTATATTTTCTATATTTCAATTAAGTATTTTTTTGTAAAAGAATCTATTATCATGAGAAAGTTTTAATCTATGATCAAGTGTTAATCAAATATGGAAATGGGAGGAAAAATAAAATAAAACAATGACAATAAAATGAAAGCTTAAAAACAATAAAATACAACAAATAAAATTTTAAAGATGGATAAGATGTAGAGAGAGGGGGTTATTTGATGTTTTAGAAGGGACAAAGATTCATTTCAAGGATATATCGGTAAATATAGATTTGTTAAACTTTGTTCCAACACATGCAATTGAAACACTCTCTACTCCACTTTGTTCCACATTGTTCCTATCTATTCTTACACATCAATCTATGTTGTGTTCTGTCTTGTCCTAATCCAACAGACCGAATCCTTAAAAGTTTTTGTATCTAAATAAGTTGACATTAGCGTTTTGAAACAATTTGTACTAGAAGGTTATTTTCCTCTTGGAGACCAACCACTTACGAAAAAACCGACTCAAGCTTTCGGACAAACGGACCGAAAACCGACCAATCTTGACCATTTCATGAATTACTCGAGTAGAAAGATGCCACTCGTGACGAAAAGTGTTTTTTCCGATTACAAATCCAAAGAATTATCAACATGTTTTACACAAATATTGTACATGGAAAACAAAATACAGAAAAGAAAAGTATTTCCCTTTTCACCATATTTCCTCTTTTACCTTTGTTTCATGCTTCCCCACTATTTCCTCTTGTACTACTTACTAGCAACACAAATCCTCACATCCTTATGATCAAAACCACAATCAAGTCCTTTGCCTTACCCTCCTCCCATTTGCATCTCCGCCATCCGAAAGTTGACCACAAACGCTCCGCGACTTTCCACCGCCGCCGCCGCTGCCCCCACTGCCGCTGCCCCCACTGCTACACTCATCTTCACAGCCAGCCACCATCTTCAGAATCTCGGATTGCAATCGTGGGCAGTTCTCTTTTAGATATTCAAACCCATCTGATCGCATTACAGCTGCATTTGGAAAACATCAACATTAACAAGAGGCTGTTTTTAAAAAAAAAAAACCTCTTTAAGTTTAAAAATTAAGAGATTTGCATACTTAAGACTATTCTATTTTTAAGAAACGGTCTGAAAACCTCCCACCATCCTCTAGATTTTAGATGTGAAATCATACTTTAGACTTCAGACATCTTAAAAAACAAATGACACCTAAGAAACAAAGAAATTAGTTGCCACACAAGTAGTTTAAATGTGTAAAAATGAATGAATGCTGTTTTTCTTGATTTTGCTTTGAAACTCCAAAAATAAGTGGATGTAGGACTTGTGTACCTACAACAGATGTACCAACAACAAGGCTGGCTTTGTGTTAAATGCCCACTTACATGTACCACTTCAATGAGTGATACTGCAAAAACTTGCATCATATATATCCACACATATATACAAATGCATGGTTGCTAAAGGCGGTTGAGGCGTACGCCTCGAGGCGCGCCTCGAGGCGAGGCGGTCAAAAAACGAATCTGAGGCGGCGCCTCTTCTGGGTTAGTTAAGGCATACGCCTCAAGTCACTGAGGCGCATGAGGCGCTGAGGCGGGGCTGAGGCGGCAGCCTGAGGCGATGCTCATAGATTAGGCCTTTAAGGGTTATTTTTATGTAGGTTTTTCTCTGCTCCCTCATGCTTGTCACCTCCAGCCCTTTACGAGTTCTTCTTCTGCAGTTCTTCTTACACCTCATCTCCTTTGATTAACTTTCAGGGGATCCTATCCGGTTCCTAAGTCTCCCACATTGGATATTTGGATATATGTACATACATATATATATATATGATTAAGGTGACTTGAGGGTAAATTATATATTTTTAGTAAGTGATAAAACTAAAATCTTATAATATAAGCTACATCTATTAATATATTTTGAGATTTTAATACTGTTATCAGATATGTATACATATAATATATATTTTATTTATTTTATTTATTTTTATTTTCCGCCTCGGGACTTACGCCTCGGACCGCCTTGAGGCTTACGCCTCGCCTCACCAAGGGAAAACGCCTCGCCTCGCCTTTCCGTACTTTAAAACCTTGTACAAATGTGTACCTATGCATATATATACACACACAAATGTATAACAACACATAAGGTTTTCAGTATTAGCTGAACCGCTAATACTGGAAAATGGGATCTGATGACATAAAGAGAAGCAGATTGAGAATAATAACAAAAAGTTGATGGCAAAATACCTGCAAGGTTTTCAGCAGCAAATCTAAGGCAGACAGCTTTCAATTGAATGGCATGATGTCGGTCTGCAAGTGCAAGAGCTCTGCCAACTGAATTTACAGAGATGTCTTTACATAGATGAGACTCGCACATGCGTCTGAGTCTACTCAAATCATATTTATCAGCAGCAGCTAATAACTTGGCTATTAGTGTATCAGATACAGAGGATTCACAAGGAGAATTAGAAGCCACCAACTCATCTTCCACAAGTGCATCTCTGTAAATGAAGTGAAGCATAGCCTGTTGCATATGATAAAAAGTTTAGGGCAGGTGGATTAAAGATCGAGTCAATTTACATATGAATTTACATTTAACGTAATATGCCATACAAAAAAATGGTTTAGATGGAAGCACTTGTGAATGAACTGAGTGTCCTATATACTTCCATCATACATACATACATTATATTGACATTTGTTTCTATCCTAAAATGTTCCATCAATTACTACATATATCACGTAAGACTTGTAAGTTCCACACTGGAAACAAGAAAAACAAAACTAAGTCCAAATAACACAAATTTTGTTCATTGATTTCAACTATGCAGCTATTCTTCCACAATGTTAGTAGTAATGACAAGGTATGGAACGCTTACCTTAAAAACTTTTGGTTCAGTATCGGTAATGACAATCTCATGGTCATCCCCCTCTTGTCCAAAGAATTCAGACCGAAATACAGGGATCGAGCAGCCAATATCAACTTATGAGCATGAAACTTTCCCCAGCCACATTGAAGATAACATCTGTACCTTCTGTATTATCCAGCAATGAACCAAAATGTGATCCAATATCAGACTCTGGGACCTGAATTGAATGTAACCTAGGGCAGTCTATTGCAGAAACCACCACTCCTACAGTACAATTAATCTTCAAGCAGTCGTCCTTTAGATAATCCGAAGATTCTAGCAATGCTCGCCTGTAAAAAACGCTTGTATCCCCTGACCAAAAGGGCCCAAAACAGTAAGGTGGCATTTAGTTAAACACATAGAAGTCAAAAGGAACTTGAAAAGCGCTTCAACATCAAAAACTCCTCCAGGAATGCTAGAATTATAATTTCATCAAGTAAAGTCGTCAGCAATGTAAAACCAAAAAAACAAAAGAAGAACAACATGAATAAGACTTTGCATTTAAAATGTAGCTCTGATTGAGTTTCGGAAAACCCCTAAAGGCCTTGTTTTATGTCCAACCAATGTTCAGGGTTCAAGGAATATGTCTATTACTTTGGGAAAACCCCTAACAAATAATACATAAAACAGGCTAGTTGATGAACAGGCTATAGAACTCTAATTTTAACTTGATTCTAACTCCTAACAGAAGGTTTTACTACACATACAAATAGGAAAGACATGTTTAAAAAGAAGAGCAAGAAGAGTATGACACAGCTAAGCAAACACAAGATATCTCTTTCATTTAGTGTTCTTGGTATGCAAGGATAATACACACAAAAAATCAATAATAAAAATGTGATTACTCGTGCTATGTTATCCGATATAATGACACATAGATATCAAATCCACTGATTCCTATTTTCGTAAAATGCCCAACAAATAATACTCATAAAGGACAAACAATGTTCATGCCTCACATAAAAATACCACTTTATGCTATAATCGACTAATGCAATTCTTTGCCATAGTTACTTCTCATGAATCACATTATTGATCTCTAGTTAGAAGAATTCTACCATCACCAGCCGATGAAGGAGCATAAAGCAGTTCTTCAATACGGTTGGCTAACTTCGGTATAGTTCTATGTACAGCGTACATAAGAGTGACCTCCCAGGTCTTGGTATATATGCATGACCCCCAAGTGCGTATATGTATTCCCCCTGGGGGGCAGGCCTAATAACCGCCTAATCGGGTTCCTAACCCCTAACTTTAGATATCTCTTAGTAAATGTCCTGCGTCCTGTCTTTTATCAATACGTATCCACACAATCCAACATATCTCATATCTTTTATTAACCTCAAACTTTAGACACCTAATGGTGAACATCTCATGTTTTGTCTCTTCAATCAAATTGCATCCATCTTACTTTCTAGATAGCATTTCTGACAACATTTTTGGCATAATCTATTCGTACAGTCTACATATGCATATTTCATAAACTGTGAATTTTACAAATATACATATACATCCCATATATGATAAATCCTACACCATATAAGGGCATTAACACTGTACACTAACAAAACTTTGTTTCCAAACGGTATGGCAGTCTAATAGTCGTATCAACCAACAATCTTATCTGCTAGTCTTCACTAATGCTAACTACCTCCGGCATCAAATTTGATCTTGAGATACACGTCAACAAAAAAAGCAAATTAGGCTTCACACCCACTGAGTTTAAGAGTTTACATCATAAAAACATTTAACCAAAATCAGATTGATTCATAACCTGTTAAATCGATAACATATCAAAGACCATGCATGATTTATAAAAACTAGTAATATACAATTCATCATATTACGTTTCACCAAAAAATCGATAATAGAAACGTGGTTACTCATGCTATATTTATGCAATATAATGACACATAACTATCAGAAGTCCCATAAATAACACTTATAAAGATCGGAGATAATGTTCATGCCTCACATAAAAAGGATACCCCTTTATGCTATACTCAACTAATGTGATTACTCGCCATAGTTACTTCCAGATGAATAAGATTATTGGTCTATAGGTAGGGAGTCCCACCCTAACTGGTCGATGAGGTAGCGCAAAGCAAATCATGAATATCGTTGGCGAAAGGAGGAATACATGGATTTGATATCTATGTGGCCTTACAAGCTACCAAAACAGCCCAAGAAAAAAAGCAGCTATAGATAGAAACTACCCCTACATTCCCTCCAAGTTTAATACTTTCCATTAATATGACACAAATATATTTCCTATAAGAACATCTATCCAGCCAAAAACCAAATTTTTAACACAATCCACCACAAGAAATATAAATCAAGATAGTTAAACATTAAAAAGATAATAAAGATTGTTAAAACCTACCACATGCTGCCTCGGTACTTCAACGTATACGGACCGCTCTCGAGAGAGCGATCGAAATGGCTATGAACCTTATGCTTTCCTTTCCCACTCTGATCCACCAGCGTCAACTCGAACAACGCCCTTACGTCCGTGCCCTCGCTCGCAAGCGCGATGAAGACCGAAACGTAAGTCGAATTGTCTTCAGGATTCTTGCCATCGGGATAGAAGTAGATGGCCCACTGGTAGCCTCCGACGGTGAAATTATCACTGGCGATGTGTTTACCGATTCCCATGCCTTTAGCTAAGGAATAGCCCTGGATTACGAACCGATGAGAACCGTTGACGGTCTCCGTGACGGAGCGGGAGCTGGTGGGGGAGTTAGCGAGGGCGTCTTTCTCATTTTCTGACATTATTGTGGTCTAGGGTTGGGGGAAATCGAAGTTTTCATGGAAGATTAGGGTTACCTGGGATAAATTTGGTGGAAATCGGACTCGATTGATTGATTTGGAGGTTAGGATTTTTTTTGGAAACCCTAATTCGAGAGAGAGAAGGAAGAAGATGATGTGATTTGTGAGTAAAGCGTCAATTCTGTTTGGCCGGCGTAGAAAGTGTATTCAGCCAATGTCTACCTTGCTTGTTGTCTATATATAATAACTAACTTTGAAGTCTTTAGTTGTCCTCTGGTTAGCGGAAATCAGTATTTTCTCGTTTAAACATGTATTTAGACGTACTCTACATTTTCGGTTTATTTAGGTTTACCTTAACATGGTTTACGCTTTCAATTCATTTTAGGCCTATCTGATTGATACGTAATCTTATATTATCTCACTAAAGGGATCAACTGACCCCATAAAACTTTTTTAAAATATAATTTTGTGTCCATCGCCACCTTCATAACCACAACCACCACAGTCCATCGCTACCTTTATAACCACCGACCACTACTGTCCATCGCCACCTTCGCGTCCATCGACCTCCACCGCCACCGCCACCATTGACCACCAACCACCATCATCCACGTCATGATGGCTTGATCATGAGTTTTCAAAAGATGAAACTGAAAAGGAGTCGTGGAGACAACAAATATCGAAGACAAAATGGAATTTTGTTTGACTTCATAAAAAATTATAACAAGTTCACAAATCGGATTTTACGGGTCCATCGAGGATTTTCATATTACTTCTTAGATGCCGAAAGGTTGTAATTCTCGATTCATATGCTTAATTCAGAAAGTGTTAGACCCTCAAGAATGTAAATCCTATAGAGGAATCAACTTGGTAGTTGTATACTCGTATGTACAAACTGGTTGCCAAACTTCTAGCTATTATCTTAAGCAGAGTTATTGATTTTCTTAGCAGTGATTCCTTATCTGTTTTTTTAAAGGAAAGTATATATTTATATGGGGCCTTTATCGTAAATGAGATTATTGATTGAGCAAAGATCAACAAAAAAGTCTTATTGATAAAAGCTAACATTGAAAAGGCATACAACTTACTAAATTGGGATATTTGAAGGATGTTCTTAAAGTTATGCATTTTTCAAGTAGATTGAGAGGTTGGATTAATCATTAAAGCAATTCTCCATTCCTATTTTTCTTTGGTTCTCATCAATGGGTCCTCGACTAACGAATTTCAAATAAGGAGAGGGCCATTTAGTTTTTGTTGCATTTATGGAAGGCTTGCACTCTTTGATTTAATATGTGAGAAGTAAAAACTTGATAAAAGGAGTGAAAATTTTGCACTCTATGTTGACATTGTTCTTTTTTTAAACAAATGGTTAGTCGGATATGGTAAAACATGATTCCCATTTAGGATATTTTGTCTTGGCATCCAGGGTGAAATAAAATTTAGCAAGAAAGAACATTTTTGGGATAGGTGTCGATAAAGAAAGGTCTAATAGCATTCATTAAGAAATCTACGGTTAGGATTAAGCATTATTCATTCATTATTTTTGCATTTATTTTAATGAATAATTGGATGATTAATTTTGCATTTGGTGGAGGTTGATACATTTTGGAGCGATGAAATTGGGCTGTCAAAGTTGAGGACTCATATTTCTTCCTCTCCCGCTCATCGCTTTGGATTTTCATCTATTTTCCATTTGAAGATATAGAAAATTGATGTATATAAAAAATGTTGTAGAGAGAATTGATGTAGAAAATATGTAGAGGTTGTATTCCCCCACGACCAAATGAAAGCAACGGTCAAAATTGGAAATTGCAATGCCGATGGGGCGATGACTACCCTGTGACCCATACGATGGTTTCCCCACCTTGCACGGATACTCCCTTTAAGAGACCCGTGACCCCTACGGTACAACCTTTATGATGGTTTTCTTTATAAAATAAAACAAACAATCTTAAATCTACAAATACCGAGACCCGAGTTTACAATAATTGGTGGTTAGATTCATCGAACCGGGTCGTTAATCGGTTGGGCAAGTCCCGGATCCAACAATCCCTATGAGAATTGGCGCTTTTTACTCCTCTAAACAAATCACATATCATCATCTTCCTTCTCTCTCGATTAGGGTTTCCAAAAAAAAAACTCCTCCTAAAACCTGCAAATCCAATCTAAATCCAATCGAGTCCGAGTTCCACCAAATTCTTCCCAGGTTAACCTAATCTTCCATGAAAATTTCAATTTCCCCCAACCCTAGACCACAATAATGTCAGAAAATGAGAAAGACGCCCTCGCTAACTCCCCCACCAGCTCCCGCTCCGTCACGGAGACCGTCAACGGTTCTCATCGCTTCGTAATCCAGGGCTATTCCTTAGCTAAAGGTATGGGAATCGGAAAACACATCGCCAGTGATAATTTCACCGTCGGAGGCTACCAGTGGGCCATCTACTTCTATCCCGATGGCAAGAATCCCGAAGACAATTCGACTTACGTTTCGGTCTTCATCGCGCTTGCTAGCGAGGGCACGGACGTAAGGGCGTTGTTTGAGTTGACGCTGGTGGATCAGAGTGGGAAAGGAAAGCATAAGGTTCATAGCCATTTCGATCGCTCTCTCGAGAGCGGTCCGTATACGTTGAAATACCGAGGCAGTATGTGGTAGGTTTTAACAATCTTTATTATCTGTTTTTATGTTTAACTATCTTGCCTTGCATCAGAATCTTTTTTGTGTTAAAAGTTTGGTTTTTGGCTGGATAGATGTTCTTATAGGAAATATATTTGTGTCATGTTAATGGAAAGTATTAAACTTGGAGGGAATGTAGGGGTAGTTTATAACTTTCTATCTATATCTGCATTTTATTTAGAACTTCAAGCCTCCTTTCTATATAGGTTCTCAAACTTTAAAATCTCTCCCTCACGGCTAAACGCTTCTGCCTCTATCGAAGTGCCATGGGTTGCTGCATTGGAGGCTTGTACTTGTGCCATATTTGATTTGTGTGTAATTGTGTATGCGTGTGTATTTTTGATAAATGTGCTGCATTTTGGAGGCTTGCACCCCGCTCCGCCTAATGCCAGGCCCTGGGACCCTTTTGCATCTAAGTGCACTTTGAGCCTTTAACAACTTTGGTATCGTGTATTGTTCTGTGGTGATTTGGGATTTGCTTGCTATGGAGCTGGAGTAAAATAGGTACTAGTTGTATAATTGGAGTTGATTTTCCCAAAGTAACAGGCTTTTTCATCAACTAGCCTGTTTTATGTATTATTTGTTAGGGGTTTTCCCAAGGTAAGAGACATTTTCATTGAATCCTGAAGATTGGTTGTACATGAAACAAGTCCTTTAGGTTAGATTACGACAAGTACATCCATCTTCTGAATTTGCTTTAGGATTTAGCTAACAATGTTGCATTTGTTCTTCTGCTCTTTTTCCATTGTGCTGCTGGCTGATTGAGCCCTGACTTCTCCTCAACAGACACCTCTATCATCTCTGATCTTTGACCACCTAAATCGAACCCTAAAAGGGTTCCTGTGTACTAACCATCCAGGTTTTTCTCCAGCAATATACATTTTTGAACTCAATCAAAGCTTCTGCATTTTAAATGCGAAATCTCATTTCATGTTGTTCTTCCTTTTGTGCTTTTTGGTTTTTCATTGCTAACGACCTCACTTGATGAAATTATAATTCTAGCATTCCTAAAGGAATTTTTGATGTTGAAGTGCTTTTCAAGTTTCTTTTGACGTCTATGCATTTAACTAAACACCACCTTACTGTTTTGGGCCCTTTTGGTCAGGGGATACAAGCGTTTTTACAGGCGAGCATTGCTAGAATCTTCGGATTATCTCAAGGATGACTGCTTGAAGATTAATTGCACTGTAGGAGTGGTGGTTTCTGCAATAGACTGCCCTAGGTTACATTCAATTCAGGTCCCAGAGTCTGATATTGGATCACATTTTGGTTCATTGCTGGATAATACAGAAGGTACAGATGTTATCTTCAATGTGGCTGGGGAAAAGTTTCATGCTCATAAGTTGATATTGGCTGCTCGATCCCCTGTATTTCGGTCTGAATTCTTTGGACAAGAGGGGGATGACCATGAGATTGTCATTACCGATACTGAACCAAAAGTTTTTAAGGTAAGGGTTCCATACCTTGTCATTACTACTAACATTGTGGAAGAATAGCTGCATAGTTGAAATCAATGAACAGAATTTGTGTTATTTGGACTTGATTTTGTTTTTCTTGTTTTCAGTGTGGAACTTACAAGTCTTACGTGATATATGTAGTAATTGATGGAACATTTAGGATAGAAACAAATGTCAATATAATGTATGTATGTATGATGAAAGTATATAGGACACTCAGTTCATTCACAAGTGCTTCCATCTAAACCATTTTTTGTATGGCATATTACGTTAAACTAAATTTCATATGTAAATTGACTCGATCTTTAATCCATCTGCCCTAAACTTTTTATCATATGCAACAGGCTATGCTTCACTTCATTTACAGAGATGCACTTGTGGAAGATGAGTTGGTGGCTTCTAATTCTCCTTGTGAATCCTCTGTATCTGATACACTAATAGCCAAGTTATTAGCTGCTGCTGATAAATACGATTTGAGTAGACTCCGACGCATGTGTGAGTCTCATCTATGTAAAGATATCTCTGTAAATTCTGTTGGCAGAGCTCTTGCACTTGCAGACCGTCATCATGCCATACAATTGAAAGCTGTTTGCCTTAGATTTGCTGCTGAAAACCTTGCAGGTATTTTGTCCTCAACTTTTTTTTTTATTATTCTCAATCTGCTTCTCTTTATGTCATCAGATCCCATTTTCCAGTATTAGTGGTTGACCTAACTTGATATTAGTATGTTATGCAATTATACTACTTCAGTACTCGTTTGGCATCTTTTTATATTGGCAATTATACTACTTCAGTAAGTTATTCATTAATTTTCTAGTTCTCAAATCAGA
Source organism: Centaurea solstitialis (assembly GCA_030169165.1). Lineage (NCBI taxonomy): Eukaryota > Viridiplantae > Streptophyta > Magnoliopsida > Asterales > Asteraceae > Centaurea > Centaurea solstitialis. Next base: position 329,757 of record CM058047.1, read on the forward strand.
TTGATGACAATGTTCACGAAATATTGTATGTGTATATATTTGTATGTGTGTATATATGCGTAAGTACACATTTGTGTATATGTCTGTGTGTATGATGCTAGTTTTTACGTTATGGCACATGGAAGTGGTGGATGTAAGTGGGCATTTCACGCAAAGCCAGCCTTGTTGGTATTTCGGTTGTAGGTACATAAGTCCTACATCCACTTATTTGTGGAGTTTCAAAGCAAAATTCAAGAAAAGCAGCATTCATTCATCTTTACATATTTAAACAACTTGTGTGGCAATCAATTTCTTTGTAGCGTAGGTGTAGTTTGTTCTTTAAGATGTCTGAAGTCTAAAGTCTGATTTCACATCTAAAAAATAAGAAGTGGATGGTGCACCTCTTAAAATCTTAAGAGGACGGTGAGAGGTTTTCAAACCTTTTTTTAAAAATAAAACGAACAGCCTTAAGTATGCAAATCTCTTATTTTTCAGACTTAATTCAGACTGAAGAAGTTTTTCAAAAAAAAGAAAAGAAACAGCCTCTTATTATTGTTGATGTTTTTTAAATGCAGCTGTAATGCGCTCAGATGGGTTTGAATATCTAAAAGAGAACTGCCCTCGGTTGCAATCCGAGATTCTGAAGATGGTGGCGGGCTGTGAAGATGAGTGTAGCAGCGGGGGCAGCGGCGGCGGTGGTTGTGGAAAGTCGCGGAGCGTTTGTGGTCAACTTTCGGATGGCGGAGATGCAAATGAGAGGAGGGTAAGGCAAAGGACTTGATTGTGGTTTTGATCATAAAGATGTGATTTCTGTTGCTAGCAAGTAGTACAAGAGGATATAGTGGGAAAGCATGAAACAAAGGTAAAAAAAGGAAATATGTTGAAGAGGGAAATACTTTTTTTTTCTGTTTTTTGTTTTCCTTGTACAATATTTGTGTAAAACATGTTAATAATTCTTTGGATTTGTACCTGAAAAAGAAACACTTTTCGTCATGAAATCTTTCTACTCGAGCAATTCATGAGATGGTCAAGATTGGTCGGTCCGATTGTCCGAAAGCTTGAGTCATAGACGTGTTTTAACTGCATCCGTTGGAACAAAGTTGAACAAACATTGTGGAACTTTAAACCCTTATGCTTTATAACTTGAAGGATCCCAATTGTGATATAGTTTGGAGTAATTATTGTGTTTAATAGATCTATTAAACTTTTAAAAAATTTAAATTAGCCACTTATTCTCATATTAATTTTTGGGTGTTACACTGTGCATAATGTTATTGAATATTTCCTTGGGATCAGATAGCAGTATATAAATTAAAATCCTCTCTGGTGGAGTGTGTTGCCATCCTCATTTTTTTGTCCAAAATGTTTCTGTATAACAGAAAATTTTAACATAACAATCATTCATTCGAAAGAAAGAGTTAGATTTTTTATTCAGTGATGTCTCAATTACATAACATTCATGACGTAGCTAGAAATTAATACTCAATCTCTAGTGGTAGAAAAATATTAATCCGATAAACATGAATCGTCAAAAAGGCAAATTTAAGTTAGCACTGTGGAAGATCAGCCGGTGGGGGCAAGAGCTTTTGGTTCGGAAGTTTTCCATCCAAGACTAGCCATGCCATCTTCAAACCCCAACTTGTATGAACCTCCAAATGGCAATGCATGAACCATACTCCTGCTCAACAAGTAAAAGGAAGATCATATCAATGACAAACTAAAAATCATATTATCTACCATAAGAAACCAAACTAAGTTTATGATAAAACAAACCGGGTTATCTGCAAGAAATCGTATAGCAACCCATCCGCCAGATGGCACACCAACCGTGTTTCTTTCAATAGGGTCCACAAGATTGAAGTTCTTTGGATCTTTATTAGGATTGTAGTTTCCAAACCCTTGACCAACAACAAAGAAATTGAAGCCATGGAGATGAAGAGGGTGGCTTTCAACACCAAGAATGCTGGTATCTTGCATGACTAACTCCACGCTGGTATTAAATGGAAGAACCATGAGTTTCGTACCATTGCTCACAAAGGTATTATTAGGAGGTGTCCCCGTATAGTTAAACCAATGTAACGGGTTGATAGGAAAATAAGGACTGTAAACACCCTTTGATTGATCAAAATAGTGGGATTGAAGAAGGGCAGTAGTTGGTTGTACAAATGACACATTATTAATTGAAGCTGCAAACCTAGTTCCATTTGGTCCTTGGCAAGTTTTATTTTTTTCACAAGGACTTGTTCCAAGCCCTATGGTGAAAAATAAATGTTTATCAATCTTCTGTGGGACATTAGCGGGAAATTTAGCACTTGCCAAGCTTCGAAGTCTATTGGAAAATTTTGACATGAAGGAAGTGTCGTTTAAAGATGGTAAGGCTGGTTTAAAGAGTGGAAGATTTTTCATGGGAATGGACGACTCATATTCAAGAATGCCTGCAACTGTGGAATTATCAAAGGTTCCTTGGCCTGTTACATATGGTCTGGCAGACATGAGAAAGTTGGCACCCGGAAATTTAGATTTGGTCTTGAGGAGTACGTTGGTGGTTTGGCCGGGAGCTAGTACGAGTGTTTCTGTGTCGAAAGGTTTTACATAAATGGCATCGGCTTCAACAACTTTGAGGGTGTGGTTTGCTATACTAAAAAAGAGTTCATCATTCAGTGCTGCATTGATCAATCGAAGGAGGTATGTCTTCCCGGGCTTAACCTTCAACTTGAAAGTATCTGCCAATATATATCAAGAACAACAATTCAGCAATCCTGGAGTGATGTAACATATTACAATGTATGAAGAAAAAAAAATACTCGAAATACCTTTAGCAGAACAGTTATACAAAGGCCCGGAAGCCCGTTGAAAGTATAAGCATCAGAGACGTTTGGACCCCCACCGGTTTGTGTTGCCTGGGCAATTATGGCCTCTGTGTCTGTATTAAACCATTCTCCTGCACAAAGGAAAAATTGAATATGATTTCATGGTATACTAAATTAAACACGAAATGACGAGAAGTATTGTTAAGTTTACCGAAGATGATGGGAACTTCTTTGTATGGCTTGGTAAAAGGGTAGGGGACATTTAGCTTTGGAAGAATAATGAGAGGGCCGTAAAGACTAGCTCGTAACCATGATATATGTGCATGCCAAAACAACGTTCCTCTTTGTCCGACGACCGTATAATTATACACGTAACTCTGGCCAGTTTGTATGGGGCATTGTGTTACATAAGCTGGTCCATCAGCCCATCCACTCCGAATCTGTCGGATGCCATGCCTGCATACCAAGGAATCACAAATTACCTAAGAAAAGTCTTTTATAATATTATGGTAGAAATGAAAAATCTACAGCCCATATATCGTACCAATGGATCGTAATGTTATTGGGGACATGATTTGTAACTTTTATAAGCAAGCGATCACCCTCCCTAGCGACAATACGAGGACCTGGAAACTTCCCGTTGACCGTCACCATGCTCTTCGTGTGGCATAGTCGTGTTACATTTTGCATCTGGATCTGCATATTTGGATATATCAAGATATATGTTAAACTACAATAATAGAGATCAATAATTAACATGATGCAATCATATCAAATGAGACCTACATTAAATTCATAGCTCCTTGTAGTACCACCAACACAATAAACTGAAAACAGTAAACTTAGTGCTGCCAATGAGAAGAGAATTCCATTCATCTCTCTCTTCATTTAGCTTTCTTGTGCTTAATTTTGTTAGTGAATGAACCATGCTAGCTATGGAGGTTGAATATTTATAGGCTTTTGTGTTAAGATGATATTTTATTGGACCACCTAATTAAGCCAGACCGTTGTTAAACTGCAACTTTAGAGTGCTACAAAAGAGATATATAGTTTACATCTGTTATCTTTGAAAGCCTTTCCTTGGTCGTAAGGATTTGGTCCCACTTTGTATTTTTATACGTTACTTAGCAAACGTATATAAAACAGCTACGTATATAATATAAATAGGTTGTAATGCATATCTAACATTAATATATGCTCTTATTTCATTAATTATTTTTGTTAAGTTGTTGTCATTTGTCAACTAAGTTAACTCGTATTTGAAGAACATCAACAAAGACATATTACCCTATCATATCCAGCAATGCATGTAAAGGATCACTATCGGAATTTATAATTTTTATTTTTATCAGGCCATCACATGCCTTCGATAAAAATAAAATGTACTTAAATTAATGACGTATAGCTCGATCAACTGGTAATGGATGAGGATAATGTTTGTTAAAAAGAAAAATGTACTTTCATATTGATCACTGGCGGATAATTATGGCATGTGGTAATTATCTTGGTTGCTGAAAAACCGCTATCTAGAAATGATCAATTGTGAGCCTCTCTTTTAGCTCTCGCGCGTGCTTGTATGTAACTTGTAGAACTATAAAATCTTTTTAAAAGAGAAAAAAAAACTCTGTTGTGTTGCCTAATGTCATTACTCTCTACTACATTTGGGTGACGTTATTAGTCTTCAGCGGTTAAATCAAGTGAGAAATACAAAACAATTAAAAACCTGTATACATAAGTATTGATTTAAAAATAATATTTCACTTGATATTTCTTTTATCAAATTCCAAGATTTTAGATATATATTGTTTTACATTTATTTGTTTCATAATATGATATTTTCACTTGTATTTGTTTCACACATGAATAATTTTTATGTGTATTTTCATTTCAATAGGAGAACCGAGACACAATTACATGTAATTTCTTCACAAGGTGAGGACATATCTTAAATCATAGGTTTTGATGAAAAAAATCATGTACAAAAATGTATTATTAACATTTTTGTGGTATCATTGGTTTATCGTTCGGTTCAGGTTCAGGTTCACGAAGATACTCTGATGTCATTTTCTCTTTTTTTAAACTCTATTTTGTCATTTACTCTTTTTTTTATATGTTGTTGCCTGATGTCATTTACTCTTTACTACATTTGGGTATATGCATCACATTGGTCTTCAACTATATATAATGAGGAGAAAGAAAGCCTTAATTACTCATGCGTACTAACATTCAACTTGATTGAAGATGAATCCTTTATTCCAAAATTTATTGTTGCTTTTATTATCTCAATATTCGATGCTTAATTTCACAAATGATAAACGAGACTCTATAAGATAGTTTGTAAAGAAACACAAATACTTATACAGAACATTATTTACATAACAATAAAAAACATTCCTAATAAAACCAATCCAAATCCAAATCCAAATCCAAATCCGAATACGGATCCAAGTCCAAAATCAAAATAATAGCTAGGCAACCTTCTCTAATAATGGACTCAATCTAGGCAGTACATACTATTGAAGAGCCCTTACAAATCCCATAGACGATCGTGAGGCTAAGTTTTATAATAAATTGAAGTCTATGGAGAACGTGAGAGAATAATTCAAACCTTTAGACTTTAGTATATCTACTAACCGATAGTAAATTTCACTTGAAGGAAGTATATTTGACGCATGTTGGTTGTCAATCCATTAGGGACAATATTGACATGCAAGTTTGATTTATGGGTTTGTATTCTTGCTAATATATATGGTCATGTTCAAATGTGAACTCATATTTCAATATTGTGTAATGTTGCTGAAAATATCCTCCAAAATAGTAATAAATAAAAATACCCTTAATTTGTAGTAAGTTCCATACGCATTTTTGTCCAGAAAGTTTGTGTCGCGCAATTTCTAACATATATAACACTCATACAATACACAAGAAAGAGTTAGAGTTTATTCAGTGATGTCTCCTCACATAACATTCATAGCTAGCTAGAAACTAACATTGATGAATCTCAACGGCAGAAAAATATAAATCCGATAAACTTGAATTGTCAAAAAGGCAACTTAAGTTAGCACTTTGGAAGGTCGGCCGGTGGGGGCAAGAGCTTTTGGTTGGGAAGTTTTCCATCCAAGACTAGCCATGCCATCTTCAAACCCCAACTTGTATGAACCTCCAAATGGCAATGCATGAACCATACTCCTACTCAACAAGTAAAAGGAAGATCATATCAATGACAAACTAAAAATCATATTATCTACTACAGGAAACCAAACTATGTGTTTATGATAAAAACAAACCTCAACAAGTAAAAGGAAGATCATATCAATGACAAACTAAAAATCATATTATCTACTACAGGAAACCAAACTATGTGTTTATGATAAAAACAAACCTCAACAAGTAAAAGGAAGATCATATCAATGACAAACTAAAAATCATATTATCTACTACAGGAAACCAAACTATGTGTTTATGATAAAAACAAACCTCAACAAGTAAAAGGAAGATCATATCAATGACAAACTAAAAATCATATTATCTACTACAGGAAACCAAACTATGTGTTTATGATAAAAACAAACCTCAACAAGTAAAAGGAAGATCATATCAATGACAAACTAAAAATCATATTATCTACTACAGGAAACCAAACTATGTGTTTATGATAAAAACAAACCTCAACAAGTAAAAGGAAGATCATATCAATGACAAACTAAAAATCATATTATCTACTACAGGAAACCAAACTATGTGTTTATGATAAAAACAAACCTCAACAAGTAAAAGGAAGATCATATCAATGACAAACTAAAAATCATATTATCTACTACAGGAAACCAAACTATGTGTTTATGATAAAAACAAACCTCAACAAGTAAAAGGAAGATCATATCAATGACAAACTAAAAATCATATTATCTACTACAGGAAACCAAACTATGTGTTTATGATAAAAACAAACCTCAACAAGTAAAAGGAAGATCATATCAATGACAAACTAAAAATCATATTATCTACTACAGGAAACCAAACTATGTGTTTATGATAAAAACAAACCTCAACAAGTAAAAGGAAGATCATATCAATGACAAACTAAAAATCATATTATCTACTACAGGAAACCAAACTATGTGTTTATGATAAAAACAAACCTCAACAAGTAAAAGGAAGATCATATCAATGACAAACTAAAAATCATATTATCTACTACAGGAAACCAAACTATGTGTTTATGATAAAAACAAACCTCAACAAGTAAAAGGAAGATCATATCAATGACAAACTAAAAATCATATTATCTACTACAGGAAACCAAACTATGTGTTTATGATAAAAACAAACCTCAACAAGTAAAAGGAAGATCATATCAATGACAAACTAAAAATCATATTATCTACTACAGGAAACCAAACTATGTGTTTATGATAAAAACAAACCTCAACAAGTAAAAGGAAAATCATATCAATGACAAACTAAAAATCATATTATCTACTACAGGAAACCAAACTATGTGTTTATGATAAAAACAAACCTCAACAAGTAAAAGGAAGATCATATCAATGACAAACTAAAAATCATATTATCTACTACAGGAAACCAAACTATGTGTTTATGATAAAAACAAACCTCAACAAGTAAAAGGAAGATCATATCAATGACAAACTAAAAATCATATTATCTACTACAGGAAACCAAACTATGTGTTTATGATAAAAACAAACCTCAACAAGTAAAAGGAAGATCATATCAATGACAAACTAAAAATCATATTATCTACTACAGGAAACCAAACTATGTGTTTATGATAAAAACAAACCTCAACAAGTAAAAGGAAGATCATATCAATGACAAACTAAAAATCATATTATCTACTACAGGAAACCAAACTATGTGTTTATGATAAAAACAAACCTGGGTTATCTGCAAGAAATCGTATAGCTACCCATCCGCCAGATGGCACACCAACCGTGTTTCTTTCAATAGGGTCCACAAGATTGAAGTTCTTTGGATCTTTGTTAGGATTGTAGTTTCCAAACCCTTGACCAACAACAAAGAAATTGAAGCCATGAAGATGAAGAGGGTGGCTTTCAACACCAAGAATGCTGGTATCTTGCATGACTAACTCCACGCTGGTATTAAATGGAAGAACCATGAGTTTCGTACCATTGCTCACAAAGGTATTATTAGGAGGTGTCCCCGTATAGTTAAACCAATGTAACGGGTTGATAGGAAAATAAGGACTATAAACACCATTTGATTGATCAAAATAATGGGACTGGAGAAGGGCGGTAGTTGGTTGTACAAATGACACATTATTAATTGAGGCTGCAAACCTAGTTCCGTTTGGTCCTTGGCAAGTTTTGTTTTTTTCACAAGGACTCGTCCCAAGCCCTATGGTAAAAAATAAGTGTTTGTCAATCTTCTGTGGGACGTTAGCCGGAAATTTAGCACTTGCCAAGCTTCGAAGTTTATTTGAAAATTTTGACACAAAGGAAGTGTCGTTTAAAGATGGTAAGGCTGGTTTATAGAGCGGAAGACTTTTCATGGGAATGGATGACTCATATTCAAGGATGCCAGCAACTGTGGAATTGTCAAAGGTTCCTTGGCCCGTTACATATGGTCTAGCAGACATGAGAAAGTTGGCACCAGGAAATTTCGAAATGGTCTTAAGGAGTACGTTGGTGGTCTGGCCAGGAGCTAGTACGAGTGTTTCTGTGTCGAAAGGTTTTACATAAATGGCATCGGCTTCAACAATTGTGAGGCTGTGGTTTGCAATACTAAAAAAGAGTTCATCGTTAAGTGCTGCATTGATCAATCGAAGGAGGTATGTCTTGCCGGGCTTAACCTTCAGCTTGAAAGTATCTGCCAAATTATATCAAGAACAACAATTCAGCATTCATAATTCGGCAATAACCATAACGAATTTACAATGTTTGGGTACTATAAATACCTTTAGCAGAACAGTTATACAAAGGTCCCGGAAGCCCATTGAAGGTATAGGCATCAGAGACATTTGGACCTCCACCGGTTTGTGTTGCTTGGGCAATTATGGCCTCTGTGTCTGTATTAAACCACTCTCCTGCACAAATAAAACATTGTATTTGATTTCATTATATTATATTAAATATGAAATGAGAGAATATCAAAATTTAAATTGTAAAATGTACCAAAGATGATGGGAACTTCTTTGTATGGCTTGGTAAAAGGGTAGGGACATTTAGCTTTGGAGAATGATAAGAGGGCCGTAAAGACTTGCTCGTAACCATGATATATGAGCATGCCAAAACAACGTTCCTCTTTGTCCAACGATCGTATAATTATACACGTAACTCTGGCCCGTTCTGTATGGGGCATTGTGTTACATAAGCTGGTCCATCAGCCCATCCACTCCGAATCTGTCTGATACCATGCCTGCATATCAAAAAATTAAATAATATATTACATGTAGTAAGAATTCTAACATTGTGTTAGAAATGAAAAATCTACATCCCATACCAATGGATTGTGATGTTATTCGGGACATGATTTGTAACTTTTATAAGCAAGCGGTCACCCTCCCTAGCAACAATACGAGGACCAGGAAATTTCCCGTTCACCGTAACCATACTCTTCGTGTGGCACAGTCGTGTTACTTTTGCATCTGGATCTGCATATACGTACAAATGTATTTTTGGATATATCAAGATGTTAAACTACAATAAAGATTAATAATTAACATGATGCCATCATCATATCGAATGAGACCTACATTAAATTCATAGCTCCTTGTAGTGCCACCAACACAATAAACTGAAAGCAGTAAACTTAGTGCTGCCAATGAGAAGAGAACTCCATTCATCTCTCTCTTCATTTTGCTTTCTTGTGCTTTGTTAGTGAATGAATCCAAGATATTGAGGTTGAATATATATAGGCTTATGTCTTAAGATGATTTTGCTGATTCAAGAAAGAATTCTAATTGGACCACCTACACTGTTGTTAAAGTGCAACTTTAGAGTACTACCAAAGAGATATATAGTTTACACCTGTTCTTTCAAAGCCTTTCCTTGGTCGTAAGGATTTGGTCCCACTTATGTATAATACACTACTTAAAAACGTATTTGAAAGCTACTTATGGAATATAAAAAAATTGTAATGCATATTAACAATTAATAATGTCACTTTTTGTATTGTTGTCAATTAAGTTACATCCTATTTAAAGACCATTAACAAAATGATATTTACCATCTATTCTCCAGCAGCATGTAAAGGATCATTTTTTGGAATTTCTATAATTTGTTTTTCACTTTAGCTCTCGATGACTGTATGTAACTATTAGAACTATATTAAAATCGTTTTTTTTTGAACTCTATTGTGCTGCCTAATGTGATTTATGGTCCATTTATCAAATGTTTACTCAGGTAAGCACTTAACAAATCACATTACTTAAACAGATGAATATGACAAGGACCCAAAAATCTTATCTGGTAAGAGCCAAGGCAAGCACCAAGAGTCTTACCCGATAAGTAATGGCAATAACTCTTAACACGGTAAAAGCTTACCGGATAGATTATATATTGCATACCGTTTATTCAGTGGACTAAAATCTTACTCGATAACTAAATGATAATGTTAATTTTATCGATAAGTGCTTACCCAGGCAAGCTTTTGGCAAAACGTCCCCTACTCTTTCTTATATTTGGGTGTATATATACATATTATATGATATAAAAGAGGAAAGTTCAAATGTGAACCACTTTTGGTTGTGAACGTGAGGACAACCGAGAGCGCGACACGTGGCGGCTTTGAGTGTGGTCCCCCTTTTAATTCAATGCCTTCCCATGAATCGCGCTAGTCATCCCGTTGACTTGACGTGACGCCTAGTCATCCGCCACGTGTCGCGCTCTCAGTTGTCCTCACGTTCACAACCAAAAAGTGGTTCACATTTGAACCCACCCCTATTATATATATATATATATAGGAATTCAAGTAACCACTTTGTTGTGACTGAGAACGGGGGGACACGTGGCGCTTAGTGTGGTCCCTCTTAATCAAAGCCCTATACGCATATCCCGTGACTGAACTGCCCTGTCTGCACGTCGCGTCTCGGTGTCTCATGTCACACCAAAGTGGTTCACATTGACCGCCATATCTATTGCAGACACGGTCTGAGTGACAAACTGAGGACGAATTCTGGCAGCTGACGGTCTAAGTTCACCAAATACGACCTCCATGCTCTAATACATCCCCCATTATTTTGGATAGTATCCTAGACTTTGGTCCAACCCTGTTCAAATTCCTCAATTCATGAATTCACTCCGATTCTCTATGAGCGATTGTTCTAGAGGGTTGGAACTCAACTGCTGAAAACATCATCTCACCCATTATTGAGCTTTGTAGTATTACTGACGGCAGAAATAGTCGAAAAACTGTCGGGAATAGGCTTGCCGATGGTTTTCCGACAAACGGGCGTTACTAAAAAGTTGTTCGGTAAAAGTTACTTCCAGTTTTTCCGACGACTTTTACTGACTGCTTTCTCACTATTTCATTTACCGACAAATTTCCGACGGTTTACCGACGACTAACTAAAAATAAATAAATAAAAAAGAAACAATTGGTAAACCATTGGATAGCAACAACCGTCGGTAATACACAATTTTTTAGTAGTGTATGAATATATTTGGGAGACTAAATATAGATAAAAAATAACAAGGGCATGTCATGCAAGAATTAATATATCTCGTGATGAATTTTTGATCTTAGAATTTTTGCTTCATCACCGTTATTGTTGTGTGCTGAAACCGAAACGTCTTTCAAGCCTTGAAAATCAGAAGTAATAGTCAAATTGAACAGATGAAGACAACAATCCAACATGCAAGAATTAATATATCTCGTGATGAATTAAAACATGGTCTTTTTGTTTTACCTAACATACAATCCATCTAGAGGCAAAAAGAAGACTTTTGGAAAACATAGTTGGTAGAACAACATGCTGCTGAACTTGATCTTTCATGTGCATAGATGATTAATTAGCTAGTAATATTATTTTATCTTCATGTACGAATTAACAACTTTGAAAACAACATTAAGTCAAAAAAATATATCATCATAGCTAGTCTTTTCAGTTAACGAATTTATCAAATAAAGTTTAATTTTTGCCGTATATATAATATTGAAGATTGGGAACAAGTCCTTACGACAAAGGAAAGGTTTTAAAACAATAATAGATTATAGATAGAAATGATCTCTTTAGTAACACTCTAAAGTTGCACCTTAACAATGGTGTAGGTTAGCTGGTCCAATATATAAAAAATCATTCTTGAATATATGCAAATTATACCATCTAAAGGCATAAGCCTATATATATTCAACCTTCATAGCTTGGTTTATTCACAAACAAAAGCACAACTTAACCTCCATTTCCAACTCAAAGAAAGAAGAAAATGGAGATGAGTGGAATAATTCTCTTGTCATTGTCAGCATTTATAAGTTTACTGCTTCCAGTTTATTGTGTTGGTGGCACTACCAAGGAGCTATGAATTTAATGTATGTCTCATTTCCATATGATCATCATGTTAATTATTAATCTTTATTGTAGTTTTAACATTTATCTTGATATATCCAAAAATACATTATGCAGATCCAGATGCAAAATGTAACGCGACTATGCCACACGAAGAGCATGGTGACGGTCAACGGGAAGTTTCCAGGTCCTCGTATTGTCGCTAGGGAGGGTGATCGCTTGCTTATAAAAGTTACAAATCATGTCCACAATAACATTACGATCCATTGGTAGGATGAGCTATATATAGATTTTTCATTTTTATCATAATATTATAAAAGACTTTCTTAGGTAATTTGTAATTTCTTGGTATGCAGGCATGGCATCCGACAGATTCGGAGTGGATGGGCTGATGGACCAGCTTATGTAACACAATGCCCCATACAAACGGGACAGAGTTACGTGTATAATTATACGGTCGTAGGACAAAGAGGAACATTGTTTTGGCATGCACATATTCATGGTTACGAGCAAGTCTTTACGGGCCTCTCATCATTCTTCCAAGCTAAATGTCCCCTACCCTTTTACCAAGCCATACAAAGAAGTTCCCATCATCTTCGGTAAACTTAATAATTTCAATTTGATATTTCTCCTCATTTGGTATTTAATTTAGTATAGCATGAAATAATACAATGTTTTATTTGTGTAGGAGAGTGGTTTAATACAGACACAGAGGCCATAATTGCCCAGGCAACGCAAACCGGTGGAGGTCCAAATGTCTCTGATGCCTATACTTTCAATGGGCTTCCGGGGCCTTTGTATAACTGTTCTGCTAAAGGTATTTCTAGTATTTTGTTCACCCATAAATTGTAAATTGGCTATGTTTATTCCAGAATTTCTAAATTGTTGTTCTTGGTATCTATTGGCAGATACTTTCAAGTTGAGGGTTAAGCCCAGCAAGACATACCTCCTTCGATTGATCAATGCAGCACTCAATGATGAACTCTTTTTTAGTATAGCAAACCACACCCTCACAGTTGTTGAAGCCGACGCCATTTATGTAAAACCCTTCGACACAGAAACACTCGTACTAGCTCCCGGCCAAACTACCAACGTACTCCTCAAGACCATATCTAAATTTCCTGGTGCCAACTTTCTCATGTCTGCTAGACCATATGTAACAGGACAAGGAACCTTTGACAATTCCACAGTTGCAGGCATTCTTGAATACGAGTCGTCCATTCCTATGAAAAATCTTCCGCTCTTTAAACCAACCTTACCATCTTTGAATGACACTTCATTCGTGACAAAGTTCTCAAATAGACTTCGAAGCTTGGCAAGTACTAAATTTCCGGCTAACGTCCCACAAAAGATTGACAAACATTTATTTTTCACCATAGGGCTTGGGACGAGCCCTTGTGAGAAAAATAAAACTTGCCAAGGACCGAACGGAACTAGGTTTGCAGCTTCAATTAACAATGTGTCTTTTGTACAGCCAACTACTGCCCTTCTCCAATCCCATTATTTTGATCAATCAAAGGGTGTTTATAGTCCTTATTTTCCGATCAACCCGTTACATTGGTTTAACTATACGGGGACTCCTCCTAATAATACCTTTGTGAGCAATGGTACGAAACTCATGGTTCTTCCATTTAATGCTAGCGTTGAGTTGGTCATGCAAGATACCAGCATTCTTGGTGCTGAAAGCCACCCTCTTCATCTCCATGGCTTCAATTTCTTTGTTGTTGGTCAAGGGTTTGGAAACTACAATCCTAAAGAAGATCCAAAGAACTTCAATCTTGTGGACCCTATTGAAAGAAACACGGTTGGTGTGCCATCTGGCGGATGGGTTGCTATACGATTTCTTGCGGATAACCCAGGTTTGTTTTTATCATAAACTTAGTTTGGTTTCTTATGATAGATAATATGATTTTTAGTTTGTCATTGATATGATCTTCCTTTTACTTGTTGAACAGGAGTATGGTTCATGCATTGCCATTTGGAAGTTCATACAAGTTGGGGTTTGAAGATGGCATGGCTAGTCTTGGATGGAAAACTTCCCAACCAAAAGCTCATGCCCCCACCGGCTGATCTTCCAAAGTGCTAACTTATGTTGCCTTTTTTACAATTGAAGTTTGTCTGATTTAAAATTTTCTACCACTTGAGATTTCATATTAATTTCTAGCTAGCCGATGAGTGTTATATGAAGAGGCATCACCGAATAAAAATCTAACTCTTTATTTTGTACAAGATGTATTTTTATTTTATTTTATAAATCTCTCCCTATATCATCAACTATCATATAATTTTGGTAGCACGTGACCAATTGGCAAAGAACAGCAAATAAACGAAATTAAACCAAAAAGTGCGTGCCATTCACGTGAACATATTCTCTTTTCAAGCTAGTGCAAGCCGACCAAAAGGTAATAATTTAAAAACAGATACAAAGTGTATATTGTATAAGAAATATATTTTGCTATTTATTTAAGATTTGCTGGTTTAAAATTAAGTTATAGTTAGTTAGACTTATTTTGCCAAGTCATATCATAGTCTTTGTTTTTTAAGAGTATTCGAGACTTTGCCCTGACTAATCCAACAAATTTCACCGACAGCTAAAGTATGATGCCCTGAATTAATCCCCAATGGCAACATAGTCTTTGTTGTAACTTACTGATTACGCATTAGCCTAATAACATTTTCCAAAGTCACAATTTATAGCATTTATAATTTATACCGAACATGGATGTTGTTGTCTAGCTAGACCAACTTACATGTATCTCGAGTGATGATTATAAAATAATCTACGAGGGACTCAAACAAATGAACAATGAGAGGTGCCCCTAGAGACCAAATGTTATTCTCAGTATGCTTAGCCCTCAAGATTATGAGATTTGGACATTGTATGATCACTCCATTTTCCTAGGAAAATAGCAAGGAAATTGATTAAAATGGCCAAAATACAATGTAGATTTCACCTCCTAGCAATTTCTTTCACAAAATTGCAAAAATAACCATCAGCTTCGCAATTTAGGACCGTAATTGCGGATTTGCCTCCTCAATTACGGTCCTGGCTCCTCAATTACGGGACTTAATTGAGGAGTCAGGTCCGTAATTGAGGAGCCAGGACCGTAATTGAGGAGCCACTTAGGGACCCAACTTTTCATCTTCAATTGTTTTTACAAAATCAGTCTAACTCAATTACGGTTCTAAATTACAAAGTTGATGACTATTTTTGCAATTTTGAAAGAGAAATGGCTAGGAAGTGAAATCCACTAGCCATTTTGGCCAATTTCCCAAAAATAGCACCCATCAATAACCTCTTGTCTACGTACAACATCCTTAACGGACCCTCAATTGCAATAATAAACAAGTATATATAGATAATAATATATATCACCGACCCTCGTACCTTCAAAGCTGACACACAATGGAATATATGTAGTGACATCCATCATCACCAACACCATCCTCAATTCATTTCTCCCTTAATTTCCTATATAAACATAAATGTCATAAACCCATTTCTCCATCTCCAATTAAAATTCTCACTACAAACTAACTCATCATCAATCACAAACTAGATATGGCAAGCAAGGCCTTCACTATCATTTTCATGGTGTTTATCCTCTTCGCATCTCGTAAGTATCTTACATGTGATTTGTCCGATTCTTTCAATGGTTTTTATGGAACTAATGTAATGTGTCGGTTTGTTTTTAAGAGGTGTGACATCTGAAGTCTGATTTCACATCTAAACGTAAAAAGTGGATGATGATGCCCTCTTAAAGTTTTGGAGGATAACAAGAGGTTTTCAAATATTTTCCTACAAATAAAAACAAAATCTACAAACCACTTAATTTTCAGACTTAAGAGTTACATTTTAAGAAGTCTGAAGTATGATTTCATCTCTAAAAAAATAAGAGGTGAACGGTGCACCTCTTAAAATTTTAAAGGACGATTTTTAGGTTTTCAAGCATTTTCCTAAATATAAAAGCAAGCGGTCTTAAATCTAAAAACCTTTTAATTTTTAGACTTGAGAGGTTTTAAGAGGTATTATTTTTTTAACGAACCCCCTCTAAATGTTGAAAATGAATGCAGAGTGGGGAGCGGAAGCACGAAAGTGCGAGTCGCAAAGCCATAGGTATCATGGAGCTTGTTTACACGACCACAACTGCGCTCTCGTTTGCCGTAATGAGGGTTTCTCCGGTGGCAACTGTAAGGGGTTTCGCCGCCGTTGTTTCTGCACTAGGCTTTGTTAGATCAACCGTATTCGATCACGCGATTGCCTCTTCGAATCGCTGCTTTATGTCTTTTTAATGCTCTTTTGTTTTAAAACAAGCTTGTGGTAGTACCATGCATTGAATCTATATATCAATGTTGATTTACTTCTATTTTCTTCTTCATATCTCTCAGTACTTTTGATGACTTTATATGGAGACACCATGTATGATGTATCCGTAGCCTTTTATACAAAGGTGCTATTATAATTAAGTTGTTAGTCCCAAGTTTAACAATGAAAAAACTTCGGTATTTATTAACAAAGTTGTAGAAGTCCTATTGAACTACATTATATATAAATGACTCGATAATTAAGTAAATTATGATCTTAATTTCTAAAAATATAACTTTTGAAAATTGTTGTTTTGTCCAAGAGATGTAATTGTAAGGCTATGTAGCATATAATTCGATAAAAATTTCATTAGAAGAGCCTATAAGGGTGGTAGCATACTCGCATAAGGTAGTCTCGAAACGACCGAAATTTAATTTCTATATTGTCAAAGATGTAGTATAGACAAAGCCTACATAAAAATATATAAAAATAGTATTGAAAACATGAGGTATTTGGTGATGTTCAATTCGGATGAAAAGATGTTACGAAACTTACTATTAACGATTTTATTGATATGGAATAAATTAAAAAAAATTTTTTGGATAAGCAACTAAGAAAAATACAATTATAGTAAAAGAAGCAAAACTATGAAAAAAAGTTATATTTTTATATTTTAAGCTATTAAGCGACGAGTATCAGAGGTAAGGAATGAAAATCATAATAATAATTGTTGTTTGATTTGATATTATATATAGTTCGCTCAGGGTGATCCTCTTTTATCTTCTCTAACGTTCAGAGTTGCCTATCAAAATGCATCTTGTAAACCTTAGACTTATTACATTGATTTAAGCTATAAAACCATCTGTTTTTACGATTTTTACTTTTATCGTGGTTTCAAATGAACTTTTCCTTCTCATGTCAAATGTTTATTTTTTAAATTATATTAGTTTAATATTATGACTTTCTTGTTATAAGATGACAATTCCCAAATTAAGAAAAACAAGTTTGTGCATGCCACTCCCACTTGTCATGCCATGAAATTCAGAGCTGACAAGGCGGTGAATTCTATTCACCTCCGTCACACACGTCACCATTCCACCTAATGCATGCACCTCTTCCTCATATATCTCTATATCTATATATATATATGTATGTATAATTTGTAAAACCTTAATTTTGCAATTCCACAAGTATCTATCATCGTAGCTCCAGATATGGCAACCAAGACCATCACATCCCTTTTCTTCATGCTGCTTCTACTCTTGGCTTCCTCTCGTTAGTATCTATCTTATTATCATCATTATATAATATATACATAGAATGGTGTTCAAACGAGAAACATATCAATCAAAGAATACGTGAGAAGTAATCTCAGCCATTCATTTCGATCAACAAAGACGGCTTTGACCGGTTCCCCTTTAATAATCTCTACCCTTCCAATGAATCGCGTCAATCCTCCATGATCACGTCCACCATAACCGCGAGATGAATGGCTGAGATTGCTCTCATGTTTTCTTAAATACACATTCTTCTCTTTGAACCATTCCATATATAATATATATATAATAATTAATGGCATATTGGCATGCATAATGTAGAGTTGGGAGCAGAAGGACGAATGTGCCAGTCTCAGAGTCACGGGTTCCATGGAACTTGTCTCCGCGACCATAACTGCGCTCTCGTCTGCCGGAACGAGGGTTTCTCCGGCGGCAAGTGTAGGGGATTCCGCCGCCGTTGTTTCTGCACCAGGACTTGTTGATTATATATATATATATTTTAAATCATCATCATGCATGCCATTATATATACTATACATGCATATGTCTCTTTAAATAAATATTGTGTCTTTACTTTACTTTGTTTGTATGCGTTTCTTTTTTTCTTTTTTCGTGAGTGTAACTAATAATGGACATGGTATGTAATATTGTAATGTATCCACTTAGTTAATATGTTGCTAAAATGGGTTTTTCAAGATGTTCATTTTTGCATGATAATTTTTTTAACTAGATATAATATAAGATATAAATTACAATTCTGAAAGGCTTTATCAACCGACCAATTCTTCGGTAGCTCTTCTCACCGTGACAAACTTCATGGTCAGGCAACGATGATCAAACTTTCATGGGTCAGGCGACATCAGCAATTATGGATCACTAACGAATTATCAATGGATTTAATTTATCGACAAATTTCTAAAGAAGTTTTAGACCGTGTGTATCATGCAATGTCACTTAGGGGCAATTTGGCAGCTTCAAAACATTAAATGGCCAGAATGATTAACAAGATTTGGATGAGTTAAAAAATGATGTTTGAAAATTGTTCTGAATCAACAATCTGAATAACATAAAATGATCATTTTTACCCTCGTCTAGTGTTAGATGAAAATTTTTGTTTGACAACAGTTTTAAATAACCTTCACCAACATTAACAATACCTGACAAACGACCACATATAACAAATCTAATCCTATCAAAGAAATGAACATAAATATTTTGAATATCAAGTTAACATTAGCATTTTGTATTTAAAACGACTATAAAAAAATAGTAGACTATTTACCTTAAATGCAAGATCCATTTACAAGGTTGATGGAGATGCTCTTAGAGATTGATTATTGACATGATTCCATCAATGACTATTTAACTAAAATACCCAAAAAAATGTCATTGACTAGATAACCTACACGGCGACTCCAAGTTTGCCCTCAACTTCCTTGCGGCTTGTCTGGTTTTCCTACTCTTTTCTACTTCGTTTGTTCCTTTGCAATTCGAGTACCTACAAATATTCAACATTTAATAAGAAACAATAAATCGTTACCAATCAAAAGTAATGAATCATATATATATATATATATATATAGAGAGAGAGAGAGAGAGAGAAGAAGAGAATGAAGAACTAATAAAGTACGAGATACGATCTCCTAGTGCCGCTTGGGATCCCCAGCATGACATAACGGGATCCTGTGTGGTCCCAAATCCAAATAGACCGTCATGGTGTCAACATTTGCACGGACATGCATCTCCTACATTTACCCAAAAGAAAATGGGTAAACCAATATTTCTAAATTGAGGGGTGTAAAGGAATCTGAACGAGCATTCATCTCATCCCTAAGCTTGTGCATACCTCTCCTATGGTTGCAAAAGGCTCTAAATTTGAATGTATTGTTATATCATAAACTTTTCTAGTGCAAACTTCCGTATTAACTCTGACACATTTACATCAAATTTAACTACGACATTTGTCAGTTTTCAGTGTTATATAAATATATACTTTCTTATATAAAAATAACATAACTTAACTTTTTAACAAAAACTAGTAAGAAAGGGAGAAAAGACCAAAATACCCCCCTACTTAACGGACAATTTAAACGCGGTTAGCAAAAATATAAACAGTAGGAACAATAACTATAGCTGCTGTAAGTCTAGGAACCGTTTTTAGAGATTCATGTAAACCAAAGGGACCAAAAGTGTAGTTTACTCACATCTTAATTTTACAAGTAGGAAGGAACAAATAGAGTTTCGTTGAGGTCAAAGAAAGGCAAAGTCTGTATAAAACCCCCGAATCAAGAAGAAAAGCCTTTGAAATCCATTTTTCTCTCTTTCGTAATTTGCTCACAAAACTCGAAGAGCTTTGCTCCAATGGCCACATCATCATCATCATCATCTCATCACAGTATATGCCTCATATTTCACAGGGAAATCGGATGAAGAAATCGAAGGAAATGCTTGATCGAATGCTTACTCGATTGGCACTCTGCGATGACTCCAACCTTCAAAACTTGCTCTCCAAGCTACTTCCGTCACCATTTCCTCCCTCTCTCGTCCGGCCTCTGCCATCAGGACCAAGGTATTTTCACACTTTTTCACACAGTTTGTGTGTTGTGTGTGTAGGTTGATCAATTTGATTAGAATTATTTGTTAACATGTTTCTTGTTATTTCTCTTATATACTTGTATTTGTTAACACCAATTCAAAGCTTCTTTGAAACCAAAGAGTCTAATTTTACTTCAATTTGATGTTCCATTGAAATCAAGGAGTATGGCTTTACTAATTAATTAGACTCTCTTAAGTTGTTGGTTTTTGTTGGTTATAATAGGTAATGGAAATCCTAAGCCATGTCAACAAGAGAGTGAAACACCAGCAGCAGATAGGTTTGCCTTTGGAAGAGTTATGGGAGCTGTATATGGAAGCTAATACTGCTCCCATGGTTAGAAACTTTTGCATCGTGTATGTCGAGATGGCATTTGATCGTGTCACCAAAGAGGTTTGTATTGGTATTTTTGCTTTTTCTTGGTTTTTGCATGGATTAGGTAAATGTTTGCAAATTTCGTTCTGAAATTTGTGTTTCTTCTAAATGATTTATATTCAGAAAAAGGAAAACATTGCACCAACTATGATAGCTAGCATCTCAAAGCTTCCTGCTCAACACCAGGATATTATTTTGAGAATAGTCATAAAGGTACGTTCTACTCGTATCTTCTAAGCAGTTTTATCCATGTGGTTTTCCATTATCTGTTCGTCACCATATGTGTAACTGATGATTAATGTACACGATCCATCTGCTCTAAATACAGTAAACTTATTCACACACCCATATTCAATCTGTTTATGTATATGTTATGTTATTGTTTGTGCGCTTAAGCCATTTCCAGTACTGGTTTACAGCTCCTTCCTTGGTTTTAGGTGATTGGTGAATGTCACTCAAGTAAAATTAGTGATGAAGTTGCTACAAAATATCGGCTCATAAGTGGATCTCAGGACAGGGAGATGTTCGCTGAATTTTGTCTTCATACGCTTTTGTATCAGCCATCATCTGCTAGGTTGGGATTCAGTTTCCTTTGGAGTATCTTGTTTCCTACCTAAATAGATATCATAATTTTTCTTGCATCTTAATAACTCATACCGATTTTGCAGCGGGGGATCCCCACCCGGGCTTTCAGTTTCTCAAAGCAATCGTGTGACTGGGAAGAATCCACCGACTCATGACATGCTTCTAATTAGAAAGGTAAGCAAGGGGACTGTTTCGACTTTCGACGCTAAATATGTAAATTTTCAGTGTGTTTATTGTTAATGATTATCTTCATCTTGTTTCCTGTTTTGTAGTTGGGTTTATTGAACGTTATAGATGTCATGGAGCTGCCAATTGAACTTGTATATCCTCTCTATGTTGCTGCATGTGTGGATAGGTACAGGGTTGGTATTTACTTTTTATCCAATAAGTCGTATCCTACCAATTTCTTTGTGAAGTTTTAGTCCTCAGTGCATGCCTACTAGCTAAGGATGAGTTCATTTTTCTTTCAGACATGAGCCTGTTATTAAGAGAGGCGAGGAGCTTTTGAAGAAGAAGACTTCTGGAGTACAGTTAGAAGATGCCAAACTGATAAATAGGCTGTTTTTGCTATTCAATGGTATGGAAAGTTGAACAATTTATCTGTATGAAACAGCAAACTTGAGGAGTAGCTTCTTTCAACTTGGGGTAGTTGTCTGCTTTATCTAACATCTTGGATAACAATATTTTACTTAAATAACTTCAGTGTTACCCTAGTTACAAAAACGTTATGTATCTAGAGACATCTTGTTTAAGCTGTGTAAGTAATTTTTTGGGGGATCTAGATGAATGGTACAGAGAGCACTAGAAAACTACAATGGAGCAGCTTGATCAATGAAAGATGTGAAATTGAAGGCATTTTGGGTCTATATAGGTCAAAATTGGCCACACAGCCTTGTAATTATCTGCTGCCCAGTGTTGAAAAATGGAGTCAGATTTGATGGTTGGAGGGTCCTGACTCCTGAGTGGGCTTAGGACCTAGTTGATGATTGACCCTGGGTAAACTACGCTTTTGCATTTTTTGTGAGCGTTGAACATGTTCATGTTATCCCAAAACACTAGTGATTGGGAATGATATTGCAGAATTTGAGATATGCATAGGGTCGAGTCTTTTGTGTACAAATAAGGGGGCACAACTGCATTACATGTTAGTCATATTTGAGTCATGCAAGATGTTAACGAAGCAGAAGATCCATGACTCAGTATTGATTGTAATTGTGAATGCTGGAAGAACGAGAAACGATATCTTTCTCTTTCCAGTGTTGCTTTTGAGTAATGAACTATGGCACAACAACTAGTGAGCGGCCTTGATATGTTTGATTCTGCATATATTATGAGGCAAATAAACATATATCTAAGAATAATATGTTTTATGAGTGAGCCAAACACATAGTCACTTTGTTTGTGAGATGGTAATTTGGTACATCTTTGTGGACCTCCTGTCTATTGAGTTGGTATTGGTAATCCTGGAGATGATGTAGCATGTATTAGTGTATTTCCATGAGGCCACTTTGTAAAACTTAATGTGATCCTATATGCAGCAAGTTGGGCATGCATGACATATGTGCTTCAACTTGTGGAGTGTTTGGATTATATGTATTTATGTTCCACACTGTTTAAGACCTCTTTCTTGTTTTTTCTTCTTCGCCGTTTTTGTACCTCTAGTTATTCTTCCATTGATTATTATACATGAATACTTTTTCGAGAACTATTATGTTACTACCGCTTAGGCAGGATTTCATATGCATTTAAAGTATCCATGTATCCTAGTGCACAAGCGTCTCTGGTGGGTGTGCTTCTTAGCCATGTTACCTATTTTAATTGTTTGTGATTACACCAAGTCACTAACCTTTCTAAAGGTTCCTGCTTCATCATTAAGAGACTAGAAAATCTTAAACTTAACACTAGTCTTTGTTGTGCAGGGACTGTTGGAGCTGAACATATTGCTCCAGATTCAAGAGTCAGTCCTGGGAATCCTGCTTTAAGGGTGAGGCTGATGTCGGTTTTTTGCCGGTCAGTTACGGCAGCAAATAGTTTCCCTTCAACTTTACAGTGCATATTTGGCTGCATATATGGTAGTGTGTTTTCCTTAGACAAATATCTGCCCTTTATGTTGTTCATATAGTGAACTTTAAATATGTGGACGTATATGCATATATATATATATATTTTATGTATGTAATATGAGCCATCGTATTTGTCAATGGAGGGATGGATGTGTTGATTGATTGATTTAACTGGCATAGTGGACAATGGATAAGGATCCACATAGGCACATTCAAATATACTCTTTTCTTGCCTCCGGTTTTCTTGTTAGGGGAGGATTATACTGCACACTTTATCTGGATGCAGTTTTTCATTTGATCATTTTGCTGACATGTATGCAAGTATATATACATAAACTTATCTAGCATTATATCTTGCATATTGGAACATTTGAACTATCAACTATATATACAAATATATCAATTCAAGAATCGGAGAGAGGTGGTCAGCATTCTGTAATTACATAAAGAAATTTAATCTTGTTGTCATTTATGACTTTTGTTGGATCAGACAGGCTTTGTTCTTTGATCTTTTTGATTCTAGATAATCAAATAAGTGCTTAAAAGTAGAGAAGATGAGTGAGGGTTTTATATATCTCTGTTTGATCGTCAAACTTGCATTCTTATTTATTTAGATTTCTATCTAATATTGAATTTTTGATGTTAACAATGTGCTGAAAACATTCTCTGTTGGAATCTGTTGCTACAAGGAAATGGTACCACATCAAGGTTGAAGCAACTAGGAATGGAGTTCACTGTGTGGGTTTTTAAGCATGTAAGTGATATGTTCCTTGTCAAATTCATTTGGAAGAACTTATGCTTTTGTTCCACACAAGTTATGATGGAATGACACCGCATAAAGATAGTTTTTTTTGGTCAACTCAGAGTACAGAATAACCACCTTAAGGTGATGGTAGTTATATTATTTGGAAGAAGCTACTGCAAGTGTCCAACAAAAGCATAAGCTTTTGGACACCTAATTAAGGATGTTCTGATTATGAAATTCTAAATTCAAAAAACTGGTAACAAGTGAATGAAATGAAGATGCCATTTATTGTTGCTTTTAACATCTTTTGCACTACAACTTTTACTTTTAACATCTTTTGAACTCTAGTTATGTAGATATGTAGTCCTGGATTACTTCATTGTTTTTCTTTTACTGGTTTCGTGTTCATGTGTGTGCGATGCCAAATATATAAATCCTCATTCTTGTGAAATATAGTGCACACTGGTTTCCATATGAATCTTGGACGACGCTGATTTTGGTCACCACATGAATCGTTCTTTTTATAGCCTACACATCAGCAAGGGTGGTTCATGGTGTTATGATATGAGATCTCTGTTCTGAATTAAGGCTTAGGTTAAATTTTGGCCTATTCCCATTAGTGTGGATAAAAGGCTTGTTGTTAAATGAAGAGTTTTTTGTAGGGTATAAAGATTTAAGTCCTATCTTTAGTATGTGCTGGATGATGACGATGTACAATATCAGAACGTTAGGAGGTGGAACCATTGCATAATAGTCATTCCAAATGATATTTCACTTTTCCAGAATTGCAGGGTCATCAAGTTGAAATATCATAACATAAAATTATATCATCTCTAGGATCCATGGTGTATGTTGACTTGAGCTAGTATTGAACTGTATACAAGAAAGATCCACTGTTTTATCTACTATGATCCTTTACTTCATTAAGCATTTCATGCCAACTTGTATACGAGAATGCATCCATATCTATCTCTTTTTTAGTTATTTGTTTTCTCGGCATGCATGTCAGCATATCTGCAGGCTTTTCTAAAGAACCAAAGGGTGTTTCCTTTTGATGCCTCTGGTCAATTAATATTGCTGTAGGTTATGTTTTCTTGATATCCAGAGTATTTCTGAAGTCTTTTGACATTCCTTTCCCATATCATCATACTTAAAAATATACAGGCAGAAATTGATCAACTCAAACGCATGGGTCCCGTGATACTTAGTGGTGTTCTGAAGTCCCTGGATGGTTCTACAGCTTCCGAATCAGGTCTTTCTTTGAAACCTTTTACATTATGGACATGTTTTTCCTCTGCATACTTTTTTTGCTTCAAATTATTAGAACTTATAGTTCTTGTGTATGAAATCTCATTCATCTAGATACAATTGCACGGGAAACCAAAACATTTGCTTTCCAAGCAATTGGATTGCTTGCGAAGCGTCTGCCTCAACTTTTCAGGTGTTCTTTTTTTCTCTTTAAGGTTTAGTATTATCGACTTGTTATGTTTGTAATGCTGTGGTGTAAACTTTTTCTTCAGAGATAAAATTGACATGGCTGCTCGGCTTTTTAATGCCCTGAAAGTAGAGTCTCCATCAATTCGTCAAATTGTTCAAGAAGCAACCAACTCTCTTGCTGTTGCATATAAAGTATTACTTCAAATCAAATCACTCTTCATAACAGCTACTTTCGGTTTTCTATATATGCAGCAAGTTCTTAATCCTGTCTGTTGCTTGATTGCCAGGATGCACCAATAACAGTATTAAATGAAGTAGAGTCGCTTCTGCTGGAAAATTCTCTAATGGTACAACCCGTTGACATGCTAGTTTTTCATATCTCTGTTTTTAGTTTCCTTTGGGTCACCTTGTCTTACTATTTATAACTCATGCTATTTACTAACTGATGATCTTCTAATCTATGGTATTATTCCTACAAGGAACAAGGTGAAGTACGCTTTTGTGCGCTGAGATGGGCAACAACCTTATTTGACTCGCAGCATTGCCCAAGCAGATATATCTGTATGCTTGGTGCTGCTGACACTAAACTGGATATAAGGTGTGTTAACGTTTGTGCTATAGTTTAATTTTCTTCACCAAAAATGATAAGCAACTATGGTAGGACCACACCTTAGGATTTAGAGGCTGCTAGTTCAGTTTCAAATGATGGAAATGAGAACTGTTTGATCCCTTAACTGTACAAACATTTTGTTGAATGCTGTTGAGAAAATATGTTAAAGCGTGTTTAAGATTGGCATGCAGTGTCCCTATTTTAGTTATGGAAGGGGTAACTCTATTAGAATTTAATTTGGTAGAAATAGCATGGAGTTTCATGTAATTGCTCTAGGATTTGATCAACTCTGTAAGATTTTAGATGGTTTTCATTTGCGGTCCATCTCAATCAGTTTTGCTAGAAAATCTTGTTGTTTATACAGCTAATATCCTTTATTGGGAGGAGTCATTTTTTTGTATGTGCAAGATTAGAGCTGGTTTCTTTTATGTTAAAGCCATCTGACGAAGTATCATGTTTCCACACAAATATATATAATATATTCATATATTAATCATATTTTCAGATTATATTTATATTTAATATTGCTACATTTACTGTATTTCTTACAGGGAGATGGCATTGGAAGGTCTCTTTCTTGGTAAAGATCTAGGAAGATCCACGGGTGAAAACTTAAACCTGAAGTACCCGAAACTGACGGATATGCTAGATTATATTCTTAGACAACAGCCTCAGTTTTTAAAATCCAGTGACATAAGGGAAGAACGACTTCTTTTCCCATCGCAGACGTATGTAGCTGTAATCAGGTTTTTGTTAAAGTGCTTTGAGGCGGATGTGGATCAGAACACTGCAACAGAAAGAACCCCTGAGTTTTTGTCTTCTCTAGGGAACATGTGTTTGCTGTTAGAGCATGCAATGGCGTACGAGGGTTCTGTTGAGTTGCATGCTACTGCCTCTAAGGCTTTAATCAAAATAGGATCTCATTTTCCTGAGGTTTGTTATATGCACATTCTTACTGTTGTTTTCTTTCATATTTTGTGCTCTTAGTTCTGATAAATACTTAAATCTTAGATGTTAGGATCTCGCTATGCTGTTAAAGTACCGTGGTTAAAGCAATTACTAGGCCATGTGGACTTTGACACACGGGAATGCGCAGCTCGCTTACTTGGGATTGCTTCTTGTGCTCTTCCTATATCTGCTGCCTCTGATCTTATTGACGAATTAATTTCGTCCATCAAAGGTTCGGTAAAGTCAAGGTTTGAAATTCAGCATGGAATGATATGTGCTCTTGGATATGTCAATGCAAACTGTTTGTCGAGAACTCCTACTGTAAGTAATATATATTACTTTGTACTTTATTAACATTTTATCTTATAGGATATGATATGAGACTGTATAACTGTTCTACAGATCACAGATTCGTTGCTCCAGAATACACTGAAATGTCTAGTTGATGTAGTCAACTCTGATAGTACTACATTAGCTTCTGTTGCAATGCAAGGGCTAGGTCATGTTGGGTTGTCTGCCCCACTACCAAAATTAGTTCATGACTCTGGCACAGGTGAGCCTGTAAACTCTCTGTTGGGAACCAAAGAATTATATAACATGCTTATCTATGCTGGTGCCAACCATTTGTTGATTCCTTGAACTTCAGATGACGTTTTGACGTTCTTGCGTGAAAAGTTAAAGAAGATCCTCTCTGGTGACGATACCAAATCAATTCAAAGAATTGTACTATCTTTGGGGCACATGTGTGTGAAGGAATCATCTTCTTCCGTTATTAGTGAAGCTCTTGACTTGATCTTTAGTCTTGGTCGGTCTAAGGTAGATTGAAATTCTTCCAGTTACCCTATTTTTTTTTAATTATTTACACACTTCAAGTTGTTTTGCCTGTGAACAACAATGGGATCTTTGCTCCTTCTTCTGTCTCCACCCTATTCATATGTGTTAATTGAGCAGGTGGAGGATATCCTCTTTGCTGCCGGTGAAGCTCTTTCATTTTTATGGGGCGGAGTTCCAGTGACTACTGCTATGATCCTGAAAACTGATTACAGTTCGCTCTCCATGACCTCAAATTATTTAATGGCAGATGTATCTTCAGCTGTGCCGACATCTAGCTTTATAGGGCTAGAAGGAAATGATGAGTGCCATATGGTAGCTAGAGATATGATAACTAAAAAGCTATTTGATGATCTATTGTACAGTACCAGAAAAGAAGAGCGATGTAGTGGAACTGTCTGGTTGGTATCACTGACAATGTATTGTGGTCATCATCCCATCAATTCAGCAATTACTTCCAGATATTCAGGTACTTCATGAGCCAATGCTACAAAACTTTCTTCTGCCTTTTATATGCCAAGGCTAGTGTGGTTTATTTCTGAATTTTGAGTAGTTTTCACATCACCATTGTACGGTGGCTCAAAATGGGTACTCACTGTATAATCTTTTTTATTCATCTTTCGGATTGTTGTCTTCTTCCTTTTGTCCCTTTTGCTGGTGCAAAACAACAGTGTTGAAAGGATCACATGATGAATAATGTTGATATTCATTTTAAGGTGGCCATGTTTTATAAGATCAGATGTGAAGAACAAATCAAACCAAGCCGAACAGACACAATAAGTCCTACAGGGAGTAGGTGTGGGGAGGGTACGATGTAGACAAACATTTTCCAGCCCAAGGAGTAGAGAGGCTGTTCCTGTGAAATATCTTTTTGCTTATTACTGGGAAATGATTATACACTTGGATTCTTAAATAGGGTCAATCAGCTTGCTGATAAGTTGGGGAAAGTGACCATTGAACTTTGGATTTAGTTAATTGAATTTCAGTGCCATTTCTGTAATTATTTGTTTTCCCATGTATTTTTCCTTGATACGTTTTAGAAGGTCCTTCATTTATTTTTTTAACTATATTGGTGTCAATTTCCATGCTCTTTCACTGCAGGAAGCATTTTCACACCTAATTGGTGAGCAGAATGAACTCACCCAGGAGTTGGCATCACAAGGCTTGAGTATTGTTTACGAACTTGGTGATGCCTCAATGAAGAAGAACTTGGTAAATGCACTAGTTGGTACCCTGACTGGTTCAGGAAAGAGGAAAAGGGCGGTGAAGGTATGGATGCATAATGCTTGAACTTTATTCATCTTTTGATCATTGTCGTAATATCTTGGTGCATATAATAGTTTGGGGATTTTGATCTGCAGCTTGTTGAAGACACTGAAGTATTCCAAGAGGGCTCCATTGGGGGAACTCTTAGTGGAGGGAAACTTAGTACCTACAAGGAGCTCTGCAGTCTGGCAAATGAGATGGGACAACCAGACCTGATTTATAAGTTCATGGACTTGGCCAATCATCAAGCTTCCTTGAATTCTAAGAGAGGTGCAGCTTTTGGATTCTCAAAGATAGCCAAGCTGGCAGGGGATGCACTACAACCATATCTCCGTCAATTGGTTCCAAGGCTTGTACGCTACCAGTATGACCCTGACAAAAATGTGCAGGTAATATGCATGCTTCAATCTGTCTACGCTCAAGACTTTCATTAAATAATCTTATTTAGATCATTTTGTTTTGTTGACCCTGTGCTGATAATATGGTAATTCATTCTTGTTATACTTATGCATGAGCCAAAAGTTTTTGATTATATGTTAAATGTGGTCTTTGTTTTCTTTATTTTTTATAGGATGCGATGGCACATATCTGGAAATCACTTATTGCAGACTCGAAAAATACTATTGATGAATATTTGGATCTTATCATTGAAGATCTGTTGGGACAATGTGGATCCAGGTTATGGCGCTCACGTGAGGCTTCCTGTCTTGCTCTTGCAGATTTAGTTCAAGGGCGTAAATTTAATCAGGTTACTAGCCTATGCTTTTTTCTGAACTTATGAGCTTTAACCTGTCATTTGCTTAATTGTTGGGGAGCTTTGAACATTACATGAACACCTTAATGGAACTGCATGACAGTGAGAAACGGTAGGAACTAATCCGAGCATATCAAAAAATTTAATGAATACAGACCAATTATCCTTCTATGACTCTTATATCATAATAGAGAGGGGCATTATGCAGTCACTTTCTGTTCTGGTTATTCTCCTTTGAAAGTTCTGAAATGACACCCTTTAGAGCATCAGTTCCACCTGATTACTTGGTGGTTCAGTTAAAGTTGATTAAGTACTATAAGGTGAAAAATGGGAACAACTCTTTATGTCCCTTTGATCCTATTCCTTAGTTGTTGACACAACACAAGGTCTTAGATTTACGTATGGGCCTAAAACATCAGTCTTTCTAAATACATTACAAATACAAATACACAGGTTGGCAAGCATCTAAAGAACATATGGATGGCTGCATTTCGTGCTATGGATGACATAAAGGAGACTGTTCGAACTTCTGGTGAAAGACTATGCCGCGCTGTTACCTCACTAACATTGAGGCTATGTGACATATCTTTGACCGAAATTTCTGATGCAAGAAAGGCAATGGATATTGTTTTGCCTTTGTTGCTGACTGAAGGAATAATGAGTAAAGTAGATGATATTCGCAAGGCCTCGATTACGATTGTTACAAAGCTTGCAAAGGTAATATAGCACTACTGTAGGACTCTAATTTTGCATTCAATATTATAGCTTTAAACAATTCTTCAAAAGTCTATTTAGTGAAATAAACACGTAACAAGGGATTTTATCTAACTACATTCCTTCACCTCAATGACATTTGGATTTTAAACCACAACACTTCGAAAATTTAGGTACACTACTAAGTATTCATGAGGACTTTCTTGCTAGGAATATTACATGCAGGTTTAGAAAGAGCCTCTTTCTTTCAGGTGATTAATAAAAGTAATTTCCTTTCCTTTATGGAAGTAAATGGTGTAATGTGCAAATATGTTGAAACAGTATGCAAAATATGTAAATATGATCCTAGCTTTTGTGCTTATTTGTTGGATTTAGACATTTAGTCTATAAATGTAGTACAATTTATTGAATACAAGACACAACCATTTTCTTCTCAACTTTCATGGTAATAGAGTCGTTAAAGCTCTCTAACTTTGCCATCTCATCTTCTGTGGCTTTGATGATTCCGTCCATCTCCATTGGCATCTTCATCTATCTTCGCTATTAAAAGAATAAAAAGATCCCTCACCAGTTTCTTTTAGGTCTGACATTTGAGTTTGACCTTGATTTCCGTAGTAGAATATGTATTGAACTGAATTTGACTTGGAATTCCAGTGACGTCGCTACATTCTTTTTTGTCTAAAGAATGACATTCTATTGTTGATAAAGGTTCCTGTGGTTTGACAAAGTCATTGCTTCTTCCAGGGTGCAGGCATTGCAATCCGTCCACATTTATCTGAATTAGTTTGTTGCATGCTTGAAAGTTTATCAAGCCTTGAGGACCAAGGGCTGAACTACGTTGAGGTATGACTTCTTATATGTCACTGTTAGTTCTAAATATAGGAATAAGTTATTATATACTCTTTCTGTTCTATTTGATCAGAGTGCTCATTATTTCAATTTCTTTTCTTCTCTCTCTCTCTCTCTCTCTCTCTCCTCTCTCTCCCCCATAGATGCATGCAGCAAATGCTGGGATACAAACAGAGAAGCTCGAAAACCTACGAATCTCAATTGCCAAGAGTTCTCCGCTGTGGGAAACTCTTGATTTGTGCATAGAGGTCGTTGACGACCAATCTCTGGAGCAGTTGGTTCCTCGTCTTTCCCAGTTGGCTCGATCTGGTGTTGGTCTAAATACTAGGTAAAACCCATTGTTCATGCACCTTAAATTATGTGGTTT
The DNA here is from genome assembly GCA_030169165.1 of Centaurea solstitialis. NCBI lineage: Eukaryota > Viridiplantae > Streptophyta > Magnoliopsida > Asterales > Asteraceae > Centaurea > Centaurea solstitialis. Next base: position 361,756 of record CM058047.1, read on the forward strand.
CCTCCCTTAAGTTATTGAAACCTATATAAACATGTAAATTATGTGCTAAACACGTTATCCCTTCCTGTTCTTCCCCGTCTTCTTATTGTTTTCTGCATCATCTCTATGGAACACTGATCCATGCATTTTCCGATAACCGTAAACGAAAAAGGGAAAGGAGCACACACAAATCATGAGATGAACATCATCTTTTTTCTTGCTCTATTAAAATCCTTGTACACATTGCTTGCCTTAAGGAAGTCGTTGCCATGTAGACTATGAAGAAATGTTTAATGGCCTTAGATTTCATTCAACTATAACGGACAAGGATAATACTTTTTGATCAATTATTAGAAAATAATCTCGTATCTTGCTTCAATGAAACCCATGCCTTGTGTGCCTCAAGCGTGTGCCTCATAGACGACTAAATGCATACTTTTTTGAAGCTATGGGCCTCAGCCTAGAGAAAGTTGTGTCTCCACGGCATCTTTGAAGAGTATCACCCATTTTATCGTATTTATATTATGATTCTACTTAAAAAGTTACCCCTTCCTATTCTTTGACCATCATGTTATCAACATTTGAAACAACTTCTCTGTATGTAGTATCATATGTAATATAATGTAATTGGGTGGGGAATGAACATCTCATGTTATGAAGTGCATTTGCTCAATCATAATAAATTTGTTATATCTTATGTTCGTATACAGAGTCGGTGTTGCTAGCTTTATTAGCCTGTTGGTTCAAAAAGTTGGTGGCAGTATTAAACCGTACACGAGCACGCTACTAAGGCTCCTGTTTCTAGTGGCCAAGGAAGAGAGAAGTGCTGCATCGAAGCGTGCCTTTGCGAATTCTTGTGCTTTTGTTATAAAATATGCACCTCCTTCCCAGGTTCAAAAGCTTATCGAAGAAACTGCTGCTTTGCATACCGGTGATAGAAATTCACAGATCGCATGTGCGCTGCTGTTGAAAAGCTTTGCATCCACAGCTGCTGATATCTTGAATGGGTATTATGCAACAGTTGTTCCGGTTATTTTTCTTTCAAGGTTAGCTTCAGAAACATGCTCCATCCATCTTTCTATCAAGATCTTATTCAATCTGTTATTTGTTTCTACATATGAAGTATGTTATGCCCAGATGAGCGAAGGGTCTGGAAGAGAGAGATTAAAATGAGTATTCTAGCAGACATTGTTAATCCTCTTTAGAAAAATACCTACCGGATAATTATCTTATGATCTTTGTGCTAATTCATATGAGTTGATTTGACACTGTTGCAACTTATAGTTTATGTTTAAGGTTTGAGGATAGAATTTTCACAAGATAAAGCATTTTCATGGACCATGGCAATCAACTTTGTGGGGATGGTAAAAAAGAAGACTAGTTTGTGCTGCTGATGCCATTACCTTATTGAAATCTTTATTTCATTAGGCTTCAGAGCTTGATTTATGTAACTTAGCCTTTGATATCAATTTCCAAAATAATCTCAATATGAATGCGAGTTATATGCTATTGCTATGGTTGGTATGCAGGTTTGAGGATGACAAGAACGTCTCTAGTCTATATGAGGAATTATGGGAGGAAAATATGACCAGTGAACGTCTCACCCTTCAGTTGTATGCTGCTGAAATTGTTGCTCTAATAACTGAAGGAATTGGATCATCATCTTGGGCCAGTAAAAGGAAGGTAAATCTCATTTGTTTGCATTTCCTTTGAGCTCCAATTCTTAAGTAACCCATCACAAGTTTAACATAGTTATCTCTGCTTCTTTTTATATCTTTTTTCTTCTTATGTTTTGTAGGCAGCCAAAGCAATTGTAAAGCTTTGTGAAGTCTTGGATGAATCTGTGTTCTCATATCATCAAGTGTTACTCACTTCTCTTATGAATGAAATTCCTGGTCGTATATGGGAGGTAGGTTTATTTTCTTATCTTGCAGCAAGCACCAGAAGGCCACTCATTGCAATACTTGTTTATATTCCAATTTCGTTTTTAGTTCTGTGAATCTGGGGTTCGTTTCACATTTTCATGTATGCTGCTGCTTCTTTGTATATATGACCTTGTTAGGTGATGTGCTGCATTGTTTGTGTCCTAGATCTATATTTGCTAGTCTAGCTAAGGGCTTGTCTGTGTTGATTTACAGCTTGGTTTCTACAAATTTTGGGTTTTACTTTTCTGCCCCAAGAGGAGGGGGAGAAAAGTAACTCAAATCTTTCTACAAGTGTACAGGTGATGATTCAATGCCACATTAGAAACTCAAATCTTGATAACTTTTGGTGGTATTCTTGCTACCTATCAAAATGTTGAGTGCCTTATGCTAATGAACCTTACATAATGCCAAACGGTGGTCATATGGTGGGTTTTTGTTAACTTACTTACTGGCTCATAACAACTATTGGTTATACCTGACAGGGAAAGGAGGATCTTTTGGAAGCATTGTCTTCTCTTTGTACATCCTGTCATACAGCAATTTCTGCAGCTGATCCATCCTGTGAAGGTGCCATCTTGAGCGTGGTAACCTCGGCATGCAGTAAGAAAGTCAAGAAGTTTCGTGATGCAGGCTTCCAATGTCTAGATAAGGTAAAAGCTCCATTCCTCTTCTAGAAAATTCAATGCTTTTTGGGTCCTGGTTTTAAGTGGGCCTGTTGGATATCAAGACTTGATATACTCCCTTAAACTCACAATTTGTTAAATGGAAATATGCTTTTAGGAAAGAAGAAAGAAAAGGTCGTATATAATTCTGCAGGAAGGAAAACTTCTTTCACTTCTATTCATAAAGAAATAGGCTATATATATAGCCTTACACATACCCTAAACAAATAAAAACTAATAACCCAACTCACCTAAAAACTAGCCCACGTATCATGCTTTTTTACCCATCATGCAACTAGTGGATTTTGACTAATTCTAACTTAATAAACTATCAATTAAAAGCATAACTAACTAAAGACTACTTTGACCCATATCCATATCTATGACCCATATTACTCAAGATTACACCCAACAGGGCCTGAGACATAAAATTGTAAGAACATAATGTTAATAACACTTATCCTATATATTTACTCAAAAATCAAAATGTCTTCACTAGTTCATAGAAATATGCATAGCCTCTTCATTATCATCAACATCAAATCACACTTGTGACCATATGAATGATGCTTTATATTGGTGTCCTATGCAATTTTTGCAACACAACTAATGCTTGATATATTATTGGTAAAACTCGAAGGTTTTCTGAAATGATATCCTTAGACACCGAGGTTTCGGATACCATACTAAGATTGTAGGGACCTTCTGACTTCACTTAACTAGTTTCTAACCGTGTATTAGATAACATCAAATGTTGAGCTGTGTCCCCAAACTAATCCAAGCTGCTATAAGTTTGCCCGTTAATCCAAGTGGAATGGTGTAATACCCAACATTCCACCCCCTTGTCGAAACATACGGAGGTTGTTACAACCATTCATATGTGAATATAAAAAACTTATTTAAGCAACATGGAAGCAATTGAAGCTGAAACAGAATTTTGATAATATAAAACCATTTCAACTAATTGTATTTACAATACACAATCTAACTTTCTAATACACGTATACTAAGATGCAAACCGATTTCTTGACCATATAATACAAACCGATACAAAACTCGACTTTGTGTGATATTTGGGTAGCTCCCTTGAAGTATCCATGGTCGCCTTCAAACTTCAAAGCATCCTATACTAACATGGGACCCATAGTTAAGAACTTAAACAATTGAATTTCTTAGTGATATCACGTTCACATGTCAACACATATAGAAAACCTATTCACATGGGTAGGACTTAGGAGAAAATAATCAAATGTTGACTGCAATGATATATTGTTATTCAACTGGACACTTCTCGAGTGGTAATGTGATCGTTGTGGGGTAAGACTCTAGTATGCAGTTTGGTGGTAACATGAGAACCTTCAACTGTTTGAATATAACGAAGAATATACTTAAATAGAAAAGAGTACTGCACAGAACAATTGAATAGTGGAGCCATATAGATCACAACCATCGTCTATCTGGAAGTTCTAACACTTTTCTCTTTCCCTTGCTCTCTCTTTTAAAGTATTACACAGGCTAGTTTGCTTTCTTCCTCAAATTTACTTTTCTGTCACTCACATATGTATTTTTATTCCTTTAGTTGGTGCCTTGGTGGATGGGTTTATTATTAGAGTTTCAACTTATTGGTCTACTTTCTTATCTTCAAGAAATGATTTGTGAAATGACTTGGCTTACATATGTTAATAGGTTTTAAAAGCCTTCAAAAATCCAGACTTCTTCAGTGTGGTCTTCCCGTTGTTGTTCGAAATGTGCAATTTGTCCTTCAACTCCATATCCAAACAAGCGTCTTCACCAAATGACACTGACAAAGCAGGTCAGATATGTTTTTTGTTGCCAAAAGCTTTAATTTCTTTGAGATTTTGTTAATTCATTATGTTTTATTTACATAATATGATCATGTTGCTGTCATTTAGTTGAAGGGTAAGTTTCATAGTTGTTAGACTCGTACGAGTCGAGTCAAAATGCAATAGAAAAGAGTCGACTCATAACCTGACTTGTTATTGTAGTTTACCTGATTTTTTTACTCAAAGGACCAAAACAGATAAGAAAAAGAGGATAAAAGGACATAAATGTCCCTTACTTAACGGAGATATTTAGCGGAGTGAGTGACTATGGACCATTTTTAAAGCAAAATGTAAACAGTAGGGACGATAACTATAGTTATTGAAGTCTAGGGGCCACTTTCAGAGATTCATGTAAACCACCGGGACCAAAATTGTAGTTTACTTTATATTCTATATCTGGATTGATGATTGAGATATCAGTTTTATCAAAATTGTCATTGTAAGATAGTTGGATGTAGTGAACCTAATGTGACGATAATTGTGGCATAGATAAGCTTTTTCATCAAGCAAGGGATAAAGAGAAGTGTGGGTGTGTGTGTGTGTGTGTGTATAGGGTGATGAAGAATCATGTGAGAAATTGAGTTAATAGTGAAAAGCGGGAGAAGTGGATCTGAACCCTTGCTTTCTTTTAATCTCATGCCCTCCCATAAATCCGTGCATCTCGATTCATCTTATCTCGGTAGATGATGTTTGTTCATTTCTCATCCAACGGTGAATAACCACTTCTCACCAAACATAACATTTCACCAGAACCCAACCCTATATATATATATATATATAGGGGTGGGTTCAAATGTGAACCACTTTTTGGTTGTGAACGTGAGGACAACCGAGAGCGCGACACGTGGCGGATGACTAGGCGCCACGTAAGATCCACGGCGGATGACTAGGCGCGATTCATGGGAGGGCATTGAATTAAAGAGGGCGACCACACTTAAAGTCGCCACGTGTCGCGCTCTCGGTTGTCCTCACGTTCACAACCAAAAAGTGGTTCACATTTGAACTTTCCTCTATATATATATATATATATATATTATTTTTCTGGAAGTTAATTGTTTGCAACTTTCTTGTAATACAGAGGCACATCAGACAGACGATTCTTCTGTTCCCCATGACAAGATTATCGATTGCATTACATCCTGTGTGCTTCTTGCCCGATTAACTGACATTCTCAAATGGCAAAAGGACTTGCTACATGTGTATTTAAATTCCCTAGCACCCGCTATTCCTTGGACAGGTATGCACTTAACTTCTAATTTATTTCATTTTCACTGTCTTATTTCTTCGGTCTGATACTTAAAAACGCTGTTGTGAACAGTTAAAGTTTCAGTTTTCACGTCAATTAAAGAACTATGTTCAAGGATAAGTGAAGGGTTGAAAGACTTGGATAAATCTAGCGAACATCATGATACATCAGCATTAGCGATAGAGGTAACCAAAGTTCGTTGTCAACCATCTTTCTTAACTAATTTCTTAGTTTTGGATTCTAATTTTAATTTGGTTTTTACATCCAGCTATTTAATTCTGTGTCACCAAAGGTGATTGATTGTATAAGCATAGTAAAGATTGGCCAGGTATGTCATTCTTTCTCATGTACTTATAAACCCCTTTGTAACACTGTGTGCGTGTGTGTTTTGCCTTAGCTTACCTGTTTGTATGTTTTTAATATACCTACTCGTTAACTTTTCTTGTTTTACACGCTCTATGTTTACCCATTTGCTAGTCTTTGTTCTTTCTACCCTTTTGCTCACACTCTTGCACAAGCTAGGGGTATTCACAGAAAAAACCGCTCTAGTCTTTGATGTAGAGGTCAGGTCTGCGTACATTCACTAGAATATCACCCTCGGAGTCTCCTTTTGAGTGGGATTTACTGGGTCAGTTTGGTTTGGCTTTTTGAAAGGGATGACTGGCAAAAGATTGATATGGTAGTAACTTACCAATCTTGCCGTTCTCCCTTTTTTTGTTCCACCTATTTGGAGGGAGGGGGAAAAGGAGTGGATTGTTGTTCCAATCTTGTCATTTCTTATAGTTCTGGTGGGCGTAAGTTAAGCCCAGGCCATTTACTAGCAAAAGATTTGTAAGGTTTTCTGTTATGTTTCTATCCCAAAATAAAGAGTAAACTCCAATTTTGGTCTTTGAGGTTTTTGGATTTCTTTGAAAATGGGACCTATACTTCGATAAGTCAAGTTGGTCCTCAAGGTTTGGATTTTACTTTGAAAAATGGGAACTAATCACTAACTCCGTTAAAAGTGGCCGTTAGAGCCAGGGGTAAAATCGTCCAACCATGTAGACACAAAGGTGGACTTAGCATAATTGGACGAACATACACCTGGCTCTAACGGCCAATTTTAACGGAATTAGTGATGAGGTCCCATTTTCAAAGCAAAATTCAAACCCTGAGGACCAAAACTTGACTTATGGGGAAGTATAGGGCCCACTTTCAATGAAATCTGAAAACCTCAGGGACCAAAATTGGAGTTTACTCCAAAATAGATGTCTCGCCATGAAAAGGCACAATTTTGATAACGTACGTATTACACTTTTTTTTAGTTAACTATACGAGAGTTTTACCCTTGATAACTGATGTAGTAATTAATTCTCTATCTCATAATCAAATAAAATTGAAAAGCGTGCACTTACTTTTGAAAGTGGATACTTAAACTAAAATAGAAATGTGGACACTTATTTTGGGACATGTGCAGTATAACCAAAGACTAAGCTAGCAACTATCTGACCGATCGTTTTTCCTTGCTTACTCTCAGGTTCACATTGCAGCTTCAGAGTGTCTTCAGGAACTCACAAAACTATACAGAGACCTTCCGGAAGTACCCATAGCTGAAGTAGGTTTTAAACACGAGCTTGTTCATCAATGGGAAATCGAAAAAAACGAGCAGGCCAAGTCATTAATGAAGAATTGCATAGACATTATTGACAGCATAGAAAGGAAAAGTACATAGAGAACTCGGATGTCTATGCAAAAGATACTGTTTCCATCTTTTTTGGCTTTTGTACATTTGTATTTGGTTTTTTCTGGTATCTTCTTAATGTTTCTTCTGTTATTAACCCTTGAACCAAAGTAGTTATGGACCACAAATGATTGAACTCTAATCTTTATGACAAAAAGGTTCTCTTTTTTGCTTGGTATCTATCTGCAATGAGAAAGTTACCTAAATCTTGTGAACTAGTCATGTTAAAGATGCCACATTAGGATGTTTCCTTATTGACTATTGGATGAGAAACGGATGAACATTAGGATGAGATACAGTGAGATAAGATGTGTAATGGATCAATTCCTTTCTAAACCGCAATTTATGGGGGGCATGAGATTAAAGATATCTATGGTTCAAATCCACCATTCACGCTTCTCACCATTAACTAAACTTCTCACATGATCCTTTGCTTATTATAATGCATATATATAGAGTTAGAAGCTTTATAGCATGTATATCTTATTAATATTATATTTAAGATAATTAGTGGGAGGTTTATCTAGCAACCTTAAATATTTTGAAAATCTACTCGTCACAATTTTCATGTACATTTGAAATAGCACATAATTTAAAAAATATGATTTTTTCAATGCCATCTAACAAAAGTAGCCCGAGCATATTTTGATAGATGGTTTAGTTTGGGGCATAGAAACTCAAAAAGGAAATATATAAATTCCGTGTTCAGCTGAAATTAAGAAGACCCTTAAGGCCTAAGTTTGAAGCTTTGAAGAAGACGCGTAGAGTTAGCTGCTTATTTCTAGGGTTTTTCTTCTCAGAATCATCACATCACACTTCAATACTTGCAAACGAATCCATGGAAGCCTCGATCGGAAAGTTCTTTGAGTCGGTAGGCACTTTTTTCTCCGGCGGTGATTCCATTCCTTGGTGCGATTCCGACATTGTTGTTGTAAGTATTAATCATCCTGTTAAACTTCTTTTTAATTCAATCTTCTTTTAAGTTTATGAATTCGTGATCTGGAAAAACCTAGTTTACTTAAGGCTTGAACTTCGAACTTGTCATTTGATTACTATATGTTGATGATTAGCACAGTAGAAAGTGTTTTCTAGCGGTTTGCTTCTTGTTGTTTGCTGTTATGTAGCATAATTTTGTGTTTGTTAGTGTTTTGAGTTGTTTTGTTTTGTTTCTGTGGAAATTGTGTGAGAAATGGAACGAAGATGTTGGAAATATGTGTTTCTAGGTTTAGGTCGTGTCGAATTAGAATTGTGTCTTCTGCCTTTTCGATCTTTCAAATTCTTCATCAAGTGAAGTAAGAATTTGAGGTATTGATCGGAAATGGATTTGTGGTTAAGTGAGATGCTACCTAGTGGTGATGAGTTCTATATCAATTTATATGCTATGAAGCTTGCTATAATTGCATACTTATTTGTGTAAATAGTTATTTGGACGGATTTTATAAGTTAATCAATAACTCAAAAGCTTGAAGACCTAAATACATATACGAGTTTTTAGAGCTTTAGACATTATGATGAGTCAAACTTACTGGATGATAGGATTTGCATAAGGTTACTCAATAGGTATTGTAAGGAGGCAGAACGTGAAGCTTCTTGGAGCTAAAGTACACTAATGACAAACGAGAAAGTAGTATATAAGCTTAATATAACTAGGACTCTTAACCCCTGATAAAATTACATCCAGACAGGAAATTTAGGTCAACTGCCTTTCTCTTGTAACTTGTAAGTGTGCTGAGATGGAGGAGTTATTGGTAGCATTATGAGAACATCTTGAACAACTGTTTGCTGCAGGCTCTGTTGTGTTTAATCTTGTAGTCAAATCCTCATGAACCATAAAATGGTTGCTGCTATAATGGACTCGGTAGATATCTTAATCTTAATCTTATACTCTGTAAGTAATGAAGTATTATAACTGAATATGATAATCAGTACAATCTCATCAAGTTTGATTCTTTTGCGTTTTTACTTTTTACCTTCACCTCAAATTGTTTGGATTCGTAGGTTCTGTTTGTACAGTAGCAATACTGGTAATTACGTCATCAAACAAACGTTATTCAGCTTCCAATCCCTTCTTTTTAATAAAAAAATCAATTTCCAATTACATTACAGGGTTGTGAGCGTGAAGTTGCTGAAGCTGAGAAAGGCTCTTCTGATGAACTCAAAAGTGAGTGCCTTCTGCGCTTATCATGGGCTCTTGTTCACTCAAAGCGATCTGAAGATGTACAACGTGGGATAGCTATGCTGGAAGGTGAACATATATAACTTTGAATATGATTAATTATTGTTTCTAAGTATGAATTTGAATATGTTTAATTATTATTTCTATGTATTAATTTGAATATGTTCCCTTTTTTTTCCGCATATATTTGGATGGTTCATACCGTCTCAATATGTATATTTGTTTTCAGCGTTTAGTAAAACTATATCATGGCGAAGGATCGTGTGAGAAGTTGAGTTAGAGTAAGAAGCGTGAGAAGTGGATCTGAACCCTTGATCACTTTTAATCTCAGGCCCACCTATGAATTGATTAGGTGCATCTCATCCTAATGTGCATCCAACGGTTGATAACCACTTCTCACGTTAACTCAACTTCTCACCAGAACCCAACCCCTAAATCAAATACTAAAATGGTTCAAAATCATCACTTTCTATTTCCTTCAACTTAAAATGTGCTTTGCTAATTAGGGTACTTTTTTACTTGGTTGTGGCAGCTTCGTTGCCGAGAACTAGTGACCCCTTGCAAATGAGAGAAAAGATGTATCTACTTGCTGTTGGGTATTATAGAAGTGCGGACTACCCAAGGAGCAGGCAGCTTGTTGATCGTTGCTTGGAGGTATCGTCTTTTGTCTTCTAAGCTCTTCATGGAACTTCTATTGATTATTTTTTTTGCTCGTTCGATCAAGTTAGCACTCCTTTCTGTTCGAAGGACATGGATTTGAGTTAAAAATAGCAGCCTATTTGCAAAAATTGCGCTGAAAAATTTTAGAACTCTTTTTGCCAGTGATTATGTAGGAGAATAACCTTGTGTACCGTTTTTAATGCATGAACTTGTAAATATTTGACACATTTTTGTGTAAGAAAGGGACTTCCTTATGTTGTGGAAACATTCTTAAATCTGCCAGAAAGTCGTGCATTAAAAAAAATGCCATCAGGTTATTATCCTAAATAATCTCGTTTCTGCCCTCTTGCATGGCCAAAGAGACTTGGTGCATTAGGAATTTAGGATCAACATCACACACAAACACACGAGAGTAAATTGCAGAAACAAAAACCCATAGACTTTTGGGGGTGTTTGGGATTGCTTATCTAAAATAACGTATGCTTATCTGCTTATTGCTGGTTGGAAAAGTTAAAACCTTTTAACTTCTTTAAAAATTCCTTATTTGCTGGTTGGTGCCATGATAAGCATTTTATCCAAACAATCAAAATTGCTTACTTGTTGTTTCAACCCGCAATAAGCAAATAAGCAGTTTTAATAAGCAATCCCAAACACCCCCTTTCTTTGCATGATTCATTAAGCTACCAACATCCATGGTAGTTGCTAGGATTTACTGCCCTCTTGTGAATTACAGTAGTGCATTCATAAAAGGTAGAACTGCTCTCTTATTATGCGAAGAAATCTTGACAAAAAATGGATGTGAGATGAAAGATATCATTCTAATCAGTCACTGTTTTCCCGTAGAAGTTGGATTTGTGAAACTGTACTTCATTATATAATCCAAAATCAAGCTCACATCAAACATGAAACAAGATATCGATTCATCCCGTGTGCTAAAAATTGTGGATTTTACAGATTGCACCCGAATGGAGGCAGGCAATAACTCTCAAGAAATCAGTTGAAGACCGTATTAAGAAAGGTAAGTCAAACCCTCTGCAACTTGTATCATTTTATTCTTTCTGCATATTTTTTTCTCTTGGCAAAATTTCTTCTTTTTTGCCATGGGTCTTCGTAGAAACAACCGCTCTACTTTTCTAGGAAGATGTTAGATATGCATATCGTTTGGTTGTGAGTTTTTGTTTGTATATATTATATGCAGATGGAGTTATTGGCATAGGCATTGCAGCCACGGCTGTTGGTCTTTTGGCTGGTGGACTTGCAGCGGCTCTGGCTCGCAAGAAATGATCGTGGTATATGTAATATTGCTGCTCTCATACTGTGCATAATACTTTCCAACAAAAACGTTTCTGTTACTTGTAAACTCTGATAAGTGGAGAAAACAATGTTGTTTACAAGATTTGGAAGTTTAGGTAAAAGTTGGTTGGTTTGTTTGTTTTAAAGCGCCACGTGGTGGTTGCCTATTGGTTAAAGAATCGGTTAAAAACTGAAACCTATCTAAAAGAAACACTAAATTAGTCCTAAATCATGAGTAGAATGACAACTTGATGAAGAAATAACCTTTACCAACTATTTATGAACATAATATGAATAAAAGTAAACTATAATAATAAAGTTAGTTGTCTTATTATGTAATTAGAAGAGTTTCAAAGTAATACAAAAGATTTAAACGGTTTACCATCTCTGAAAATATTTGTTTCGTGATGCTTTCAAAAATACGACTACGACAAGTTTCCAAAAGTTCGGCATGTACAAATTACAAGTTGATACACCAAAAGCGAGTTGACAAGCTTATTTTTTGTCCCGTGTCTGATCGATATCTCAATCTACGAAGCATGTGACATAAGCTCATTGGTAGGATTATCAAGAATATACAATGCATCTAATATCTTCCATTAGTATTCGATAATCCAACCTTTTAAATAAAAATTTTAACCGCATTAAAGACGACATATGTATATGAGTTTCTTTTGTAAATTATATGCTTCAAAAAGAAATCATGAACTATATTTTGCTAGAATATATGTATATATAATCAAAACAAATATGTAAAAGCCAATATATAAAAAGAAATGATAATTTTTATTCATGTATTGGACACAACATAAGTCAATCCCTTGAGAAAATCTCTTTATGATATGGAACTAAACCATGCATAACCAACCTTGTTTATTTGGTAATGGAAAACCATTTTATTTTATTTTTACGGGTGTCTTTCTTTAGTTAAAAGTTTACTTGATATTTGGGTTGTCGATTTGGGGAGAAAAGCCCAAAATGTTTCTCAGTTTCTGCTCCGGATTTCCTATTTTCATCAAACATGGCAAATATATATGTTTCTATAGATCTTCCCGGCTTCCTTGGTGTCCCTGTTGTGCCTTTGACATATCTAATCAAATTGTTATTATAAGTTCTAGCGTTTTCCAAGGTTGCTCCACGGTCACCTGCTGACGGCCATCCACTCTCTGACACAACAATTTCCACGTTCTCTCCACCAAAGCGTGCTTGAGCTGCATAATGAGCATCTAGCATGGCAGTGAAAAGGTTAGAATATTGTCGACCATTATCATTCACAACCGGTCCTTGTGCAGTAAACAATGCATATGGAAGATTCCCATTAGGGTCCCCAAGGTAACCAAAGTATGGATATATATTGGCAAGCATTGGCAAGTTGTTTTGGGCTAGAAATCTAACTATTGGCTCTATAAATCCTCGCACATTGTCATGAAATGCACCATTGCTAGGTGGATAGGATGTGGCTAGGAGACCAGTGTAGGTTGCAGTTGACACCTTGATTTGGTTCCCTAGTCCTGCGGCTCTAATGGCACTGTGAAGATTCCTCATGGCTGGAAGGACAAAATTGGCATATCGACCACTTTCTGTTCTTGGATTGACTTCATTTCCGACAGCGATGTACTTAAACCTAACGCTAGGGTAGTTCTGGATGTTGTTTCTGACCCAATTATTTGCAGCAGTTTGATCATTGAGGGATTGCAGGGCATCATTAGGAACATCGAGGATGAGCTCAATATTTGTTCCTTGGAGAGCTCGGAGTGTAGCTTGATTTGGATCATAGATTCGCATCCTGGTTATGCGATTGTTTCTGTAAAGAGTTACTACATCTTGCTCTGAAGGCAAACTGATACGCGTTGCGTATTTGTATAAAAGTAGCCTTTTTTATATCTTTTTAGCGTAGATTTTTATATTTATCCCACAACTTGAGTCATTTTAGTATCTTATTTTCATTTTATTCAATGCATGAAGTTAAGGAACGATTTACCTGTTTTTAGCTTAATTATTAGTCTAATATGTATTTCTTCTTGTGTGCAGATGCCAATGCTACATGAATGCTGCAGCATCAAGGACTGGACAACTCAAGTGTTGAAGCTCTTTCGGATCACCAAAGAATGCAAGGATCAGATCAAAAAAAATCCGAATTTTGGGATATTAGTGTTTAAAAACCAATCTTAATTTTTGTACAAACTTTAGCATTATTGTAGCCACCTTTTGCTTTTGAACCACCATGACTTTTGTGTATGTAAGCATGGTGTCTTGGTAGTACCCTTGACTTTGTTGCCATCTTTTACTAGTGATGCATAGTAATAGTTTTTGTTTTCTTGCTACCTCCTTGGGTATATAAGGAGGTAGTGGGTCTCATCTTTTGGAGAAGAAAAAAGAAAGCAACAAGTAGTATTAGTAGTAGTAGTAGTAGTAGTAGTAACAGTAGTTATAGTTAAAGGTTATTTTAGGAAATCTTTTGGAAGCAAATACTCTCTTACTTTTACAAGTCTTGCACTTTATTTCCTTTATTTACTTGCACTTTAATTTTAGTCATTTACATTAAGTCGTTTACTTATCGCAATTTATTTTCTGCATTTTATTTATCGCTCTTTAATTTACGCAATTTACTTTCATGTCATTTATGATTACCGCAATTTACTTTAGACTAATGAGTAGCTAATCTTTTTAGCTTGGGTGTAAGACCATAAAAGTGGGGTTTTAATCAAAGGAAGGTGGACGTTGTTTCTCAATAACAACGTTCCACCATCTCATTTCAAGTTTTATAAAAAGATCGAAACACTTCTTGACGACATGATCACTTGAAAAGTGTTAAAGTGCCGATGGATTCAGACATGAACCATTTGATTGCACGTCATGGCGAATGATATGGGAAGTAGTCTAGACATAGATGCTAACTTTGTTATTTCAAAATGAAAATCTCGACGAGTTGGACATAGTCAAGGTGTTAAATTGTAGTGGCTTAGATATAAGTCACTTAAAACAATCCAACTTGAATGATATGGGAATCGGCCCGATAGGGTGATTTTTAACAAAGACATTTGTTTATCCGTATATTTTGAAAGCATCATTTGTCACCAATCACTAGTTCTGATACCACACAGACATGTGGGGTAAAAGCTAAATAATGGTACAATGGTGAGAATCCGACAGGATTCTTTCAAAATAGATGGTGAAACAAGTTGTTGATAAACTAATAATGCTACTCATTGTTGTAGTATTTGCCCACCGGAATTTGCATTTATTCCCCACTAAAAAGTCTTGCACCCTTGCTCTTTTTAATATCTGTTAAGTCACCAATCAACAAATCAATCAAAGATAATTCTTCAAATTCACCATCTGAAGTTAGCTTTTCAACTCAAGATTTCACAACTAAAGATACCTATCCCTGTGGAATACGATACTTGGTTCTTACCATTTTATTACTTGAAAGACGATATTATATCTCATTGTATACTTGCTTTGAGGTATAATTAAGTCCGTGAGTGTGAAACAAAATAGCTCATCACAAACCATCACCAACTCGCCCATTGCATACGCCTACTTGTGCATCTAATTTGCAAGTACATAAAATTCATCAATCGATTTGAGATACAAATTAAAATTAATTATGCGATTATGTACAAGGTTTAAGTAAATGGAGTACAACTCTAATATGTATGCACGTAAAACGTTGATGGAGTAACTACTCTCTATTTTTCTATGCACACATATTTTGATTAATATGATCTACCAACTTGTATATTATTGCATAAAGAGTTAAATATATAACATTCAAGTTCCATATTTATAATGATTGTATTGTTAATTATTATTATTGTAGTTTTCTTATCATATTTTTAACACCATTTTATACATTGACTAGTTTTTCAATAAATTGTTTTCCTTATTTTTGACATTGTTTTCGTTTGAATGTCAATTATGCGCACGCACACACGCAAGCGCGCACACACAATATATATATATATATATATATACACACACACGTGTGTGTGTGTGTGTGAGTGGAGATACAAACATAAAATTCACATTATTTAGAAAAAAACCCCATAAAAGATCATATCTCTATATTATAACTTGTTACATTATATTAGAGGAAGGGAGAGAGACCTGTGAATACAAGAAGCTGCATGAGTAAACCAAGTAGTACGAGCTTTGATGTCATGATTTTCGTTTTATGAAATTTGTGTTCGAGATCAAACCAAATATATAATGCCCAAAAATCATTTAATTTTGTGGAAAATTTAGACCAGTTAAAATTCATTTTTTGTTGTTATTAGTACATGCATGAACCCAATAATTCTTTGGTTTTCTATACAACCTATTAAACACGTAATTCGAAGTTTTCCACACAATGAGTTAAGGGGTCTCATTCTTTAAATGGTCCTTTTATATGAAAAGTCTTTCATTCAGAAGTTAAATGTATATATTTCAGGTTAGTACAAGATTGAATAATGTTCTTGAGACATTTTTTAATAAAAAAAACTTGATTATAAAATGTATAGGGTTGATTTTGGTAAAAAAGGTAAGAAAGGGTTTTTATTTTTAAATTAGTTATAATTGAAGATCAATCTTAATAAGATAAATAAATTAAGTTTTTTCTAAAGTGTAATTCATGGGTGGAGTAAGATTAAAAGTAATCAATGATCCAGATCTCGTCTTACACTTTTTACGTTTCTTACTTTAACTCTTTTTTATTATCACACACACCATTCAAAAATATGTATCTTATTAACCATTGAATACCTTATAAATATGATACAACGTGAAATTAATTTTGATTTTGAAAGTACGATTAGTGAACTAATAATGAACTTGAAGTTTATGCCATTTTATATGCAATTTACTGATTAATATTAAAGTAGGTAACAAATAATTATATTAACCACCAAAGGAGTGTTCCTAGTGGTAAGGCTTGGGCACTACATAGTGGTGAACCCAAGTTCGAGCCCCGGGGATGCATTCTGGAGGTACGGGGGCTTCGACCCCGGGCTGCATGCTTTAGCAGTCGGGCTTTGGCCCAAAATTGCCGAGGATTAGTCTGGGCCCACTGTGGTCTGGGATACCTCTTCCAAAAAAAAAATAATTATATTAACCACTTGAGTTTTGAGGCACTGATAAGTTTTAAGGAACTATGTTTAAAGGAGGAACACAATCACAAAACAATGTGATTATTTTTGCTTTTACACTTGTAAAATATTACCAATCAAACGTTTGGTTTGGTTGTTAAATGAAAGGTTTGTTTGTTTGTAGCTTAATGAATTTAGTGATTATTTTACAAACCAAGTTTCTTTTAAACCTTTAACTCCCAATTAAAGAGCATGCCCATTCAATATTGAAAAACGCATGTACACAATTGTATTCATCAAACATGTAAATTAATACAAAGGTGGATTGTCCATTACTTTCTTGACTATTGTTAAAAGAGTGCGAAATGTTAGACTTTGAATTAACAACCATATAATCTTCACAATTTACAAGTGCCTTGTAATATTCCCATGATATATATCAAATGCAACAAATGCTTGAACTTCCCACAGATTATTTTAGCTATTAGGATTCCTTGAAATTGAGATGAGAAATAAAGTAAGTTGGTATACCGTTTCTATATCGAATATTATGATTTTAAACTTGTGGACACACATTGATTCATATTTTTAGTTCAAACTTCAAAGACTCTCATATTGGGGAAGATCCTACCTAAACGGCCCAACGTTCATTATTTTCTTCCAAGTTTTTCAACTTTATACAGTTCATTAAATACCAAGAATATAGGACAAAACACGTTTTTTTTTTCTTCATATATTAAAGAAATTTTATTTTCTTCAAATAAAATTTTATCATGTATTGATATAATAAAAAAAGCTTTTTAGTAACAAATGATGTTAATGGTAACTATGTAAACTAAAAGATCAAAATAAACCCACATTAAATTACCATTTACTTGAAATAAAGTTTATCTTGTTCGGGGGTGAGCAACCAGGGGCCACTGAGTATTAATCCCAGGGAGCATGCTTTAGCTCTCGGTAAAAATTGCCAAGGATGTAGTATGGGCAAAGTCCAGGTGAACCTTCTAAAAAAAAAAAAAAAGTTTATCTTGTTGACTTTAATTGTAATTATGTAGGTTAATAAAATTAAAAATAGATAATAATTACCATTAATTTGAAATAAAAATTGTCTTAAAACTATCATTACCACGAATGACATAAATTTTATAAACTCCCACTATCATTTAATTAAAACAAAAGTCGTCTTAAAATTTCAAGTTACCAACGTAATGTAAAGGGATACAAATTCAATAGAATTAATTTAAACTCAATACGTCAAGATCAAATAGTTTCACACATATTAATTGTTAAAACTATTTTTGTTTTTATTTTCATTTCTGATTTAATTTTAATACTTTTAACATATTACTTTTTTATTTTTATTATTTAAATAAACAAAATATAAATTATTTCATATGACAGAAAATCTAGATTACTAATTAAAATTATATATATATATATATATATAATTTCATTTTAATTTATTTTACACGATAAAATACACATATAATTGCTAAAGTCTCGTGCGAAACTAAAGTTAGTAGATTAAGAAGTGAATTATGATTTTAGTCCTGTGGGTTGTTAAAAATTATGGTTTTAGTCCCTGTGTTCTAATAAGATAAACTTTATTCCTATAGTTTGTGTTTTGTTGCTATTCCATCCCTAGGAACTAAGTTCAATGCTTAAATACAAATGACCAAAATAGTAAAGAATTTTAAACCAAATGGAACAAAACAACAATAAATTGTAAAGTATAAGGTAGCAATGATTTACAAATCACATGGACAAGAATTGTATTTTCTAAACCATAGGAATGAAAATAATTTTTTTAACCATCCAAAAATATATATAAACTCTTATCTACTATATATTATATGTATCATTACCTAATTTTGAGAGGATTGTGGTTATCTTTATCTATGGTAGAGATTATATTACCATATCTTTTATCTTCCTTGTATTTTTATCTACGGTAGACACTATGTTATTATAAAGAAATCACCTTTGTGATCATATTAAACAACTAATTGTCTACATTTTCCCATCAATACAACTAACAATAAACTTATTAAACCAATAATCATATTATAAAAATTTAAACTGTGTTTTTAATTATCATTTCTATTAATTATTATGTAATAGCACCAAACACTTAAATAATTAAAATTTGTTTTTGATAATTGAAACGGAGTTGTTAATAATACTTGACGCAATCAAATCATTAGTAGCCTAGTAGTCGGTAACATCTTTATGAGGGAATAGTGGATGACATTCATATCTATCCGGATTCGATTTATGAGATGAGCATGTAGCGATATCCTAACAATGAGTCGACTTTTCTAGTCGATCCATGATCGTCAAGAATTAGTCAGGTAAATCCTGAATACTTGGTCGATTTTATATCAGGACGTGTACATGTATTATCGGGAGTTCAAAAACAAATACTTTGACGGAAGATTAGAATAGAAAAACCCCCGCGCATCACCAACACAAAACAACTCTGTGTGTGTATCTGTGTGAGAGAGAAAGACATAAACTTTGGACTTCATATTTTCTTTCTACGCCTTTTTTCAAAAAGCAAACCAAATCAATCAATTTCTCCAAATCTATCTATTTCCAAGAAGTTCAACAAAAGAATTGCAGCTACTAGTTTGTGGAATTCATCAGTATCACTTGTTAATTTTGTATTGTATCCATCTACATGTTCTGTAAGTGTATTTTACTTCACTTTCGCTTTCGAATTAGGGTTCAGTTTGTGTTTATACATGTTTTGTTATGTTACTAGTGATTGATTCTGTTTCTTCTTCTTTTTGCATAATCGTCGATTGATGCTACTTAATTGTGTCTTTATGTAATCTAGGTTGGTGTGGTGGATGCTAACTAATGATGTAATTACAAGCCAGGAAGTACTTTGCTCTTACAATTAGGTAATTAATTATTCAGTTTTTGAGGATGAACTGAAGTTCCATTTTGACTTTTTTGGTTGAACCATTCTAAGATTATAAAGTCAGGATTTTTTTTTGTCAATTGATTAGTTTGACCTAGTAGCTAATGTGTGTGATGCTACTTGGTTTATTTGAAAGGGTGTGTTGGATTTCTATTGTTAATTAAAAGGTTTAATGACGTATTTGGTTCGACAGAGTGATAATTTAACCAGAAGCATGACACGTATGGGCCGTGATTTTAGCTATACAACGCAAAGAGATGCAGTTCCCCGGTGTCGGCAGATGTGATATTTGCTACCAGCCGATATCCAAATCACAAAACTAGAAATAATAACAACACCTCGGAGGTAAAGGAAGATGCAAAGTTAGTTTCTATGAAGGAGGTAGCGCGAAATGAGACTGCCCAGTTGTTAGATCAGCGAAACCGACTATCTGTTCGTGATCTTGCTAGTAAATTTGAGAAGGGTTTAGCAGCTGCTTCTAAGTTATCCGATGAGGTTGGCCTTTGAAAAATCTAATACATTTTTTAAAAATTGGTTTCAATATCCTTAATGGTTATTTCATGTTTGAGGGACAGACAAAACTCCGGGATGTGGCTTCTTTAGAGAAACATGTGCTTTTAGAAAATCTTAGAGATGCACTTGAATCCTTGAGAGAACGTGCGGTGGGTAAAAACAAGGATGATGTAGAAGAGGCTCTTGCTATGGTAGGTTTTGAGTCTTTATAACTCCTGCTTTGAGCTAATTTTTCCATCCCTTATCCTTGTTACTGATGTCCAACAGAATCCATCTTTTCGTCTTTGCATTAAGATGCTAGAAATGTTCGTTTTTGTTGTTTATTGTTTTTATATTCATCATTATAGGTTGATGCTTTAGCAGTTCAATTGACTGAGAGAGAAGGGGAGTTGGTTCAAGAGAAGGCTGAGGTTAAGAAGCTTGCAAGTTTTCTGAAGCAGGTTGGTATAGATGTGTGGTAATATATGCCTTTGTATTTCCATATAAGATGTAACCCCTATGTCATAGAATGGCTGTAGACCCCTGATGAGAAGACGTGTGTAGAAATAAAAAATTGAAAGATTTTTCAATAACAAGAGAAACAAATGATTCAATGATCTAATCAAATAACATTATAATGATTCAAGAGACGATAACAGTATCTACTTGTACTGTTATTATTGTTTTGTTGCAGCTCTATTATTTTAGGTCATTGCTTAAATACTGTATGTGGTCATCATATTATTATCATTTTTATTCTGTAATTATAGGCATTCGGTTCCTAAGTTCTAATGAAATTATTTCTTCTCTCTTATTTATGCTTTCAATTTTGCTAAACACTTCTAATTATATGTAGGCTTCAGAAGATGCAAAAAAACTTGTCGACGAAGAAAGAGCTTTTGCACGGACTGAAATCGAGAAGGCTAGAGCTGCAGTTCAGAGAGTGGAAGAGGCTCTTCAGGAGCAAGAAAGAATGTCCCGAGCTACTGGGAAGCAGGTTTGTTTAGAATTTTCTGAACAATGTTTATCCCAATATTGTCATCATTTCTACTAGTTACCTCACCCGTTTCAAAATTGATAATGTAATGCAATCCATTGTATATAATATAGCTTTATTGCGACTGAATGTATTCTTACATATTTAGGACGTGGAAGAACTAATGAAGGAGGTTCAACAGGCTAGACGGATCAAGATGCTCCATCAGCCTAGTAAGGTACCCTACTGGCCCTGCTGTACTGCCCAGCAAACTAAATGCTTAATGCTAATTGCAGTTAATCTATTGTGCAAGGAAAACTTGAATGCCTACTCTTAATGTTGCTGAAATATCAGAAATCTGCTTAATGTTGTCATCCTCTAAAAAGATGTTTCAAACTCACATGTTTCTCAAAATACTCTCTCTAAATGTAAAAAGTTACCCTTTTCGATTCTTCCTCGTTTTTCTCTGTCTCTCTTTTCAATGGAAAATCAACCATAGAAACAAAAACAAAAGCAGATTAGCCAATGGTGGTGCAATTTTGTATTTTATCATCTTCTATCAGTCCAAATTTAGTTTTCTTTTTAGTGTTCATCAAGATTTACAGAAAACAAAAACAATGAAGAGTGAGAGGAGGAGAAGGTGGAAACAACGAGAGAGAGGAGAGAGAGAGGAGAGGAGGGGGGGGGGGGGGGGGGGGGTAAAGACCATGAAATATGATAATTTTTTTCACTAAGAAAGTTACTTGTATTTTCAGAGAATTATAACATTAAGCATATATCTGATATTCGAGGCACTGTCAAACACAAAGTCAGAAGATAGATGATGTATTCATATGTACTTAACCTGTGTTTTAACTACATTTAATTAGCAGGTATTAAACTAAACATTTTCTTCACAGGTTATGGATATGGAACATGAGCTCCAAGCATTACGTACTCAACTAACAGAGAAGTCAAAGTATTCAATTAAACTCCAAAAAGAGGTTAAATGTTTCTTCAATGCTCTTGATTAATCTACCTTCTCTTTCAGTGATTCCTAAATGGTTTGTTAGAAGAAAAATGCATGTGTCGCACATCAAGCCCCACAACGAGGCGTGGCTAGGATTAGAAATAGACACTCGATGGTTGTACTAGGAACATTATTTGGATGTATAGATGAGGGGATCTGTTTGGTCAAACAAGTGTGTGGAAGTGGAGGGAAAACATGCACGACATTAATAGGCAGTGTCTGCTAGGCATGTTTCTAAAATTGTGTGCCGTTTGCTCTGTGCTTCAACGTAGTTTTGTGTGCTATCACACTCAACTCAGGGTGTTAGTTTCATGGCCTTTTTCCCACTTGTATTTTGTTTATACCGTTCTGATTATGTTATTTAAGATCTGCTTTAAAGTTGCATAGTTAATAGACTTAATTGACTATAGAGGGTGGTTTGCAGGCAATTTGGTTGGCTTTCTTTACTGATTATGCTTATCTGTGTTTGTTCCTATTTCAGTTGGCAATGAGCAGGCGGGGAGAGAAAAATACTCCCTGCTTTGAATTAGACGGTACAGAGGCTTTAGGTTCGTATTTGCAGATCCAGCCATGTTCTGATAGAGCCCCAGAGCTTCTAGAATGTTCAATTCAGTGGTATCGTTTGACATCTGAAGGTGGAAAAAAGGAGCTTATTTCAGGTATTGGGCTGTAGTAGATTTTCAATCCCTTAAATATAACCACAATCTGGGATAAAATGTAATTTGTTTCAACTGTTAACATGCCCATTTCCATGGATATCTGAATTCGTGTCTATAGTTAAACTTGATGTTA
The DNA here is from genome assembly GCA_030169165.1 of Centaurea solstitialis. NCBI lineage: Eukaryota > Viridiplantae > Streptophyta > Magnoliopsida > Asterales > Asteraceae > Centaurea > Centaurea solstitialis. The sequence continues at coordinate 384,525 of CM058047.1, forward strand.
TAGTATGTTGAACTGCCGAACCTTGTTTAACTTGAAGTATTACCTCACATGGCTTAAAGGAAAGAGAGACTTTGAATCATTGTCTTATGTATATCTGAACCAACCCCTTACAGCGAAATAGTCACAAGAAAAGAGCAATTGGCCAAAATTTTAAGCCAATGATTCATCATCTTTTCTAATTGATATTAAAATTTTAAGCCAATGATTCATCATCTTTTCTAATTCATCATCTTTTCAAATTCATCATCTTTTCAATGTCAGCGAAATAATTGATATTAACTTACAACAAGATCCATCATCTTTTCTAATGGTATTTGCATAGATAGAATACAAAATTTTATGGTTAAATCTGTTATTTGTTATGTTTCATGCTAAACATATCTTTTATCTCTATTTTGCTATACAGAATTTATTCCCTCCACTCCAAAAGGAGCATATGCTGCTTTGACTTGTCAGGCTAAACATGTTATTTGTGAACTTCAATACTTGATATAAATTGTAACCACTCACTACAGGATGAAGGTTCTATGTATACCGTCCTTTGTTTTTCATTGTTATCATCCATAAAATTTCCATTTGGGGTCGTTGTCTTAGTAGACACATGCAGTGTTGTGTCTCTTAATTTCTTGTCAATGGGGCATCGGGTTTTAAGCTATTGATCACGACTTAGAAATTATGTGCTGCAATGATAGATAATTACAATGGTGTTTCTAACGACTGCTCTTACTTGTTAGGTGCCACCAAATCTATTTATGCTCCTGAACCCTCTGATGTTGGTCGCATACTTCAAGCTGATATCGTGTCAGATGTCCTGAGTATTAGTTTGACAACATCCGGTCCCATAGATCCAGGTTGGCCATGAAAAAAAATTCAGCAGCAATTGCCAAATATAATTTTTTCGAATGTTCTTGCACATGATACATGCCATCTTTTATCTTTAATTATTAGGATTATTAGTTAAATAATATTTTATCAGCAACCACTGCCTAAGCAGCAGTCGTCAAAGTTTAAAATCTTTGAATGTTCTTGCAATCACACAAATATTTTAAGCACGATTTGAGTGGCTGCTTCCACCGACCGTTATTCCCTGTATGGTTACAGTTGCTGTTGGCATTATGTTTATGAGAAAAAAACATACAATCAGTTTCTGTATATTATTGTGCAGCAAACCCCTAGAGGCTGTTTGTTTTAAAAAATAATCTCTTAAAACCTCTTAAGTCTGAAAATTAAGAGGTTTGTAGACTTAAGACTGTTTGTTTTATTTTTAAGAAAAGGTCTTAAAACCTCTTACTGTCCTCTGAAATTTTAAGAGGTGCACCATCCACCTCTTTTAAATGTTTTTTTGTTGTTACTAAGAAGCTGTTTTCTATAGTTGAGTTCATGATTTTCTGGTGACAAACAAGCAACCTAATCATCTGAGGACGTTCTTATGTCACTCATGATATGAAACCCCAAACCTGCACCACATTTTACATTGTGAATAGGCATGCGTTTCGAACCGATAATGCTTTACGCCGAACTCCATTGATAAACCAACTGATACAGTTATGTTAACAGCCGCAGGACTAGGGAACTACGTGGAAGCATTGGTGCGACGGCATGAAACTGAGTTTAATGTATGTTAGCGACCTTTTTGTAAATTTATCTCCCTCTCTCTCCATCTCTCTCTTCTCTCTCTCTTTATATATATATATATATATATATATAGTATTAGGTTCAAATGAGAAGTGCTAAAAAATACGTAGTAGAGAAGTGATCTCAACCGTTGATACAGTTGAGATTTGAGATCAGAGTTGAATAGTCAAAGCCACCATTATTGATCGATTCACGGAGGATTGACGCGATTCACGAGGGCGGCCACAATTCAAGGAGGGTGACCGGTCAAAGCCGCCTTTATTGACCGGATGAGTGGTGGAGATCACTTCTCTACTTCGTATTTTTTAGCACTTCTCATTTAAACCTAATACTATATATGTATATTACTTCCTCTCTTTCAATGAAGACATACATGTAGACAAACAATTCTTTTAAACAAGTATTCTGAAACTCGTATGGAGCTTTTCTTCTTTTCATTTACCACCTACACAATCAAATTTGTATTTTCTGCTGTAGTATTTTTTTTAATGTGGCTGTCAATTTTTTGACAACTCAAAATCCGCTACAAGATTGATCTTGACAAGTTACTAGATTGATTCAAAAAAGTCAAAAGATATTGATGTAGTAATGTTTCTTTCAATTTGTGAGAGGTTTATGTGGGCATTTTTAATTATTTGTTATTTTGTTAAGCAACCCGGGGGTCTTCTCGTAAATAGTCTCTTAGTTTCTTACATTTTTGGTCTCTTTTTTTATTCATATATATTGTCTTTGCATGCAGGTAGTTATCGTCCAAATGAATGGGGCAGACCATCCTTCAGAGTCTATTCATGTCCTTCATGTGGGAAAGATGAGGATGAAACTTTGCAAGGAAACGACAACCGTGGCCAAAGAATACTACTCATCTTTTATGCAAGTAAGCCGAAACCTCATCTTTTATTTTCTTCTTTTTAGACTTCTAATGTGTATTTTTAGTGCGATTATAACATGTTCAAAGTCCACAAAAAACATTGATTTGGGTGATGAGAGGGAGAGTTCTTATCTCCATTCTCTACCATGAAGAAAAGTCTTGAAATAAAAGAAAAATAGAGCAAAAGATTGGTGTTGGATTCTTTGTATTTTATTCTTTTTGGTGCATTAAGTAAAATGACTCATGATTATATATTTATATCGTAACGAATTGTCTTTAATTTTCTCCCAAAACAAGCTTTGTGGAGTTAGAGGTGGTGGAAACGCTGCAGCGCAGGCAGCATTCTGGCAACCAAAGATAGGGCTCTCTTTTGTGCTGGCATTTGAGTCTGAAAGAGAAAGAAATGCTGCTATTATGCTCGCACGAAGATTTGCCTTTGATTGCAATGTAAGCTTCATCTCTCTCTCTCTCTCTCTTATATATATATATATAGGGGTGGGTTCAATTGTGAACACTTTTTGGTTGTGAACGTGAGGACAACGAGAGCGCGACATGTGGCGGATGACTAGGCGCCACGTCAGATCCACGGCGGGTGACTAGGCGCGATTCATGGGAGGGCATTGAATTAAAGGATGGACACACTCAAGTCGCCACGTGTCGCGCTCTCGGTTGTCTCAGTTCACAACTAAAAGTGGTTCACATTGAACTTTCCTCTCTCTCTAAAACCAGAACAAATGAAACATGCAACTATCACACACACATACATTACATGGTTCAACGAGAACACATGAAATAGGAAACTATCTCTCTCTCTCTCTCACACACACACATATATATAGATGAAGGATCGTGTGGTGTAAGAAGGGAGTTGGACCCCTGATTACTTTTAATTAATGTTGATCTAATGGTTCAGATTATGTCCCAAAATATACCCATGAATTAGCTTAGAAGGATATTTTCAGTTGACCTTCAATTAGGATTGATCCAAGGGTGGAGATCACTTCTTACTCTTCCCACCATGATTTTGGGAAACTTCATGATTAATCTTGACCGTCAAGATAAAATTTGGAAAGACTAGGATTAAGTTCACAAAGCTACACAAAACATTGGTTCACAAAGAAAATCCTCTGTATGTATATATATAGGCAAAAGATCGTGTGGGAAGAAGAATTAGGTAAGAAGGGATCTAGATCACTCACTTTTAATCTCAAATCCATCCCCATGAATTCGCTTGATAGGGAATCGATCTGTCGCATCGCGGCGCATGTCATCCTAATGTGCATCCAAGGGTGGAGATCCCTCCTTACCATGATAACTTCACTTCTCATTGGAACCAAACGCTATATATAGGGTTGAATTCCGGTGAGAAGTTGAGGTTAACGTGAGAAGCGTGAGAGGTGGTTATCAACCGTTGGATGAGAAATGGGAGCACATTAGGATGAGATGCACCTAGATAAGATATGCACTGGATCAATTCCCTTCTAAGGCGCAATTCACTGGAGGGCATGAGAAAGTGATCAACGGTTCAGATCCACTTCTCACACGATCCCTTTGCCATTGTCTTCATTAAAAGAGACCTTTTGTGCAAACTTTCTTTTCGGCAAACTTTTTTGCAATCCGGGGTCTTTACATAAACAGCTTCTCTACTCTCCAGTTTACATATTCATGTGGAATATACTATATACCACACTCATTTGGTGTGATTATTGCAAAAGATTGTTGAAGTTGTAAATGGTTACATTTTCAGATTATGCTTGGTGGTCCTGATGATAGAGCAGCAGTAGCAGCAGCCACCCATGAAACTTAATCACAAATTGGTTTCCTTGTGACAGGAAGGAATTGTAATTATATTGAGCATTTATCTATATCTATATATGATATCATATATCTATGTAATGTGCTGTTGTAGTTTTGAGAGTTGTGGTATTGCTGCTTGATTGTGAAATTGTTTGTTCCAATATCCTTTTCTAGCCACCCATTCTTTCATCAGGTTTTGTAATTGTATCAAGACTTATATTATAGTTATAATGGTATATGGTGATTATTATATAAAACCAATAGTTTTCATTGTTAAGCTTAGGAGGGTTTGGTTTGTAGAATGAAATTTGGTGGAATCTCAAGATTTGCAAAATGAATTGGAAATGAATTCAATGAGAGGATAATCCATGTGTTTGTTTGGCAGAAATGGAATTAGAATCTCTGAAGAGAATTGGAATCTACATGGGCAAAAATTGGAACATAAACTATCAAATGGTTGATAAAATGTAGCTTGAGAATTAGAATGAATGATCAATATATACATCTTTATTACATTCTGTTTTTTGATATTGTATAGGAGTATTAAGTTGAACCAAAAGAGGAGTTGTGTTTGTTTTTTTAAGATCACTGAAGTTTAAAGTTCACATTTATGTTTAAAAAATGAGAGTTAGATTTTCAAAGAATGATGGGTGGTCTTTGGACCTTTTCTTAAAAATAAAACAAATACTCTTTAAGTATGCAAACCTCTTAAATTTTAAACTTAAGAGGTTTTAAGAGGTAACTTTTTAAAACATTAGTAGCCGGAGACGCCCACTTTTGGAGGCCAATAACCAGTAAATCCCTTGATTTGCCATTGACTTAGAACTCCCAAAGAGGTGAATCTTGTTCAGTATATAAAAGTTTGCCTTTCAGTAATTTCAAAATTCTCTGAATGAGTTTGTATCTTATTAGGATCTCCCAAACATTCAACCTCCTAGATTCATTTTAAACGATTACTAATATAACCATATTTCATTTTATTTTATATTATAACAACCTCTTAATCATACAGCATCAAACCTCTTAAATAGCCAAAAGGACAAATTCGTAATTTACTCTTTTTTTAAATATTGTAAACCTGAACCAAGTTTGTGAGGGTGATGAAGAAATGAGCCTCTTGGTTTCAACAACTACCATCACCAACCAACTCCATAACAACAACCACCCTTCTTCTCCAAACCTTTCAATCCCCCCAAAATCCAACACTCATCAATCCAATTTCAGTGCTCTTTCAGTCTCTTCATGGACCTCATCCATCGCTCGTTACTGCCGAAACGGCCGCCTAGACCACGCCGCTGCCGAGTTCACTCGCATGAGACTCGCCGGAGTTCAACCCAACCACATCACCTTCGTCACCCTCCTCTCCACCTGTGCTGATTTCCCATCGCACGCCCTTTGTTTTGGAGTTTCCCTACATGCCCTCGTCTATAAACTCGGCTTTCATATGGACAACGTCAAGGTGGGCACGGCCGTTATCGATATGTACTGTAAATGCAATCGGTTAGGTCTTGCTTGCTTGTGTTTTGAGAAGATGGGGTTCAAGAATAAGGTCACTTGGAATGTTCTGGTTGGTGGGTTGATGAGAAATGGCGAAATCGAAAGAGCACTCCAGGTGTTCGATGAAATGCCTGAGAGAGATGTTGTTTCGTATACGGCCGTAATCGATGGGTTTGTAAAGAAAGGTCGTTACGAACATGCATTGGAGTGGTTTCAAGAAATGCAGGTTTCTGGGGTTGAGCCTGATTATGTTACAATTGTTTCTGCGCTTTCGGCTTGTGCAAATCTTGGAGCAGGTGGATTGGGTTTATGGATTCATCGAGTTGTTATGAAGGGGGATATGAGCGACAACATTCGGGTGAATAATTCGTTGATAGACATGTATTCGAGATGTGGGTGCATTGAGTTCGCTCGCCAAGTATTTCACACCATGCCTAAACACAATCTAGTCTCATGGAACTCGATTATCGTGGGTTTTGCTCTTAACGGAAATCCAGAAGAGACTCTAAAGTATTTCGATTGGATGCAGAAAGATGGTTTTAAGCCGGATGGAGTGACTTTCACCGGGGCTCTTACTGCTTGTAGCCATGCTGGTTTGGTTGCGGAAGGTTTGAAACTTTTTGACACGATGACAAAAGTTCATCGAATATCCCCTAGAATCGAGCATTACGGATGTTTAGTGGATCTTTATAGCCGTGCCCAAATGTTAGAAGAGGCACTGAATGTTATAAAGCATATGCCCATGCTACCAAATGAAGTTGTTTTGGGATCGGTTTTAGCAGCTTGCAGAGCTGCTGGAGATATAAGATTAGCTGAAAAGTTGATGAAGTTTATAAGTGGATTAAACCCTGGTGGCGACTCGAATTATGTTCTTCTTTCAAATATCTATGCTGCAGGTGGAGATTGGAAGAAGGCAAGTGGTGTGAGAAGGAGAATGAAAAATAGAGGTATAGAGAAGAATCCAGGGAGGAGTTCAATTGAAATCGATGGTATTGTTGATCAGTTTGTGGCTGGAGATAAATCTCATGTTAAGTCGGATCATATTTACGAAATGCTACAAAATCTATCTTCTGAGCTAATGATTTCTGGCTATGTTCCAGAAGTTAATGCAAGGGAACAATGCGAGTGAGCTAGAAACACCAAAAACCAAACCAAGTATATCCCAAATGGAGGTGGGGTTTGGGAGGGTAAGATGTATCTCTTCCTGATAGAGTAGAATGGCTGTTTCCATGAAAAGTCCTAGCTTGTGAAAGTCTGATAAAAGAAGTTCTGAAAAGCTGGCTACGAGTAAGGAGTAATTGGAATTTAGCAACTGAGCTAGAATACCTGGTGAAACTCTTTCCCTTATAGAATTGTATTTAAAGTTCCTACATTCATTTGCTATCAACTGCCTTATAATCTTTTGGAAGCTTCATAAGTGTCTATATTCCTTTTATATCTCCTATTTCCATAGCCGTTATCCATTTTCGTTCGTTAGTAGCTTGCTTATAGGTACTAGGTACTATTATAGCAGTCAAATTGTTAACGAATCTATGGGAATTTTTGCTCATTAAGGCCTAATCCAGAAACTTACTATGATTGAACTTTGAATGCAACACTTGGTATCTATACCATGTCACAATCTTTATACTTTCAACTCTTTAGATTCTTGCAGAATATTTTCTTCAAATGGTAGAGTAGTGGTTTGAACTAGCTAATTGCATATTAGTGATGAAGTGTATTCTAAGAATGAATTGCAATCTCTTGAATATCTCTATGACTATTTGAATGTGAATTTTTGTTAAAAAGTAGTTTAGTACACAGGTTCAAAGTTGACATCTGGAGTAAGAATGGTATGATCCAATTTTTGATCTCCAAAAATAGGAAATATTCAAGCACTGGCTGCACACCTCCACGTTTTAATAAAAACCATGTTGGCAACTATAACTTGCTCAAGTTTTTGAGTTATAATGGCATAGTTTTTGATCAAATAAAACCCATGTTTGGCAACCATAGACTTGCTAAATTTTTTTGATCAAGGACTGTTGGTATGAACTAATTATGCCATCAGGCATAATTTTCTTTCTACTCCTTTTACAGGCTTCTGGATTTAGTGTTGCATCTTAATGCTTTAGATTTAGATGCTGTTATAGTTCTAGAATTGTGTTTTCTTAATCACAATAGAAGATGAAACAAACATTTACATAAAAAGAGTCCTATATTAGGAAACTACACAATGGAAGCGAATAAAGTAAATAGAGGAAATGATGTTAAAACTCAGTGCGCCTCGCGCCTCAGTGCGCCCCAGGCGCGCCTTTAAGTAATACCTAGATATCTAACTATCTAGGATATTAACACTACTCAAGTTGAGAAATGATGTTTAATCATGCTAACTTGTTACAAATGAAATCTATTGGGGCCTCCTTAATGGCTTTTGATACAATGTTATAATTATGGGAATTGTGTTTTCGTATTCACTATAGAAGAGGAAACAAACATTTATATTTCAAAAGAGTCTATAATAGGAAACTACACAAAGGAAGCCTGGGAAAGTAAAACTCTAGATATCTAAGAGCATCTCCAAGAGCTATGCTATAATTTCTCTAAAATAGAGTACCAAAAGTTAAAATCTCTAAAAAAATTGCATCCAACTTCAAGAGATACTCTATTTTAGCAATTCTATCATTAAAATATTCAATATCTTTTACAAAATATTATTTCTCTCTTAAACATTAATTTAAATGTATCTTATTGGTGAAAAATAATTAAATATTATTTCTCTCTCTTACCTGTAGAGTTTTAGCATTTCTCCAAATATAGAGATTTCTACCTCCTCTTTCTTCTTTTTTCTATTTTAGCATACACTATAGCATAGCTGTTGGAGATGCTCTAACTATGTAGGATATTTAACAGTTGCAAACACTATACCCGTAGGTTTGCTTTTCATTCCCTTTAGCTTAACACTTTTCACTTCAAGTTCATGATTCACCATATTTTAATGGAGAGTTTTTTAATTGTTTGATTACCAAGGAAAAGGTGCTTCATGCAACTAACGAACTTTTCAGAGCTTCATAACATATATGCATCATCAAAAATAGTGGCGTACTATTAAAGATCGTTAAGAAGACGGTTAAACATGTTATATGTTTGAGTGATGGTTTCATGGGGCTTAGAGGTGAACAACTCATAGTGCTGAATGAGAAGTGGCTTATTTGTTCTTCCTCACTTCAACAATTCCTTCTAATTTGATAATTCAACTGTCCCAATTTTTTTTTTTTTTTTTTTGTAGAGTTGTTGACTTAGTGGAATATGCCATCTAGAAGGGACATGATGAGAGTGTTTTTAGCTTTGTCATGCAAGACAAACTTTTAATGTTCTTTTTCGCTCAATCTGCTTTATTCTTTAACGAGATGCCTTTTTGAGCATGCTTAACAACCCCTCTCATATCATCCCTACACGTGTCCATTGATTCTTTGCAAGGGTTGGGCTGATCATCTAGATTTGGGCTTGGGCTTGGGCTTGGGCTTGGGCTAGTAGGCCGTTTCTTATTAGCATCTAACAAGCTACACACATTGGCTGGACTTGGACCAAATCTCCACTATATATGTTGGAATCTCCATTCTCTCCTCAAGGGCTCTTTTGGAGATTAAACACGGGGGTTCCACTTATTCTCACAGATACACTGTAAGAAATGCTACATTATGTAGTTATTTTGTTGACTAGTCATAAGATCTCTATAGTGAGTTAATTTTGAAAAAAACAAGTTCAATGGCACAATGGAGGATAAATATTGGAATACAACATCTTCTAATCTAGGTTTTGTTTTTATATATGGAAAATTATGTTAGATAGTTTATATTAGCTTTACGAATGAATGGCGTTAGTCTTACGCACATAAAAGATATAGTTTTCCATATAATTTTCAACAATCATCAAATCCTAAGGTGCTCCTCTAAGCAGAAACCCTAGTTTTGTTGAAACCCTAGTTTTGCCGCAACCCTCTCTCTCTAATGTCTTCCCTTGCTCTCGCCGATTGAGCGAAAGGAAGGGAAGATATTTCGCTGTTGATCAATTTATCTAAGGGTTATATCATGTAAAACAAACACAAAACGAGGGAGAGATTACCTTTTTTGGGCGATCTTACTAAAGCAAGCAAAATTTGATATATAGATTGATATTTTGTTGAGATAAATCCGATCCGATAAAAGATCGCTAAAATTATGAGGGCCAAAGATGTAGAAATGCCGTCAGAGAGGAAGGTGCGCACTAGGGTACTCGCTTCTATGCTTACTTGTAAAATATGCAAGAAGCTTATCAAGGATAGCACTGCCATCGCGGATTGTTTACATTCTTGTAAGTCCATTGTTTCCTCAATTTATTCTTGGATGTGTATGATTTTTCAAAACTCTATACATGTTTATCAGTATACAAGTTCTTAGACTTCTATCATCTTTTGCTCTGCTTTTATCCTCCGATGTAGCTATATTTGATTTACCCTTTTTAACTATCATGTAAGTTTTTGAAGTTGCGCACATATAACTTCCAATCAAAAGGGTCTTTTTTCAATTGGAATATCTATGGTTATAGTATAATTAAGTATTTACTCTAAATGGCTCTGTTACTTGTTCAATTTTGTATTTGGTTATTCGAATTTATAAAGGTTCTTTAGTCTGCACATTAACTTTTGTTTGCATAGAAGATATAAATTCACATTATGTGAATTAGGAATGTGCACAATTTGACTCAAATTGAGTAAATTGACAAACCAAAAAAATTTGGTTGGTTTGGCCAGTTGAGGAATTCTCTATCTTTCCAAATATTTTGAAAATTTTGAAAGTGAGTTCTTTGGTTTAGCCACTGGTTTGTATTGAGAAATTAGACATTCTTACCAAACCAATCATGTATCTTAATACGGTATTATTTAAAACTACCAATAGATATTGTTGTATAATGATTTGCTCCAATTACATATTTTCCTATAGGACAAAGGTTTAACTATTTAAGAAATCTAGTTTTGCCTCTTTTGCTGTAAATCATAGTTCACATGTTCAAATGAAAGATACACATTTAAAGTTTATGTGTTCAAGTTTAATTTGCTTTGGTTTTTTTAACATTAATGAGTTACAGTCATCTTTAACAATGATGCATCTTCTAGGAATGTAATCATGATTTATTTTAAACCACATTGAAAGAACGTGTTGAGACATTGTCTATCAATCAACATTGTTATGCATTTATTGGTCTTTGCATTTATTGTTTTGTACATGATTCTCAACATATATATATATATATTATTTATTATGTTAGCCAACAATGAGTAGTTAAAGTGTGTAGAAAATAATAATTTTTCTTTTTTGGGCCTAAAACATCAAACCAGTAGAACCAAACTATTTTATGGTTGGCTTGGTTGGCATGGCTAAGCTCCTATTGCCATGTGCTGAGGGTATTTCAGTATTTTCTGCCTTAGCTACCGACATCACCTCATCTGATGACACTCCAATTGTCTCAACTTTTGGTGACAGTTTAATCATTGATCTTAGCATCTGAAGCCTTAAAAAGTGATGATGATGATGATGTGATGATGCCCCCGGACTCAACTAACAATGGAGGGCATTCAAAACCATCGAAGGAACATCAATAAGTCCGTCAAGTCTGAAAACATGGCCAATATTCAACTATTAGCTGTTGTGGCTCCATCCACTACCCTACATACACACCCAACTCCACTACATTGGCCAAAACTATCTCCTCCACCACTGTCAGAGAACCCCATTGTCGCTCAACAACGTTCACTATGTCTCTGCCATTTCATAGGATCTTCCAAATCAAATAAAACATAGTTTTTTATATGTACAAATTTGGGCTTTTTCAAAATTAGCCGATATATGGGAATGGAGAAGTCGTGATCTTGCTAACCATATCTTATGTTTTTCCTTTTAGTTTATGACTGTTGTGTAGCTTATGTATTTATATTAACTTCGATTTGTCTTTCTTTTCTGTAAATATATAGTTTGTGAAAAATGCATCTACAAGAAGGTGTACGAGGAGAAATGTCACAATTGTCCAGTTTGCAATGTGGAAATCAATGGTTCTCTACTAAGGTACATAAGCTTTTTCAGATCATATCAATATGTGATTGCCATTTGTAAAAGTTATGTTTTCAGACACATTTGTGGAATGTTAGTAATAATATCCGACAAATGGAAAATAAATTATTTTGTGCTCTTATCTTTTTTTTTGATAAAGTTATAATCAATTTGAAATAATTATACATCTGTAATTTATTTTGGTTACAATGTGTAATATTATAAGTTAATGAAGTTTTTGGCATAGAAAAAATTATGGAGGCGAATTTGTAAACAACTCATAAATATAATGATATTGTCAAAGATTTAAGTAGGTTAGAAATAAGAAATATACTTGAAATATTCTATTTGATGTTAAAAATGGTGTAATGTGTTGGAGATGAATTACTGTTTATATTGAATTTACACAATTTTGATGCAAATGATGCAAACGGTTGAAGATGGTCTTAAAGTCTTACTTTTCTAGATTACTTGAAGTCTCGATACCGTTGTTCACCTCCAACATCGGATGTAATCACAGAGTGGTGTTCTTTTTGGAAGTAATCAACCAAATAAACAAGATTTATGTTAGAGGTGGTATCAAATTATCAATAGAAATGAGAAGCATTACTATAGTGTATATGGTGTGACACATTGATTTTTTCTTATTATTATTTATTACAAGATGTCGAAAATAAACTTGTTTTGAATTATATTTGTTTGAACAAGAAAAGTTATTCAACATAACAAACAAATAACAACTTAGTTTAATATATGTAGACAATTGAATTTTATAGAGGCTTTAATGGAAAAACAAACAAATAGTGATCTCTAGTTGTAACTTTGCAGGCCGGATGCCACAATGAGAAGCCTCAAGGTAAGTTTGTTGGGTGTTCACAGACGAACACCTGAGCAAAGAGCCGAAAGCAAGAGGATGAAACTTGAAAAGATGAAAGCATCTCATGATCAAGCCAAAAAGGTAATGATACATTTATTGTAATTCTTTCATGATGTCTAAATATTCCTATAGAATGCTTCATAGAACTTAAGATTATATGACCAAACAATTGTGTGTGTCCTGTATAAATCTGCTACAATAGAATGTTAGAACGTTTTCGCCTTTCGGTATCCTATAACAAGTTTTCATTACCTTTTTTACACATAACACTTTTGATATAATATATGTCATATGAACGTTCAGAAAGCTTGTTAGAACGTCTTATCAAATTATTATGACACCTTAACTTATGACTCAGGTGTTAGCGAGTCGAGCTTTTAACGAGCTACTCGAGCTCGAGCTCGTTTATCTCGAGCTCGAGCTTAATAATACTCGAGCTCGAGTCGATCTCGAACATAAAATCGAGCTCGTTTAACTTAACGAGCCGAGCTTTATAACACCAATGTTCGACTCGACTCGTTCGAAAACTCGATTAAATTTTTCGAGTCGAGCCGAGCCATTCGAACATACCTTTGTTCGAGCGAAATATTTTCATATATTTATTAATAAATAGTACACAAATATATAAATTATCGAGCTCAAGTTGATAAACGAGTTAATCGATCGCGAGTTCGAACCTATAAACGAGCTTCGAGCTCGAGCCCGATAACTCAAAAAATATTCGAGCTCGAGCTCGAGCCCTACATTGAAAAAGTTAATCGAGCTCGAGTCGAGCTCGAGCCCAGTATTATTTTTTGAGCTCGGCTCGATTAATCTACTACTCGACTCGGCTCGGCTCGTTAACACCCCTATGACTCACAACTCAGTGGTCCTATGAAGCAGTCTATTAGGATTTAGGACCATTTAGACATATTTGGCGTACTACAAAGCTGATTTCATTGTAGTGAATCTTTTAGAAAATTAACATTCACTCATGCTTCTTTTCTTGGCTTTTACTTTTATGTTTTGCATGCAGCCGGAATCTACCAAGAAGCTCATGATTGCCCAAAAGGACAAGGGAAAGGGGATAGTTATTGATAAGCCATTGGAAGACCAACGCATTACGGTATCCTAACACGTTTTTGAGAAATAAAGTGTCTTATTAGCTTTTTATAGGAAAATTTTCAAAATTGTCGTATGAACGTTTTTTTTAAGAACACATGTTATTATAAGCCACTTTTTCAAATAATGTCATATAAAAGAATTATTAGTGTCTTGAAAAACATGGTAGAAAGTCTAATATATATATATATATATATTAGACTTTTGATATAATATATGTCATATGAACATTCAGAAAGCTTGTTAGAACGTCTTATCAAATTATTATGACACCTTAACTTATGACTCACAACTCAGTGGTCCTATGAAGCAGTCTATTAGGGGATTTAGGACCATTTAGACATATTTGGCGTACTATAAAGCTGATTTCATTGTAGTGAATCTTTTAGAAAATTAACATTCATTCATGCTTCTTTTCTTGGCTTTTACTTTTATGTTTTGCATGCAGCCGGAATCTACTAAGAAGCTCGTGATCGCCCAAAAGGACAAGGGAAAGGGGATAGTTATTGATAAGCCATTGGAAGACCAACGCATTACGGTATCCTAACACGTTTTTGAGAAATAAAGTGTCTTATTAGCTTTTTATAGGAAAATTTTCAAAATTGTCATATGAACGTTTTTTTTGAAGAACACATGTTATTATAAGCCACCTTTTCAAATAATGTCATATAAAAGAATTATTAGTGTCTTGAAAAACATGGTAGAAAGTCTAATATTATATATATATATTAAACTTTTGATATAACACTTTTGATATAATATATGTCATATGAACATTCAGAAAGCTTGTTAGAACGTCTTATCAAATTATTATGACACCTTAACTTATGACTCACAACTCAGTGGTTCCATGAAGCAGTCTATTAGGGGATTTAGGACCATTTAGACATATTTGGCGTACTATAAAGCTGATTTCATTGTAGTGAATCTTTTAGAAAATTAACATTCATTCATGCTTCTTTTCTTGGCTTTTACTTTTATGTTTGCATGCAGCCGGAATCTACCAAGAAGCTCGTGATCGCCCAAAAGGACAAGGGAAAGGGGATAGTTATTGATAAGCCATTGGAAGACCAACGCATTACGGTATCCTAACACGTTTTTGAGAAATAAGTGTCTTATTAGCTTTTTATAGGAAAATTTTCAAAATTGTCATATGAACGTTTTTTTTTAAGAACACATGTTATTATAAGCCACCTTTTCAAATAATGTCATATAAAAGAATTATTAGTGTCTAGAAAAACATGGTAGAAAGTCTAATATATATATATATATAGAGAGAGAGAGAGAGAGAGGGGGGAGGTTCATACGAAAAATATAACTTTTTTAGAAAAGGCGAGGAGCAATCTCAACCACTCATCCCGGTTAACAAAGGCGGACCGGTCCCCCCCTTTAATAATCTCTACCCTCCCATGAATCGCGTCAATCCTCCGTGATCACGTCCACGGTAACCGCAAGATGAGTTGCTGAGATTGCTCCTCACATTTTCTTAAATTGACAAGCTTCTCGTTTGAACCTTCCCCTGTATATATGTGTGGTGTGTGTGTGTGTGTGTGGTGTGAATTTGGGGTGAATGATCGTGTGAGAAGTTGAGGGTGAGAAGTGGATTTGAACACTTGATCTTTTTAACCTCAACTTCTTACCAGAACCCAACAAAAAATGTCATTTTTAGTGAGAAATGTAACATTCACATGATATATGTAAATATACATGTATATTGTATGAAGGTGTGTCACATTCACATAATATAACTTAATATTCAAATAATAAAAGGGTATATTCAAAAGTCTATATAGGACACACAGTTATTTGGTCATTTTGAAATTTCTATTTTGACACTTGGACATATTTGAGGATCTATAAAGCCAATTTCCTCGTATTGTCGAGTTGTGGATCTTTCATAAAGTTAAACAATTTTTTGACATATTTGACGTATTAGAAAGCCGATTTCGTTGTAGTGTGAATTTTTCAGAAAATTAGCAATCATTCGTGCTTCTTTTCTTTTCATGGCTTTTACTTTTATGTTTTGCTGCAGACTCAATCTACCAAGAAGCCCGTGATCACCCACAAGGAGAAGGGAAAGGGGATAGTTATAGATAAGCCATTGGAAAACAAACGCATTTCGGTATCCTAACAATTCTTTAAGAAATAAATTGTTTGTTAGCTTTCTATAGGGAAGTTTTCAAAATTGTCATATGAACGTTTTTTTATATTTCACTAGGGGCTGTTTTCAAACCCTCCCCCCCCACCCCCCCCCCCCCCTTTCCCCCTCTCCTCAAGGGGGGAGTGCTTATTGCAAGCCTAGATAATCTTTTTGGTCCTAATAAGTAGTTATCATGACACCTTACATATTTGACGTTCTATAAAACCAATTTCGCTATACTGCGGATCTTTAATATAGTTAACGATCATTCCATGATCCTTTTGTGGGCTTAAACTTTTTATTTTGCATGCAGTCTCAATCTACCGAGAAGCCCCGGCTCACCTACAAGGACAAAGGAAAGGCGAAAGTTGTGTATGAGTCACATGAAGACGAAGAGTATGATCTTTGGGAACCTGTCCAAATGAAACCCAAAGGGATCGTTATCAGATCATCACCACCGCGATCACCACCACGACCACCGCCACCTCCGCCATCGCCACCTCTGGTTGATGAAAATGAGATGACGATTTCCTCCAAATCCAAAGGTAAACGACCAGCGCATGAGATCATTCCCATGGATTATGAAGAGATGGCGGTCACTGAAACTACAACTTCGGGATCAAAAAGCAAGGAACCAAAGAGGAGAGTGGGACAGAAGCGTGTTGCTACGCCTTCTAGCGGAATAATGATTACTCCACAAGACGTGATAGATGCCGGAAAGAATATAAATCCTGCAAAAACGACCCATTGTGCTTGGTTCATTATATCTCCATCTAAACAACAGTGAGAGATATCGTTGCCTTATAGAATCCAAATTTATATATATAAGAGGGATGTTCAAGGGAAACCCTAAAAAAAACGGAAAACCAAGGAACACCCTTGTTGTAGCCCAGCATCTGGCCCATATGCACTTGTGCATAGCAGTAAATTAAGTTGTTTTTTTTGGTTTTTATGCACATGTGCATATTACAAATTACGTCTATGCATCGGTCCAGATGGAGGGCTACAAGGGTGTTCCTTGGTTTTCTGTTTTTTTTTTTTTTTTGAGGTTTTCCCCTGAACTTGACCCAATATATATTTATATATATATAGCTAGGGGAAGATTTCAATAAGAACTATAAGTATTTTGAGAATAAAACCGGTATATGCATATAGAGGGAGGATAAAACGAGGATGCTAACTATTTAAGAGAATACAAAAACGGCTAAATCACGTGCAAAATCACATGTGATTTTACATTAACAGTCAAAAAAAGGTGTGCAAGCGACTTTGGCCGCGTCTTCAGGTCGCGGAGCAAAGTTGTGTGAATCACATGTGATTTTGTACGTGATATTAGTGTAAAATCATGTGATTAGACCGTTTGTTATTCTTTTAAATAGGTATTGTTCTCGTTTAAACCCGACACTGCAATTTATGCATATATATTGGTTAATATTAATGGTTGTTATTGTTATTTTCCCTACCTATCTAAAAGTATATACTTCAATCATTGTGTTTCAAATTTTTTTCTTTGTTTCTGTAGGAACAACAGAAAGAAGCCTTTGCGTCCACTATTGGAACCAAATTTAAGGTTAACGTAAGTACATCTTGATTTTGTGTACTTAAGTTTAATTATGGGTAATATAAGAGGGAGGTTCAAGGAAAACCTCAAGAAAAATGGAAAAACTGAGGAACACCCTCGTAGCCCTTCATGTGAAGGATTGCATGAGAAGAAAGAGTTAAGTTGAGAAGGGTAAGAAGGGATCGGGACCGAGGAGATCCCTTCTTACCTTTCTCACGATAACTCCATTTCTTACAGAAACCCAACCCTTGATTGATATAATCTTTTATATGGTTTTCGTAATTCTTATACATATATATGTTAGAAACCCTATGAACCAATGTAGACCATTCATCTTTAACTTCCATAATTATCTTATTAATTATATTAATTAATAATTACGTTGTCAACAGTTTCCTAAAAGAACTCGCTTTTTCTTTTGTTTTTGCAAGAGCAACAATTTTGTTTCACCAACAAAAACAATACAGGTTGATGTGTGTTGCTCATGCTTCAATGTTGTTTCACGAACGAAACATTACATCAAGCACGCGATTTCAAATGGGAAATATGAATTCTTTATAGGAAACAATTGATAACTTAGTTAATAAAATAATTAAGGAAGTTAAATATATATGGTCTATATTGGTTCATAGAATTTCTAACATATAGACAATTTCTATTTGATTATTATTAATATTGATACACAACAAAATTATTTTAGGTTTGAATTGAACACTCAACCAACCGTGTCTATTCTCAAGAAGTATATTGCAAGGAAACTTAAGCTTGATAGTTGGGAGAAGGTATGTTCTTATTCTTTTCCGACTTGATCACTACCTAGCAACTTTTTAATTCCGATAAGTTTCCTACATTTTTCGGTTTGTTTATCATGGGTCACTAGAGCAAATTTGACTTTATTTGATGTCAAGTTCTATGCTTAAATATTTTAATAGACTACCTTATAGGAGTTACATTTATAGGACCGAACACTTGTGTGTTGTGTTTTTGAAATAAAGATGTGATGTCGGTATTTTTATATGACAGTTTTGAGAAATGTACCATGAATTTTATTTCAAAACTGTCTTAAAGACCTGTTAGGAAACTTAAAAATCCTCTTATCAACATATTGCAACACTTTTTGGATAGCATGCACAATTCTTTATCTTATAAACGTGAGTCTATAGAACAGTTGGACATATTTGGTGTCTAATAAAGCCAATTTTATTGTAGTGGCCGGGAATGGATGGTGTGTACATTTGTGTTGGTTGTTTTGATTTATTTATATAATATGATGGGTATACATATGGGAGGGTTCATATGAAAACTCATCTTTCACTGTGAACACGAGGACAGTTGAGAGCACAACACTTGTCACATTCAATCTAAATAATACGGGATTATTCAGACTAAATATGTCAAGTGTCACGCTCTCGGTTGTTCTCGCGTTCGCAATGAAATATGAGTTTTCAGCTGAACCTTCATGTATATATATAGATATAGACTTGGGATCATATGAGACCGAGACTGTTTATATGAGACCTACTATAAACTTTGTGAAGGTAAACCTTCACAACAAAACACTATAAAAGGTAAACCTTCACAACTTTTTTGCTGTGAAGGTTTGATATATTTTGTACCTTCACAATGCTTTGTTGTGAAGTTTCAGTGTTCTTTGTGGTCTCACAGGTTTCATGGAAACAAGACGGTCACACACACACACACACGCACATAGAGAGAGAGAGCGTGAGAAAGAGGGGGGGTTCAAAGGAAACCCCCTAAAAAAATGAAAAACCGAGGAAAATCCGGGTAACCTTTGTGTGCACGTATGCATACAAGTAAAAGCTGTTTTTTGGTTATGAGCATGTGCATGTTACAAATTACTTGTATGCACATGTGCATACTGTCCGGTAAACAACTATCATTTATCAGGTTGTTCTTCAGTATCTTATTTTGTTGCAGTTTTCTGAATCTAATCCTATATGTATGTATGTATGTATGTAAAAAATTGAAGTGGATGCATGCAGGTTGGTATGTTCATGTTTGGTAGTCTTCTTTCCCCTGAAATGAAGCTGGTTGATGTGGAGAATAAATGGATGGAGACTGTTGGTTCAGAAAGGCAAACAGTCTACATTGGATCTTCTGCTTATCAATTCTGCATCCACCTCACATATGCATCAATTTAAAATACATTTTCCATTTAGTTAATAATTTCCGATCGATATATGTTTGCAACTTTTAACTATATATATGTCGTTAGGAAGAATCGACTCTCAAGATTAACTTCTTGCATAGAATTAATCTTCAGGAACCATTGAAATAAGTAGAATTTTAGAACTTATATATAAGTTCTAAACATCTATGCATGCATTTTAAACCTTTTTATCTTGGGCAGTGTTCTAAAACGTTCGCCATAGCAGACTTTGTGGCTCAAGGAAACATGTGCGTGATTTTTGTAATTACCTTGTGTCTTACTGTTTAAACTGTTCAATATCATCGACTTATTGATAAATAGTTTTTTAACATAGGGATGGGTTCAAACGAGAAGGTAGTCAACTTTCGAGAAATATGAATTCTTAGTAAAATCACCTGTGATTCTATGGTAACTCAACGTAATTTACAAAAGCTAGCAGGTTCTATGATGAATTAATGGACAAAAGAAAAGGAAATGGATTAAGGTCCAAATTAAAAGCAAAATGTCATCATTTTAATCAATTATTTGCAAGATTGTAATTCATCTCTTTAGGCAATAATCAATTGGATTATTTTTGTCATATCTCCTTTAATTTTCGATTGTTAGCTTTTCCTTCAAGTTTAATATTATCTATAAATAGACCTCTTTTTGTAAACGTTGGGAATTATCTATATACCATTTTAAATAGGTTTTTAAGTTTTGAAACTTTTTTAATGGTTTTTTTATAATTTCTTTAAAATCAATAACTAAAAAGTCTAAATATCTAGTTATATTCAGTTCCAATATATTTCTTTTTTAATTTAGAGGTTTTAAAAATAATTAAATTTAAAAAAAAAAAACTTTATACAAGTTAATAATAATTTCATATCAATCCATGAAAATGAATAAAAAAATCATTCCTTTCTTTTTAAATCAAGTTTTAAAAGAAGTATTTACATTTAAATTCTTTTAATTGTTTTTATGTTAAAAAATAAACATAAAAAACCGTTGAAAAACATAAAAAAAGAAAAAAAACATTTTTAAGTATAAATGATATATTTAGAGATCCTGTTAACAAATTATACTTCAAGCTTATTTCAAGCCTTCATCAACACCGTTGATCTTTTGTTCTCATACAAATCTCAGCCACTCATCTAGTAACCCTCACCCTCCTTACCATACACCTCCCCACACTAGAATCTCTTCATTTTCAAACTCATACGCAGCCATTGATGACCTCCATTGATGAACTCCAAGCTATCCTCCAAAATCATCACATAAACACTTCCTAGAATGGATTTCACAATTCAATCATCAATTTCTACATATATTCGATTCCTATAGTTTCAATTGCTTCGATTTTGAGGTTAAAGAATGCGTAGTTCATCGTTTCTTCTTCCTCCAATTCAAAATCATCTGGTGCGTTCTAATCTTCTTGCTTCTTTTCATTCTCATTCTCAAATTCGTTTTACCTCCCCAAATTTAACTCCTCAAACGTACTGTGACCTAACGGAATCGCTGCTTTTGTTTAATCGGATGGTTGAAAGCATACCTGTTCCTAAAATTCGTGAATTCAATCAAGTATTGATTAAGATTGCTAAATTGAAGCAATATCCTACTGCTTTATCTCTGATTTTTGAGCATGATTTGTTAGGTTTCAACTCTTTTGCTAGACCTAATTTGTATACTTTTAGCATTGCCATAAACTGTTTCTGCCATATGGATAGGGTGGATTTTGGCTTCTCAGTGTATGGGAAGATGGTTAAGCTAGGTTATAAGCCAGATTGTGCTGTAATTAATACTCTGTTGAGGGGGCTTTGTGCTAATGGTAACATTTCTCATGCAGTGATGTTTTCAAATGAGATTATAAGTAATGGATTGCAACCGAGTGTTGTGACTTTTGGTACGATAATAAACGGGATTTGTAAAACAGGCGACTCGCAGGCTGCGCTTAGGTTGCTTAGAGATATGGAGGAAACTAAGGGGTTTCAGCCGGGGGTAACGGAGTATAATATGATTATTGACGGTCTTTGTAAAGATGGGCGTGTTGTTCAGGCTCGGGAGGTGTTCTGTGAGATGGTTAAGAAAGGGATTTTGCCTGATGTTGTAACGTTTAATAGCTTGATTCGAGGTTTTTGCAGTTTGGGTTTATGGGAGGAGGCAAAGGGACTGTTGAGAGAAATGGAAGATCGAGGGATCTCGTTGGATGTAGTCACTTGTAGCATTTTGGTTGATTTTCTTTGTAAGCAAGGTGAGGTTCGGGAAGCACGAAAAATTGTTGAATCGATGTTGGAAAGAGGGGAGAAACCCGATACTTTTATGTACACTGCATTAATGCATGGATACTGTTTGCTTGGCAAAGTGAGTGATGCTAGAAAGATTTTTAAGGTTATGATTAGAGAAGGGTGTCCACCTTGTGTTGTCAGCTATAGCATCTTGATTGAAGGATACTGCAAGATCAAAAAGATAGACAAAGCCTTGGATCTCATTAGTGAAATGTACAGAAAAAGAATTGTTCCTAATATTGTGACGTATACCGCTCTCATTAATGGTCTTTGTCACGCTGGAAGACTCAAAGATGCGTTTCTGCTCGTTGAAGAAATCCAGAGTCATGGTATATATCCAAATCTGGTTACTTACTCCACTTTGATAGATTCTTTGTTGAAGAATGAAAAACTGGATGAGGCCCTCATATTGTCGAGAAATGTGGAAGATATTGGGTTGGTTCCCGATATTGTTCTTTGCACTAGCCTAATTGATGGTATGTGCAGAGCTGGGAAAGTCGATGCTGGCCATGAAGTTTTTCGGAGACTCCCTGCTAGAGGCTTGCAACCTAATCGTCAAACCTATAATGTCCTGATGGGTGGATTTTTAAAGAATGGTAACCTTAAGGATGCAAAAGATTTGCTCCAAGAAATGATGGTTGGGGGTTGCATGCTAGATGAGGTTAGTTATAATTTAGTTATTCAAGGATTTCTTCAATATAGGGAGACGACAAGAATCGCACTCTTGTTTCTTGAAAAAATGCTTGGTGCTGGCTTTTCTCCAAATGCACGCACGTCAACCATTTTAGAGGAACTTGTTGGCATCAAAAAAGTTGGATGATTGGATTGCTTCTCACGTTCTCTTAAAAAGTTATATTTCTCATTTGAACCTTTCTCTCTCTCTCTCTCTTATATATATATATATATAGAGGAAAGTTCAAATGCGAACCACTTTTTGGTTGTGAACGTGAGGACAACCGAGAGCGCGACACGTGGCGGCTTTGAGTGTAGTCCCCCTCTTTAATTCAATGCCCTCTCTATGAATCGCGCCTAGTCATCCGCCGTGGAGTTGACGTGGCGCCTAGTCATCCGCCATGGAGTTGACGTGGCGCCTAGTCATCCGCCACGTGTCGCGCTCTCGGTTGTCCTCACGTTCACAACCAAAAAGTGGTTCACATTTGAACCCACCCCTATATATATATATATATATATATAGAATTATTTGTATGTATGTATGTATGTATGAATTAATTTTGAAGTGGATGCATGCAGGTTGGTATGTTCATGTTTGGTAGTCTTCTTTCCCCTAAAATGAAGCTGGTTGATGTGGAGAATGAATGGATGGAGACTGTTGGTTCAGAAAGGCAAACAGTCTACATTGGATCTTCTGCTTAAGGATGCAAAAGATTTACTCCAAGAAATGATGGTTGGGGGTTGCATGCTAGATGGGGTTACTTATAATTTAGTTATTCAAGGATTTCTTCAATATAGGGAGACAAGAACAATCCCACTCTTGTTTCTTGAATAAATGCTTGGTGCTGGCTTTTCTCCAAATGCACACACATCAACCATTTTAGTGTACTTGTTGGCATCAAAAGAGTTGGATGATGCATCAAAGGAATTGCTTAAGAAGTTCACTTGACTTACGGCAAAAAACAAAGTCCGGAAAGAAACATATTCGTTCAGTTAGCAACCTTTCGTTTCTAGTACCTTAAATAAAACTGAAGTAAATTTCTACTTGTTTCTCTAAGCATTCTTCGCAAAGCCATTGATTTTGTCTATAAAACAAGCATTGTTAAGAAAGTGTTTTTATTTTTAATATCATTTTGAGTTCGGTATGGTTCTCCAAAAACCATTTAAACATAATGCTTTAATATGGAAGACGATTATATTCTCTAGGACGTATTGGCAATCCCTTATGATTACGCCACAAATGACCAATTTTGCAAAGTTTTATGCATTTGACAAAAAGGCTTATATAATATTTGGGGTCTGGGGACAAAATAAGTCTTTCTTTTATGAATTTAGCAATTGGCATACATAATCATTTATCCTTTTGTATGCTATTCATGGGTTTATTTATAACCAAACAAAGGAACTACAACTCAAAAACTTGTAGTCATAGGAAACAAATACATGCTCTTATTCTTGTTTTCAAAGTATAGATCCCATCCAAATAATCATTGTTTCAAGAAAATAAGCTATGCTGTCCCGACAAGTGACAGTGACAGCTAAAGCATGCTGTCATGAGTTAATTCCCAGTGGCCACAATTTAGAAGCATCTGGATTCGAACCTGGGGTAGAAGGATTAACTAACCAATTCACCCACAGGCCTTAACCAGTATGCTACAACCTTGTGGTTACATAAAACCAAATTTGATGTCTTAATTTGTGTATTGTCATAAAAAAGAATGGCTCAACGATGCAACTTCTTTTTTTATAATCCAACGTTGTCTTTATTGGGGCCTGCATGTAGATGGAGGTTTAGGGCCTTTCACCATTGACACAGCAGCTGCTGCAGGTGTAAATTACATTGTCAGTGTTTGAAGCTACAAAGCCGGCTGAAGTTATATCACTATTGACTACCAAGAACAAGTGCGAATCAGGCACATAAAGTTGGTTGAAGCAGTTGATTAAGCACACATAAGAAATGAAGTTTCCCAATGTTATGTACTCTTTGATAATGGAAACATGATAAATTTGTGAGTTGCTATACATTGCGCTATTACCATATGTAACAACTAACTTTAATATTTTGATCAAATTGTGAGAAAGTCGATCCAGTAGCTGCTGCTTATTCAGATTGTAACAACTTTTTTTCAATATATGTAATGTGCATAGTTGCATCTGCATTCTATTGGGTTTAAATTATTAAATACTCTATGGTTTATATTTATGTTACATGGTGATACTTTTAAACCCACGAATCACATACTGTATTTGTTTTATCATTTGGTTTATCATTGTTCTTCTTGGGTTTAAAGTTCTTTACTTTTGATAATGCATTTGGGATACACTAATAACCCAGATACCACTTGGCTCAACACATGTTTTTCCAATAAAAAGTGTTTTTCCCGCAGCATCGCACGGGTATACCGTATACCGACTAGTATTTCAAGATCAAACTTAAATACGAAGCTCGAATAGCTCATTTCTTCAAACTTATTTCAAGCCTTCATCAACACCGTTGATCTTTGTTCTCCTACAAATCTCAGCCACTCATCTAGTAACCCTCACCTTTCTTACAATACACCTCCCCACACTAGAATCTTTTCATTTTCAAACTCAACGCAGCCATTGATGACCTCCATTGATGAACTCCAAGTTATCCTCCATAATCATCACTTTAACACTTTGTAGAATGGATTTCAGAATTCAATCCTCGATTTCGACTTCATATATTCGATTCCTATAGTTTCAATCGCTTCGATTTTGAGGTTGAAGAAGAATGCGTAGTTCTGCGTTTGTTCTTCCTCAAATTCATAATCATCTGGTGCGTTCTAATCTTCTTGCTTATAACAACATAATCAATGCTTCTTTTCATTCTCAAATTGGTTTTACCTCCCCAAATTTAACTCCTCAAACCTACTGTGACCTAACAGAATTGCTGCTTTCGTTTAATCGGATGGTTGAAAGCATACCTGTTCCTAGAATTCGTGAATTCAATCAAGTATTGATTAAGATTGCTAAATTGAAGCAATATCCTACTGCTTTATCTCTGATTATTGACCATGATTTGTTAGGTTTCAACTCTTTTGTTAGACCTAATTTGTATACTTTTAGCATTGCCATAAACTGTTTCTGCCATATGGATAGGGTGGATTTTGGCTTCTCAGTGTATGGGAAGATGGTTAAGCTAGGTTATAAGCCAGATTGTGCTGTAATTAATACTCTGTTGAGGGGGCTTTGTGCTAATGGTGACATTTCTCATGCAGTAATGTTTTCGAATGAGATTATGAGTAATGGATTGCAACCGAGTGTTGTGACTTTTGGTACGATAATAAACGGGATTTGTAAAACAGGCGACTCGCAGGCTGCGCTTAGGTTGCTTAGAGATATGGAGGAAACTAAGGGGTTTCGGCCGGGGGTAACGGAGTACAATATGATCATTGACGGTCTTTGTAAAGATGGGCGTGTTGTTCAGGCTCGGGAGGTGTTTTGTGAGATGGTTAAGAAAGGGATTCGGCCGGATGTTGTAACGTTTAATAGCTTGATTCGAGGTTTTTGCAGTTCGGGTTTATGGGAGGAGGCAAAGGGACTGTTGAGAGAAATGGAAGATCGAGGGATCTCGTTGGATGTAGTCACTTGTAGCATTTTGGTTGATTTTCTTTGTAAGCAAGGTGAGGTTGGGGAAGCACGAAAAATTCTTGAATCGATGTTGGAAAGAGGGGAGAAACCTGATACTTTTATGTACACTGCATTAATGCATGGATACTGTTTGCTTGGCAAAGTGAGTGATGCTAGAAAGATTTTTAAGGTTATGATTTCACAAGGGTGCGTCCCTAGTGCGACGAGTTACACTATACTAATTCATGGGTATTGTTTGGTTGGCAAAGTGGATAGCGCTCGAAAGATCTTTGAGGTTATGGTTAGAGAAGGGTGTCCACCTTGTGTTGTCAGCTATAGCATCTTGATTGAAGGATACTGCAAGATCAAAAAGATAGACAAAGCCCTGGATCTCATTAGTGAAATGTACGTAAAAAGAATTGTTCCTAATATTGTGACGTATACCGCTCTCATTAATGGTCTTTGTCACGTTGGAAGACTCAAAGATGCGTTTCTGCTCGTTGAAGAAATCCAGAGTCATGGTATATTTCCAAATATTGTTACTTACTCCACTTTGATAGATTCTTTGTTGAAGAATGAAAAACTGGATGAGGCCCTCATATTGTGGAGAAATATGGAAGGTATTGGGTTGGTTTCCGATATTGTTCTTTTCACTAGCCTCATTGATGGTATGTGCAGAGCTGGGGAAGTCGATGCTGGCCATGAACTTTTTCGGAAACTCCCTGCTAGAGGCTTGCAACCTAATCGTCAAACCTATAATGTCCTGATGGGTGGGTTTTTTAAGAATGGTAACCTTAAGGATGCAAAAGATTTGCTCCAAGAAATGATGGTTGGAGGTTGCATGCTAGATGAGGTTAGTTATAATTTAGTTATTCAAGGATTTCTTCGATATAGGGATACGACAACAATCGCACTCTTGTTTCTTGAAAAAATGCTTGGTGCTGGCTTTTCTCCAAATGCACACACGTCAACCATTTTAGTGAACTTGTTGGCATCAAAAGAGTTGGATGATGCATCAAAGGAAGTGCTTAAGAAGTTCTTCTGTCTTACGGCAAAAAGACGAAGTTAAATAATGACCCATGTACGGAACCACATTGGAAGGATCTTGAGGAGAACTTGTAGTAGCTTCCCGTATGGATCATAGATTGTGGAGCCACAATGGAAATAGCTGAAAGCAGAATGCAGAGGGTGTTCATCGCAAGGCAGTTGGCAAATGTTGACTGAAAAGATATCTGCAGATCCAAATTTGATGAAGGAATCGACCAAAACTGTTATGATTCGTTCTTGGATGAAGTGAATGGAGTATGGGAAAAGGATGCGGGTGATTCAATTGGAATCCCAGAGAACAGAATCAGGTCTCGTACATATGTATCTATAGATTATGCATATATAAATATGTTCATTTGGCAGAAGTTTCTTCTGATCAACTTTTTACTAACGTGTTTATGATGATTGCTTATAAGTTTTAAGAGATAAATTTACTCTTTTTTTTGGTTATTATATACTCTATATGTGGTATCTCTGGCTTCAATGAGTGCATTCTCAATCTCATTAATTGTCTCCCTGAGTAGTTGTCCCTAAACTGTTGCAATTGAGCAATTTATGTTTAATTGTTTTTCCACAATCTTCTCACTTGCGTTCTCCTGCTTGCATTTTTGCAGCTCTTCATAGCTTTCTTGAAGCTCTGCTGTTGTTTTCTTCACAAGCACTATCTGAGGTGATTGTGCTATCATTGGTAATGAAAGTTTGCATAAAGCTAAACTTCTGCTTTCCTCTAAGTATACATATGCTACTTTTTTAACTGCTAGTTGGTTTAATACTATACGTTATTAACTATTTGTTTAATTGAAAGATCAGCTGTTAGGTTTTGGGTAGGTCTTTTTCTTGCCGTTTTGGACCCAAATGTTCAAATTCTTTCTTCTTTAAACTAGCCTTAAGAGTTGATATGAGAAAGAATCTCGTCCTGAGTTAATTTCAACCATATTGAGTTGGTATTAGTCAGCTTGGTAAGTGTCTAACTACTTTGAAACTGTCCTTTTGGTGTACCTTTAAAAAAAGGAAAAAAAAAACTGACTTCCAACCCCTTGTTACCATCCCTATCTAAACTGTACCAAAGATGTTCAGTTTTGCAACTTAGGACTAATTTAGAATGCCATGTCAATTATTTAGGATTTAGATTCATTTCTGATATGATTATTCCCATTATATGTAGCATACAGGATGGCCACACTACACAAACATAACGATGAAAGAGAAATAAATTATTGGGATTTTTGCAATCAATACACGTCACCAACCTTGAGCGCTGATGAAAATTGTAAGATTACGAGTTGAGGTTGGGTTCCGGTGAGAATTGCCAAATTTGGTGAGAAGTGGTTATCAATTATTGGATGAAATGGTCGAACATTAGGATGAGATGCACCGAGATAAGATACATGAGATCAATTGTCTTTTAAGCCGCAATTCATGGGAAGGTATTTGATTAAAAGTGATCAACAGTTTAAAAGTACTTCTCACCAAAAATAGCACTTCTCACATGATCCCATGCCTACGATTTGTCTAAGTTTGTAGAAAGTAGTGAGAGCTGTTACATATGTACTATTGTTATTTCTAGAATGAATTTATATGGAGAGTTGATTTTAGTTTGTTGAATCAGGGAGTGAGTTTGGTGGTCAATCAATTTAATTTAATGGTGGTCAATTACATTATTGCAGATGTGACATTGGAGCATGATGATACTCCAAAGTCCCCACTCAATGCGTTGATATAGAAGGTCTAACAAGAGTATGGGCAAAAAAAATCATCTGCAAGAAACTATTAGGGGCCGTTTACCTAAATGCTAAGTGCTTAACGGTAAAGGTCAACACTCTAAGGGGCTGTTTGTTTTTTTATAGAAACCTCTTAATACCTCTTAAGTGTTAATGGGTCAGACCTTTTTACATCCAAACCGTTTGTTTTCTTCGAGATTTCAGACCCTCTTTAACTCTAAAATACATCTGAAATAAGAAGTGGTAACCTAGCTTCTTAATCGCCGCTCAAGTTCACAAGATCGCCGCCTTTCTCCTAAGACCCAGCCTTCAAGTTCATACAACATCCAAATTGGTCTCGACCCAAATCGAGATCAAATTCAATCGATTTCGAAAACAACTTGAAATCAATTCAGACGTTCCAAAAACAATCAGCCTTATTGATTCAGATTTCAGACTTCAGAACCACCTCTTATTGATCAGAAGTGAAATACTTTATAGGGTAAGATTTTAGTCCTTTAGAACGGTATCGTATACAACTGCTAAGCGCTTAGTCGGCACCCTCACAAGGTAAGACTCCCCATC
Source organism: Centaurea solstitialis (assembly GCA_030169165.1). Classification (NCBI taxonomy): domain Eukaryota; kingdom Viridiplantae; phylum Streptophyta; class Magnoliopsida; order Asterales; family Asteraceae; genus Centaurea; species Centaurea solstitialis. Next base: position 414,098 of record CM058047.1, read on the forward strand.
CTTACTATCTCTCTTACTAGTAAGATTCTCAGCTCTTGCCATGTAACCATGTTCATCTGGTAAGGTAAATGACCCGTTAAGTTGTGACCAAGTAAGCATTTAGTAAACGGTCCCTTAGTTTTATTGCGATATGTGATGTGGGCAGCAAGTAGTTCAAGTGATGATAGCCGGCTAAATTGCAAATTGGATGAGATGGAAGCAAGAGTGAGGTAAGGTGGGTGAAAAACTTCTTGAAGATTTCTGGTTTTGTTGGTAGTTTAGTAATTTTTCCATTTTGTTTGATTTTTGTACCACCTATTTTGGTGGAATACTTTTTGTGGTTTTTGTTAGTTTAATATTACACCAAACATGGAACAAGTTTTGACACTGGCATTTCCTCTCCTGTCTAGCTCATTAGATTTAAAAATAGTATAATGGCGTTTTAAATTATTTCTTTACGTTTTTTTATGTTCCAGAATTTAATCAAAATTTGTTGGTTGGACAACTAAAAGGCGACTCTCAAAAATCCGATTTTTTTTATTGAAGATGCCAAAGATCGAGAGAACGAAAGACTTGATTCGTTATAAATTGCAAATCGCATGGATGTAATCTATAGATAATTTCAATTTGAGGTTTAAAGTGTTAAAACAAATAAACCATAAGGATGAAGAATGTAATTATACTCTATTATCATTGATATATGTAAGAAAATAAGTTTTTGGTCTATTTGTTTATTATGCTCGCCACAAATTAATGCTAGAGGGTAGAGACGTGCAAAAGCAATGAAAAAACGTGGGTAATGGAAACGATTAAACAAATTGAAGAAACATTTTTTTTAGTAAATTAGCATTTTTGTTTATGTGATTTATTGGAAATTACAAGTTCTATTTTTTTTTTAAATTGCCATTTTAATTCTATCATTGCCCTTGTTTCTAAAATTAATTTCATTAGTGATTTATTACGAGGAAAATGAAAATAGCAATAAATTTAAGAAATAAAAAAAAAGAAACAACAATTAACAAGCTATAAAAGCAGAAGTTCATAAAAGCATTAAAAAAAATCTCACGTAGATATGTAGACCATCAAAAAGTAGCTTACCTTCTAGCTTTTGTTCAATTATAAATAAATAACCACTTAGTCGAGATTCATAGCCTAATTTTGGTCATATGGTTCACCTTTACAACATTTTTCAAACATACAATGATAATCCTGGTTTGTAAAAATGTTTCGATATGGTGTGCATTAATAAACAGGTTTTTGACGATCCTTTAGGTTTTGATTAACCTTTGAAACAACCTCAATTTGGATTTGGATTTGTTTTTGATGTTGAGGTTAAGATTTCGATTTGCCTTTGATCATGAGGTTAAGATTTCAATTTGACTTTGAGGTTAAGATTTCGATTTGCCTTTCATCATGAGGTTAATATTTCAATTTGATTTTGAGGTTAAGACTTCAATTTGATTTTGGCTTTGATTATGAAGGTTAAGTTTTCGAACTCGACATGAAAATAAATACGTAAAAAAATGATCAACACGAAGACACAAAACAGTAACCCGAAAACCAGACACGAAATTGCCACCAGTAATTAAAATGACCATCTTGTATTTTAAAAAACAGAAAAAAAAGGACCAAATTTGTAATTCACACTTTTAAAATCACATCACATTTTTCTATTTAAAAATCACATCACATGTATCATTAAATTTTCCTTCCTTAATACACTACTCATCATAGGTTGCCGTCGTAAGCAACGACGTCGGCGGAAGTTGGTGGGTGTGGGTGGGGGTTAACCCTAATTTCTATATAAACACCACCAAACCCTCAATTTCATAATCAAAATCATCTTAATTTCTTCTGCAAAATCAACATCAATTTAACAATGGCGATCAACATTCAAGACACCTTTTTCATCTCCCATGGATCACCAACTTTATCGATCGACGAGACCATGCCAGCTAGGCATTTCCTTAAATCATTTCAGCAAAAGGTCTACAATCATCGTCCTTCTTCCATCCTTGTTATTTCCGGCCATTGGGAGACCACTTATCCCACCGTCAACGTCGTCTCCGATGGCCCTAATGATACCATTTACGATTTCTATGGTTTCCCCAAATCTATGTATCAGGTAGGTGGTTACACACGCTTTTTTCTGTAAATTTTGTTACTTAAAATCGATTTATCGTTTTTCGAATTGAAGTTGCTTCTTCGTGAAATCGCTTTAGATCGATTGTTTATAGTTATGCTTTGGTTGGAATTAAGAGGAACCCTAAGTTAATTTCAAATCGTTTAGGTGTTGAAGTGAATTAGGTTTTGGATTATGATCTTGATTTCAATTTGTTGGGAAAAGGAGCAATTGTACATGTGAAATAAAGCTTTTAGGACTGTTTTTTGTCATTGTAACAAGTTTTTGAGGAAATTTTCAAAGTAAAGTTTCACACTTTAGATATATTTTATAAGATGTTTATGAGAAATGTCTTGTAAAAATAAATCCATCTTTTATTAAGATACCTTTTTTATACTGAAATAATTAATACGACACTTTATTTTAAAACGGTCATAAAGAGTTTGGTTCGACACCGAAAGGCCCTTAATTAAGTTATTGTAACACTTTAGATAAGACGTTTTTTTGTTTGGCTCTATAAACTTGGTCCCATAATACACTTTATTAAGACGATTAACACTTAAGGGTTGTTTGGTTGGTTTTCATTAAGTCTTTTATGAAAAAAGTTGTCTGAGTGGATTAATCTGCTTTATGGAGCGAGAAGGTTTTTGTTTAGGAGGGTTTTTTTCATAGATGCTAGGAGCTTGTTTTTAACTCGGGAAAAAAAAACTTGGCTTTTTGCATAAAGCTCCTCCTAAAAGCTTACTGAATAAACCACTTTCTATATCATTAAGCCACTATCAAACTGTCATGTATAGCTTACCGAATAAGTTGAGAGTCCCATTAAGCCACTATCAAACCGTCATGTATAGCTCACCGAATAAGTTGAGAGTCCCATTAAGCTGCTAGCAAAGATATCCTTAGTTATTTTAAGCATGCTATAAACTCAATTTTATTGTAGCGCGATAAATACCCATAAATTCTTGCTAACCTTTTGAAATTAATTACAAAACCAGCTCAAGTACCCAGCACCCGGGGCTCCAAAACTTGCAAACCGGGTCAAGGAACTCCTCATGTCATCTGGGTTCAACCGGGTGGACCAGGAGAAGAACCGTGGGCTGGACCATGGTGCGTGGGTCCCACTGATGCTCATGTACCCGGAGGCCGACATTCCCGTCTGCCAACTTTCTGTCCAAACGAACCACGATGCCACATACCATTACAACCTGGGTAAAGCGTTGGCACCCCTAAAGGACGAAGGGGTGCTCATCGTGGGCTCGGGTGCCACCACCCACAACCTCAAGATGCTTCGGAACACGAGCGCGGTCGCACCGTGGGCCCAGGAGTTCGACACGTGGCTCAAACAAGCACTGATTGAAGGAAGGTATGAAGACGTGAATGAGTACAAGGAGAAGGCCCCACATGCGACTGTTGCGCACCCATGGCCCGACCACTTCTTCCCGTTGCACGTTGCGATGGGTGCATCAGGTCGGGACTCGAAGGCCGAGTTAATCCACACTAGTTGGGGTTTGTCATCACTTTCGTATTCGTCGTATAGGTTCACAGCACAGAGTTGAGCGTTGTGGGTGTTTGTTGCTTTGCGGTTTTCTTATGGATGGTCAGGATGGATGGTTGTTTGTTGAATCGCGATCGATATGTACTCTTGTACTTTATTTGGTTTTTTTAGTTTTCTCTTGTACAATAATATTGGTTGTATGATTATTGTAAATTTGTAAAAGCTTCCTCTTTCATAATACACAACAACACCTTCAATCGTTAGGGTTTCGTACGTCACTCCCCATGCTCACACCAAGAATACGAGCTTCTCTTGAGTACATATATCTCTTCATAGCCGTCATGCTCTTTTGTATTCTCGTTGTTATGCATGCCACTTACGTCCAACAGGTAGTAACTCGCACTCTTCAAACCTTTCCTGTTTCCGTTTATTACTTCCAATTCGTTTCAATTTTCAAGTTATCTCGATCGTATTACTCTTTATTCACCAAGTTGCAATTTGCAATCAGATGCTGTAACAGTGTTGTTTGCTGACTTGATGCCAATTTTAGGCTAGTGATCGATAAGTTATCCTTATTTAGTTGGCAGCATAAGCATACAGAAACTATGGAAGATCGTCATCAAGTATTAGGTTTAATCCGACAACATCTGTAAAGTGGATACGACGGATGTATTATATCTATGTATATTTATGTTCTGTTGTAGTTATAAGTTTCCCCCAAAAGTTATATCTAGTGGGATCAATGGAAGGCAAAGAGGTGAACCTTCCTAGAGTTCCAAAACATAACTAGCCACCTTTGAATTTTGATGCACTTTTATGATTGTATCTAAGGGCATAAGGCTGACTCCTCTAGTTGCAGTCACTCATAGTCTCATATCTCTTTTTGCAAATTGTGGACAACCTCTAAACCGAATCAACAAATACATACATACACACATGCATATGTATGTGTGTGTGTGTGTACACACACAAACACACACGCGCGCCCATTATATTCATGAGGCTATGAGATGTGGAACCAACAAACTTCTTTCGCCATGATGAAATATATAAGACACTGGGAACTCAGGAAGTTTAGAACAACATATTAAGAAATGTGTCTGGCAAGGACGAGAAGAATGTTTAGATGAAAGGGTGGTACATTAGAAATGAGGAAATATGGAATTACAGAAATAGGATTCCCCTGGCTTGTCATTTGGTATACTTGCTGAGTTTGTTTTGGTCTCTTTTGGATGGCTTTGCTTACTGTGCTCTTTTTCTTTTCCAAGAAATATCTATCTTGTCTATTCTTCTAACTGGATTAGTGGATTCCATGTTCTATATAGCCTGGCTGTTCAAGTGAACTTACTGGAGGTGCAACTACTGAAGCCCAGCTTAGCCCAACTTACTTGTGGGTGTTTGTTGTTTGCGGTTTTTTTATGGACGGTCAAGATGGATCGTTGTTTGTTGAATCCGTGATCGATAAGTACTCGTGTACTTTGTTTGGTTTTTACTTTTCTCTTGTAAAATAATATTGTTTGTAATTGTATGATTCTTGTAAATTTGTGTTTGGTGTTCACTTTTCTCTTCTACAATGATATTGTTTGTATGATTCTTGTAAATCCCTAATGAAGTTTTTTCTAAAAGCATCAAATTTGAAGTTTGAAACATGTCATGCAATAATGTTTATATTGCTATACATTTGATAATGTTAATAACTTAATATTGGCATGAATGGGAAGTTTTGTTTACGAACTTATTTTTTCGAAAAATAATATCTATATATATATTAAAGAAAGGTTTTTGCTGATATCATGATTATGAAATTGAGCCATTTGATTGGCCAATTAAAAAAGAATCATTAAATGATGATGTCATCAATTATTCTTATTATTTTAATACCATAATTATCTTTATAATTTACATTTTTCATCCTTAGAATTATTTGATTAAATTACTTTTTATCCATTAGTTTCTCATATTTCACTTTACATCCTTATCATTTTAAGATAATAATATATATTAATTAAAATGTATTAAAATTTTTGTTTTTTCTTTTTATAAAATTTTATTCTTGATATTCTTGAAATTTAAAAATTTTATCTTTTTAACCTAAGTAATTTTATAGATTATTTATAAGTAATTAAAATTTATTTTATTTAAAACTCCGTTGATATTCTTGAAATTTAAAGATTGTATCTTTTTAATCTAACTATTTTTATAGATTATTTATAAGTAATTAAATTTTTATTTAAAATTCTACAAATAAAAAACACTACATATTTTATTTTTGAATCCCTCCAGTTATAAAACTAGATATAAATTAATTTGTTTACATTTTATTACAATTCTGTTCTTCATATTCTTAAAACTTAAAGATTTCATCTTTTTAATCTAATTATTTTTGTATATTATTTATAAGTAATTAAATATTATTTTATTCAAAACCCAATTGCTAATATTATTGAAATTTAAAGATTCCATCTTTTTAATCTAACTATTTTTGTAGATTATTTATAAATAATTATATTTTATTTTATTTAAAATTCTACAAATCAAAACACTACACATATTTTATTTCTGAATCCTCAAGTTTTAAAATCATTCACGAAATTCAAATCTTTGACAAAAGAATAATAAATTTTCAATTTTTAAAATTTTAACAGCTATTAGATAACGAAAATATCTATTGTAATAAGCAATTATAATGGCAATTGTCGTATAACATATAACTTACATAAGTATTTAAATGGTAATGACAATTGTCATGTAAATGTCTATTCTTATTAAAAATTAAAATAACATGTTTCAAATGCCCGTATAATATACGGGTCATTAACTAGTATATATATATATATAGACAATTATCATGATTTATTAATTAAAGTAAATGTTTTTTTTCAAACGAGAATGCTAACTATTAATTCATGTTGAGTTCCTTTGTTATTACAAATTGGGGTGATTCTTGTATGAACCTCTCTCTCTCTCTCTATATATATATATATAGGGTTAGGTTTAACTGTGAACTCAATTTTGGTTGTGAAGTTGAGGACGAATCTCAGCCACACATATTCAGTTACGGTGGAGATTACTATTCCTTCAAAATCTATGAACCAAATGCCAAAGTTAACATAGAAAAACAATAATCATTACGACGAGGGACCAAATTGTCACGAAAATGCAAATAACACGTCCGATTCTCCAATAAACGAAGTTTAAAGACCAGTTCGTAAAAACCACCAAACCGCAAGAACCAATTTCGTAATTAACTTTGATTCCCATTCCTGTTTCCATTCCCCTTTCCATTACCATTCCATTCCAGTGTTGTTCTCATCTTCCCCAATTCTTTCTTTCTTTCTTTCTTTCTTTCTTTCTGTAAAAATGGATGTGATGAAGCTTTCTCTTTTTTCATAATACAAAAACACCTTCAAAATCGCTAGGGTTTCATTTCATCACTCCTCCACTCTGCCATGGATCCTGAGCAGACTTTCATTAGGGTTCAAGAACGATTCTCCCATGTCCTCACTCCAAGAATACGAGCTTCTCTTGAGTACATATATCTCTTCATAGCCATCACTCTCTTTTGTATTCTCGTTGTTATGCACGCCAATTACGTCCAACAGGTACTACTAATTACATCTATTACTTTCAATTCTTCGATTCAATTTTCAACTTATCTCCATCCTATTACTCTTTATTCACCAAGTTTCAATTTGCAATCAGATCGTATTACTCTTTCACATGTTGCAATTTGCTAAAAGTAAACTGCACACCTTTGCTGACTTTATGCCAATTTTAGGTTAGTGAGAGTTCATCAATTTTGACTTGATGGATTTTGGTATGGACAGAAAATATGGAAGATCATCAAAGTATTAGCATTTTTTTTATCCTTAATCCTATCATGTAATGGAATTTATGTTATAGTACAAAACATCATGATAGATAAACTTAGTTCCTCTTCATAACAGTTTGGATGTCAATATGGAAATATTCATTCCAAAGGAAATATAAGATATTATGCTCATAGTTTTTCTAACTGATTTGTTCTTCACCAGTAGGTCATGGTTTGTAATTCAAAGGTAGCTAGCTATGTTCTGGAACTCTAGGAAGGTTCACCTCTTGCTTTCAAAGACCAAGTAAGGTTTTTAAAATCAACTTTTTATGAAGAAATAGATGATTTTGGCGGTACTAACTATTTAATTGCCAGGAAGAAAGGATATCATAAAGAATACACTTACTTGTTATATTCAAGTACAAGTAATATAATAGGATTCCCTGGCTTGTCATTTGGTGTGCTTGCTGAGTTTGAGTTTGTTTAGGTCTCTCTTTTGGATGGCTTTGCTTGCTATGCTCTTATTCTTTTCCAAGAAATCTCTTGGTGTATATATATCTTGTCTATTCTTCTAACTGGATTCCATGTTCTTTAGCCTGGCTGTTCAAGTGAACTTACTGGAGTTGCAACTACTGAAGCCCAGCTTATCCAAATTAAGGTTCGTGTTTCCTAGTGGTGACTACCCTCAATTTTACTACATATGTGCAATGTTATTAGGTACATCCACACTACTATGAATATCAAGTGTCCAAGTTGTTGTTTTTACTGAGAATGTTCCGACCACATTCTTTGTGTCTTTAAGTAATCATATGGGCTTCTTTTGGTGCAAGTTACATAGAGGGTATGCTTCTAGTATCAAGAAAGGTTTTTAAACCCTTACTAAAGATAAAAGCTCCATTCTTGAGTAAATGTGCTAGACCATATATTCAGAGATTTGTGGTTTTAGAAGTAATGATATACTTGAGTAAAAACTCACTTTGGCAAGGGTTTATTAAACAATTTTATAATATTGTGCTTTGCACCGATGACATGCAGGGGGGTGTAAAAAATTTATTGTAAACCAAGGATGAAAAATTAATGTGATTTCTCGTATAAAAGAGAATCTGAAATTTATGGAGTATTTCCGTCATATTACTTGCACTAATGCTTATCCTGTATTTGAACATGTTTATTAATTAGTTTTGTGGTGCTCGGATATGGAGCTTTAAGAAGTTGTATGTATGCAATAATAAGTTTTAAACATGAATTAATAAGCAGTACCCGATGTTCAATAAGTTGTTTTTAAGAGTTCTTACCAAATGTTTTAAGATAAAGTATAAATAAGTGCACAAAAAAAAGTAATTACAAAAAGCTAAATGATAGCTAGATAATTTTGGTGGAAGAGAATGCCTTAGAATCAAAATCCAGTGGAAGTGTGATAGACTTCCCATGTTTTTGCTTTTGGCTTCCAAGATACCATCCCTAGGCAACTATAAAAAGCTATCATGTCATATATCAAGGGATACCATATGTAAATACAGTGAAAGTGATCTTCACTCTCATAACTATTCTCTTGTCTCATCCAACACTATAACAAGACATGGCAGAAGTTGTAACTGTTATTTAAGTTCACAATTAATGAATCACATGCTTTTCTAATGCATGCCTGCCTGCCTCTGATATTGCTTCTGCATATCTAGAGGTTGCTACACTGGTGAATGCGGATCATTTTGTTCCCTGATAGTTTATGGATCCTTTTCCATTGATGCAGATTACTAGTGCTGGCTTATGGTCACAAAGTGAACCTCAGTATGATGCAAAGAGCATTCTTGACAAAGAAACTGAAGCTAATGTGAAAGTTGCAGCGCAGAATGATGAATCAACATTTTTGGATGCACAGTTTTGGTCAAATTGGGTTAGTTCAAGCGGTATGAATGAAAAATCAGCTTTAAAATTCTGGAAGTCCGATAATGAACTTCTTGAATCACAACCCGAGACTTCTACTAGCAGTGATAATGTTGAAGATACCTTTCGTAAAACCAAGAAAGATGAATCTCGTAGCAGGTTTCCTATGTCAGCCAAAGAATCACTGAAAGCTGCAATATTCCGCATTGTCCGGAAGTGGCATGGACGCTTCTCATTTCTATGGAAACATTCAACTCGAATTTTGGGAAGTTTATGGGTGAGTATTTGCTAACCTAGTGTGGACATAGTATTTGCTATGTGTGATCTTGGGATACGCATCTATATGCTTGTAATCTTTCTGTTATTAAACTAGATCTTATATGCTTGTACAAACTACCCCCATGATCTATCTGCTTGTAATCCTTCTGTTTTTCCTTAGTCTAGTTCCCATTTGCTATTGAATATTTGAATTATTAGACTTGCAACCTAAGTATTTGCTTGCTTGTTTTGAACTTCAAAATGCAGGATATTGCAGGTATACATTTAAATATTGATGTCAATAAATGCCTTCGTATACTTTACCTGGACAAGATAAATTCATTGGCAGGTAAGTTATCTACCTAGATGTCTCTGGCCTTGCTTTGTACCTTTTTTGAAAACTCAAGTCATGTGACATTTGATGTTTAAATTGTAGAGCATTGTATTATACATGTGGCATTGTGACAGCAAATGTTAAGATAAATGAAGATATCATTTTTAAGCTATGTTTCATTCATATAATTAACATGTGCCTGTGGTTCAAGGCAAATGCTTGCTTATTTATTTTAATAGGTGTACTATCAAATAATAAGGCATCTTGTCTGTTTACCGAGTGAATTGGGACTGTAATCACCATTCCTTGTTAATAGCTCATAGTACTCTGATAATTCTTAGGGCTAGTTTGGTTTGCGGGATTCGGTGGGATTTGGAATTGGATTTCATCCCAATCCTGTGTTTGGTTTAAAGGAAAACCCTGAATTGAAATTCCAAAACTTCAATGAATCCCACAAACATTGGATTTAGAAATCCCATGGGGGTAGTTGGTATTTCATGGGAGTTCATAAGATATTTTTCTAATAAATGTTTTAAAATATGTTAAAAAAGTTCGTTTTGTAATAATCAGTTAATAAAAGATAATTTAATTATTTTGCTAGGTTGGTGTATGAAGCACTGTTCAGTTAGAAACTTGTACAATAAATTGTGTAAATGGGAAACTTATTTACAGAAAAATCCACATTTTTTTTCTCATTGCAAGTATTTCTGATGATTTAGTGCAGTGGCTTGAAACTAGAAGCAAAGCATTTGAACCAACTTATCTATATACAATGGAAAAGGTAATTCCTTTTGGTTGTTGTAATTCTATCGTTTCTTACTGCATATACTTCATGAGTCATAAGATGAGTGCCTAGGGAAGTGGAGGATTGCTGATTTTTCTGATTTAAGTTCAAATGGAACCGATTCTATTTTTACATATTTGAATTGCTTTATTGATGTTCCAGTTTCCCAAAAAAGGCAAGACATTTGTCATCCTTTCTGTTCAAATGGAAGATGCATTTGTATTTTCTAATTGTAAAAACAGGACATTTCCCACTTAGATTCAGTACCCAATCCTCCTCCCATGTCCCTCTTCCATGGCAGGTTTAGAAACAAAGTTATTAGGAAATTTTCATGCAATATGAAGTCTTGAAGCTTGTTTTTGTAGGGTTACTTTCTGCTACCCGAAAAAGCCAAATCGCAACATAACATCCAAACTGTCAACATTAGCATTTCAGCACGTGACTCCTGCTTTGGGAACAGGTTTTGGTCATCTCTAAGTTTCTCTTTAACTCATTTATCGTGGCATAACGCAATTTCTAGAAATTGGTTTACTGTTTATACCTGTTTGGATGTTAGCTTAATTTTTTTTTCTTTTATCATATCCAATGAAGACGTCAATCAAGAAAATTTTGGTTCCTTATTCTGATGATACACTGAAATTTAATAAAAAAATTAATGCATTATTAATTGTTATTTACATATCCTGCATTCTCCAGGTGGCAGCAGCTTCTGATCAATAGACTTGTAGGATATGATACTATTTTGATGAACAGCTTATTGAATTCTCCAGGTCAAGGTATAGAGTTTTTTTTGCATTGGACTAATAAGGGGCGTCTGGTTCACATAATGTTTTCTGAAGGAATGGAATCTGTCAAAGGAATTTGACTTTGAAGGAATTGGAATAGAATTTGACCGTGTGTTTGGTTGGCATGAATTGGAATTGAATCGGTCAAATGATTTTGAATCTACCTATTTGGTTGGTAAGAGTGCAGCTTCGGAATTCAAATTAAAAAAAGATAAATGACCAAAATACCCCTTTTATAACGGTGGTGGTGGTCGGCGGTGGTTCAAATGGAGGTCATATGGGTCTAGGTAAATCAAGTAGGGAAGATGGGGATAATTTTGTATTTTTGAGAAAATTGGATGTAATGTAATTGAATTCCTTCTCAATTGTGATAGCAATTCAATTCCATTCCATAGGCAAACCAAACGACTGAATGGAATTCATCATTCCAATTCCTTCAGATTTCATCGGAATCCTGCAAACCAAACGCCCCATAAGTTATGTTACATGCATTAGGTAGAAGTAGTATGATATTTTGAGTTCTTAATCACTGTCCTCCTATTTTTTAGAATATGTTTGAAATCTGATGCAGGCTACTTGTATAACTACCAGACAAAAGAATTCTACAATCTTACATATGCGCATGAGCAACCAGAAGGGTCAGCAAGATTTGGAGGTCTGCCACTTTTGTCCTTTATATACTTATGTTAATGATTTTGAGCCAGATGTGAAGTGAGTACTTGAGTGCCGATTACCTTTTAGAATATTTTCTCCACTTTTAGAATAGGGTAAATTACATATTTGGTCCCTATGGTTTACACTTTATTGCACTTTTGTTGCCTATTTTGAAATAATTATGGAAAAGGTCCCTGTGGTTTACACTATATTGCATTGTTGGTCCCTATGGTTTACAATAAATTGCGCTGTTGGTCCCTATTTTGTGCAATATAGCGTAAACAACAGGGACCAACAGTGCAATATAGTGTAAACAACAGGGACCCAACAGTGCAATATAATATTAACCACAGGGACCTTTTCTATAATTATCTCAAAATAGGGACCAACAGTGCAATAAAATGTAAACCACAGGGACCAAATATGCAATTCACCCTTTAGAATATTAAATTGTATCGTAGAAACCTACTTATGATTTGGCTGTATACCCTGCAGATTACTTTGCTACGAAATGTGGTGTGCTTATGATGTCTCTTTTCGTCTTCTTCACCACGACAATGTCGGTCTCATTTACATTGAGAGAGACACAGACTCGTATGCTGAAGTTCACAGGTTTGTTCGGTCATATTCAGTTACAGATTTGAGCCACTTAAGGGTCTATTCGTTAGCAGCTTAATGGGACTCATAGCGTATTCGGTCAGCTATACATGATTGTTTGGTAGTGGCTTAATGATATAGAAAGTGGTTTGTTCAGTAAGCTTTTAGGAGGGAGCTTTATGCAGAAAGCCCAAGTTTTGTCCAAACTTGTCTCTCCAAAAAAAAAAAAAAAAAAAAACGCTCCTTCCATGTATGAGAAAACCCTCTCAAACAAAAAGTTTTTCCAATCTATACAGCCAGATTAATCCATACAGAGGCAACTTCATCTATACAAGACTTAATGGAAAACCAACCAAACACCCCCTAAGTAACTCGTTTATGTTTTTCTCTACTTATAGTGCAGCTCCAGCACCATGCCCGGCATCGTCTTCCAACCTTTCAGTTGATATTTGTACACGTAATTGAGTCTCTTGTTTTTGTCCCGGTAAGTGTATACTATCTTATTTCATGTCTTTAACTTTAATAAGCTGTTTTGTTACTATCTTCATATCTATATGAAGATCTAATTTAACATTTGTGTCTGCAGATAATGATAGGGATCCTGTTTTTTCTTTTTGAGTTTTACGATGACCAGCTTTTAGCTTTCATGGTGTTGATTCTTGTCTGGCTTTGTGAACTCTTCACTCTTATCAGGCTCTCTCTCTCTCTCTCTCTCTCTCTCTCTCTCTCTCACACACACACACACACACACACACACACACACACAACACACACAAGGACACAAGTTTTCCTTGGTAGTGTTGGTTAGTTCCCTGCTTTTCAAATGTGAGGTCTCATATTCAAGTCCTGTTAGAGTCATTTTCCTAGTTTTTAGCTTTCAATATCAGATTTATTAGGTTTCTAAAAAAAATCAATAACAGGACTCAAACACGAGACCTTACGTTTGAAGAGCAAGGAACCAACCACCGGACCGATAATGACTTGTGAAAAATATCTTTATATTTGTTTCTTATAGTCAAATGGTGCCACTGTTTGAAAAAAATCTCAGGGTCCGCCCTGGTGCCACCCAACTACTTATCGTTAATGAACTGGGGATAACATCATTTGTTAAATCAAGATTTCAATCTATATTGTTACATATCATAATTGTTGTTTTGCTTAATATTTGCTTGCAGTGTGCGTACACCAATATCAATGAAGTTCTTTCCACGCTTCTTTTTGCTATATTTTCTGGTTTTCCATATCTATTTCTTCTCATACACCCATGGTTCGCTCCTCTCTCACTTATAATACTCAATTTTTATGCTTTAAACTTATATTATATGTAGCAACATGGTAGAATGAATTTTTCAGGATTTTCTTATCTGGCTCTCTCGACAACCGCTGCATTTATGCAACACCTCATCCTCTACTTTTGGAACCGATTTGAGGTGAGTACATTTTTAAATGATTTTAATAAATCATATGTCGAATTTAATGCAATAACCATTGTGAGTATATGAGAGTCTGTATAGAGATGGAACTATGGGTTGTTTACCAATTTTTTTACTGGCGCTTACCTGCATCTGGCAAGAGATGCACCTCATTTACCTTATTGTGTAACATTCTTGGCCATGAAAATTGATTGTTGGTAAGCATCTGAAACTAGGTAAGCGCTTACCGATTAGGAACCATTTCCCACACTTACCTTTTACCAAAGAGTTGTGTGAGAACAGGGGTTGAGGTGAACTAGTGTTGATCTAATGGTCCGAATTAAGTCCCAAAATAACCCATGAATTCGCTTAGATGGGTATTTTCAGTTGATCTTCAGCTAGGATTTGATCCAATGGTGGAGATCCCTTCTTACCCTTTTCATGATAGTTACCATTCTTACGGCAAGCTCTCAAAGAGTATATCTTTTTTTGGGAAAAGGTTCATCTAGGCTTTGCTTAGACTACATCCTTGGCAATTTGGTAACTAAGTTATGGCCGCTTGAGACTAAGGGCCGTTTACTTGATGCTTACCCGGTAAGTGCTTACCGGGTCAATTTACCCTACGGGACGAACATAAAAATGAGTAGAATCTTACCGGTAAGAGCGATAACATGAAATTGTAAGAGTATAGCATGAACCTGGAGTCTTACCCGGTAAGTGAGATCGACAACTCTTACCCAGTAAGAGCTTACAGGGTAAATTGTTGCGTACGATACGTTTTGAGAGGCTAAATATTGTCCGATATGGTAGTGATAGTGCTCAATTTTATCCGGTAAGCACTTACCGGGTAAGTGTTCAAGTAAACGGCCCCTAAGCCTGGCCACAGAATTTTAGCTTCTGCACTCGAACCGGGGTCGATGGGATATTCCACCATACGCCCCAGGCCTTTTTGCCAATACACCACCACCCTTGTGATTAAAAAAAGAGTATATGTTATTTATTATTAAATACAATTTTGATGTCTCCTTTAGTCCTTAGCGTTAGCGATAGAGGACATGTCTATATACATCCCATTCCAAACCTTATTTCCATGTGGGATATATCGGGTTCGTTTAGTTTGATTTTACCCTTAATCATGGAGGGAGCAATGAATTTCTCCATCTCATAATCATGGTAGAATTGGAAAAAGAAACGTGTACTTCTGAAAGTGGACAATTATTTTAGGACAAATTGAAATAGGAAGATGGACAATTATTTTCAGATGGAGGTAGTATTATCGTTTCTTTTATGTTTTCTATTTCGGTTAATACTTCACAGGTTCCAGCTCTGCAAAGATTTATGCAAAACCGCCGCTCGCAATTTCAGCAACAACCCGACTTCCATATCACTTCCTCCACCATTCTTGCCTCGACACTTCATATCACCCGATTAAACCCCTCGAGAAACTTGGCAGGCCCCGCTATCAATACGACAAATCCAACTTCCGGACTAAGAGGTGGTCAACCCCCGACCCAAACAAACGGAATGCCCGAAAACCCGGAAAACGAGAACATGAATAGAGTCGGTAACCTTCAAGCAGCGGTGCAACCCGATAGCGGTGGCGGCAACCCAGGGGCGATGAACTCATTCAGCTCGTTGTTGCTATGGATCTTGGGGGGAGCATCGTCTGAAGGTCTCAACTCGTTTCTTTCGATGTTTAGAGACGTAAGAGCAAGGTGGCGGGCAAGCGTATGCAGAATCCCCACGGCAAGAAAACCGATCGACACAGACTTCGCAATGATTCAAAAGGTATTTGAAATGGAGAAATGTTTGATTATATGCAAAAATGTGTATAATGATATATAATGATACATGCATAAATATAAAAAAAAAAGGCATTGTCAATAGTTTGTATACTATGAGATAGATGTAGTTTGTTGATGAGGCTGATATCATATAAAATTTGTGGTAGAGTGGTATCGAGTATCTATGATTCGTGATTCGTACTCATTACAACCGGTGTAGATAAGTATAAATCATATGACAACTAGGACTAGTCAGTAACCGACACAACTAGGAACTAGTTAGCATCGTTAGTTTCGAATTTGCCGTATTTTTGTTTTTTTGGGTCAGGTTTAAGGGAAAACTTAAAAAAAACGAAAACTGAGGAACACCCTCGTAGCCCTTCATCTGGACAGGAAACGCTTGTGCATAGAAGTAATTTGTAATATGTGCATATGCACATAAAACTAAAAACAAAACGACTTAATTTACTCATATGCACAAGTGCATGTGGTCCAGATGAAGAGCTACGACGGTGTTCCTCAATTTTTCGTTTTTTAAGGTTTTCCCTTGAACCTCCTCGTTCTTAATACCTGGTTGGAATGGATTATATGGCGTAACATATGAGGTCGTCTATTTTTTGTGAGACCCACGTGGAGCCCTTGGGTTGGTTTTTTTATAATCTTTTCGAACCTTCATGTGAAAACCACAACGAACCTTAAGAGCTTGTTTGATGAAAAGTGGTTGGTCTCATGTAATTTCAACTTGTGACGTAGAATAGGTTGGAAGCGGTTATAGTACGTAATTGGTTACATTAGAGAACGAGGGGTTGTTTACCAAAAATAGTAAGTGTTGATTGGGTAAGGCTATCAGTAGCGCAGCCACCGAGCCCCCAAGCCCACTCTGCTATATCAGCTTTACCATAAAGCCACTATAAGCTCCCATAAGCCGACTTTGTCAAGTACCACAACCCACCAAACCGAATGCCTAATACAAATATATTTTAAATAAAAAAAGAAGAGAGAGCGGAATGTAGAGAGAGATAGAGAGAAAGGAGTAAGAGAAACAGAGAGCATGAGCAACAACTCCATCGGTTTGTGGAAGCCGACACCCCCAACCCGTGCCGAGCCCGCTGTGGTCGTACCCCAGCCTACTCGAGCCTGGCGAGGTAAACCGCTAGAGCCCAGCACGGCGTTACGCAAGGCCTAAGAGGTCTAATTGAGATAAAAGATCTAATTCAAGTAAAGATTAACCGAAAATTATCGTTTACCTTGTCTTGTGTAAGTGGTAACCGAGTGTAAATTATGATTATGCCCTTTTGATTAAAGTGATTGTTGAATGTTGATCACATATTATAGTTTACAAATGTTTTATTAAAGAGAATTCTTATTAGAGTTCACTTTGTTGTTTGTAAAGAATGTTATGATATTTTATCTTGCCATAGTTATAATAGTAGGCCAAAGTTATTATGCAACCCACTAAAAGGTTACAACCCGTACAACCTTCATCTAAATCATTCGTTTAGCCCATTTATATAGATTCTCATCGATTCTCTAGATGTATTTTCATGATTTCATCAAATTTCAGCAACAAATATTGATGCACATGACGAATTATGAGATGCATCACATGAAAGTGATACTTTCATGATGCATTCATGATGTAATATGCATTTAATGAAAATGGTATGCATTGTAGGTATTATTATTGCATGAAATTACTAATCATTGATGAATTGAGTAATTAATCATAAATAATGGGCTAAAATAAATGGTTTATATGAAGGTTGTACGGGTTGTACCTTTAGTGGGTTGCATAATAAACTAACCTATAGTAGTATTAAGTTAAAGAAGAGGAAAAGAAATGCAATAGAAAGAGACAATATAATACTGTTAATGGTTTTCATATGTTAAAATTTTAACTAAACTAAAAAATGTACTTGTACAGTTATACTAATGGGCGATTGTTCATCGGATAACCTATCCCGGTTTCTTAACTAATTTCTAACCGAAAACGTAACAGTTACAGAGCAATTTAACCGGTCTTCAAACCCTGATCACTTTTTTGTTTTCTTTAACTGAAAATATTGGGTTTGCATCTATCGTAACCGTTGATCATGAAACCGTCTTTTTCTGTTTATTGGAATCAAAAATGTAATTGCTTAAAAAGTCTTCTTCATATAATCCATCTCATTCACATACACGATTTCTTTCGAAAATTACACAAGGAACACTTCATTCTACCTTTTAACGCTTTCGCCCACATCTTTCTCGAAGTCCACATCGATACGCTCCCTGCTATCGAATATGAAGTCAACGATCGATGAAGATATCAACAAGATGTTCCTCAAGTAAAAGAGCAAGTGGGTTACATCTCTAACAGTCTAAAGATCAAACGAACCTAGTATATCCCACATAGAGGCAAAGTCTCTAGACCATTACATTCTCTCTCATGTACATGTAACAAACATGACTTAAAATTCAGTGTCGAAGCAAGCTACCATGATTTTCGAGACCATAGCCCGAGCAAAAGGAATATAGCTCATGCTATACCTGTTTCATCAAATGGGAAAGAAAAATAAAGGAACTCATTAGATGCCCACCAAAGAGTGTGTCTATCGACATAATCGAAAAGTAATCAGTTCCATTTGCTCCATGGCAAGGAACCTCAAATATCCATGGTACTCACCTACCGAAGACCATCTATGTCGTTCTGTTGAGTCTTAATATTATCAAGTGTCAAGGACCCATATGAATTTTACTGTTTGTGAACACCTATATGACGATTAAGTTAATTAGGTAAGCGCTTACCGGTTTTATTTGCATTATGGTCCTTACCTATGGGGCATGGAATCTACCTAGAATCTTACCCGGTAAGAGGCATACACAAGGATCAAGCATCTTATCCAGTAAATGAGGGAAAAAACTCTTACCCGTAAGCGCTTACCGGGGTATAATATGCTTGCTAATAATCAATTTGCCTTCTGTCTTATTTAATCTTGATTTTGATATTAAAAAAATCTTTCCAAATTCTAAACCAACCATAAACCAAATTTTCAGAAAATCAGATTGTAAAATTGTTACACCAGTGACAGGAATCAAATCTATGACATACCAAATAAGAGCACCAAACTCTAAGACGATGGCCACCAGTGTCAATAGCTTGTTATGAACCTGCTTGTTGCCATCAACGGAAGATGGAATGAGAGAGGAGTCGCTTTTAAAGCAAAAAAAAGATTGTTAGTAAAAAGGGAGGCTGACTTACATAGAGAGCGCATAGCAAAGCAAGTAAAATGCTTGCAATATATAAGGCAGTTGCATAAATTCGTACAGGATCAAGCATCATATTCACTTGCCGCTTAGGGCCTATCAAGAATCCTGTGCTGCCATACAAAAAAATCTTAGCATATATAAACATATACATGTACAGACATTTAAGATGAAACAGACGAGGATTATCATGCATTTGTATTTAGTTCAATTAAAAGATGGCATGAAAGTCATTTAAATATAACGCAAATTATTTCAAGACAAACCTCCCAAGTGAAAGCAAATTTCCAAAGGTGAATGCTATGCCAAACTTGATTGGATTGAAGAAAACTAGCATTGACTGCAAAGAATAAAATTTATCATGCAAGTTAGCCAGAGTCTTTTATGACATAAATCGGATTTTACTCCAGATTACATATAATTCCAAGAAAGGCATCTTTACAGATAATAAAGAGTTCTTTCTTACAAGACAACCAATTCAAAGTTATAAGCATTAAGTTTAATAATACTAAAATAAGAAGATCATCTAGAAAGCAATCGAACTTCAAAGCTATAGCGTTAAAAAGAGATAAAAGTTATCCAGGTCCTATTTGATTTTAGAGCAAGATTAGATCACATATATTAGGAGAAATATGATTATTGTGATGAAATTTATCAACTAGAAGACACAATAAATATCATGAGAAATGAGAAATGAGAAAAACAAGTTGCTGGGTAGGCTTAACAATCTAAGTAAGCATTTTAGCTTGTTGACTAATGAGAATAAAAAAAGTATCAATGTATCAAAGTAAAAGGGTTCAAAGATAACATGTTTCGGGTGGGGCTAATGGCTAATTAAAGAAGTATGGAGATATGTAGGAGATATGTATAAGAATGTATTCCCTATGGGATGTAGTTGAAGTATCATGTTTCAGCAAACAAAACCATATTCATAAAATGCACAACAAAAACTTAGTGGTCAACATGGAAGAGGAGGAAGTAGAAATAAGACACAACGAGGGCAAGATAATTCATGTATTATACGAAACATGAAATAATAAACCTAGTTAAATATTCCTAGACCTACTCATGTCAACGAACAACCACAAAAATAATCCAAGACCTGCTTACTCCTAGATGAGTGAGAGACAAGAATTGCTTTACCCATTTCATTTGTACAACCAAACATAAAGCAACAAAAATGACAAATGTCAAGAGTCAAAATGATGATATACACACACATGTGTGTAACCTATGGGGCAACTATTAACTGTCAAGCTCTAGGGTCCAAGCTATACAATATCAAGGTTCTAAAGAAATACATAATCTCATCTAGTTGCAGGGGCCAAATTTCCAAGGATCAAAACAAATGTTCATCAAATTATATGAACATCAGTTGCTTGTTTACTTTACCAATCCAACCTTAAGTCCTTGGAAATACATGAAACCAGAAATAGAGAAATTATAGTGAAGCTGTTGGAGATGCTCTAGATGGCGTTGAGTTGATCATAACATATATCATGCCAGTTACAATCCAAAGCAGAGTGAAATAGATGAGAGGATAAGAAGAAACCATTTTATTTCACAGCAGAAATTTAAATATAGAATTCAAAAGAGAAAAGGCCTGCTGATACCGTAATAATTATGTAACATTGGCTTCAAACTTACCATAAGAGTACAGGTCAAACCAGCAACCAAGCATATGGCGAAACCATATAGTCTCTGTTCAAAAAGAGAGAGATAGAAAGCAAAAGTCAATATCTAAGAAACATGGGTGTATTAGGTGGTGCAATTCAAAAGGTTATGGTACACATTATACAAGGTATAACTAAAAGACAACCTACTAAAAATGTAACATATATTAGACGGAAAACAAGCTGCAGGTTTCATTTACATACATTTTGACTGAACTGTCCCAGCAAAAAAGGGTCAGTCTTAAAACAATTTATCCAATTCACCAGAATCTAAGAAAACCACATACAAGATTTGCACATTTGCAACATATGTAATAACCCAACAAGTTAATCGTAGGCAAGTTACTAATTTTTTGTCCAATACCCATTTTGAAGGACCCACTGTCCAAAATCAAATAAGTAGTTGAAACATACAAGTATCTTAGTAGTAACTCACATCTCTGCAAACGGGTTCTGAAATGATAATTGCCTTGATATCAAAAAGGCAAATAACTGTGGCACCAAGCTCAACCAACTACAGGATCCTAGATGCTCCGCTGCTAGTATCAAAGTGTCGAAATCTCACCATTGTGCATTTGACACCCCTCACCCCTGACTCCATCACAGCCCTGGCCAGGGTGCAGGCACACACATATGCACATAGTTTTATCCCACACAAGGCTACTCTTTACTCCCTTGTTATTGCAACAAGGACTAATACCTCTATTCTATTAGGCCTAGCAATTTCCATGTTATTGGCAATGTCAGCCAAACATGAATGGTAAAAAAGCCCATAATGTTAAGGTACCTACCTTGAGCTTGATAGAAGCTGAATCCTTCTTGATCCAAGTTACACACCCTCTCATTCTCCGAATGGAGGACTATAAAATGTGGATGTCACTTGAGTGTCTTGACATTCCATCTCTTTCCTAGCAAGCACAAGGTCTATGTCTATCTAACTAGAGTTTTTACCATTTGTGTATGTTATTAGGTGAGACTTGTTTCCTAAAGTGTTTAGAACCAACAAAGCACAAAAATTTAGAGTTCTCCTCTCCTTGGTTCTTATCTTCATGCCTCAAACCTCCATTATTCTTTCTATATGACCAGGGTTCAACACTCTGCAATCATCTTGGAATTACAGCAGAAATTTGCAGTTCCTTCAAGTGAATGTTCAAGTGTTCAACCTTAAAGATCTTGCATACTCATCTATTCAACCTAAGAACATTAAGCTACAACCATCCAAACCTATGTAAAGAGTACAACTGTCTGCCATAACTCTATAGAAATGTCAAACCTAGAGTATTCCTGTTCTAAAAACATTTAGATTCCATAAATCTACATTTTCACAGATCTACATAAATACTAACATTTTCACAGATCCAAACTACTTCATGTACCATTTTCCGATCTTAGATTCCCAATTTTGATTCCTACGAACCTCTAATTTCAGAAATTGGAAATGCAAATGCATAGGAAACGAAGAATCGTTCGTCAATCTAAGTAGGTAGGAAGGAAACAAATACTTCTAAATTTCAGATCTTGGAAAGAAAAGAAAGTGAACCTGTTTGGTTGTCAAAGTACAGTTACGATTGAAGTCATCCATGAATGCAAAAGAAGATTCCTCATCGACTCGTTGTGGATCTTCTTCCACCTCGATTCCTACGAGCATTCTGACCTTCTCCATAGCCTGGCTCATCTTCTCCATCTTGATTTTGATTTTGATTTTGCCCTAATCTCACTCAGCTGCTACTTCCGTTTGGTGGTATTTGCAATTTGCAACCAACAAGAAGAAAGAGGTGGTTTAAGCGTCCATTGTTGCTTCCCCTTTACTTGAATGCAATACCTTCTAATGGCAAAAGGGGAAATTAACATAGCATAGTGCATATACATGTTATAAAGTTTGTTTTAGTTGTTTTATTATTGGACAAAACATTGATACCGGCAACCTTGATCTGTCTGTCAGGATCTAAGATCTCACTTTCTCTCAAATAACACAACTCAGATAGCTAACAATCACAACTTGTATAAAGTAAATCTCAATACAGAATGAAAGACAATGGAAAGAACAAAAACTTTTTGTGTATTGATTACAAATCAAAAGCCTCAATCTGACGTCCACAAGAGAATCATCAGACATGCAAAACTTCTCTAATGCAGGGATTAACAAACCTTGAGGCTAAGAATTCTATAAACAATAAAGATCAAAAGTTATATCAACTATACGTATCTACTCAGGCTATATACTACTAAGAATTACAGATAAGTGTAAATCAAAACAGAATCAATTCAAACTCAATCATTATCTGCAATCTCAACATTATCTTCAATCCTTAGCTTGAGCCTGAAGTAATCTTTTCAATCTCGATCATTATCCATTCCAAAAACAGCTTATCTTCTTCAGCAGTACTTTGAGTTATAAGCAGTAGAGTTAAAGACTTAGCAGTAGTTTCACCAACCTGCTGCTAGTTTAATTCAGCAGTAGTTTGACTCTGCTGCTTAAACCCAACAATCTCCCCCTAACTTAACTTCTTCTAAGGAGTTAAGTTTTGGATTTGATTGAGTACTTTTCTCACCAGATCAGCTCCCATCTCAGAACTTCTGCTGCAGCTCAATCCTTTCTCGATCATCTTTTGGAGCTTCACCAAACTGTGATTATAATCACCTTCCACCAAACAATACTCACAGTTTGATCCATCACAAACTACAGCATACACTCCACAGCTTTCATACAACACCCATTGGTTAACATTTTCCACATCTTGAACAATTAAGCCTTGCACCCTGTTCACATCAAACAACATGCATAGCCACTCAAGGGCTTTCTTGATCTTGTCAACCATAGCATCCTCTACCTCCTCTTCATTCAACACTTCTCCATACACAGCCATTCCATGCTCAAATATTTCTTTCAAATTTTCTCTTGAGCAATGTTCCAACAGATCAGAGAAAGTTTTCCAGAAATCTTTATATCCTCCCTGTCTGTTCAACTTGTAATACAGCCTATTACTTTGGCTTATTACCTCCCAGTTTTCTACCTTCCCAAAAGGATTGTATGCTTCCTCTTCTTGTACAGCTTCACCAGTAATCCTTCTCTTCATTTCTTTCACCCTGGCCACATATTGCTTTTCCAGTTCATTCAACTTCAAATGCTTGTTGTTTTTCTTCAAAATTCCTTCTATTCTCAAGAGATTCAAATTGTACTCTCTTTCAAATAAATGGAATTCATCACTTCCATCTGAAAAGTCTGAGCATGACCACTTCAGACTTTGTATACACCTTCCACAGAATTATCCCCAGTGCCCTTTGATTCATGTAAGATGGAGAATACGTACGATCCAAGCTCTCCATTATCATCTTGATTGTGGTGTTCAGCTTTTGCATGCTCCTTCCAAAGAAATCTGCACCATATAACTCCAGTCCAACCTTGTTGAAATCATCTAAATCCTTTCTTGTACAACCAGAGATGAATTTGTCAAGATTAAAATACACATTTTCCTTGCCATTCTTCCTAATCACCTTCAGATCATCCTTCTGACCTGCTTTGACAGTCGTCCAATGAATGATTGTGTCATCAGCCTCTTCAACTATCTTTCTCTTCTTTGCTACTGGAGTCTTCTTGGCAATAGACTTCTTCCTCTTAATGGAAGACAGTTTTTCGTTCATCTCTGCATCCTCCTTTTCATCCTGATCCAACATCTCTTGGATCTTAGCTGCAGACAATTGTGCATTGATCTCTTCAGGAATTCTTTGAGCTGCTTTCTTCTTTGGCTCTTCAATCAAGATTCCTTTTCCCTTTGAATCAGCTGAAGCTATATTCTGCTGCTGAGGTTGTGATGTTTGTACTGCTGATGAGCTCACAACCTTCCTTGCATCAGCCATGAATCCTCTGTTTGGTAAACCAACAAGCAGTACTTCCACAGCTTCTTTCTCCTTCTCAAGTCTCTTTTCAGACTCAGCATCTTCTTTAGCACTCTGCTGCTCATTTACTTTCTCAATTTGCACTTCCTCCTGCTGTGCACACTGCTGTTGTGCATCCTGCTGCTGTTGATCCTGCTGCTGTTGATTAGGTTGAGAACTCTCCCCCTTAGCCTGTGAGCTCTCCCCCTTTGAGAAAGTAAAGTGAGTAGCTGGAAAGGGATTTCTTTTCTTCTGAGCAATAAAGGAATACAACATTCTTCTGAGGATGGAAAGTTGCATGTTTTGAGACATAATTCTGGAAGCTTGAATGGCCAATCTATTATCATGCTCCTGCAGCAGAGTATCACCAGCCTGCATCAGTCTCTGCTGCACTTTGACAACCTTTTGCAGCTCAGCAATCTTGGAAGCTTGAGATTTAGCCAAATTCAAGGCCTCAGTACAATCAGCCGCTATTTTGCCCATGGCTACCATCAATTCATCAGAAGTATATCTATCCTCACCATGTTCAGAGGTGTTACCCGCCCTAGATGGATCTTTGGAAAAGTTAGTAGAGGTCCTTTGCCTAGCAGAGGCACCAGCTACCCCCATGGTTTCTTGGCACCCGGGTCCTCTAGATGATTGCTCATCTTGAGTTGCCATGGAGAAGGTCTTATTGATATTCAACCTGTCCTGCTCAGCACCTTGTACATGAGCAGTAGGTTGAGCCTTGCAATCCACATGCCCTACCTCCTCCTTAGAGGGCACCTTCTGTGAGTTGGGAGAAACTCTGGGGGACTCCCTTTGAGGGATATCCATTGGAGAGTGCTCCAATGAAGGGCTTAAAGGCTCAGGGATAGAGGGCATTGAGGAGGAAGGAACTCCTGAATGCCTAGTAACATCTTTTGTAAGTGAGGGGGTGGGGGTTGATGAAGAAGGAATCTGAGGGGAATGTGAAGTGGAAGATGTGGGTAGAATCTCAGGGGGTGTGCTTGATTGATTTGGCTGCAAGCCTGAGTTCTCATCTTGTGGGTGGGTTACCCTCCTCATTGTAGAGAACAAGGGGGTAACAGATCCAGAAAATCCTTTATTTGTTTTTCTTAGGAAAGCAAACATCTTAGGGGAAGGATCAGCCCCCTTATAGATATCTAAAGGAATGGCCAACCCTGGTAATTCAGCATTAATGAAAACCTGAATGAACCTAGGGTACAAAAACAGTTTCTTTAACGTTTTGGGAAGAGGAGCTTTGATATGTGCCACAATGTCATCAAAAATCATTTTGGAAAAGTTAAAGCGTTGGTTGTTTGCTAGGCAGATCAATGCATATGCAATGGTACTGCTAAACTCATTCCAACTTGTGGACTTCTTTGAAATAGAGTGAATGAGAGTATGAACCAAAAACTTCCATTGGGGTGAAAATTTTGACTTATCCAACTTTAAATTTCCAATGGTGCCTTCATACCCCATCCTCTGAAGGTTTTCAAAAAGATCAGATGTAGAAAAAGAAGTGATACCATTCAGATCATCCAAATGAAGATGAGCCCTAATCTTGGCTTCTGTGAGGAGTAATCGACGACCTCCAACTTTACTCAAGACGGTTGGAACTCCATTTAGCTCTTCAGAGGTGGCATTTGTCCAGAACTGTTGCATATGACCCTTATAGATCTTAGGGTTGATGGTAATAGCAGTAGCAATATGAGAAGAAGTCACAAAATCAATGATTTCATGGAAATCTTCATTGCCGTTGTCCTTTGTTAGATACGCCACTCGATTGTGCTCCTCTACAAAGTAATAATTTGCCATGAGTAAGCCGATTGATTGAATAAGGAGATAGCAGTTAGGGTTTGAAAGCACAGAGAAGAAGAAGAGGATTGAAAGGCCGTTGAATGAAATGGCGGTTCATCTGGTCCTTTTATACAACGGTTAGAAGCAGTAGGTTCAACGCGTGTCCAGCAGTAGAGACAAGCCCAGCAGTAGAGTTACTAAAAGCAGTAGTCTCTATGCTGTGAGCAACAGAGTCACTGTTTCTCAAACAAAGCAGTAGGTTAATGAAATACAAGAATAAAAGATTACATATAAGATAGTCTGAAGTAACAAGAGATATTATTCAGGATTAATCATTCCCACATTGGTGATTAGAAAGATAAATCTTCCTATATCAAAGGATTTTGTGAACAAATCAGCAAGCTGATAATCAGTGTGAACCTTTAATACCTGAATTAATTTCTTCTCATTACAATCTCTAATGAAATGAAACCTAATCTCAATATGTTTTGTTTTTGAATGCTTAACTGGGTTATTCACAATACTTATTGCACTACTATTATCAATGTAAATAGGAGTGTTAAGAAAGGTCAAACCATAGTCCAGCATTTGATTCTGTATCCACAAAACCTGTGAGCAGCAGCTAGCAGCTGCAATATACTCTGCTTCAGCAGTAGAAGTAGAAACAGATGTTTGTTTCTTACACTGCCAAGATACCAATCTTGAGCCTAGGAATTGACATCCTCCAGTTGTGGATTTTCTGTCCATGTTGGCACCTCCATAGTCACTATCTGTATAAGCAATCAAATCAAATGGTGAGTCATGAGGATACCACAGTCCAAATTTAGAATGTCCCTTTAGGTATCTAAAGATCCTTTTTACTGCTTGTAAGTGAGAATCCTTAGGCTGCACTTGAAACCTTGCACATACACACACAGCAAACATTATATCAGGTCTAGAAGCAGTTAAATACATTAAAGAACCTATCATTGACCTATAATGATGCACATCAACTTCCTGTCCTTCTGGATCCACAGTAAGGTGTTTATGTGTCTCCATAGGTGTGCTTGCTGGTTTGACATCTGAAAATCCAAATTTGTGCAAAATGTCCTTCACATATTTGGATTGATGTATGAAGATGCCATCCTCCTTTTGTGCAACTTGTAGTCCAAGAAAGAAAGTTAATTCTCCCATGGCACTCATTTTGAACTTTTTATGCATAAGGTCTTCAAATTCCTTGCACATGCTTGACTTAGTAGATCCAAAAATGATGTCATCTACATAAATCTGAACCAATAAAATCTCCTGCTTCTCTCTCTTGATGAACAGAGTTTTGTCAATGACTCCTCTGGTAAAATCATTTTCCAATAGGTATGTTGACAAGGTGTCATACCATGCCCTTGGAGCCTGATGTAAACCATAGAGTGCCTTGTTGAGTTTGTATACTCTGTCAGGATATCTTGGGTCTTCAAATCCTGGTGGTTGGCATACATAAACTTCCTCTTCTATCTTTCCATACAGTGTAACGCCCCGTTTTCTTATACCAAAGTTTTACCAATGCTTGATTAAGTATCTAACTTGTTTAGTGGAAATTGTAGAGTGGAGGGACTAGAGTGTCATTCTGAGAAGTCAAGGGTTTGAGTAGAGGCCTATGTAAAAAGGAAAACCCTCATTCCCTTGTCAGTTTCTAGGGATACGTACGTATTGAGAGAGGAGGCGATTTGGGAGATTGAGCCAGGGATCAATCGAAGACTTGTGGAGCAATTGTGGTGAAATTCCCAACCAAGGTATGAAATCCATGTCTTTTGTTAGTCCCTTGGATGCAAAGAACAAGTAGGATTAAGGGTTAGGGTTTGGGATGTGAGTCTATGATCTTAAGATCATCAATTGCATGTAATTGGAAGGATTTGAGTCAAAGTAATCGCATGTAAGTACTAGGGATCGACCCTAGTTGTTGTAGAAAGTCATTGTGTTGATAATTTGGTAAAGTTGAGGCCTTGGCATAAGATTTCGAGGCTGGTCGCAATTTTTGGCCGAAATTGGAAATCCCGCGACCTAGCCCCGCGACCTGAGGTCGCGGGGTCAAGTCGCGCAAGTCTCTGGAGAATTTTGAATTTTTGGTTTTTAGCTTTTCGAAGATTGGGTTATGGGATCATGTTAGGGATGTTTAGAAAGGATGAGGCCTAAAGTTTTGGGTCAAATGGACTAGCCTAGCTATGTCTAAGATTAGCTTTTCGGTACGGATGTCATGTGGTCATGAAAGCTATGTTTTGACATGTAAATTGTACTTAATTGTCTAGGTAACTTGTCTTGAACATCGTGCTAGCTCGTGTAAGCTATTGAACGGCTGAAAGGTGAGTACTTTATCTATGCCTACATGGTGGTACTTATGTGATAGACCTGCATGCGTGATTATATGTTATCGGATTATGCTATTGCCTGGTTGGTACTAGTTACCACTAGGAAATTGGTTCCTTCGGGAATAAAGGATTATGTTATGGATTAAGCGGCCTGGTACCAGTGTCAATGGATCAAGTTACATGTTATGTGATTGCCATGTGTTTCGGTTATGTATGTATTGTCATGTTAGTGTAGATATGTGCTCACTAAGCGAAAGCTTACCCGTGGTTGTTTTCCCCTTTTAGTGGCAGGTACTACTTCCGGTAGCAAGGGTAAAGCTCCCGCTTGATGATCCGGTTAGCCGCAGCTCAGTCGGTCACTTAGTCATGGAGATTTGGGATTTATGAACTGGATTTTATTTTTATGAACATGAGTTGGATGCTTTTCTTTGAAACCTTAAACTGAATCATGTTTGTGTTGTTTCGCTAGACTCATACTTTGGGTTATATAGTCTAAAACCTGGAGTGTTTCTTTTGAATGGAATTTCTCTTATGAAAGTTTTGAACAAGCTTCCGCCTTATTTTATGGGTTTCACTTAAAATGGTTGTTATAAGAATTCGAGGCTTTACAATTGGTATCAGAGCCCTGGTTTAAGGGATTCAGGCATTCACGGGTAGTGAGTGTTTGAACTTAAACCAAGTGTTCTTGTTTTCTAAACTAAGAATTTTCGAAATGTCGGAATTTGGATAAGAAAAGAGTATGAGACTGAGCTGCAGACCGGGACATCAACGTGGGGTGAGCACACTATACTTGTTAAGAAAGGCATGTTATTCTTATATCCTGTTTGTGATTTGCATGTAATGATATGATATGGCAAGAGCATGCATAATATTATGTGGTGTCGGTGCATGTTAATGAGTTATGTATTTATATGAAAATAGGATGAGCATGCATGTTAGTTGAGTAGAATGACGTGACTTAATTGATATGCTATATGTTGTGACAACCGAGTTAGGAATTGAGAGCTCAGTGATAATGTTGAGCCTAGACATGTAGGGTGCATTTATAATGATATAAGGGCCCATATCATTACAAATGCATTGTGCATGTTGGGACTTGGCAGGGTTGCGAAAGAACTCATGAACTAAACAAGGTTGTAGGGAGTATGGGTAGAAGCATGAAAGGACAATTTATTGTTTAGGGAATGTCTAGTAACATGTGGATAGGATACTGTCAAGGGTTGGGTGGATGGCTTAACTCTTGGGTGAGAGAGAGAAAGAGGGGTTATGTAACCAAGTATATGTTTAGTGTATCAGTATGGTGAGTAAGAAGCAAAAGGGGAAGAAAACTGTGAACACTGATGAGATGGACGTGGAGCATCTAAGAGAGATTATCAGCGCTGAAGTAGCGCAAGTGATGCAGAATACCCTTCCGGGGTTGTTTGAGCAAATGAAGGACGAGTTAGCCAAAACGGTTAACAGTCAGGTGGAGGCGGCAATGGCTAGCAGGCCTAGTGGTTCGGGTAGCTCTCAGACTAGCAAAGTGACGAGCTACAAGGACTTCACAGCATGTCAGCCGCCATTTTTCCAGGGACAGAAGGACCCAGTGGCGAGCACTCGTTGGATTACGGAGATCGAGGGTGCCTTCCTTACTAGTTCTTGTGCTGCGGAGGTTAAGGTGAGGTATGCCTCGAATCTTCTGAGAGGTCCTGCTAAGGACTGGTGGAACATCTTATCGCAGACTAAGGGCCCAGAGCAGATCGAGGCGATGACTTGGGAGCAGTTTAAGGAACTGTTCAAGGAACAGTATGTACCTCAAGTTGAGGTGGAGCGGCTTACGGGAGAGTTTCTGGGTATGGAGCAGACGACCGAATCAGTGAATGAAATCACTGATAAGTTTTTGGAGAAGTCACTTTTCTGCCGTGACTATGTGGCCAACGAACCTATGAAGATGTATCGGTATGCGCAGATTCTGAAGCCGGAGATAAGAGAATTTGTGGTCATGTCGGACTGCAAGACTTTCCACGAGATGCATGCTAAAGCACGAGCTAGGGAGCTCGAGTTAGAGAGGCAGGGGAAGCGGAAGAAAATGGAGGCAACGCAGGTTCAGACACGGGCACAGACTCAGGCTCAGACTCAGTCAGCAAAGAGGTTCAAGCCGACGGTGCCTAGGGTTGAGGTTAAGAAGGAGTTTCCCAGCTGCCCTAAGTGCGGGAAACACCATCTGGGAGAGTGCAGATATGGGACCGGGACCTGCTATAAATGCGGGAAACCAGGTCATTCGAGCAGGGAGTGCAAGTCGACGGCAAAGTTATGCTTCCGATGTTATCAGCCGGGCCACTTCATTAGCGAGTGCCCGATGACTTCAGGTTCCACGCAGACTACGGGAACAGCACCGGTTAAGGCGGCAGAGACTGGAGCTAGCAAGAAGCCAGAGATACCCAAGAGCCGCGCTAGAGTTTTTCATTTGACGGCCGAGGAGGCCAAGGAGGAGCCAGACGTTGTGACAGGTACCTTTCTTGTCAACTCCTTACCTGCTTTGGTATTGTTTGACTCGGGTGCCAGTAAATCTTTTGTATCTTCATCTTTTTGTAAGGGTTTCACGAATGTAATGGGTAGATTAGATAAACCTTTAAAGGTAGAGATAGCGGCCGAAGAGTACCGGTTATGTAGTGATGTGTACAGGGATGTTGTAATAGAGTTAGAAGGGGTAGAGTTTAAAATTGATCTCATCCCCATACCTATGAGGGAGATCAATGTAGTGGTCGGGGTAGATTGGTTGAGTCGAAATGGGGGACATATCGACTGTGAGTTTGAGCGGGTGGTGATTCGAAACCCAAGTGGGGGAGAATTGACCATCTTGAGCGAGAAACGGAGGAGGCCGCCGAAGTTGTGCACTCTAGCTAAGGCTAGGAAGCATGTTCTCCACGGTGGACAGAGCTTCTTGGCGTACGTGGTCGACAGTCAAGCAGAAACGAGGAAGAAGACAGTCGCTGAGGTGCCTGTGGTTAGCGAGTATTCGGATGTCTTCCCGGATGACTTGCCTGGCATCCCTCCCGAGAGACAGGTGGAATTCCGGATCGACTTGGTCCCGGGGGCGGCACCGGTAGCAAAGGCTCCGTACCGGCTAGCACCTCCGGAGATGCAAGAGCTCTCGAAGCAGTTGGAAGAGTTGTTGGATAAGGGGTTCATACGCCCGAGCACCTCACCTTGGGGAGCCCCTATCCTGTTTGTGAAGAAGAAGGATGGGTCGATGCGGATGTGTATCGACTATCGGGAGTTGAACAAGCTCACGGTAAAGAACAGATACCCACTGCCGAGGATCGACGATCTCTTCGATCAGCTTCAGGGAGCCGCGTGGTTCTCGAAGATAGATCTTCGCTCCGGGTACCATCAGTTGAAAGTAAGGGAGGAAGACATTCATAAGACGGCTTTTCGGACGAGGTACGGGCATTTCGAATTCATCGTGATGCCCTTCGGATTGACGAACGCACCAGCGGCGTTCATGGACTTGATGAACAGGGTATGCAGGCCGATGTTGGATAGATCGGTAATCGTTTTTATAGACGATATACTGATCTACTCCAAGTCGAAGGAGGAGCATGTGGAGCATTTGCGGGAGGTGTTAGAAGTTTTGCGTAAGGAGAGACTATACGCAAAATTCTCTAAGTGTGACTTCTGGTTGCAAGAGGTCCAATTTCTCGGGCATCTTGTAAACCGAGAAGGCATAAAGGTAGATCCAGCAAAGATAGAGACAGTGATGAACTGGGAGACACCGAAGACTCCCACGGAGATTAGGAGCTTTCTTGGGTTGGCCGGATATTACCGCCGGTTTATCCAAGATTTCTCCAAGATAGCAGTTCCTTTGACGAGGTTGACGCGGAAGAATGAGCCGTTTGTGTGGGGCGAAGAGCAAGAGGCAGCATTTGATGCGTTGAGGAGGAAGTTATGCGAGGCTCCGGTCCTGACGTTACCGGAGGGAGTGGAGGACTTGACAGTCTACTGTGATGCCTCATATCACGGGCTAGGCTGCGTCCTTATGCAGAGGGGGCGGGTGATTGCCTATGCGTCTCGTCAGTTAAAGACGCATGAGGTAAACTACCCAACCCATGATCTAGAGTTAGCCGCAGTGGTGTTCGCGCTCAAGCTGTGGCGGCACTACTTGTATGGGGTTCGCTGTACCATTTATACGGATCACAAAAGCCTCCGCTACTTCATGGACCAGCAGAATCTCAATATGAGACAGCGGAGATGGTTAGAGGTGATAAAGGATTACGACTGCGAGATCCTCTATCACCCGGGGAAGGCGAACGTGGTAGCGGACGCCTTGAGTCGGAAAGGGAGTATCCTACTCCTTCGGGTACCGTGTATGAGGATGACCGTAACGACGTCCTTGATAGAGTTGATTCGACAGTCGCAAGTGGAAGCTGTAAGGGAAGGTAATCATAAGAGAGAACGGATCAAGGGACAAGTGGATCAGTTGATAGCGAACAGCCGGGGACTGTTGACCCGATACGGTCGGGTATGGGTTCCAATCTCGTGTGAGGCGAGACAGACTCTTTTGGACGAGGCCCATAAGTCGAAGTTCTCAATCCATCCCGGTGCAACTAAAATGTATCGTGACTTGAGGACCGACTATTGGTGGCCGGGCATGAAGAGAGATGTGGCGAGGTACGTAGAGAAGTGCTTGACTTGTCTAAGAGTCAAGGCGGAGCATCAGAGACCACACGGGAAACTCCAACCTTTGGAGATACCCGAGTGGAAATGGGAGCATGTGACGATGGATCTGGTTACTGGATTGCCGAGGACAGTGAGGAGACATGATGCCATCTGGGTGGTTGTGGACAGACTGACGAAGAGTGCCCATTTCATAGCGATCAAGGAGGCTTCATCTTCGGAGGAATTAGCGGACATTTATGTCCGAGAGATAGTAGCAAGGCACGGAGTACCTGTGACGGTGATCTCTGACCGAGATGTACGATTCACATCCCGGTTTTGGAGCAGATTTCATGACGACTTGGGTACGAGACTTCAGTTCAGCACGGCTTTTCATCCACAGACGGATGGTCAAAGCGAAAGGACCATTCAGACTCTTGAGGATATGCTACGGGCTTGTGTGCTCGATTTCGGAGGGAGTTGGGACTCTCATCTTCCTTTGGTAGAGTTCTCATACAATAATAGCTTCCACGCTAGTATTGGTATGCCTCCTTACGAGATGCTCTACGGGAGACGGTGTAGGACTCCCGTGTGTTGGGGAGAGGTCGGGCAGAGAGAGCTCGGGAGTACCGAAATTGTGCAGAAAACGACCGAGGGTATTCAGTTGATTCGGGATAGGCTGAGGGCAGCTCAGAGTCGTCAAAAGAGCTATGCGGATAAGAGGCGATCAAACTTAGAGTTTAATGTGGGCGATAAAGTACTTTTGAAGGTATCGCCTTGGAAAGGGGTGATACGCTTCCGAAAGCGAGGCAAGCTAGGTCCGAGATTCATTGGACCATTCGAGATAGTGGCACGTGTGGGAAAGGTTGCGTATCGGCTTGAGTTACCGCCAGAGCTCAGTCAGATACATAACACTTTCCATGTTTCGCAGCTTCGGAAGTGCCTAGCGGACGAGTCAGCTCACGTACCAATCGACGACATTCAGGTAGACGAACGACTGAACTATGTGGAGAAACCAGTTGCAGTCTTGGAGCGAAAGACCAAGACTTTGAGGAACAAGGAGGTTGGAATAGTCAAGGTCCAATGGGAGCATCGCAAAGGCTCGGAGTGGACTTGGGAACCGGAGGACGAGATGAGGAGGGACTACCCTGAGTTGTTCCAAGATTAAGCGATTTCGGGGACGAAATCCTGGTAAGTGGGGGAGAGTTGTAACGCCCCGTTTTCTTATACCAAAGTTTTACCAATGCTTGATTAAGTATCTAACTTGTTTAGTGGAAATTGTAGAGTGGAGGGACTAGAGTGTCATTCTGAGAAGTCAAGGGTTTGAGTAGAGGCCTATGTAAAAAGGAAAACCCTCATTCCCTTGTCAGTTTCTAGGGATACGTACGTATTGAGAGAGGAGGCGATTTGGGAGATTGAGCCAGGGATCAATCGAAGACTTGTGGAGCAATTGTGGTGAAATTCCCAACCAAGGTATGAAATCCATGTCTTTTGTTAGTCCCTTGGATGCAAAGAACAAGTAGGATTAAGGGTTAGGGTTTGGGATGTGAGTCTATGATCTTAAGATCATCAATTGCATGTAATTGGAAGGATTTGAGTCAAAGTAATTGCATGTAAGTACTAGGGATCGACCCTAGTTGTTGTAGAAAGTCATTGTGTTGATAATTTGGTAAAGTTGAGGCCTTGGCATAAGATTTCGAGGCTGGTCGCAATTTTTGGCCGAAATTGGAAATCCCGCGACCTAGCCCCGCGACCTGAGGTCGCGGGGTCAAGTCGCGCAAGTCTCTGGAGAATTTTGAATTTTTGGTTTTTAGCTTTTCGAAGATTGGGTTATGGGATCATGTTAGGGATGTTTAGAAAGGATGAGGCCTAAAGTTTTGGGTCAAATGGACTAGCCTAGCTATGTCTAAGATTAGCTTTTCGGTACGGATGTCATGTGGTCATGAAAGCTATGTTTTGACATGTAAATTGTACTTAATTGTCTAGGTAACTTGTCTTGAACATCGTGCTAGCTCGTGTAAGCTATTGAACGGCTGAAAGGTGAGTACTTTATCTATGCCTACATGGTGGTACTTATGTGATAGACCTGCATGCGTGATTATATGTTATCGGATTATGCTATTGCCTGGTTGGTACTAGTTACCACTAGGAAATTGGTTCCTTCGGGAATAAAGGATTATGTTATGGATTAAGCGGCCTGGTACCAGTGTCAATGGATCAAGTTACATGTTATGTGATTGCCATGTGTTTCGGTTATGTATGTATTGTCATGTTAGTGTAGATATGTGCTCACTAAGCGAAAGCTTACCCGTGGTTGTTTTCCCCTTTTAGTGGCAGGTACTACTTCCGGTAGCAAGGGTAAAGCTCCCGCTTGATGATCCGGTTAGCCGCAGCTCAGTCGGTCACTTAGTCATGGAGATTTGGGATTTATGAACTGGATTTTATTTTTATGAACATGAGTTGGATGCTTTTCTTTGAAACCTTAAACTGAATCATGTTTGTGTTGTTTCGCTAGACTCATACTTTGGGTTATATAGTCTAAAACCTGGAGTGTTTCTTTTGAATGGAATTTCTCTTATGAAAGTTTTGAACAAGCTTCCGCCTTATTTTATGGGTTTCACTTAAAATGGTTGTTATAAGAATTCGAGGCTTTACATACAGAAAAGCACTTTTTACATCCATTTGATACACCTTGAAGTTTTTGAATGAAGCATATGCTAGAAATAGCCTTATTGCTTCAATTCTTGCAACTGGAGCAAAAACTTCATCATAATCAATGCCTTCTTCTTGTGTATAGCCTTGTGCCACCAATCTAGCTTTGTTTTTGATGACTATCCCTCTTTCATCTTTCTTATTTCTGAAGATCCATTTGGTTCCAATTGCCCTGTGACCACTGGGCAGATCCACCAAATCCCATACATGTTGAAGAACAAATTGCAACAATTCTTCCTGCATTGCCTCTATCCAGCTCGGATCTTTCATTGCATCATGAGCTTTCTTTGGTTCCTCCTGTGACAGAAAACAAGAAATTAGACTTAAATGAGAACTTGAGGGTGCTGCTTGCTTACTCTTGTGTCTAGTAAGCATTGGAGACTCCACATCTCCAATCACCAGTGTAGTGGGATGGTTCTTTTGAGTTCTAGTCTGATAGGGTGCTTCTTCCTGTAATGAATCACTCAAGTTTGTGTCTGCTTGTTCAGGAGTAGATTCATCTTCTTGGGATGACTGAGGTTGAGACAAAGTCTCAACTGTCTGATCACCTGCCTGGGGTGTGATATCACCTTCTCCTTGATCATCTTTTCCTTGATCAACATTTGTGCAAAACTCAGCAGGGTCAATGGTTGGAATGGGAAACATCACAAATTGAGGCTGTACCTCTGATACCTGTTGTGTACTAGGTCCTGTGTAGTCCTGCTCACTAGTTTTAAAAGAGTTAGTGAAGGAATCAATATCAAACAACCAATTAGGACCAGTACCTTGAGCATTTGGAGTGTGTTCATTACACTCCACATTTTCACTCTCCTCAATGATTCTGGTAACAGAATTAAAAACTCTGTAACCTTTGCACTGAGTTGCATAACCAACTAGAAATCCTTCTTCTGATTTGCTGTCAAACTTACCTAATTGAGATTTGGTATTGAGAATAGTACAAGGGCATCCAAAAGGTTTGAAAAATCCAATAAATGGTTTCTTCTTTTTGAAAATCTCATAAGGTGTTTTCCCTTGTGACTTGACAACCAGAGTTCTATTTTGCACATAGCAAGCAGTGTTCACAGCCTCTGCCCAAAAAGTGATTGGTAATTTTGAATCAGCCAATAGAGATCTGGCAGCCTCAATTAGAGTCCTGTTCCTCCTTTCAGCAACACCATTGTGTTGAGGAGTCCTAGGAGCACTATATTGCTTCTCAATACCTTTCTCATCACAAAAAGAGTTTATATCAGAATTCTTGAATTCTGTACCATTATCAGATCTGATGACTTTGACTTTCAGATTAGACTGGTTTTCTACTCTAGTGACAAAAGATTTGATCAGTCCACTTGTCTCATCTTTTGTTTTTAGAAAGTAAACCCAGGTAAATCTGGAGAAGTCATCAACAATAACAAGGCAATAGGATTTCTTTCCAATGCTCATCACATTGGTTGGTCCAAAAAGATCCATATGAATCAACTGAAGAGGTGAAGATATGCTGTTTACTTCCTTAGACTTATGAGAAGATTTGTGTTGTTTTCCCTTGAGACATGCAACACAATTGTCATTACAGAGAAATTCCTTTCTAGGTAAACCTCTAACAAGATTATTTTTGACTAGTTTGTCCATAACATTACCCTCAATGGTTATGGGGCATACCTAACTCATTCTGCGGTTATGGCTATGGAAAACTCCAGGTTTGAACTGAGGACCATTTGATTTTTGACAAATATTCCCCTCGCTCATTACCAAGTGAGTTATGGGTCATTGGCGATTTTAGTTCTTATTTAATATAACAAAATTTTGTTTCCATTCTTTGTCTTATTCAATGTAACAAATATTCAAAAATTCTGGTTTTATACATTTTTTGCATGTATTTTGTAAGTTTGTTTGTCTCCAAAAACAGGCTAAACAGTTATCGAAAACATGATTGTGATAAAAATGATACTGAAGTATTATTTCAAACGGGTGTATAGATACAAAACTTATGAACCTCGTATCTTTTATAGAAAATAAACACTGCTAGAACTACCTCAGGATGAAGTTATCGAGTATAAGCTCCAAAATTTATGAAAAGGAGAGAAAAAGTTAGATATCTGGGAACGTAAACTAGTAAAGACCCTTGTGATGATGGATGGTTTGAAAATTTTCAAATAAAACTAGAATAAATGTTTTTTTGTTATTGTGGGCTACAACAATAGGAACAAAGGTGAACATCAGTGATCCACATCCTTAAGCTGATTCTATTGACCATGGTGGTTTTCGCCTCTCAAGCAAGCGTTGTAGGCATTTCTAGATTGCCTAAAGGAGGCATCTATCGTTGCAAATATGAGTTTGAAACAAAATGAATTGGAGGATATTTATAACTTTTACAAGGATGACATAGTATGTGTCAATCCCCCTACTCTCTTTTGCCGGTAATTTCACTTAAGCATCTATAATTTTGTCTTTTTTAGAGATTGACTTGTTGGCATCATGTCATGGACAATCCTCCTTTCTTTGATGTTGTGGATGAAGTTAAAGGGCAAAAGATTTTGTATGTGAAACTGAGAAAACGGGCACAAATGGCTTTCGAAGGTTGTATCGATTTAGGTATCTTCCACTCATCTTATCCTCATAAATCCAAAAAAACGATGGTTTAAAGAGCCCTTATAAAGTAAGGAATATATACATGTGAATTTGGTTTGTGACTAGCTGATGTGGAATCCAACGTCCCTTTTGAACAAAGTCAAGGCTAGATTGAACATTGAGTGTCCAGTATACGTGCCCATAATGATTCTAAATGCTAGTTCTCATACAATTTAATAATATGTGAAACCGACCATGATTCACTCTCTAAAAGCACTATTATCTACATATATGCATGCATGTGAGTAGGTCTATGACTAGATGAAAACTAGTTTTATGGGTGGAGAAGGACAAAGCTAGGTTGGTCGACAAATTTATTTTGAAAAAAATAACCAGCCTATGAATGGTTGGAACAATTAATTATATGCAATTATTACAATTTTATTCAATTTGAAAAACTGTAGAAACTTATTGTTACTATGTATGCTATATACAATATACATATAAAAAAGATAGGCACCATACTCTAAAAGGTTTTTATGAAAAAGGTAAATTAACACATGCATATTGCTCAAAAAAGAGAACAAGATATATATTAATATACATGCATATATATAATTAATTTACTACACACAATTGCCAAATCCACACTATATATTTGTATACATATAAATCCCAATCCGATATATCGAACCTCATAAAAAGCTAGCTATCTTTTGCAAGTATCCAACACAACGTTAAAATCAGTTATTTTTGCGGCAGTTTTGACGAACTTGTCCAGTCTCTTTAACGTCAAGCAACCCCATCTTGACCATGGCTCGTTGGAAATCAAAGAAGAACATGGCTTGATTCATAGCGTAGCCGTTGACAATGGGCCTAGTCCTCGGGTCTGCCATCAAGGTTTGGTCCGATGACAGGACTCCTGCTTGCCTCTGAAGAGCATTATAGTAATTGTTATCAAACATGTTTCTCGTCATGTCAAAGGTTGCTCTGCGTCGTCGCCTGCGTTACACGTTCTCGCAAGTGTTTTCACGAACTGAGCGTCAATGCTGGGGTCCACGTCGTTTTTTGAATCAAAGTTTTTCAAACGGTTCTTGAATGATGAGCATCGAGCCACTCCTAGCGTATGGCCACCTATATGACCAAGATTAGTCAGTTTTAGCTATTAAATCTTTTAACTTGATGGTATTTAAATAATTATCTCAAAATATATATACTCCGTTTATGTATTTGTTATACTTTTTAATTAATATACTAATAATTTTAACCTTAATAATAGAGTGAGCAATGAATTCTGCATCTCAGAGTTAAAAATAAAATTAAAAGGCAGACATTTAACTTTAAAAAATATACTGTTATTTTAAAACAAAGTAAAATAGACGTCAATGTTACAATAATTTACCAGAAAGAGCAACCATTTCTTGAGTAGTAAAACCATGTTGTCCAAACATTTTAATGAGTTCACTAGTGTTGAAAGTTGGTGGAGGCAGGTTCCTTGTGTCTTCTATCTTGGATCTTGTCCCATCTTTTCGTCCTTTAGGTATGTCGTATACCGGACCCCCAGCCTACACGATGATTGCATATAAAATTTTGTCATGATTATATAAATGACAGATACCAAATAAAACGAAATGTTGATAAAAAGAATATGTCATTACAAAGAAAATTGCGTCACGGGCAGCCATTGCTACAATATCGGCACAAGATACAACGCCTGGGCATTGGTTTTCCAGTTGTTTCTTGGCGTCGTCAATGATCTCGTATCCCCTCAAGCTCAAATTTGCAGGTGAATCTTTCTCCGCCGTATTATCACTCGTAGAATCGAGCAAAACCGAAGCATCACAACCCTGCACGTAAAACACATTTTTAATGATCTGTAAAACATGAGTGAGTTAGGGATGGACCCAAAATTCTTTTAAATGCCGTGGCATCATTTGCTTATAAGAAACAAGTATGGGGATGTTTTTTACAAAATCATTATTATTAGTATGTTGGTTAGTTCATTGTTGTTCATAGTAAGGTCTTCTGTTCAAGTTTTCTAATGCAACTTTTTTTTCTAAAACATAATAAATATGCAATTAAAAGCTACAAACTAATTGAGGACATGACACTTTCAAAGAAGAAAAGCTTTGCAAATCAACTCTATCAAGGAAAACTAGTGTCCTTACTGTTGTTTTCAAAATATATATGGTTACACACTTTTCACAACCTTATAGTTTTTTGCACTACAATGGAGGAACGAAATGATGGCACGTGTCACCACAAAAAAACCATGGTCGTTCCCTTGAGTGACTCGAGTTGAGTCAACTTGGCCGAGTCAACACGGTGGACAAAAAAAGTACCTGAATGAAGCAATCATGAAAATGCATCCTGATAAGGCCAGCGGCAAGAGTCGGATCAGATCTCAAAGCCGAGTTAACTGAGTTCTTCACAATGAACTCGGCCATGGGGCAATTCATTATGTAGTAGTTCATGTTGAGCCCATTGCAACATCTCAACATGGCCACCATCACCATCATTATGATCGCCATCATCGTCGTCATAATGGTCTATAGACGAAACAACTCTTTTCTTGACGGAAATTGAAGACGTTAAAACGGAAAAAACCGTAGCTAAAAAGTTAATTAATTGGTAAGGGAATAGGGAGTAATGCAAGATTGAGAAGAAACTAAGAAGCAAGCTGGCTATGAGTTAAGTTGTGATGGATTCAATTGTGATGAAGAAGCCTTACTCATTGCATGTCTATATATACACAAACCATTGTGTCACATCATCAATCATTTTTATATTTTAGAAAAACTACTGTAAACAATAATGATGCTTTTGTGGGGAATGCTAGATATATTTATTTTTATTTAAAATTAGATTAAATTATGTATTGAGAATGTAACAGTCTAACAGATAGATCTTCATATTAATGTAACTATGTACGTACTTCCAATAAGAATATATATATATATATATATAGAGAGAGAGAGAGAGAGGAAAGTTCAAATGTGAACCACTTTTTGGTTGTGAACGTGAGGACAACCGAGAGCGCAACATGTGGCGGCTTTGAGTGTGGTCCCCCTCTTTAATTCAATGCCCTCCAATGAATCGCGCCTAGTCATCCGCCGTGGACATGACGTGGCGCCTAGTCATCCGCCGTGGACATGACGTGGCGCCTAGTCATCCGCCACGTGTCGCGCTCTCGGTTGTCCTCACGTTCACAACCAAAAAGTGGTTCACATTTGAACCCACCCCTATATATATATATATATATATATATATAATTAAATGAAGAGGGACAATCAGATGAGCACCATCTATATCTTGCACACCTATAGAACCAATCTAGACCATTCATTTGATTTCAATAATTATCCATATTAAATTAGTTATAAGGTCATTTAAGTAATTTCGCAATTATAAGGTCATTTAATATATATTTTTTTAGTAAATTTTAAATTGGTAACCGAAATCAGTTTGTAATCATTCCAAAACTTTTAATTTGAATTTAAAATATTTAGAGGATAATTTATTTAAATTTAAGATCATTAATTATATCCTTTCCTTTTTTTTGCATTCTAATCTTGTTAATTATACTCATTTTTTTTTAGCTTTTGCAGGTATGTGCATAAATTAATTTATGCACGTTTTGATTCAGATTTTTACCAATAATCAAACATTCATATGCATCTTACCCATATGCATATGAGTATATGCAATGCTTTTTCAAAATATTCATATGCAATACTTTTCAAAAAATGCTTTTTACATTCAGGAGTGCAGCAAATATGCATAAGTGCAAAAACTGAAATTCTGCATATGAATTTACCACCATATACTGCACACACATCCAATACCCCATTTTCCTCCACATATGCAGAGTAGTGATAATTTTGAGCAAGATTTTAGGAGTTTCAGGTACTAATTTAGGCGACTTATACTTTCTGCAATTCAAATGCGATAAAATGGGGAAGACATTGACTTTCCTTTGTTTACTCCTATTAACAATTTGACGAAACTACCCCTGCACGTGTACAACGTATTTAATCCAACAGCCTTATCTTTTATTAAATTGCACATTGGTCCCTTTTAATATAAACCATTAGATTAATTTTTTAATGGCTAAGATTGGTTCTATAGGTGTGCAAGATATAGGTGGTGCTCATTTGATGCTCCCCTTAAATGAAAATACGTATATTTTAGAAAAGTGGGTATTTTTAAATTGATCATATGAACTCAAAACTTGCTTCACTTGTACGTTAGGACATAATGGAGTCTCATGTGCGTATATAGTATATACACATACATTATACATACATACATACAATTCAATCTAATTTAATTTAATTGGATTTAATTTGAAATAAATAGATGGGTATTAAATGAGGTAAGAGGTGGATGAGTGTTGTGTTTAGTTTAATTTATATGGTTGTCAAAATAATATTATTATATCTATTACAGTTGATTAAAATATAATTAAGAAAAAATTGCATGGTGGTTAGACACGTACCAAAACCCACTTAATTATTGTAAGTTATTATTATTATATATATTACCATTTCCATGCATATATCTTTTCTAGTGGAAACACATATTTTGATTGCACTATCGGTTGTTGTTAAATAAACTGCGTTTTTTTAATATTAAATTAGAGTCAATTGTAAATTAAAAATATTAAAGACAATAATTTGGTGTCTGAGTATGCAATTGATTATAGGTTTATTTTTATCAACAAAAGAAGTTTGTTTAAAACAATCTTAACTATTAAATCATTCATTAATTAAGAAACCGACAACTTTAAATCTGATTAAGTTCAATTTTAAAGTTCTCAAAATATGTTAATTTCTAAATATTAAGATTGTTAGGTTCAAATACATATGCCAACAAAAATGATTAATTTTCTTTTTAGAAATAGTATAGACATCTAGTCAGAACTAGTTAGACTGTAAAATATGGTTTACTTTTTAAGAGGTCTAAATTCTAAAGTCTAATTTTACATTTAAAAAATTAAGAGGTCGATGATGTACCTTTTAAAATTTCAGAAGATAGTATTTAAATTCCCATATTTTATCAAACAAACAAACAACCGTTAAGTGTTAATATTTAAATTCCCATTTTAGTGATATGATATGTGTAGTTGGGTCATATTATTTTCACAAAACCTATAGTGTTATCATCCTTTAACCATGATAAATGAATATATTATATGTATGGCTATAATCTAGAGATTAACTGCAAAAAGGTGTTGCAATAGAAAATGAATATGTAAAAGAAAGAAAGGTTTGACTTTTCTATCGACAAGGATTAAACAAGTAATTATCTTTTAATTAAAAAGTCCTAATTATCACTTTCTATCTTTAATATATATAATTATTATGAAATAAATTGCTTAAAATTATAGCTTTATTACTTATCACAACATAAATGGGTTGGGTGCTTGTAAGAATTACACTGAGAAAAGTAAGAATAAATCTTCACTTTTTTGGATCAATGTTAACGAAGATCAACATTAATGAAATATAAAGTTCTCTTCTAAAATGTTATTCATGGATGTGTAGGAGATTAAAAAGCAACCAAAGGTCTAAATCCTTCTTATTCCTCTTACCTTAATTTTTTTTCCTCACACGATCCTTCATCACACACACACACATATAAATGAAGGATCATGTGATAATTGTAGTAAAGATATTATGGAACTGTGACAAATTACACTTTCTACACAAGAGGAGTCAACTTGAGAGCATGAGGAGTACTCAGTTCTTGGGCTGATCGAGTCATGGACTGCCCCCCACCCCTTCCAACCCAGTCAAAGATAGTGGTTGGGCTCTAGGTCCAGCATAAGCTGGGCCAGGACAGCAACGAATACGTAAATTGCACGTGGATACCCGATACCACCAA
This sequence comes from Centaurea solstitialis, assembly GCA_030169165.1. NCBI lineage: Eukaryota > Viridiplantae > Streptophyta > Magnoliopsida > Asterales > Asteraceae > Centaurea > Centaurea solstitialis. The sequence goes on from CM058047.1 coordinate 458,690, forward strand.
GGAGGTGTGTGCATGTGTTCACGATAGTCGTTTATTGGTTCGATATCGCTATGTCTTTAAAAAAAGAGGTGGATTATCACCCCCAACAACGGCCATTTTGACTTATCTTAGCTAGTTTAAATATTAGCAAAATGCTTAGTGTAGGTTTGGAGCAGCCACTAACTTGAGTTACTTGGCCGCCAATGTGATACGAGTGGACATTTAATTTCAGTTCTCCACCATCAAATATTAAGATATCATATAAATTGAAAATATTTAAATTGCATCAAACACGTGGTATTCTATTATACATATTTTAAAAGTTTTATTAATGTTAAAAGAAACCCCATTAAACAAATGTTGTTGAAATAATGTCATTCAAAGCAATGTTGCAACCGGTTTTGCTAATTTCTTTAAAAAGATTCGTCTTTAAGATGGATTAAAGGTTTATAAGATTGCAGTTTGATTTGGAAAATAAATCAGTATAGTTTGATTTAAGAAAAAGGCAATTTATAGAAATTACATTTTTTTTCAAATGAAATCAACATTGATATTAAAAATAAATATATGTTGTCTTAAAAATAAAATAAACAACAATTTTATGAAGAATTCACATCGGGAAGTAAAATAAATCATGAATAAAATAATAATAATAATAATAAAAAGTGGGAGAAAATTAACAAAAAAGTTGTCTTGCTATAGTGATAGTTATGCGTATAATTGTACAAGAGGTTATGAGTTTAATCTTTCTAGCTATAGTTTTTGTTGTTAATATTTCAAAAATAGTATTATAGTGCCTAAGTTGATGTTTATGCCAACCTTGGAGCATAAAATTAAAAAATAAAGAGTAAATTACAGATTTGGTCTATGTGGTTATATGAGAATTATGAATTGAGACCCTATACGAAATAATTACATGTATAATCATTATGGTTTCGCCAACTGGTTTGTAGTCTAATGGCATTTGGATTAGTGTTAAGGTGTCCCCTTCCCTTGTGGTTGTGGATTTAAGTCCCGTCGTGGACAGTGATGTTGATTTAGGACTAGGTTAGTTGGGTGTTTGTGTATCTGCCGTTCAAAATCATTATGGTTTCATTTTTATTATGTATAGTCCCTTCATGCCAGGGTCACTTGGTAATTTTACCTTTGGATAATAATTTCTTTTAATTGTACAGTTTAGAAAGCCATTGTACAAGTCTCCAAACATTTGGAAGGGAAAGACGAACAACTAAACAAATACTTTTATTGTATCAGTGTATCACCCAATAATGAAATCATGTTAAATCTCTATATTCGTATACACACATATATGATATAAATGCTATATACACTTATGGATTAGTATATCTAATTATACAAAAATATACAACTATTTACATCTCGTTAATCCATATTTGTTGTATAGAGTTAGTTTGTAGTATTGTGGTTTATTGACATTAGTTTGAGACCGTAAATCACTAGTTGAATATGATATTGAAACCGTGACAGACCCTATAAAAACTTATGTGAATCAGCTTGAAACAATCCGTTTAAAAGGTACACCATCCACCTCTTATTTTTTAGATGTGAAATCAGACTTCAAACTTCATACATCTTAAAAAAACAGACGACACCTTAAAGTAAGAAACAGAAAAGGGACCGACCACTTACCTATATAGCCATTAACCGTTATTGCGCAACTTCAAATGCAAACTTGAACTTGTTTTGCGTATAGACATGAATTTCATCTAGCTTATGGAGCCACACATTTTGCCATTCGGGTCCCGTTCTCTTTTTTGTTTTTGTTTCCAGACTTGTGAACCTGTAAATTTGTTTTCTGAAAATATATTCTTTAAAATAAGAATTGAAACAAACACGTTTATTATGCAATTTATCTTGTTTGGTATGAAATAATAGTTCTTCTCATCTTTTTAACTACGAGTAATTTATTGCTTGTAAATTATCAGCAGTGCTCGGGTCATGACTTTCTTGTTTCTTGTTGTTTTTGTTCTCGGATGATCATCTTTGGGGTATGTTGTTTTGGTGTTTTTGGTTTCGTTTTTTGCGTTTGTACTGCTCTTTGGTTTGGCTATAAAATTTGCTTGCTGCTTCAAAATAAAATTTGATTTTGGCAAATACATATACATTTTTAGACATTTTATTTACTAATGGACAAGAATAAAAATTTGATTTGGACTCAAATATGTAATTTATATAGAAATAAATGTTGACTTTGTTGTCCATCAAAGAGAAGTCAAAAGAACACCAAGTGGAGAGGTGCATGCTCATACAATGTGTTATGTGAGCTGGTTCCCCCATTTTTCTTTCACCTAATTTTTTATTTTTAAAATATATTTTTGCATCATCTATTAGCTAACATATTGTTAATAAATCTATTAAATATATACTTTTCTTAATTTCATTTTATTATTTTCCTTTTAACAGTTTTCTTTGGACAAAAACAAATAAAATATTTTCGTTAAACTTCTACATTGTCTTACAAAATTTGTATAATATCAAAACCTTTTCAATTACAAACTAATTTGTCTAAATTAATTAGTATAATTGAATCAAAAAACAATATAATATTAATAACAATATTAACTTAAAAGATAACAAATAAATAAAAAAAATGAAGTGGTAGTCACACGGGGTGTGCATAGACACAATCACTCACTATCATCCAAATTTGTGGTGAGTGGTACCATCTTTTGTTCTCCCACTTCTTCTATTGCTTTGTTTTGTTTTTTATTTATAAAAACAAGTTTTATAATTTGTTTCAGTTTCATCTTAGAAATAATTGTTTAACTATATGTTTTACGTGTATAAATTGTGTTACAAATAAAATCATTATATGTATAATGCTTGCTTTTTTTTTTTAACAAAACCATATCATAATTATAGATAATGCTTTTATAATCGGTGTATGTATCTCTTTGTTTTTTACAGATTAGATCGTTATCTTTTTAGACCGAATTATATTTCTTTTATCATGAAACAAGTGAATTTGATTTATACTTAAATACTAGACAGTAGCGGATCTAGAAATTTTTTTTAGTGGAGGCACCATTATGGTAGTTAACAAGTTCACAAAGTTGTTTGACAAGTTTTGAGCCTAATTCCACTCTGTCGAATAATTTTAAAATTTTTTTGATTGATTTCAAGGGATTTCTAAGTTTTTTAGTTGATTTTAGGAAACTTTTTGGTTTTTTTGGTTGATTTTGAGAGAGTTTTTTGGTTGATTTAAAGATCTTTATTGGTTTTTTGGTTAATTTCAAGATGATTTTGTAGTTGATGGAGTCCTAAAAGGAGAAATAAATGGGGGAAACAATGGTAAAAGCTCCAAAATATTTGACTTTTACATAAGAAATTTGTTGTTTTTTTATTTGTTAGTGGGGACCTATCCCCCCATACCAAACAAAGTGCATCTGCCCTTGATACTAGATATGTATGTGTGCGCAATGCGGCGCAAAATATCTTAAGCTATAATAAACAATATTGTTTAGTATCAATTTTAATGTTTTATTCTCAATCACTTGATTCTAATTTTATAGTTTTATGAGTTTATAATTCGCATATCGGATATATAAAATTCAAGGTCAATTAGTCAAAAAATGAAAAATATTGGCTCGATACTAGAGTTTTCAAACTCACAATAAATTAAACCAAAAATATATTAATATTAACTCATTTTATAAGTATTGATAAAATAATTATAATAATATAAATTAATATACGGTTATATATATATATATATATATATATATATTAATGTACAACGTTAAAAAAATGTAAATGTAGAACGTTGGATTATTTGAATGGATAGAACATCATAGAATTGGGGAGGGACAACTAATGAACAACTTAGGTGAGTGCTGATTAGAGGTGCACAAAAAAACCGATTAACCGAAAACCGAAAAAAATAACCGAAACTGGTTTTTTTTTAACCTGTTGAGAAAAAAACCGGATCGCTTTTAACCGGTTCAATAACCGGTTTTAACCGGTTTTTATCCGAACCGATTTTTTAACCGGTTTTAAACCGGTTTTTTAAAAGGCAAGATCTTTTCAAAATATTTCAAACCGTTAGGTTCTAGGGAGGAATCTAGCCAAAACCGGTAATGAACAGGTAATAAACCGAACCGGTAATGAACCGAACCGGTTTTTTAAAAAACCGGTTAAGAAAAAAACCGATTAATAAAAAACCGATTTTAAAAAAACCGGTTCGGTTAAAAAACCGGTTTTGTGCACCTCTAGTGCTGATTGGTGTTAAATGAATATGATGGACCAACAAATCATGTATTTCTAGTCCAGTTGTTATTCAGTTAACTTTCAATAAATGCCACTTCTAACCTATATATTTCATCATACACTTTAGCAAGGGCAAAATAGTCATATTACATGACAAAGAATCCATTGCTCACATTCTTGATTTAGGTTTCAAGAACTTTTTTTGGCTTGGCTCACATACTTATAAATCAAAAACATTTAAATATTTGATATTTCATGCAACACAAGAGTAGATAGTGTAATATAGTAAATTACCATTTTAGTCCCTATGGTTTGTATAAAGTTATACCTTTTGGCCCTATAGTTTAGAAATTGTCATTTTCATCTCAATGATTTGCAACTTATTGATTTTTTCGTCCTTACACTAATTCCTACCTTTAAATACAAAGGATCAAAATAGTAAAGATTTGTAAACTACAAGGACCGAAAAACAAATAAAGTATAAATCATAAGAATGAAAATCACAATTTTTAACAAACAACAAAGACGAAAATCTTAATTTACTCTGAATAATAACTTCATAAAATGATTATGTAATCATAACTTGTTTCGTAAACTTTTCGTAATTGTAACATGTTACGTAATCATTTCACAACACTTTTCTTGATGATTTGAACTTCCATAACTCATTTCGTAGCCATATGCAATTGATTAGTAATAGTCGTTTAGTTTTGAAATACCGGTTTGTTGAGTGTAAATAATATAACAAAACTATAGCTAAAGTCTAAGCTATAGTACTTGAAGATAAATTTATAGTGGTCAATGAAGGTTTAAATTTATAGTAGTCAATTTTGAATATACCAATTGAAGCTCAAAATTTTTTATTTTTTGTCCACAAACTTAGGTCTTGGAGAAATATGTTTAATATTAGAGTTTGGACAATATGTTTAGAGCTTTTGTTCTATTTTATTTTTCATGACAAGATGTGATAACTATCATCATATGGAATAACATGTTACTTGGTATGCTATAATTAAGAACACCATTATTTAAGCCTTCTTATTGCAACTTTATTCTTCTCTCTCCTATATTTATTTAAATCTTTCTATTCTAAGCATTTCATGCATGCTTCTAAGTAACAATTTGAACATTTTGCTCTTAGCTTTTTTAAGAGGAAAATCAATCTCCACATTTTGATGAAATACTAAACTCAATCATTTGAGCTTGGTTGCCAACTTCATCATTTATGTTATCATCTTCAAAGATAATAAAACAAGTGCCAGAAAACTTGTTTCACCTAAAATATTAAATGCTTTGCATTAGTCGGCTCAACTCGAAAACCCATATGCCCTTTTCACCTAAACAACAATCATTCGACACCGTTTTCATCTACATTCATTGATTCATCACAATCTTAAGCCCCTAAAGTGTATCACAATTGGTTCTGAGACAGTATTCCTACACAAACAAGCGAGAGTTCAAATTTCACAACCACAATGTGGGGGTTACAGTTGCTTTGTAGATTGAGCTCCTTATAAGCACTTGAGTGTTAAAGTCGACCACTTAGTGGGATGTTATACCTGATTTGACTCTGACATGATACCTAGAGATGAGAACTGAAGCAATACAATGGAATCGTCTAATGCATTATGCAGTAGAGATATAAGGGTAGGATGTACACTGATCTATCCTTTACCCTATAAAAAATACCCCCAACTTTAGAAACTTCCACGTTCCACAATCATTTTGCTTGGTTTATCCTAAAAACGGATTCGGGTTAGGTCTGGTTAAAAAGCACCATCACGTAACTAGTTATGATGTAATTGAGCTCGCACCCTTAACCAATCATTGGCCTAAGATGTGCAACTGACCCTTACAAGTTAAATCCACTTTAACTTGTTCGATTCTTTCAAAATAAGTTTTTAATCTCGTTGACCAATGGGGGAGCACCACATGACGCTTCATTTATAAAAAAATATATCTAGTTGTAACTCATCCTTAAAAAATCATAACAGATAAGGACCAACAGGTTATAACTAATCCTCAACGGTCACTCTCTAACCAGTTAAAATGTAACTGGTCCTAGTCATGGCTGCCTCTAGTTTACCGATACCATTTAAAGTAATAACCTATCTTTCTGCAGATCGACATTGCTTGATCCTACACATATACGAATAAAAGTATATTTAGTTACTGATCAAGTTCCTAAAGTATCAATCTTGTGGACAAAATTTAACACGAAGAAATGCTAAAAAACGGTGACAATGGGGGCAAATATGTAATTTTCATGTGAGTTCACCAGAGAAAAAAACTACGCAATTTATACATGATGCCCCAAAATGAAATCATTGCCATTTTTGGCGAGTCGGTGATAGAAAAGACTACCTTTTCCATTCACACTTTCTTTTGTAACGTCAATGAAATTCTGACTTTTGTTTGATAACAAAATCTAAAAATGTATCCGGAAAATTGGTCAAAAGAGGGGGGCGGCCGGATGTCCCAAAATAGGTGCTTTTAGAACAACGGATAGTTGCATGACACCAAAACTTCAAAACCATAACTACTTGCTAAATCTTGTCCCCCAAATACGGAAAAAGCCAAAAAAGATAAAGTAAGCGAAGGGGCGAAAAAGTAAATCCAGTGATAAATACACATGACATACGAAACACATTAACTGTAAGTGAACATAAAAGCATGAAATTATGGCTTTTTCTTTCAAGCATCTCTGGAAAGCCATACTTCACTGTTACATATATACACCTATATATATTGTGTGTGTGTGTGTGTGTGAATGTGAAATAGGAAGATGGAGAAAGGAGAGTGAGTCAAGATTAGTGATGGTGCTATTTAGCGTTGTGTTTATGGGTGAATGTTTCAGGTGTATAATAGCAGGAGAGGTGACGGCAATTTTTGCATTTGGAGACTCGTTAACGGATAATGGAAATAACAATTACCTCAATTCTCTTGCGAAAGCAAACTACAAGCCATACGGTATGGACTTTTATCAAGGGATTGCTTCTGGTCGTTTCAGCAATGGCAAAACCATCATCGACTATCTTGGTTAGTATCCATCCATGTTTCTGTACACAAAACAATCAATATCTCTTATGTTATATGCATGCCTATATTGCTACTTTTCATGTCTTCCACGTTAAAATATTATGTTTGCACACTCTCCTATGTACTACAATGTTACTATGCCGCTTTTCCCTCATGTATATATGTGTGTGTGTGTGTGTGTGTGTGTGTGTGTGTGTGTGTGTGGTACTGTGTGTGTAGACGTATCAACCCGCTCTCTGAAAGAGTAAGTTATTTACATTAATTGAGAAATGTACCTTTATATATATATCCACATTATTGCTGTCATCATTCAGGAGATCTGTGGGACTTCCGCTTCTTCCGGCCTATGCAAGTCCTGATGCTACAGGAGAAAGCGTTATGCAAGGAGTGAACTACGCTTCAGCTTCAGCAGGCATTCTTGAAGAAACCGGAAGGAATCTGGTAAACTCTAAATTTATTTCTTCTATTTAAATATAGATGTCAAAAATTCCAACGGCTTATAAGAGGTTCACTATTAATTAGGGCGCTGAATGGTTAACTCTCATGCTTCTCACCAAATTTGGCACTTCTCACCCGAACCTAACCCAAAAATGAGTTCATAAAAAAATGATGAAATTGTTTCATATTTTGGTGTTTTTTATATAAAAAAAATTCTTTCATATCTTTTTTTCATTTTCATGAAATTGTTTCATATATTTTTCTTATTCTGATGAAACATTTTCATTAATATGTGAAACAATTTTATCAAGAAAATAATTATATGAAACATTTTCATCAAATTAAACAATTTTATGAAGAAAAAAAATCATTAATTTAACCAATGAAGTCGACGGTTTTGCATTCTAAGAGTGGTTTGCAAAATAAATTACCCCTATATATATATACATATACATATGAAAATGACATGTGATATAAGACTCTGCTCGTGATTAAACAGGGTGAACGATTCAGCTTTCGGCAGCAAGTTGAGAACTTTGCAAGCAATCTGAATCAGCTAAAGAACAAAATGGAAGGGAGCAGCTGAGCCAATACCTGAGGAAATCGTTAGCAGTTTTAATCCTGGGAAGCAATGATTACATCAATAACTATCTGCAACCTTCTTTATATGCTACTAGCTATATATACACACCCACACGCTATACAGATCTTCTAATACAGCAATTCACGATACAAATCTCAGTAAGGGCCCATTTGTTAGCAGCTTAATGAGACTCAGCTTATTCATTCTGTTGAGTTATACATGAGTATTTGGTAATGGCTTATTCAGTATGTTTTTAGGGGGAGCTTTTTGCAGAAAGCAAGTTTTTCCGAACTTATCAATCCCAATTAAAAAACACGTTTTCTTCCATCTGTGGAAAAGTTCTCCCCAACAAAAACCTTCCCGAATCCACACAGACAACTTTATGTATACAGGACTTTTTGGAAAACAGCCCCTTAATGGTATAGAAAGTGGATTATTCATTTTTTTTTTTATTTTTTTTTTTTTTTGGGGGGGGGGGGGGGGGGGGAAGCCAAGTTTTTCCTAACCTATCACTCCCGGTTAAAAAACAATTTTCTTCCATCTATGAAAAAACTTTCTCCAACAAAAACCTTCCAGGTCTATGGATCTATACAGAGAGATTAATCCAAGCAGACAACTTTATCCATACAGGACTTAATGAAAAACCAACCAAACAGCCGCTACGTCTTACCATACCTTAGTTTGAAATTATGTCCGTGCATCCTCCACACATAAGAGCTGTTGGTTATATATTAAAATACCTCTTAAAACCACTTAAGTCTGAAAATTAAGAGTTTTGCAGACTTAAGACTGTTTGCTTTATTTTTAAGAAAGGGTCTGAAGACCTCTTACCGTCCACTGAAACTCTAAGAGGTGCACCACCCACCTCTTATTATTTAGATGTGAAATCAGACTTCAAGCCTCCTAAAAAACAAACGACATCATACTGAAACTGATCTATGCATTCACATTGTTGCAGGAACTCTATAATTTAGGGCTCAGAAAGTTCTTCATAGCCGGGATTGGACCCCTAGGCTGCATCCCGAATCAACTAGCGACAAATTCCGCTCCACCTGGAACATGTGCATCGTTCCCAAATGACTTGGCGGTCATGTTCAACACACAACTCAGATCTCTAGTCGATCAACTTCACACAAATTATAGTGATGCCGTGTTTACTTATGGAAACACCTACGGTGCTGTCAGTGACATATTAAACAACCCCAATAGCTATGGTTGGTGTATACCGTAACCTTCGTTATACTTGACTAGGGTCAGGTTCAAGGGAAAACCTCAAAAAAACGGAAAACCGAGGAACACCCTAGTAGCCCTCCATCTGGACTGTATGCACTTGTGCATACACGTAATTTGTAATATGCACACATGCATAAAAACCAAAAAACAGCTTAATTTACTGCTATGCACAAGTGCATATGGTCCAGATGGAGGGCTACAAGGGTGTTCCTCGGTTTTCTGTTTCTTTTTTTAAGGTTTTCCCTTAAACATCCCAATACTTGACTAAACATATCATGAATCTAATAACATATCTGTCATAATATTGCAGGATTCACAGTTACTGATAGAGGGTGTTGTGGAATCGGAAGAAATAAAGGTCAGATAACTTGCCTTCCATTTGCAGTCCCATGTGTCAACAGAGACCAACATGTATTTTGGGATGCCTTTCATCCAACCCAAGCAGTAAACCGAATTCTGGCGGAAAAGACGTACAATGGTCCACCATCTGATTGCTATCCAATGAATGTCAAACAACTGGCGGAATTATAAGTCTATATGATGTGTGGATGCTAGCTGTTTGGTATAATATGAAGCTATGTCTAAAAAGCAAATAAAATTGTTTGGATATTTAAATGTTATGAGATTCGTATTCTGCATTGCAGACATTGTTCTTCAAGGTTACACATTTCGTAAACATATTAACCTGTCCAAACCTTTTATACGAAATATTATTTCACCTCCAGGTGGCAGTAGTTGTGAGTTCTATGCAACAGGGGAGAGTATGCTTGTCTCAGTTTTGTACCTTTGGACAAGAACCCCAAACATAGGAGTAACAAAAAATATATATATTAATGTTAATAATGGCAATATATTTCAAGGTCGAAAACTGCTCACTTTGTCAAACAAACATGCTACCCCAGGGAGAAAAGGTATGTTTACATCATATAGTATGAATTTTGAATTAGCAAGCCTTGTTAAGTAGTAGATATGCAAATGCAAAAGCACATAAATTTCGATATATATATATATATACAGAGAGAGAGAGAGAGAGGGGGGAAGTTCAAGCGAAACCTCAAAAAAGGGAAATTTGAGGAACACCCTTGCAGCCCTTCTTCATCTGGACATATGCACTTGCGCATAGAAGTAATTTGTACACGTGCATAAAAACCAAAAAACCAACTTAATTTACTTCTATGCCCAATTGCAGACAGTCGAGATGAAGGGGTATGAGGGTGTTCCTTAGTTTTTCATTTTTTTGAGGTTATCCCTTGAACCTCCCTCCCTCTCTCTCTCTCTCTCTCTCTCTCTCTCTCTCTCTCTATATATATATATATATAGAGAGAGAGAGAGAGAGAGAGGAAAGTTCAAATGTGAACCACTTTTTGGTTGTGAACGTGAGGACAACCGAGAGCACGACATGTGGCGGATGACTAGGCGCCACGTCGGCTTTGAGTGTGGTCCCCCCCTTTAATTCAATGCCCTCCTCATGAATCGCGCCTAGTCATCCGCCGTGGACTTGACGTGGCGCCTAGTCATCTGCCACGTGTCGCGCTCTTGGTTGTCCTCACGTTCACAACCAAAAAGTGGTTCACATTTGAACCCACCCCTATATATATATAGATAATATGTCATCAAAGATTCCTTTGATTAAGAAAAACTGTCTAAACTAATTGAATGCTTATGCCGAATTGGATGCTCTATCTTCTTTATTATATTGACTCAATTATCCGACACGATGAGTGGCATTTCACTAACAGAGTGAAGATTTTGAGGAGTTCCATTGATCATACAGATAACTATTGTATATGAATCTATAGTGTATAGATTCAGATGCCTACATAGCACTCTAATCAACTTGATTGTTACATGAGGAACCAGGATCATATCAGCAGCCTCAAAAGTTGGATATGTATGGTATCACAGATTCAGCATCCTATTGGACTTCTCAAGAAACGAGTGTTTTCAGTACACTACTAAATGCTAAAGCTGACAAAATCCATCATATTCTTTGAGTCAAATATATGTACTACATACCTGTGTACTTGAGATGTATTCCAAATGAAGTCTTCCTTTTTCTTGTAACATCAATCACCCTTAAGGAAATTAGCGTTAATTGATGACAACTACGTTATAGTATTCCCATGAAGAAATTACAATATATATATATATATATATATATGTGAAACATGAAAAGGTGACATCCAACATAGCATGAAAATCATGACATCCATTAGAAACATGATAAGATATCAAACATTAGCGATCTCAACATAAGTAGGATCACAGAAATGCTGAAGGTTGAAATACTTATTTTCCAAGGAAAGTTATCCCAGAAAAAATGTCAAACTGATTGTTACAAGATATAAGGTCCAGAGACACAAAATAAACATCTCCAGCTCATAGTTACAGTTGCTCAAGGTTACTGCTAGGCCTAAGATACCCATTTTCAACTCTAAATCACACTTCTTCAAAACCATAAACTTTACCCTACCATACCCATGTCCTATAAATATAAGACTAAGCTTCACACCATACAACAGTTACAGGTAAACAAATCTAGAAAATGATTATAGGGCAAAACTATCTAGTATACTAACTTCACAATATAATTCTTTTTCGGTTGTAAGCTTTTAATACACACCTCTGTTGAATAAGTACCAGCAGGCAAGAGGAATGGTGATGATAGAGGAAGGTTCAATCGGCATGCTTCTGGATATCATATACCGATTTCAAATAAAACCACAAACCAACCTCAATCAAATATTCTCTCCCCAGTTGAAAAGAAGAGGAAAACAAAAGAACTCGCAATGCAAAGCAATCCGGTATAACAAAAACCGCCCTCCAGCTATCGGGACTTGAAAGATCCGAATTTTTCACTTTTGCAGCTTCAAGAAGCTGGCCAGTAAGCTCAACCCCGATAATACCAGCTAAAGTACCAGCCGTATTAGAGACTCCCATCACAATCCCGGCATACCTAGGAGCAATATCCATGTGATTTACCGCAAATCCAGCTCTTCCTAATGCCAAGAAACCAAGAGCCATGGAAGAACAAAATACCACCCCACCAGACGTTCTAAAAAGCGGAAGCGCCATTAATGAGAGCGCAGACACTAGAAAGCCTACCGTATTCAAAACCTTTCGTGTATTTGTGACGGTCAAGATTTTCCTTGTGACCATGTGGTCGGCAATAATCCCACCGATATTTGAGAAAATGAACATGTTCAAATAAGGCATCATCTTAGAGGAACCCATATCCTGAAGACTGAACTTCAAGCCGAGTTCAAAGTATGTAGGCAGCCAATTCATAAGCACATACAAAGCATAATGGAATGTAAAATTATTGACGACAATAGCCCAAACCGGTAAGCTGAGAAAAATTTTCCTCCATGGGATTTGTGTACTTCTATCTGCCTTCAACTTTTGACTCTCTCTAATTGGCAACAAAGATTCTCCAAAACCAGCTGCAGTTGCTTTCGGATGATCCGATCGAGGTGGGTCCCTAGCAAACCTTAGCCAAAGCAAAGACCACGTCCCACCTAATGCTGACTCAGCAAGAAAAACAGATTGTGGGCCCTTAAACTTCACTAAGCTAGGGAGGAGAAGCATCCCCATAGCAGCGCCTAGGTACATTCCGGACGTTGTGACGGAAAGAGACCTTGACCTTTCATGTGGTGGGACCCACTGAGCCAAAACGGTGTGAATGGAGGGAAAGATAAAGCCTTGAGCTACCCCAACAAGCAGGCGGGCTATAACTAGAGCCATCACTCTATTTGGGTCTAATGGACACAAGGCACAAGTTAGAGACCATATCACGAATGAAAAAAGTAGGATACGCCTTCCCCCAATCTTTTGTGCTGCCCATCCACCAGGGACCTGAGAAAAAGCATACCCGTAATAAAACGTTGACAGTATAGTGCCTTTGCTCGACTGACTAACTCCTGCAGCATCTGCAGCGATAGTATAGGCGATTGAAAAGCCCACACGTTCAATGTAACACACGGAGGTGCATACGAAGGTCAAAAGGACAATCAAATAGCGTATAGGGAAGCGCGTACTCTTCATTCCTTTTTAGCTCGATGTGAAACAACCGAACTTTTTTTAGCCCACTTTGCTATAGTCTTCTGTTCAACTACATGGTCTTCACTGGAGTGATTTTGGAAGAAGACGCTTGCAGTGAATACTTAGAACATAATCTAGCTCTTGCAGCAGCTGAAAACGGATAAAAGATGCATTAATCGAAATGAGTGGTAGTCGGTTAGAAGAGGTGGGAAGTTTTAGGGGATGTTTGTTTTTTTTAAAGTACCTCTTACGACCTTTTAGTTCTGAAAATTTAGAGGTTTGCAGACTTAAGACTGTCCTATAAAATTTTAAAAAGGTGCACCATCCACCTCTTATTTTTTAGATGTGAAATCAGACTTCAGACCTCTAAAAGAACAAACAACACCTTAGCAAATTATAACCAAATTATATGTTGTTTTCTTGTAGTTTACTCAATCAATCCATCGTTAGGCTGGTGCTCATTCAAAGGTATTCCATCATGTTATGCAATTCTTGTTATGAATACAGGACAGAGAATGCATCATAAGGATTGAGCAGTGGAACTTTGGTATCATAAGGTTAAATGCCTACTCAGATGGAGGGAATCTATCATGTTATACAATGCTTATCAAAAATAGTGGACAGGGGAGGTATCATAAGGATTGTGCAGTGGAACTTTGAAGAATGTCTAAAGTCAACATGCATTATTTATATTTCCGGAAGCTAAGAAGATGGAGCCACATATCTAAATCCTAAAAAGATCATAAATATCAAGAATTGGAAGAAACAAAAATCCCATTTTTTCACAGGAACAAGTACACAAGATGGTCAAAGGCCAAAAAAGCAAGGAAATTGAAAACTCGTTGCAAAAAGATCTTCCCTTTTCCAAAATTTTGTACAACAGAAATGTTCCAGCTTTATGATTACAAAGTTAGTTTTTGATTAATCAGCTCAAACTTAAAGCAACATGATTCAGGAGGTGAAACAGGCAACAATACAAGATCAACGTAGCCTTGAATAATAAAAGATTGATCTTTGGAGTAGAAGAAAGACATTACAGCAGCTCGTAAACAGTGCACAAACTCATTTAGACATTTTCTTACAAAAGGCAGAGGATTACAGAGGTTTGAGCACATGTAAGTAATGTATACAATATACAATTTACCTTTTAGGGTTTAATTTAAATATTTCTAATCCACACTGCCAATGTGGCCTAACTAAATACCAATTAGGGCAATTTAACTGTTTCATTAACGTGTACCATCATACCTTTCATCAATTAGTGTCCTAACTGAGATCATTTCCAATTTATAGATTCAACAATTCAAACTTACTGTAAGCATTTCAAAGCAGCAAAAGTGACGTAAACAACAAGAATTACCTTAATAATCACCAAAATGGCATCAATAACAATGATAAAAATAGCATTTTGCAGGTTCGGCATTAGGGTTTTAATGCAATGAAACACGAACAACATTTGGATAATAGTAGAATTATAAAGTAAAACAGAAACGAAAGATGAAGATGAATACCTGAATTGATCGAGAGAGAAGGTTGGTTTGCAGGGTGAGAAAGATGAACACGTACGTGAAATAGAATAGGGTTTTGAAAAGGAAACAGGTTACAGGTTACAGGTTTTATGTATGTGGGTGGTAATATTTCATTTCATGTGGTGGTTGGCCACCATAAATTATATGTACCCACAAACACTATAGGGGGGTTAACCACTTTATAAAATTGTAGCTATAAACTTGGTAATATATATACTATTGTAGAGGAAAGTTCAAATGTGAACCACTTTTTGGTTGTGAACATGAGGACAGCCGAGAGCGTGACACGTGGCGACTTTGAGTGTGGTCCCCCTCTTTAATTCAATGCCCTCCCATGAATCGCGCCTAATCATCCGCCGTGGATCTGACGTGGCGCCTAGTCATCGGCCACGTGTCGCGCTCTCGGTTGTCCTCACGTTCACAACCAAAAAGTGGTTCACATTTGAACCCACCCCTACTATTATATATATATATAGAGAGAGAGAGGTTCATACAAAAAACAAGGGTATTTGCAAGAACAAAGGAACCTATTTTGAGCCACACATTGATGTGGGACCCACATCACATGTGATCCAGAATTGTTCCTTTGTTCTTGCAAATCAATTTTGTTCTTGTTTGAACCTTTCTCTCTCTCTCTCTCTCTCTCTCTCTCTCTCTCTCTATATATATATATATATATATATAAAGCCGAATTTCAGTCATCAACCACCGAGGGATGAAGAAGAATGCGACATGTGTCATCGGATGTGTATATTCACCATATACAGATAAATAATACAGACACTATAGATGAATGATACAACATTCAGAATGAATAAACGAATGATGCATTATTTATGATGAATGACCCATGAAGAGTGTACACATGATGCATTTTTACGATACATAAAGAGTGCACACATGGTGCATTTTTCTTTCTCCCCATGTTTAACAATCAAAAGGCGATTTCGATTGAACCCACCTCTGGATATAGGTTTATCATATGTTATTTTATATGATTTTTCAAGATAAAGAATTTAAGATTTTGACTAACGAATATTGGTTTCTTACTAATGTGAAATTTTTTACCTGTTTTTGAACAAAAAGTTACATAAACAAATATTTGTGTTCTTAATCTAATACATATGAAACAAACTGACAATCTTCCTTAAATTATTGGATGTTGGATTGATGGTTGAGGCTCATTGCGAAGGGTTTCTATCATCTCTTTCCTCTTTGTTCTCAAGCAAGTAGCAAGGCCACATTTTTACACATGAAGTAAGACCTTTGTATTTTAGCAATCGTCTTTTATTCGTTATCATATTGCTAGATTGATATTTTTATCTTCATATGTTACTTTATCCTTATCCGTAGAGCATGATTGAATAACTAGAAAATTATTTTATATAATAAAGTAAGAAATTAAATAAAATAGTAATCCTAATTTAATTTGCTCACAATTCATATGGCTTTGCTGGTGCACCACTAGGCATTCGACCTAGATCGATCATGGGAAAGCTCACATAACTTTCTGTTTCTTGTCAAGACAACCTAGGTTCTTTTTCGACAACAAGATTATAGGAATTGACAACAAGATTATAGGAATGACACACGGGCTTTGACTCTAACGGATGAAGCCTTTTTTCAACAAGTCTTCAACTAAGTACAAAATGTATTTTTTACTTCAACTTTGATATAAAAAACCTAGAAGAAATTCCTCCACATAAGAATTCTTTTAAATTAAACGTTGAGAAAAAGTTGCACTAGTCCTCCCAACTTTTATATCAAAAAATATTTAAAATTAAACATTAAATTAACTAATACTTTTTTCTATCAGAAAATAAATTCCACTATACATTTTAATTTGCATGTCACTTTTACAACTAATACCACTTCCCCTAATCTACTTTTAATTATGAAATAAAGAAAAAGTTCATGTTCAATATTAATGACATAATAATGATTTAGTTAACATTTTATTAATTACACATTTTTAAGCATGTGATTTTTTAATTATCCATTTGGATGCAATAACCTTTTTGAATTTAACCTAAAAATCCTCTTTAGAACCAAACATAGAAAATTACATCAAATCGTAATCACACAAATGTAGGACTTGAAATCATACGCAATATTTTTATCATGCAAATGCTTACCTAGTAACACTTGTAGTCTTTGTCACCACACTTATCACGTAAGCATTTAGTAATCGTAGTCTTAGCCAGAAAACCAAACAAAACAAACCTAATTAATTTCTCTAAAAAAATCAAAACTCAGGTTTTGAGAGACATACAAACCGGTCCTGTTCTCAATTGTGCAAGTGTGAACAAACACGTTGGAACAAGTAAATAACACACGAGGCACCAACACAAATGATAAATATTTAAATATCATTTCACGTGGTAATATATCCATCATCACCGTCTTTTAAAGTACATAATATTTATATACGACAAACAAACTTACATACCCTTCTCCAGTTTGGTAAGGATTGAACCACTGACCTAAGAGGCAAAAAGCCAAGATACCCCTTACACCAAAAACCAACAAACCCAGTTGCTGAAACATGAGATCTGCATAAAAAGACCACAAAACTTGCATTTCCCATATCTCATGCTCAATGTCAAGTGTCAACCATAACCCAAACCTACCCCGTCACATGATCGACCAACAAATGAACGTTACAGTTTCAACGAGTTTTGTGGATAACTCACTCGGTTTACTACAAAAAAAGCTGATCAAATAATATATATTATATATCATATATAACAGCCACTCCCTTTGTGAGTTACTCATCGCTAGATTCCGTTCCAGATTCCTTTCCAGATCCCTTTCCAGATCCCTTTCCAGATTCCGTTCCAGCTTCTTTCCTGAATTGGCAAAAACAAATGGTCAGTTGAACTCATCCACACAAAGGGGATACAAAATTTACAACAGGACTCAAGGTTATAAATAACCACTAAAATGAGCGAATAAATAAACATAGAAAAATGCTGTCAATCGGTATATAAAATGCAGTAAGATAAATAACCAGTTGTATTGTAATTTGAAAAATGAAACGATGAATGATAAGGGCCAAGAATCTTACCAAGTAAGATTCTATACTTGAGAAAAACAAACAAGTTATACCAATCCGGACAGACAAATTTATCTAGACAGACATCTTTATCATACAAGACTTAATGAAATACCAACCAAACAGACCCTTATAGCTTATTCAGTCGGTTATACATGACTGTTTGACGATGGCTTATTGATATATAAAGTGGCTTATCCGGTAAGCTTTTCGAAGGGGGGGAGGGGTTTATGCAGAAAGCAAAGTTGTTTCAAATCCATCCGAACTAAAATTTATGTTCCTTCCATCCAAGGAAAACCCTTCCTGAACAAAAGCTTTCTGATTTATACAAACAAATTAATACAATTTTATCGGGTAAAAGCTTATCGAATCATTTACCTTACTGGATGAACATGGTAAAAATGGAGAGTGTTATCCAGTGAAGGTGATGGCTCTTACCCAATATTGCAAACTTTGTTACAAAAAAGCTATGCAATTCCTGTTCTTTGTGAGCCTCTACATCATGTTTAGAACCCTTCTAAAAGAATCATAGGTCTTGCATTTCCTAAAAAAAGCTCTTATCTTCAGCATTTTCTCTATTATATCCCCTATTATAAGATTCACACAATGAGCCGCCCATGTTTTGCACAGTGTACGAAACATTTGAGATTGTTGTTCTTATAATATGTACCCACTATCTAGCAGCTTTAAAGTTAGACCCATTGTCGGCAACAAACTAGTATAAGTAACAAAAGGTAGAACAATTAGTTACTAAACAATTATCAAATATCTTGATCTATACATGTTCTCCTCTCCAAAGTCCTCAATTACTTCATTAACCATATTTACAATAAACTTAGCATCAATCACATGTTCTAATGCATCGATTGATTTCAAAAAGATTGACCAAAAAACTGATCAAGCTTCGACCTTTCACGTTTGCCCAAAAGTCAAACATAAAAGCCATTTACTTCCTTTCCAATGTGATCAAAAAGAATCTACAAACTTGTTTGTATCCTCCGGTATATCCTTCAACAAAGTAACTCAAATATTGTGATAACATGGACCAGCATGCCTATAAATGGTAGAAAAACAATTAGTAATTACCTTGACCTTTGAAATGCATATTCAAATTTTGAAATGGTAATTACCTTTTCCATATTTTCTGACTACATTCTAATCATGCACGGCATTGAAGATCAACCAATCAAATATGCCCAATTTGCAAACTCTTTCCAAGCGATCATTTTCGGCTTCTCTTTGATTGGATTATTTCTATCCAACATGCTCTGTTTTAGCTTGTCATAACTGAGCTTAAACATGCTATCAAGAGAGTGCCTTTCTTTTCATACGGCGACATAAATTTTCAAATTGTTGCCCACCTTCAATCACTTCTACTTCATCATCACCTTCACGAGGTTCAACTAAATATGTTTTCTTTCTTTTGCTTATCTTTTTCGTGCATCGATGCAAAAACTCTTCTTTATGTCATTACTTAAGCTAGGACAACCATTCACTTGTCCTCCCATGTGAGTAAGATGTTGCTTCAATTTATTGATGCCTCCGCATTGTTTGTCGCACAAAGTACACCATATAATATCTTTCTTCAAAGGATCTTTTCGTACCCCTTATCCCTAAGCCATATTTCCAGCCATACTTTTAGACCCTGCATTGGTAAATTGTTGCATATGACACCGTTTTGATACACGCCATCTACCCTGGTAAAGTAAGAATGTCGACTAGCTTGTTTACCGGCTTCTCATTAACTTGTTACATCTTACCCAATTTTGATTTTGAGTCTGAATGACATTGATTGAGATTGTTCCTTCATCATCAATCTAACTTATCGCACAAGACTCCAACGATTCTCCATTCTATGTGAATCAACGCCGTGTTACGATCCAAAATTTGATTGGGCCAAACCTTATCCCACTTTACCTCTACGTTTCTTATAGTGATCCACGAGTAGCTGGTCGAGTAACTCTTCCAAACGACATATATTAAACTCATAGTCACGGAGGAACTCTTCAATGATCTAGTATGACTCTGAAGTTGGTGTGAATCCTCCGGATACGATCTCCGATAGTGAAGAACCACCCGTATTCGATTGGTTATCACTATAATAAATAGATTGGGATCGCGTTACAGGTACCTCTTTGTGAAGATTCAGTGTCTCCTCCAGCAGTTTATGATTGAGAATCCAATTGAAAATTGCCACCATATCACAGAATTGTCATTGGAGAACTAAAACAATGGATTGGATTCCAATCAACTATCTTTATGGATTCAACCTCCGCCACTAATAGTATTTCGATAGAGGCAACACAGAGACGAGTTTAAAGCATGAGTCCTGAAGAAGTTTTAAGGTCTTAAGTATTTATAGAGAAGTGTGCAAAATTTTAAGAACAAGATATTTAATATTAATGTTCGACTTATGCCACCTAGTTGATAACTCGTGAGGACCGCTTTTAATTATTATGCTTACAATTGAAGGAGAATTGGGCAAAGAAATTGGGATCGTGATTCGTCTAAAGGACAAGAAAGAGAAAGTGAAAGGAAGTTGCTCAAATTTTTTTACCCCAACACCTCAAACTTCCACTTCATCCTAAGCTGTGTCCCGGCAATCAAGCTAACGTGTCACCTCATGAGTGCTTGCTCACCTCTTGGTACACCTTGATTGCTTTTTTAAAACAATATTGCAGAAGTCATAAATTTAGAAACCACAATGGTTATGGCGTAGTGGTTGAGGCTCAAGAGGATGTGGTGGAATAACCCATCTGCCAAGGATTCAATTGCAGGCGACCACTGAGTTCCTCAGGGTTATGCCTCAGCCTTACAACTATAATTGTCGGAATTAGTATGGGCACCAGAATACCCTTTCAAAAAGAAGCCTTAAATTAGAAAATACCCATGACAAAAACACGTTGATGTTCTTGTATCAAAAGTCAAACCAAGAACTAGAAGTAGTTTGAATTGAAACAACATGATATGTTTAACTAAACTGAAATCTTTAAAAGTGAAGCAGCATGAAATGCGTGCATCTCCCATCATACAAACTGAAACCTTATTCCGGTTTGGGAGAAGCACATGGAAACTATCAACCAAACGTTCTCTCTGTTGTAAATATGTTGAATAACTCTTGAATCGGCAATCCAAACATGTAATCTATGATTTATGGAAATAAAATAAATAAAATTGCAAGTACCTATTTGATTGTTATGATTACCAAATGAAAAAAGCCATAAGAGTAAAAGGCAAACAATACTCAAAGATCAAAGAGCCTCTATGGATTAGATAAAGAAAAGAGCTACCATGGAAATATTCTGATCACAAACACAAAGATGGAATGAAAACAAATGAAGAAATAGCAAATGACATCACATGACCGAAATATTCTGAGATAATCCGACTACGAACACAAAGACGGAATGAAAACAAATGAAGAAATAGCGCTAGACACCGCATGACTGCGGTATTCTAAAACATTTTGACCACGAACACAAAACGAAACGAAGACAAATTAAGAAATAGCAAATGACACCGCATGACCACAATATAATCACAAATCATCAATCTTTTCTAATACTCTATTAGATGTCATAAGATGAATCGAGAAAATAAGACTTACAAAGTGATATATTGGAGGATACTAACCATCTATTACAGTTATAAAAGGAAGGGAATCTGCCAACAACTAAAGATATTTGATAATAATATGTAACTAGCTAAATTCAGTTAACTACAAATCTAAAAAGTAATAAGCAAAGCAAGATACATATGGAATGCTTTTCACTTACTTGACGGCGACTCCACGGGTCAACGATTTCAACTCCTTGACAGCTTCCTCCACTGCATAAAGTGCCATTTTCTTCACCTGTCAATTAGCAGTGTAAAGCAATTGCACCATTATTCGAGCAATCATATATAAAATAAAGTCAAAAAAGCTTTACAAGAAAATATTGCAAAACAAGATGATATCAGATTTTCCCCAACAAAGGTATAGAGGTATAGAAGCAATAATAATACTTGATTCCAACATTAGAATTATTGAGTTTTATAAAAAAATAATGGGTGAGACCCCTAATATAAGTTTGAGAACCTCATTTATTTTCAGTTTTATTTTGAGGTTTCGGACAATTCTTTTCCACAACAAAGGAGATATTGGACTCTTACTTTGATATAGAGAAAAAACAACAGTAATTACAGAGACTAATTTTTTGGAAAAAGAGTAATTGCAGAGACTGAAAAAAGCATATTCAGGTCTTACTCATAGAACATTTATCAAAATCAATGCTAAATCCTATTTCTCAAATAAACACATGGAGAATGAACTGAAAACTGGAATTTCAAAACTGGTGCTTGATGAAAAATCAAATATAACAAGATATAGAAAACATATAGTTTACCTCCAACTTATCTTCCTTTGCCCTGTGGCTTTGGGGAAGAACACGGAAATCTTCTGTCAATTGAATGCATTCACCAACATTTTCAGGAGAAACAAAGTCCAATGCGACTTTAATACATGACTGCGAAAAAATATTCAACAGATATTATTTATGCACTTAATAGAAGACGGAAGACAAAAGGTTCATACATGAGTTCAGTAAGATGATAACACTTGGAAAAAATAATTTTCAGTAGATATCATGTTACCCTACTATAAAGTCAACTTACCATACTCCCATACATAACCTCTCCAATGTCTATGTTCCTTTCTATTTGTCAAACTTTAAAATGTACAAACCTGACTAGTCGAGAGACCTTTCAGCACTTAATTGCTTAAGAGGGGGTTAAGCTCACAGTTAAACAAAAGTAGAAGAAGTTTAAAAATACATAAAAATATGATATTTCCAAAATATGTGTACACAATTAAAATTTTTATTTTGATTCACTTACTTTTCTGAATTACTAGTTTCATTGTTCCTTTGAAACTGTAGAAAAATATAAATAAAAATCCTTTCAAGTTGGAAAAAAAAAGATTTATGAACACAATATTAGAAAAGCCAATTAACCCCTGTTAGGCAATTAATGAATCCATGTTCCAGTCCTTGTTCCTTCTTAATCTGTTGTTGGTTACCTTAGTTTTTGTATGTTCTTGAATGTACCTACTCAGAACTTTATGTTACTTATTTCTCAATCCATGTTCACCATGTGCTAGTATAAGCTTAATGAATAGCAAGCAATCTGTCATGCACCCATCTAGAGGCCCAAAGCAATTCCTATGTGATATTCTAGAAAAGTTAAGAAATAATTTAGGTATTTCTTAAAATAAATATTAAAATAAAGAAGGTTGATGAATGTGATGTAGGGCACGCATAAAACTAGTGGTTTCTATATGGGAGGATTCTAGCCTCTTGATTACTAGTTTGCTCTTAGTTTCCATTTTAAATCATCCTATGGTGCCCTTTGTCACTTTTTTGGTATTTCAATTGTTCAATCAATTCGGTTCATAAACATAATCCCCAGGACATCGATATTTGGCCCCAATTGATGTGAAATTAATCAACTTGAAGCGAAAAAAAAAATGTGAAAACCAGTAGCAAGCTATTAACCTTCAAATTTCTAACTTGATGGGCACAACCAGCAGGAATAAAGACAGCATCTCCAAGCCTCTGTACAAAAGTCCATGGTTCAATCCCTGTTGACAACCAAAAGTATGAGCACATTCAGAAAGATTATATCACTAAAAGTTAATAGCCACCTTGCATAAATGTATACTAACCAAACTCTTCTTTGAGCTTCCTTTTATGCTCCACGGTTAAGTAAAATGTTTGGTCATGAATTGGGTGGATAACCTGGAGCAAGAAGATACA
This sequence comes from Centaurea solstitialis, assembly GCA_030169165.1. Taxonomy (NCBI): domain Eukaryota; kingdom Viridiplantae; phylum Streptophyta; class Magnoliopsida; order Asterales; family Asteraceae; genus Centaurea; species Centaurea solstitialis. The sequence continues at coordinate 482,606 of CM058047.1, forward strand.
ATGGAACAATTTTATTAAATTGCTATTTGAGATGCAAGGCTAAACCGCCTAAACATACAAGAATTACTATTAGAGAACTGATTTCACCTTCAAAAGCAACTTGATTAATGCTTTTGTCTTATATTAACCAACACATGGTTTGCAAATTTGGGATAAAGAAAATGCACCTACACTTACCATTGCAAAGGGTTGGGGAATGAAGTCTTTGTAAGCACAATCATTGATCTCTATTTGCAAAAGCTTACATGATTCAAACCAGTAATTCATCATGGATTATCCTTAGTGGTTGCACAAAAACATTCTTTGTGTATGATTGTATCATACTAAGAGAAATAATTACGAAGTAAATTCCAGAAACCCATTAAAAAATTGTGAATACTGATTAGAACTTAATTATTAGTTATCACATAGCTGATACCAGTTCAAAGTAGCAAGCCAATCCTCATTTGTTATAGTGTTTGCTAGCAATTCAAAAAAAAAGACGGAACAAAAATGGTGCATGTCCTCATGAATATTTTACTTTGTAACTAAGAATTAAAGCTGCTCGTATAACTGCTTAAATCTTGTCAATTCATTATCAAATGTGTGCCATCCTTTTCTAATCTTAAATTCAGTGACATTTATCATAGTTCAAAATACAACTAAAAGAAAACAAAGGGTTTCTTATTAACTTTCCATAAAGTAGAACCTGCTAAACTAGCTACATAGGCACTTCTATGATGCATCACTTTTAATTAAAGAAGACTGAAATCAAAAGTAGTTTGGCTTCAAATATGGAACACGAGAGGATTTCATTAAATTTCAAAGGGTGGTGAACAAAGGAGGATGATTGTAAATATATAATTATTTTCTATCCTGAATAGATATGATGGTTTTGCATTTTGAGTCAAGTCCACAGACAAAGCTACAGCATACAACATTATTTCTCCAGCATCCACCTCATATTTACCTTCTAAAATCTAAACCTCAAAACACTTTATCTTAATGACAGCTTGTTATGTGAGAAGACTGAAAGATAAACCAGATGTTAAAGAATAAAGACTATTTAACTTCACAAACAAACCAACAATGGAAGCTTGAAACTTTCTCAATCTGGAGAAACTGAACATATATGATAAGGAGGTCCACCAGATTAGTCCTATGATGCATATGCTTCTTATTTCACATAGCCAGACAAACAGTTCTAACAGAAAATCGACCCGAGTATTAATACCTGCTGCAGTGGAAGACAGAAGATATGTCTGAACTCTTTGAAGTGTTTCTTGAGATATTCCTCCAATTTAGGAGTGTCTTCCCTTCGAAAGATGTCCCACAAAGCACCTCCCTCTTGCAGATCAGATCTGTCAAGACAAGTACCTGAATCAACTTCTTCGATATGTGGCTATCATCTTTTTCAGAGCATTTAGTTAAAGTATTATCTTGTTCCATGCACCTAGCTTTCTTTTTGCCTTATTGTTTTGTTTCTTAAGTCTTTTCCGGGAACCCTTTCCTTTCCCATTGTTTTCTTGATCATCGTCAGTTTTATGCTCAGCTCCTTCACATATTTCCGCCTTCAACTCATGTTCATCTGATTGATTACTTTCGGTATTAGCACAACAACCAGCTGAAGAGTCACTTGTTTCTTTGACATCAAAATCACTAGAGTTACTTCCTCTTTAGACCCAACGCCATTGGTACCCTGTGCCGCTTTCCTGCTCACCAAGCCAGGAACTTGCTTGCCAGTAGCACGTTTTTTGTAATCAGCAACAGATTTGTTCTCCTTAGTCTCCTTGGTCTCCTTTCTCTCCTTTACCAGTCCAAAAAGTTCCTCCTGATCCTGAGCCTCGTGATCACGTTTCAATATATCTATCTTTTCTGGTGTTCCAAGTCTGGGGTCACGGTTGCAGTATGAGTCAGCACATTCACCTTCACGTCATGAGAAAACATATTAATATCTGAAAATACATAATAAGCAAAACAGACTGGATGTGCAAAATAAAGAATTTATCCCTTTCAAATATTGTTCACAAGAAAAGCTGTGACAATGCAAGTTAAATTTTTCTGTAGATCATTTTATTTCAACATACCAAAACATGGAGATCAGGGTTCTGTGATTTCTAAAATGAAGCTAGACACTTTACATTGTAAAAGAATATAAAAACAAGCACCACAAATACAAGACCAAACTAGGATAGTAAACATACTGCAAATTAACTTAATCCATCACGTTTTAATTCTCCAATTTGTGGTTCATATTTCCATGGTGGGTCCAGGCAGAATTGCAATAACCGCTTTTTACACTATTTTAGTAACATATGAAAGATGGTGAAACAAAGAGCATCCCCTAAAGAATTATACCATAGAAGCAAGGGCATGTTACGTAGCATAGTTTGGTTTAAGTAACAGGGATGGGACTCTGTGGCTCTTAAAATGCGTATGTGAAATAATTTAAGCAACTTCAATTCAGTTGAATAAAACACAATATCAGTTTCTGTTAGTTTTCTTGTGTTATAAGTATGGTGAAGCCATGAGCAAAAGAATTTCTCCATTAAACTGGCAGCCTCCTTGACGAAAAAATAAAATAAAATTCTTTAACTCTAATGATGGTAAATGAAATCTGACAACGTTTCTGCCTAGTGCCTAAAACAGAACAGAAAATTTCAAGCAGAAGAATCTGGCATTAGAAGAAGAGCATACCGCATCAGACATGTCGCAATGAAGTTTAGTTACAGAGTCTCCACGTCCCAATTCTTGAGCAACACCGTAAGCTATATATGTTTTAGGACCCATGTCCGGCTTCAAAGCTTTTTTAGGAAACTTCACAGCAAGATTAAGGTAGCCATCACGAGGATGTGTGTATTCTTTAAAGGGTAAGCAAGTGATAAATTCAACACCATGACGTGGTAACCGTTCTTCAAATAAACTCGATGGAGGCCAATCTTTCAACTTAAGGATCTCAGGCCACCCATTTAGAGTCAAATTTACCACCGTATACCACTTAAAAAATTGGTGAACATTAACATCAACCTGCAAGCCATGAGAAAAGTCAATTAGACATGTAATATAACCCAAAATTGGTTAATATTTAAGGCAAAAATAAAAATAGAAAATATAATGTTGAAAGAAGTTGAAGATATTTGCCCAAGTTTGTATGATCTCTAGGCATCCAACATTTACCATAGCATATAAAGTAATATAAAATCAAATAAATTAGAAGAGGGATTCTTAGCGCGAAATTCTACTACACCAATAAGAAAGAGAAGTTGTGGGAGTTGATTAGAACTGTTTAGAAACATCAAGTAAAAACAATGCAGTTAAAGCAGGTGGGTTTTTTTTATTTTGTCCAACATTTAACACCATTATACTAGATGGAGGCTGCGCTAACTAACTGAAAAGTAGAAAACAGAAATGGAAGCCATGCTTAACCAACCTCACACCAATCTAAACAATTAAGTGCAGCCACGTCTAACAGCTGATCATGTTTGGTATTTGTAATCTGACGAAAAGCCCGCCACATAACCATGGGTCTCCCAGCTCAACCCAAGAGTAGTTTCAAGAACATCACTGACTATCACAGGCTCGCCTTTTGACCAATGCCACTGGAAATGCTTTAAATCTCCAGGACTGAATGTCTATAGCATGTGGACAATACAAGTAATTGTCTTTGGAACCTTCACGAGAAGCAGCTTTGCGTAACTGCTTATCACCGTCGCTTTCCTCAACAGAATCTGAACAGTGCACCACTGCTCAGGCATCTCTCGCATGTCTTCCTCCAGTTTGTGCACTTTTAAGAGCTCTTGTGCATCCTCCAACAATGTGTAACCTTGTCATGGGGCCCTTTATATGCTTCAATTCTAAAGTTCCATGACCACACCACCCATACTTTGTGGAGGACAAGGAATTTTACCATCATCCAGAGACTTCCAGTCATGTGTTTGCCTTTTTATTGATGCAGGATCTTGCAGCACGCTTCGCGATATAACGGCCCCCCTTCCCTGCAAGTAAGCAGGACCTGGATCTTGAATTCAGTGATACTTCTTCCTTGTTTCCCTGAGGGTTGCCATCCGCAATTCCCAAGCAACATTGAAGGCAGAGTCATAATGACAATGAGGACAGCTTCTATGCAAGTCAAAAAATTGATGTTTTACAGCATCACTGCACGAGTCAGGTGACAAAATCAAAAAAGGATCCTTACAGAAAATCTTCAAAGACTTGTACAATCACTGAATGACATACCAGTACATGCGCTCATCCAATTTGCACTTGCCCTCTTCACGTGTAGCTCCTCTAGAGGTAATCCTGCCCAAGAAAATAAATTAAGAAACCTACATAAAATGACTTATGGATGACTTATGTTCAACTTTGCCCTTTTAAAAAACAACTTGCACTATCATTCCAACTCACCATAAAGCCAACCAAAAGTAATTGGAATAACATGTAAATAAACTTTGAAAAGCATTTGACAAACGGAAAAATATTGCTTCAATTTTGTTAGGATCCAACAACTATGTACAGATACATAGTCTTTAGAGAAAAGCTATGCACTAAGCCAAAAACAATTAAAAGAGGTATTAGTCACAAGAACAAGCAACCAAAATCCTCAGGACGAGTGCAAGATCACAGACAGCAAGTCGTTTCATTCATTTACAAGATTAAATAAAGAAACCACGTTAGAATGAAAACACTTAGAGTTCAGGTTAACAAGTTAAGCAGATGAAAATTTCATTGCTCCTTGCAGGTTCCGAAGTCTCAATGAGGACTTATCATAGTTCTAAACTGGATCATTTAGATTAGCTACAATGTAAGCTTGAAGTTGTACTCTGAGATACAGCAAGATCACAAAACGAACAAGAAATACCTTGAATTTTAGCCTCTGCCTCTTTCTCCTTTAAGTGTTCCTCTTTGAGACGCTTCAAGAATGGAAGAAGAACATGTAGAATATAAATAGAATATCGAACTTTCTGATCATTATCAGGTTAAAATCAATCATTCCCCTGACCTAAAACAACAACAGATTCAGTATCCAATTCATATTAGGTAAGACCATAAGAGTGAGAACAACAAGAATCAGGAACCAACTTTAGGATGCACATCACGCAAGCAAGATTTACAGTTGCAATTGTCACAGCAAACAGGGCAACACTCCAGCGAACATCTCCTCGTCATGTTGGGTACCTACAGAGAAGTGTAAACAAAGAGAATAACATGAAATGACTGTAAAAGAAGACTGGGTTCCAAAAAACATTAGTTAACATGAAATGGCTGTAATTTTAAGGCTATATAGATGTTGAAGCACAAGCCCTAACTGAGAAGGTACAGCTATCCATATGCATGAACCAAGATGCATGGGTTCCTGGGTTGAAAAACCCAAACTAGTCCATGCAAATCGCCTCCTCACTTGAGTCTTGAGGGATCAATTTTAGGCCTTCTAACCCATAGAGATGATACCTCTTAGCAGAAATCAATCTTAAGACCTCATAACGACATTGAAAGAGGGATGACTACTAAGCCAATCCTTGGGACAGACTATTCTTCTACCTGATCAGCTTAGATGGAAAATTCTACAACCAGTCATCAAGTTAATAGGTTATAAAAGCATGCTAAAAAATCCAACCAACTCGCTCAACAATGAGCATATGGCTACTCAATGCATTGAATATTATTTAAACAACTTTTAAATTAAAAGACACTGAGAAATGCTTGAATGCTAAAAAGATGTTCACAGCCATACAGACTAAAGGCTGAGCAGGCATTCAAATTGAATTTTTAGCTAAAAAGAAAGAAAATGTTCTAAATGAAAACTCATACCATGTGTTCATGCAAGGTACACAGTAACGCTTTGTAGTGCATTTCTGGCACCGAACAACTCGTCCCTTATCATTCCTTTGACATTGATGGCACATGTTGGACTCAACAAAAACTTCTTCTCCCTGCCATTAAATGAAGAATAAAGAGATAAGGTTTCATCAAATATGTGCACTCTTGATGGGTTACAACCATCACACATATTTTTGTAAAAAGGAAATATTACATTTTCATCGATAACAGGGTGCTTAGCATAATACTTATAGTTTCTCCCTGAACTCGATCCTTCCCGTAATTTCTTTGTTGAAGAAGTTTTTTGTCCATCTTTGCGAGCCTTCTTTTTCTTCGGTCTCCTCTTTCTGAAGTCTTCTCTTGTTCCTCTTCATCAGACTCTGTTTTCTTCTGACCTCTTCTCTTTGAAGCCGTTTCTTGTTCCTCTTCCTCAGTCTCTGTTTTCTTCCGAACTTTTCTTTTTGACGTCTTTTCTTGTTCCTCTTCATCAGTCTTTGTTTTCTTTAAAACTTTCCGCGAACCTTTCTTCTTTCGTTCATCATCCAACTCATGGTCCAAGTAGTTGTAAATATCGGCATAATTAACTCTAGTCCTATTCCTTCTTGCATACCTCCCATTGTCCTCCTCTTTTTCCTCCTCCTTGTTTACTATCTCTTCCTCACTCTTCTCCTCTCCATTAACCTTACCTTCTTCTGTTTCTTCAGATGACTTGTTATCATCATCAGCCTTATCTTCTTCCATTTCTTCAGATGACTTTTTATCATCATCATCTGTTATCAATGACACCTTCTCTTCTTCCATTAAAACTTCCTCCTTTACACTAACACCTACTTCCTTCTCCTCCGTTTGCGATCGAGTAACACTAGCAGTGTCGTCTCCCTTCTCCGAAACACTAGCCGGCACCTTCTCTTCTTCCATTAAAACTTCCTCTTTTGAACTAAAACCTAGTTCCTTCTCCAAAACACCAACCTTCACCTCTACTTCAGATTCCGAAACCACATTCCGCTCTCCACCGTCATCGAAATCCGTTTCCTTTTCTTCCACTAAAACATCTTCCTGATGTTCACATACTCTCTCTTCAACCAACGATCCATTCTCGTCACCAATAACAGTAGAAATCAAAGAAACCGAAGAAATCAAAGAAATTTCATTACTTTCTTCCAATTTCTGAGTTTCAGAAGGTGAATGTAAACGTACAACAACATCAACACTATTATTACCTTCATTACCGATTCAGTAACAACTTCAACCTCCTTCTTGCCTTCTTCTGATCAACTTCTTTGGATTCAACAAGATCTCCGTTGGTTGTCGCCATGAACACACAATGTTTCTAGAGAGAGAAAGTAAGAAGAAGAAAGTGGGATTTTGTACTTGTACATGAAAAAAAGGGGAAAACAGTGGGTGGTGGTGGGATTAGGGTTTAGAAAACAGTGGGATTTATGTGAATTCAAAAAGGGGATTCCCGCCTATTGAAGAAGTGATTTCGCGGGGTTTCACAGTGCGCACTAGAATCGAGAGAGAAATCAGGGAAGATGAAAGAGATTGAGATTGAGATTGAAATTGAAACCCTAAATTGATAATTTGAGAGATGATTTCATGATTTTTTCCCCAAATTCATAAAAACAATATATGCCAATTACTTCTATATATCCAAACTTTTTGTATGATATATCAACCGACCTCTATATATATGTATTATGTATTTTGTATTTGTATTTATTTTATTTATAAGTATAAAAAGGTGTTCCAATAAATACCTCTCTCAATGGAATTTTGCAAATATGGATCTAAATTTTAATAATTCTAAGGCTATGCGCCCGTTGCTATGGGTTCACAGCGGGTATGCCCGCGCGGATTCAAGATGAACCGACGGGTTGGGTGCTTCACTTACAAAACGGCGGGCTTGGCGGTTGCCTAAAGCCGATGAAGCCGTGTGTGTGGTGTGTGTGTTGTGTGTGAGAGGGTTGAGAGGGTTGGGTATGTGTTGTAGAGGGTTATGGGAGGGTAAAGAGATGGTTGACCAAAAGCTGATGTGGCAGCTGATGTGACATTAAAAAAGTGAGTGGTGAGTGGGTTGATTGGGTTGGGTGCAGGTAGCCTAAAAGTACTTCATCACTAGCTTAGTAAATTTTGTTTATTATTGACAAAAGTATTTTTTTATCCATTTAGATTTAAACGTAATTTTCTTATTATTAATTAATACAAAATAAATTTAAATAATAGTGACATTATTGAATTAAAATTTTAAGCGAACTATTGACATGTTAGGAATGGCCAAATAGATAGTACGTAACTAATACATAGGTAGCAACATATATAGGTGGAGGTTCAAATGAAGACCCTTCTTATTTGCAATAATGTGAAAACAGTTGTGAGCCTTCAACTTAATTAACCCATATTTTTTAGTTAAAAAAAAAAAATTTATCTCTGTCACCTCCATTCACATGTTTGTCTTCAGCTTTAGTGTATTAGTATGATTGCTGACAGAATAGTTGTTGAAGTTGAATACAAATTATTTTAGAAATTTCAACTTTTTTACTCTGTCCAAAAAAAATTAACATAACTGTTGAATATACTCTCATTGAACATAAATAAAATGTAACTTTTATACGGGTCTTGTTTTTATTGCAATCTTGAATAATTAAAACTTAGTACTTCTCAATATGGTCTTTATAAATAAATTTATTTATATTTAAAATAGTACATTAAAATTTATTGAAATGGAAATTAAGTTTCTAGCTCCTTTTAAAGCATATGCTTGTCATTCTTAACGATCTAACGTTTGCATTCATCTTTATTTTGTAGTACATGTTTTTTTTATATACCAAGAATCGTTATAATTAAATGATAAAATTGATAGTGTTTAACATATATGAAATTGTTATACTTTACCATTAATTGGTGGAAGATATTTAGTTTTATTCTAGTAGATGGTGAAATTTTGGTGTAAGAATTTAACAATGATGATATTGTAAGAATTTAACAATGATGATATTCTTATGAACCATTTTCTTTATATACAAAAACAGTATATTTCCAAAACTAGTTATAAATGGAAACTTTAGTTTCTAAATTCAGTATAGCATATCACATGCATGTTTCATTATTGCACTCTTTTATGGATCATGAAATTGTTTTTATTTCAATTTACCCCTCATGTACTTTAATTTTAAATTATTTCCACTTTCTTTAATTTCCCAAAATTTTCCTGTGATGTACTACTTACTAATTACTATAGGGGGCTAAAAATTCTCAAATCTCATATATTGTGGAGATACCATATGGGTAGATATATATTTATCTTTCACTTACAACACACTTTATGTCTTAAGTTTGATTTGTTGTGTTTTCTATAATATATTTCCAAATACCTGTTATTATTTGGTTTATTTTAATATCTTAGTAACTGCAATATATATGATTTGTTTAAAGAATTAAAAAGAAAAACTACATGCAACCAATAAAAGTTGGCTCATTTTTTAATTGTTTTTTTACCAACAAAACTTTGCTTTCATAATCCTTCAAGGTTTTCAATCCTTTCTAATTTGAAACAAACATAATAATAATAAACTTTTTAAGAGAGGGAAAAAAATGAAGAGCATAGAAGATATATATGGTGAAAAGAAGGAAGCCTAAATCAAGATTTCACCTTTTGAGCCCTCATATCATTTAATGATGTGAATCCATAATAAAATATTAGTTTAATACATGTTTTATCCTAATTGGATGAAAATTTAAAATTACAATTAAAATCGTTAAATACATCCCTATAACCTATAAAACTAGTTGATGTAGTTTAATAATTGGAAAAATCCGGGAAAAAAACTAATGGACTTTTATACTTTAAAGGATCAAGTCCCTAGACATTTTTTGAAAAATAAAAATACTTACATCAATAAAGTGAGACGAGTACACCATTTTCATTACTCCTAAAACATATAAAAATTGTATTCAATGCAAAATATACTAAAAGTTGGGCATATTATACCAAAAGTTGAACAAACTATACCAAAAGCTGCGCCAAAACTACGAACAATTGCGCCAAAGAAAATACCAAAAGTTGCGCCAAAAATACCAACAATTGCGCTAAAATTTACCAAAGTAACTATTCTATGTTAAAGGTAATAGCATGAACTATTCATCATTTACATCATTAACTTCCGATTGAAGATTCAACCAATTGACTTTCTTGTAACCTTTCTTGAACCAATGCTCATATCATGGGCTAAAATCATCACTACGATCATCATTGCAATCGGATGTCATTCTGTAAACAAGAACCATATGTAATACAACACAATGAAAATTATCGTCAACTTCAAATCACACCCGATAAAATAAAATTCCAAGAACCATATGAGTATAACCATCTAAAAGTAGCATTCTTTCAAAACCAGAAGTAAGCATATAAACTAAAGTAAGTTGTCAAAGAGAAAAGCATGTAAAGTAAGGGGTCGTTGACTTGAAAACTTACAGGTAAGCGCTTACCGATAAAATTGAACACTAACATTTACCATATCAAACAATGTTTTAGTCTCTCCAAAACCGTATCGTAAGCAACAATTTACCCGGTAAACACTTACCGGTTAAGATTCGCCAATCTCACTGGATAAGATTGTCAGTTTATGCCATTGCTCTTACCGGGTAAGATTTTGGTCCTTGTCATGTTCATCCCGTAAGGTAAATTTACCAGTAAGCACTTAGCCACTTACCGGGTAAGTCTTAAGAAAACGGCCCCTAAGTAACAAGCCAAAAAATCGTCAAAAAGAAAACCAAACAGAAGCTGTCAACGATTTTTAGATAGACAACTCAAGCTATAATCTATTACCGTAAACCAAAATATAAAAATGTAGTATAATTATATTGGTTCTAATCACCTTGATATCAAAACCCCAATTCATCCAACTACTTATGGCAATAAAATTGCCTTAACTAATTAAAGTATTTTGAGTGATGTTGGTTGAAAGAGTTCATTAGAGACATTAGTTACGCCAAGTAAACTAGTTAGCAATTGTTTTTTTTTTAATTTAAGTTTTACCTGCTATTCAGGTTGTAGGTTACATATTTAATTGATAAGGGTTTATTTAAAAGGTTTTAAAATGTCTTTAAAGGGTTTTTTTATTAGGTTTTGAAAAGTGCAATGACTTATTTCCTTTAAAAAAAATGTCCAAGGACTTCATCATTCCAAATAGAAAAGTCCATTGGGTTTTTTTGAACTTTTCCCATTACATTTAATACTAAAAGAAAAAGAATCAGCCAAAAGGTTATAAATAAGTTCAGTAAACTGCAAGTCTAAAAGGTTATAAACAAAGCAAGATACATAGGAATGCTTTTCACTTACGTGTCCGTCGAAGATTTTAAGTCCTTGATGGCTGCCTCCACTGCATAAAGTGCCATTTTCTTCACCTGCCAATTAGCAGAATAAAGCAAATTGCACCATTATAACTTGTAGCAAATCAATCAAACTCTTAAACCAAACAATGTCATGCATACAATAAAGTCATGAAAGTATTCTTTTTACAAGAAAAGGGTGCAAAACAAGATGATATTATCAGATTGTCACCAACAAAGGTATGGAGGTATAGACGCCAAAAAAAAAACACCCTTGATTCCATCATTAGAAATATTGAGGCTGAAAAATAAATGTTGGGTGGGACCCCTAAGGGTCTGTTTTGTTTGGTTTGTAGGATTTGAAATGGATTTGAATTCCCCATTATTTACAGAAAGTCAGAAATATTATTAAAAATTATAAATAAATAAAAAAATTGTCTTCTATTTAACTTATTAATAAAAACACAAATGTTGTTAACATATTTTATTACATTGTTACATACAAACCCTACGAAATCCCTTGAAATCCTAGCCACCTCCATTTTCAAATCCGGACAGTCCTGCAAACCAAACATGGGATTGGAATGGATTTGAAATTCAAATCCTCCCAATCCCAATTCATTCCTGCAAACCGAAAGGGGCCTAATAGTATTTTGGGAACCTCGTTTATTTTCAGTTCTATTTTAAAGCTTCAGACAGTTCTTTTCCACAATAAAGAAGATATGAGACTAGGGTGTGTTTGTTTTTTAAAAAATTCCACTTAAAACCTCTGAAGTCTGGCTCGGTCAGACTTTTGGAGATTCTGTGCGTTTGTTTTTTCTAAGTGTTCAGAGCCACCTAAGTCTGAAATAGATCTGATAGAAACCGTGGTGAGATAGCATCTGAAATATATCAGAAAGGAGGAGGAGATCGAGTGGTGAAGGCGGCAGAGGATGAAGATAGGAAAGAAAGTGGAGGCGCGTGGGGGAAAGGTTTGAGGAAAGATGCTGGATGCTTGAATTTACTTTGGACCCATCATTTATTCCTTTAAAATATTTAATTCATAAATTTATAATAACATAATTTGTTTATTTTTGCTTATAAATATATTATCTAAATTTATATGTATTTCAGTTTCGGATTTCAGACACAAAAACAAATGCTCTTAATAATTCAGATTTCAGACTTCAGCACCATCTCTAATTAATCAGATGTGAAATAAGATTTCAGACTTCAGACCTCTTAAAAAACAAACGGCACCTTACTTTGAAAAAGGAAAGAAACAAATAAATTGCACACACTACTTTTTTGGAAAAAGAGTAATTGCAGCGACTATGGAAAAAGCATACTCAGGTCTTATTCATAGAACAATTGTCAGAATGAATGCAATATCTCATTTCCCAAATAGACACATAGATCATGAACTGAAAATAACTAGAATTTTATAACCGATGCTTGATGGAAAATCAAATATCACAAGGATATAAAAAAAATATCGTTTACCTCCAACTTATCTTCCTTTGCCCTATGACTTTGGGGGAGAACACGGAAATCCTCCGTCAACCGGATGCATTCACCAACATTTTCAGGAGAAACAAAGTCCAATGCGACTTTAATACATGACTGCAGAAACATTTCAATAGGTTAATCAATCTGGTTCATAACATAACCCCAAGACATCAAAACTTGGCCCCAATTGATTTGAAATTAAGCAACTTCATAAAGTGAAAAAAAATTGAAAACCAGTAGCAAGTCATTAACCTTCAAATTCCGAACTTGATGGGCACAACCAGCAGGAATAAAAACAGCATCTCCAAGCTTCTGGACAAAAGTCCATGGTTCAATCCCTGATGACAACCAAAAGTATGACCACATTCAGAAAGAATATATCACTAAAAGTTAATAAACACCTTGTATAAATGTATACTAACCAAACTCTTTTTTGAGCTTCCTTTTATGCTCCATGGTTAAGTAAAATGTTTGGTCATGGATTGGGTGGATAACCTGGAGCAAGAAGATACAATGGAACAATCTTATGAAATTACTATTTAAGATGCAATGACAAACTGCCTAAACATATAGGATTTACTATTAGAGAACTATGACTTCACCTTCAAAAGTAACTCAATTAATGCCTTTTGTCTTCTATTAACCAACAGATGGTTCAAAAAACTTGGGATAAAAGAAAAAAGGGCCAAGGTTGATGCACCTACACTTACCTTTGCAAAGGGTTGCAGAAAGTAGTGTATGTAAGCACAACCGTTGCTCTCTATATTGCAAAGAAGGGTTGCAGTAACTCGTCATGGACTATCCTTATTGGTTGCACAAAGAAACCAACAATGAAAGCTTGAAACTTTCTCAAACTGGAAGAACTAAACATCTATGGTAAGGAGGTCCATAAGATTAGTCAAATAATGCATATACTTCTTATTTCACATAGCCGGACAAACAGTTCTAACAGGAAAATCAACCCGAGTATTAATACCTGCTGCAGTGGACAACTGAAGATATGTCTGAACTCTCTGAAGTGTTTTTTGAGATATTCCTCCAATTTAGGAGTGTCTTCCCTTCGAAAGATGTCCCACAAAGCACCTCCCTCTTGCAGATCAGATCCATCAAGACAAGTACCTGAACCATCCTGATTATCAACTTCCCCAATAGCATCTATTCGCTCATCATTGGTAACTTCTTTGCTATGTGGGTTATCATCTTTTTCAGTGCATTTAATAGAAGTCTTATCTTGTTCCATGCACCTAGCTTTCTTTTCTGCCTTAATGTTTTGTCTCGTGACTCTTTTCAGGGAACCCTTTCTCTTCTCGTCTGATTGATTACTTCCGGTATTAGCACAACAAACAGCTGAAGAGTCACTTGTTTCTTTGACATCAAAATCATGAGAGTTACTCCCATTTCTAGACCCAACGCCATTGGTACTCCGTGCCGCTTTCCTGCTCACCAAGCCAAGAACTTGCTTGCCAGTTGCACGTTTTTTGTTATCAGCAACAGATTTGGTCTCCTTAGTCTCCTTGGTCTCCTTTGTCTCCTTTACCAGTCCAAAAAGTTCCTCCTGATCCTGAGCCTCGTGATAACGTTTCAATTTATCTATCTTTTTCTGGTGGTCCAAGTCTGGGGTCACGGTTGCAGTATGAGTCAGCACATTCACCTTCATGTCACGAGAAAACACATTAATAATTGAAAATACATAAAAACCAAAACACACTGGATGTATAAAATAGAGAATTTATCTCTTTGAAATATTGTTCACAAGAAAGGCTGTGACGGTGCAAATTATTTTAGTAAATGATTTTATTTAACATACCATAGCATGAAGATCAGGATTTTGTGACTTCTAAATTTTACATTGTAAAATACATGACCAAACTAGGATAGTAAACATACCGCAAATTAACTTAATCATTTCGTTTCAATTCTCCAATTTGTGGTCATATTTCCATGGTGGGTCCAGGCAGAATTGTAATAACTCATAACTGCCTTTTACACTTTTAGAAACATATGAAAGATGGTGAAACAAAGAGCATCCCCACGACTAATTATATCATAGAGGCCGAGGGCAATCTTACATAAAGCATAGTTTGGTTTTCTTGGTCTTGGCTTTTTTTTTTGTAAACAGATCAAGAAAGGGTTAAAGAAACTGAAAGTAGATTGCATCAATTCCAGTACATCTTTCCTTTACATGCTAGGATTCTCAAGTAAGAGGGATGTGACTCAGTGACTCACAAAATGCAAATGAGAAATTATTTAAGCAACTTCAATTCAGTTGAATAGAACACAATACAGTTTCTGTTAGTTTCTTGTTTTATAGGTATGGTGAAGCCATGAGCAAAAGAACTTCTCCGTTCAAAACTGAAATGGCAACCTCCATGGCCAAAAGATGGTAAATGAAATCCAGCAACGATGTCTTGTTTCAGACTAAAACAGAACAGAAAATTTCAAGCAAAGAATCTAGCATTAGAAGAAGAGCATACCGCATCAGACATGTTGCAATGAAGTTTAGTTACAGAGTCCCCACGTCCCAATTCTTGAGCAACACCGTAAGCTATATATGTTTTAGGACCCATATCCGGCTTCAAGGATTTTTCAGGAAACTTCACAGCAAGATTAAGGTAGCCATCACGAGGATGTGTGTATTCTTTAAAGGGTAAGGAAGTGATAAATTCAACACCATGACGTGGTAACCGTTCTTCAAAAAAACTCGATGGAGGCCAATCTTTCAACTTAAGGATCTCAGGCCACCCTTCAGAGTCGTATTACCACCCGTATACCACTTAAAAAATTGGTGAGCCTTAACATCAAACTGCATGCCATGAGAAAAGTTGATTAGACATTTAATATAACCCCAAATGGTGTTAAATTTTAAGGCAAACAATCTAATAAAACACATTACAAAACTAAACAAGTTTCCGGAAAAATGTCAGAGATAACTTTGATGAAATAGACAAAAAAAATGTTTAATATTGAAAAAAGTAGAAGAGATTTGCCCAAGTTTGTGTGATCTCTAGGCATCCAACATAAATAATACAAAATCCAATAATTAGAAGAGGGATTCTTCTTAGCAGTGAAGTTCTACTACACCAAATGAGAAAGACAAGTTGTGGGAGTCAATTAGAACTGTTTAGAAATATCAAGTAAAAACGTACACAGTTTAAAGCAGGTGGAGTTTTTTTATTTTTTTTTTAATTTGGATAACATTTAACTATGATGCTAGATGGTAGGCTGAGCTAACTAACTGAAAAAATAGAAAACAGAAATGGAAGAACAGCATTAACCAACCTCACACCAGTCTAAACAATTCAGTGCAGTCACGTCTAAGAGCTTATCATGTTTGGTATTTGTAATCTGGCGAAAAGCCCGCCACATAACCATGGGCTCCCAGCTCAACCCAAGAGTAGTTTCAAGAACATCACTGACTATGACAGGCTCGCCTTTTGACCAATGCCACTGGAAATGCTTTAAATCTCCAGGCTGAATGTCTATAGCCCATGGGGAATACAAGTAATTGTCATTGGAACTTTCACGAGAAGCAGCTTTGCGTAACTGCTTATCACCATCTAAACACGTGCACCACTGCTCAGGCATCTCTCGCATGTCCTCCAGTTTGTGCACTTTTAAGAGCTCTTGTGCATCCTCCAACAATGCCGTAACCTTGTCAAGTGGCTTTATATGCCTCAATTCTAAAATTCCAAGACCACAACCACCCATACTTTGTGGAGGACAAAGAATTTTACCATCATCCAGAGACTTCCAGTCATGTGTTTGCTTTTTATGTTGTGCAGGATCAGCAGCACGCTTCCCAATATAACGGCCCTTCCCTTCTCCTTCGCCTTCCCATGCAAGTAACTAGGACCTTGATCTATGAATTCAGTGATAACTTCTTCCTTGTTTCCCTGAGGGTTGCCATCACGCAATTCCCAGCAACATTGAAGGCAAAGGTCATAATGACAATGAGGACAGCTTCTATGCAAGTCAAAAATTGACGTTTTACAGCAGTGGCTGCACGAGTCAGGTGACATAATCAAGAAAAGAGATCCTTACAGAAAATCTTGAAAGACTTGTACAATCACTGAATGACATACCAGTACATGCGCTCATCCAATTTGCACTTTGCCCTCTTCACTTGTAGCTCCTCTAGAGGTAATCCTGCCCAAGAAGATAAATTTAAGGAAATCTACATAAATATGACTATGGATACAGGAATTAACGGAAGCATTTGTCACAGATATTGCACAATTTTGTTAGGATACCAATAAATACCAGTACAGTACATATTCTTTCGAGAGAAGATCTATGCCCTAAGCCAAAGGAAACAAATAAAAGACGACGTTGATCACAAGAACAAACAACCAAATCCTCAGAACAAGTGCAAGATCACAGACGCAAGTTCATTGCATTCATTTACAAGATCAAATAAAGAAACCAAGTTAGAATGAAAGACACTGAAAGTTCAGGTTAAAAAGTTAAGCAGATGAAACAATTTTCCTTGCAGGTTCCTGAAGTCTCAATGATGGACTCATCATGTTCAAGCCTTCTTATCATCAGAAAGAATCAGATATATGGCAGTACTGATCTAGATTAGCTACAATGTGAGCTTGAAGTTGTACTCTGGAGATACAGCAAGATCACTAAGATGAACAATGGAAAATACCTTGAATTTTAGCCTCTGCCTCTTTCTCCTTTAAGTTATCCTCTTTGAGACGCTTTAAGAATGGAAGAAGAATACGTAGAATATAAAGAGAATATCGAACTTTATGATCATCATCAGGTTCAAAATCAATCATTCCCCTGACCTAAAAACACCAACAGATTCAGTATCACAATTCAGATTTAGGTAAGACCATAAGAGTGAGAAGAACAAGAATGCAGGACCAACTTTAGGATGCACATCACGCAAGCAAGATTTACAGTTGCAATTGCCACAGCAAACAGGACAGCATTCAGCAAACATCTCCTCCGTCATGTTAGGGTACCTACAGAGCAGATGCAAACAAAGAGAAAAACATGAAAAGGCTGTAAACGAAGACTGGGTTCAAAAAAATTTATTAACATAAAATGGAGAGTTTTAAGGCTATATAGATGGTTACAACTTGCAAGCACATATGCACCAATGAGAAGATGTATGGGTGCCTGGGTATGAAAGACCCAAAGTCCCAAACTAGTCCATGTTAAATGCAAATTGCCTCCTCCACTTGAGTCTTGAGGGGATCAATTTAGGCCTTCTAACCTATAGAGACGATACCTCCTAGCAGAAATCAAACTTAAGACCTCATAAGACATAGGAAAAAAAGATTGACTGCTAAGCCAACCCTTGGGGCAGACATTTTTTTTATCTGATCAACTTAGATCGAAATATTCTACAACCAGGCATCAAGTTGGTAAGTTATGAAAGCATGCTACAAATCCAACCAACTCACTGCACCAAATACTAAAGTTGCAGAACAGGCATTCAATTGAATTTCTTAGCTGAAAAGAAAAATAGAAGTTCTAAATTAAAACTCATACCATTTTTTCATGCAAGGTACACAGTAACGCTTTGTTGTGCATTTCTGGCACCGAACAACTCTTCCGTTATCATTCCTTTGACACTGATGGCACATGTTCGACTCAACCAGAATTGCATTTCCCTGCCATTAAATGAAGAATAAAGAGATAAGGTTTCATCAAATATGTGCACTCTTGATGGGTTACAACCATCAAACATATTCTCATGAAGAAAAATTATTACATTTTCATCGATAACAGGGTGCTTAGCATAATACTTGAATGTTCTCCCTGAGCTCGATCCTCCGCGACATCTCTTCGATGAAGAAATTCCCTGTCCCTCTCCATCGGTCTCTGTTTTCTTCCGAACTCTTCTTTTTGGTGTCTTTTCTTGTTCCACTTCATCGGTCTTTGTTTTCTCCGATACTTGCTGCGAACATTTCTTCTTCTGTTCATCTTCCAAATCATCAACCAAGTAGCCGTAAACCTTGCCATAATTAATTCTAGTCCTATACCTTCTTTTATACTTCCCATTCTTCTTCTCTTTTTCCTCCTCACTGCTTACCATCTCTTCACTACTTTTCTCCTCTTGATCAGCAGTAGTAGCAAGTCCATCTCCATCATCAACCTTATCTTCTTCAGATGACTTGTTATCATCATCATCATCAGCCTTTTCTTCTTCTGTTTCTTCACAAGACTTCTTGTTATCATTGAAATCAGATTGTTTTTCTTCCACTAAAACATCATCTTCCTGAAGATGTTGATTTCCTATCTCTTCATTCAACGATCCATTCTCGTTACGAATAACAGAAGAAATCGAATATGATGATGAACACGAAGAAGTGTAGAAGGATTAGACAAAGTAGAAGAAGAAGATGCAACAACAGCAACAGTAACACCTTCAGGAACCCTAAGAGTAAGACGACATCGTTTCGGATCAGCAACAGCAACTTCAACTTCAACATCCATCATTCTGCCATTAACGTCCTTACCTTCTTCTTCAACTTGTTTGGATTCAATAAGGTTTCCGCTAGTTGACGCCATGAATACACAGTGTTTCTTGAGAGATTGAGATTGAGAAATTGAAATTGAAATTGAAACCCTAAATTGATAATGTCAGATTGTGTAATGTGAGAGATGATTTCATGATTTCCCCAAATTCATGAAACAATATCATCAATGGCTTCTATATGATATCCAAACTTTTTATATGATATCAAACTAACTTCTATATACTTTACTAGTTGTTAGTTGTGGGCCCGCTTTTAATGAAAAATAAAGATTTGAAATATTTTGACTTGGTTTGACTTTGACACTCCATGGGCTAAGGAAGTAATATTTAAATCAAAGTTCACTAGTCTCCGTCGGTAACATTCTTAAAAAGGGGACAGAACAGTGGATGACATCCTTGTCTATTTGAGGTTGGAAATTGTGGTGATACCCTACCATGGGTTGGTTTATGGTCGCGAGGATTAGTCGGGTGTCTGTATGAATCCTGGATACCTCGCCCTACTTCGTGTCGGACGTATGTGTGAGTTATCCAACGTTAAAGAAAAACTCCTCATTGAAAAATAGTTAAGTATTTACACTGATCGGTAAATAGATTCGGTGAATAACCTACTCCATTTTTACAATCTAATCAAATGGAATGCATCACAAATTCAACTTCCAATATCAATAATGCAATAACAATAAACATTACCCTTCTCATAAACAGGACACACTACGAGTCATTTTCATCACTTAGCAGGTAAAATTCTTAACAATATCCCAGGCTCAATTGGCAAAGATCGTGCGGTAACTGATGCTAGTAAACAATTACCAAGATAAGTGTTTATACCAAGATCATACCGTAAATGATATTAGTAAACAATTAGTAATCAACCCACACTTTTGACCAAGTTAATTGTGCTTATTCGATAATAATGTTGTTTATCCAAACCCTTTGACCGAAAATGCCACTATATCGCTAACCAAGATGTCATCCAAGGCAAGATGAAACCCTCACTTATCAGATAAACGTTTACCCAATTTATGTCGATAAACGACCCTTAGAAAGAGAAATCTTGATATGTCAGCTTAAAATCGATGCTTATTTGCTTAATAGGTTGGTTACTCAATAAATGATGAATAAGATGCCTGTGTTTAACCGACAAACAATCGTACAAAAATGTTCATTCCCACTTTACTAACGTTCGAGTGAGATATATATCTCGGGTTAACAATAAATGTCATTTCATATCTATGAGGCTAATTTTTGCAGTTAACAAGGCTGGCTGAATATAGGCCTAAACTTTCATGGGGGAAACTTAATACCCCAAGAACAAAAATATAGAAAACAGAGCTTTAGAAGCATCCAAAAATCGAGCCACGAACAAAATTCCGTTGCAAAAGTTAGTCTTCTTTGAGCTTATTGACATACTTGAGAAATGCCCGAGCCGGATTATCCCTTGGCGGTGCACGTACACGGCTCGATCTTCGAACCGCTGCCTCTTCTTCCATTTGGATCCTTTGAGCTTCCTTTGATGTCTTCTGCATTTCACCTCTGCAACACAATTTCCAGTTTTTCTTTCAGTCACATACAAATATTATCTTTAACTCTATATATATCACCTCAATCACCAGAGAGAGCGAAAGATAATATATATGTATTGTAAGGGGTTGTTTGGATGGTTTTTTAACAAGTCATGTTGGGTAAAAAGCAAGCTAAGTTGCAGCATAGAACGAGTTCAAGAATCTTACGATATTTTGTTATAACGTTTCTCCAGCTGCATTTTAAGTGCCCTTTCCCGCTCACCCTTGCGGTTCAGCGACCCCATCAAAGAGTCAAGCTGCAGAAAAGACGAGTCATAAAAACAACAAAAATCCACAACTTTTATACTCATGAATCTAATCTATCAAGAGCCAATACCTCGCTTTTAGTTCTATAGTATCCCCATTGTTTGTGATCGGAACTTTCCACAAATACCCTGGAGTCCTTGCGGAAAAACCAGTACCGGTTATAATCCTGTCTTTACCTAATGGATTGGTGCGTATGAATCTCTTTTCCATCTCCCTCTCGAGATATTCTTTCTGTACAAAAAAACTAGAAAAATCATCCCATTCTTCCGATTTATATGCACTTGTAAACACATTAGATGAAGACCACATTTGCACAAGCACACAAAACTCCAAAAAAATACGAAAAGGCAAAAATTCTATATGTAAAAATTCTTGATCTAGCAATCTAAAAAACTTCATCAGTGTGTAAATAACAATTAAACATAGAGAAGTTTAAGGCTAGAATCTTTCTTTTTCTAGCATTGGAGTACAAAATGCATGTCTGTGAAACTCTTGCAGATTTATAATTTTTGTGTTAAATTACACTAGATAGTTGGAATATGCTCAATGTTGTCTTTGCTAAGATAACATCAATACCATTCTTCTAGCTACCTGAGCAGCCTAGTATGTTTTTTGTACTTGATACTCATGTGCAATTCTGATGTACAGCCTTTTCTACCACCGATACTCTCTTTATTGTTAAAAAAAAGCCACCTTATATAATATATAGTAGAGAGAGAGAGGGAGAGGGAGGAGATAGAGAAGAGGGTAGGGAAAACCAGGGAGGGGGGGAGGGGAAGAATTGTGAACAACTTGGTAACCATTCATTTGGACAGTATGCACAGTGCATACAGATAACTAAAGCTGGTTTGTTTTTATGCACCTGTGCATGTTATGAACATGTGAATACTGGACACATTGATTACCAAAATTACTTGTATGCACATGTGCATACGTCAAGATGAACGGTTACAGGGTGTTCCTTTAGTATTTCATTTTTTTGTGGTTTTCCCGTAAACTTATACGTCTATATGTTTGTGTGTGTATGTATGTATTGTATATAACGGGAGAGGCGAGCCTTACCCTCTGTTCTATATTTGTTTTATCCTCCGTTTCCTTCTTTCAACATCCATAGATTTCTTTGACCCCTTTCCATTTGATGATTTGATACTCATGGGTTCGCATCCATCTTTAGCTTTTTCACATCCTTCTCAGGTGTCTTTCCTTGCTTCTTCCTACTATTAAGAGAACAACAAAACCATTCAAACTAAATACTACCTTCCAACCACAAATTCAATAACCAAAACAAAAAACAACACTAAAAAAAAAACCTGCTTTCCGATCTGTTCTTTTGCCGAGCGGATGAACTCTTCTCCGTTTCTTTGCAACATCACCATTCGGACTATCCTCACATGATTCACCGATCCATTTGAATGCTTCCGGAAGGATCGTTGTGTTCCTTCCCTTTGCCTTTGCCAGTTCTTTTCGTTCTCTCCTTTTTCTTCCTTCTTCCAGTGCCTCACCTCGTCGTTTTGCAGCAAGTGCGTGTCGTTCTTCGATGTACTCATCGAGCTTTTCTCTCATAACGTCTGTAGCGTGTGCTTGAGCGACCAACTCATTAAAGATGCTCACTTTAGCGCGAACATCTAGAAGGCCATAATGACCCCGCCTAATGGTAGATATCTGAGCAGATAATTCCGCATTGCCAATCATTTCCAAGAAATCACATATGTAATCCGTCCAAGTCACCAATGTAATCTGTATTCAATGATAAAGATAAGTTATTCGCACAAATGAGTTCCAAAGAATGAAATTGATTTCATTAGCAAAAGCATTTGGATTTTACAGAGTAAACTTCACTTTTGGTCCCTAGCGTTTGTCAATTTCAATGGATATTGTCCATAAACTTCCAAAACTCGGATTTGGTCCCTCACATTTGTTATTTCACAACGGTTTTGATCTTTCCTCTTAACGGTTGACTTTTTCAGTTAAGTCCTATTAAATTAGGAATATCTTAGGGGCTTTTGTTTACCTCTTAATAGTCCATTAAGAGACAACCCCTTAATTGCTAAAAAGTGAATCTTGTTTGGCAAAAAAAAAGTCTACCTCTTATGGTTCTAAAACCTCTGAATGATTTTATATCTTCGGCCTTCATTAACCATTAAAACAATTACCAAACAACCATATTTCATTTTCACTATATCATAACAGTCTCTTAATCATCATGTATGGAACCATTCAGCAACTACTAAACACCCCTTAGTTATCTTAAACCTTGTATGTTAATTCAATTACCATCCGGTTAAATGAGGGGTATTTTAGTCATCAAAAAATACTTAAAATGACTAATAAACCCTTGATTTAACTGAGCTTAACGAAAATAGTTAACGGCCGTTAGAAGAAAAAGGACCGATGTGAAACAACAAAGGCGAGGGACCAAATCAAAGTTTTGGAAGTTTAGGAACGGTATGCATTGAAACCGATAAATGTTACTTAGGAACCAAAACTGAAATTTACTCAATTTAAAAAAAACACGACTTTAACCTTTGATTTCCGTTTTTTCTTCTGTAGAGCTATAAAATAATCCCCATCGTCCTTTATAAGCAAGCGAAGAAGAGCAGATTGAGCCTCCACAATGAGAACTATATTGCTGTCCTTATGGCAGAGCGCATTTTCAAAATCTTCTAGCGAGAATGGCGACAAGTTCAACAGTTTGCTGTAAGAACAACAGAAATCCCAAACCATCAAAACATCACCGACGCACTCCATTGGGACGTGAAAATCCCTGGTTGGCGGAGGGCGAGGTGTAAAAACAGGATCATCCGC
Organism: Centaurea solstitialis; assembly: GCA_030169165.1. Classification (NCBI taxonomy): domain Eukaryota; kingdom Viridiplantae; phylum Streptophyta; class Magnoliopsida; order Asterales; family Asteraceae; genus Centaurea; species Centaurea solstitialis. The sequence goes on from CM058047.1 coordinate 506,351, forward strand.
CGCAGGTCGCACCAACAAATCATCGATGGGATATTTAATGGGCACATCATCTTCTGTAAAGGTGAGATAAATCATCAGAAATCAGTTCGAAAAACACATGTACCCTACAAGCTCATCGATTTTTCACTTGGGTATCTAAGCAAACATGATATAAAAACAAAACAATTACAAGAATATATCCAAGATAGAAATATAAGAAAGATGTAAGCAGAGTTGATACTGAAATAGTAGTAAAGTAATCACTCTTGATTATGTGTCCAATATACCTTCGTCATCGTCCAGTTTCTTTTGCTTACGTACTCCATTACTTGCCTCCTGAAAAAAAAAAATATAGAAAGGGGTTAAATGGTCATTTTTGATATTCAGGTGTTTATTCATCATATTGACTGAACAGCAACTTATATGTTATCATACAGACAACATTATCAATACAGACAACTTTATCCATACAGAACTTGATGAAAAATGAACCAAACAGCCTCCTAGTAGCACTGGGCCAAAGGCCACTTGGTCCCATCATCATATTTTCACATGCTATATAAATGGAATCAACAAAATTTTATATGTTGATCAATGACCAAAAGAAGTTAAACCAAACCACAAAGGTTGTGGTGCGGTGGATTATCCCATCAGCCCATGGTTCAATTCCAAGCGCCCACAACAATTGTGGCGAATGAGTTTATCAGGGTTAATGTCTTACAGCTATAATTTGCCTATGGGAATAGCCTAGGACACCCTTCCAAAAAAAAAAGTAAAACCTTTAACGTTTGTGAATTCGGATGACCAAAATGTTACCTCAGAAAGTTTCCTCTTTCTATTACCACTCTTGGGTAAAAGTTTGTCTCTCAACTCTTCTGGAGGATTAGTCGAGATCCCATATTTGACCGCCAACTTATCGTGAAGCATCCAAGGGCCACTCCTACATGTCGACTCTCTGATGAAAGACTTTAAAACGTCTCTACCAAACGGCAACTTTTTCTTGATCAGATCTTCTCCACTCACCACAGCGTTTTCCGTTACTTTCTTATCTTTGTCAAGCCATGCTACCTGGTATTGTGTTTTGTCAACTTCCTCGTCAATTACTTTTACTATTTTGCATGGATATATGCGATTATTCTTCCTCCCATATATCTCGGTACCCTCTAACAAACGCTCCTGCAACTTTGCAGCAACGGTGCTGACAAGATCTTTTAAAGTGAGCATGCCTGAAAATGGAAAATACAACAAAAAATGTAAACATTCTAAAGAACGCAAGATAAAAATAACCTGATCTCTAGTCTATAAAAAAGATAAGAAGGCACAATAAATTAGTCAGACAGCCACATCTTAATGCTAGGACCTGAATCTAAAACCTCAAAAACACAACCCCCATAAGTTACACTACAGTAGTTTTTTTAGCTTATATTTTGGTTTTACACAAATCTCTTCATACTTTAATTTTCTTTTTCTTTTCGTATGTATGTACAACAAACTATAGCGACATCCCCCGCCAGGATAGTAAACCTAATAAAAATATTATTGCACCCCATATATTATGATCTTCAACTTCTTTAAGGCACATTCATGCTTGATGTTCGAACTTTAGGCATTCACCATCTTTGACAAATGATCTTTGATCCTTAGCTTTGGTAAACACAAATATAAATCATAGTAATATTTAGTTGAATGGTTCTCCTTTCTCTGACCTTAGCAAAGCTGCAAACCTATAAACATTGCTTTCCGCGTCTTCGTATAACTAGATATTCATGAAAGTTGGTAGATAACTATATAAATACATATATCACAAACACGCCTGGGCATTTGCATGCGCATGTGAGGTCACACACGCACACCTAGAACACATATATAATACCCATCGTCGTTTTCTCATTTCCAGAGTGTACCACATTAAAGATTTACATGTATCACTGAAATCTAGGACTAGGAGAGATGATCTACGAAGACCTTTGCTTCAAGTCATCTTGTCTACAAGAATTATCACAATTGGTTGATTTTGGGATCTCAATTCCCTTTGAGTCTCTTAATAGCAGTGAAAGCATCATGCTAAGAAATAGGAAACACTTCTCACAGACAACTATCTTATACTTTTACAAGCAGAATCCTGCCTTTATCATACGTCATATGTGTATGCTATATGCATATGAACAAAGCTCTGGTTACGAAATTTATTATCAGCTGGTATAGCAAATCAAATTCCTGATAATACATAACCAAAACATGTTCAAATTAAAATTATGACACAGACTGAAAGTAAAATGATAGACGTCATTCCAAAAAAGACACAAAGTGCCACAGGACATCCTGAAATTACTCATGACCATTAACCACATGAAAGAATAATAACCTCTGGTACCTATAACGATAAGCAGTAGAAAACAACAGGCATGGTACCTAGATTAAGATAGACATAACCCAACATTATTGACATGTACATACGCATAATAAACAATGAAGGACTTGAATAATATCTATTAGTATTGGACATCATAAGGCGTAGTGACACTCAAGAAAATGTATACACTAACAGAAAATATTATCTAACACGTAGGCATGCATGAAACTGCAAGCAAAACTTGAGGGTAAAACCATAGAAATAACTTGTTAAGTACATAAAAGACAAAATACGGTATGAGAACAAGATAGGAAGCATCCTTACTGAATTGAACATCACGCAGCACAGGCTCCATGAGTTCTTTGGGGAACTGCTGAACCTTCTCATTGGCCTGTTTCTCTGAAACCAGTGCCTCCTCATAGGTCAAGTTGCTCTTCCCAGTGCTCTTGCACGTCCAAACTCTTTGTCGATAGAGATTTATCCGTTTCAAGTATTCACTAGCAAGCACAAACAAGTAATTTCAATCAAAGATAGAACAAAGCACATTCATTCCCACAATCCTACCAAAAGAAAAAGTCCATATATTTTATTTGGAACACCCATTTTGCAATGTTTTAGGCTTCTTAAAGCTTGTTTTACTAATTGCATATTTTAGATCAAAACAGAAATGTACTTGTTCATATGACCATAAAGATGAAAAAAAAACATCTCTCAATCTAAATTGTATATGGTCATCAAAAGGGGGGAATTGCAAAGACAGTTATAAAAACAAGCATTTCAATGAGAGAATGGAATTGAAAAGAGGTCAAGAAAGATATACCGATAATCACGAAAAATCTCTTTGGTGAACCGAACTTGAAACACCAGCTCCTCAGGCTTCAAATCATCAGGCCTTTCCAAAAGAGAAAATGGCTTCCTCTTATGCAGTGGCATTTCATTCACCAAATCCAACTAAAAACAATCACAATCACACCAATAAGATCAAAACAAATTCCAATAACAATCACAAAAAAACCCCAAAATGCCAACACCAAATTCTAAACCCTAGACCGCTGTTTTCCCTTTTAACTTTTACAAACAAATAATCAACACATAATCAAAGAAACTTGATAGTGACTCAACTAGCGAATAAAGATACAAAGTCAACACGTAATCGAACAAAAAGATTCAAAAAGATTCAAAAAGACTCAACATTAAGACGTCTAAAACGAAATCTGATTGAAAAAAAACAGAAATGCAAACATGTTAATGGCGATTCCCGCCACAATTTGATTGAATCTTGCACGTAATTGTTGTAGTAAAGTAGTATATAGTGAAGATTAACGAGAAATCGAAGAGAAAAAGATGGATTTTTACCAGAGATTGATGAGGTTTTTGATTGTTGAAAAGAAGAAGGAAAGAAGAGAGTAGCGTTTTGGGCGTTGGCAAAGAAAGAGAGGGGCGCTCTCTCTTTCTTTGGCACCTGTTGTTGTTTTGAGACTTCTCTTCCTTTGTTCTCGGGAGCCAAATATTTTTGTTAAACGGATCTTAATGGCAAAATAAGTCCCTCGACCTTTGAAGGAAGTCAAATAAACCCCCTGTGTGTGTTTGAGTTTGGATGTAAATATATATCTGTTGTGTTCAGGGTAGGGGTGTAAACGAGCCGAGACAGCTCGCGAGCTACTCGAAAGCGACTCGGAATCGACTCGGTGTGAATCGAGCTCGAGCTACTCGAGTAGTGAGTCGAGCCGAGTTCGAGCTTCAAAATACTCGGCTCGTCAAGCTCGCGAGCCTAATCGGGCTTCTAGCAAATTACCCATTTTACCCTTTTATGTTAAGTAATTTACGATTGTACCCTTAGTATATAAGTGAAAAACCCTAAATCCCTAATTCAACACTTAATCGAGTCGAGCCGAGTCGAGCTTGAGCTACTTGAGTAGTGATTCGAGCCAAGCTCGAGCCTGAAATTTTAAGCTCGGTCGAGCTCGAGTCGAGTTTCGAACTCGAGTTGTAGTGCCGAGTTCGAGCTCGAGCTTGGTGATACTCGGCTCGACTCGGCTCGATTACACCCCTAGTTCAGGGGGGTGTTGTTTGGTTTGCAATAGGGGTGTTCAAAAAAACTGCAGAACCGAACCGTATGATCCGAAACCGAGAAAACCAATACCCAAACAACCTGTGACCCAAAAATAAGGGTACCCGCTGAGTCGCGGGGTTGGAGTTGGTTCTCAAAATGAAGGGTCACCGTTCTAAACCCTTTTGGAAAAACTATTGTAATTTTGAAAATTGATTATTTTAGGTAATTTCAACCAAAAAACTTGTAACAATAACATTCTAACAAAATTGATGGTATTTATGATAGTTCTTGAAAGTTTAAGTTATTTTTAAAGGGTTTTCATAATTGTTATGATATTGGTAACAATCTTAAACATCACAACAAAATAAAAAAGTATGGTGTTGTTATCTTTATTTTCTTTTCATTTATAACCTAAGTATATCATGTAGGATAATTTGTGGCTAAAATAAAACAAAGGGGAAGTGTGGTGGTTTGGGGGGTTTGAATGCAAAAATATGAAAGAAGATGTGTTAGGTGGCAACATTAAACTAAAGAGTTGTATTTGCCTTTAAAACCAATTAAATGTGTGACTTTATAAAAGAAATATATGGAGTCAAATATATCTTTTTTTCATATTGAAAAGTTCTTCAATAAATCATTATTCTTAACAAATGATTCAACTAATTATCAATTGTATTGTGTGTTTTTGTCGTTGATGTTCACATTAGACGTGAAGTATGGAATGTGTCATTTTCACTATTAAAAAAGAAGAAGTAGCAATTCCGTTTGAAATCCGAAAAAAATGGAGGACTTCATTCAATGTCTCTAGATTCTTTATTCTCAAACATATCGAAAACATATACATATTAGGGCCTAGGGACATCATGTCATACACGAATGACACGTCCTTTGTTTGTCCATGCTAGTCATGTTACGTTACATGACATACCCAATTTTAGAATCCTTTGATATTGTTACAGTGTGGTTAGGTGCATACGTCAAAGTATGACACACGTATAATAGGGGGTCATTCATAGGAGAACTCTGTAGTTTGTGGAAACTGTAAGAACCAATATGGACCACTCATTTTAATAATTAATGTCTTAAAAAGAAGATAAATAAAACAACTACCTGACAGTTATCACCATATTCATGTTCATCCGTTAAGGTTTATGCCCCAATAAGTTCTTACCAGATAAGCGTTTAGTAAACAACCTCTTTGACGACCTTTGGCGTGATCTAAGTTGTAGGGCACGTCGTTTGCTCTCAGGTATATTATCACACGTGAAAAAGGGTATTCTCGTATTTTTGCAAAATGGAGGTGTTACCATTTGAATCACCATCTATAGTATATACTATAGAATATCTTCTAAAAATAGCCAAAAAAGGTAAAAAGACGGATTTGCCCTCATATCAGAAGAGCTTGACCGGCTTAATGGTTTTCAAACTATCGATGAAATTCGAGTCCAAAATCAATAATTGCATTCAAACAAACAAAAATGTAGAAAATTGAATGACATCCTACACGTCGATGTTTCTTAAAACACATTATGCAAATCAAACTTTGCGAATTTTGTTTTATTCCGGCTCACGAAAATTTTGGACGAAATCATTCAAATCCGTCTTCCCCGATACAAAACGAGAAAAATCGTTCTATGGTATTACAAAAGATATCTTTCTTGGTTTTCAGAAAAGTTCCAAAAATTAATGAAACTGGAAACACCAAAATGCTTGCACTAAATAACTAACATTTCAAATGAATCTAACCTGAAAACTTTTTCTATGAAGATTACTTGGACTTTCTTTGTTCAGAAACCGAGCTCCGGCAATCTTGCAAACGGGTTCGTCCTTGGACCGAGCCAGCTTCAGAGCGGGATGAACTTTGAGATCCCCCATCACCAACTTCTGGCCCACATCCAACTCGCTTAGATCCACCTCGATGAACGGAGGAATTATGTCCGCTGGGCAAATGAACTTCACCGTTCTCTTGATGATGTTTAGATAAGACCCTGCCAACGTTATGCAAAAGTCAACGAAAAAAACGACAAAAAGGAAAGATAGTTGTTAAAAAAAAATACCAAAAGTTGTGTTTTAAGGCATGCAGAGTGTTTAGATACAATGGCAATAACCCGATGAACCAATGTTGCCTCAGCTTCGTTAAGGGCCTGTTTGGTTCACGGAATCCAAAGGAATTTGACGGAATTGGAATGACAAATTCCTTTGACCAAATTCTTCAATGATGTTTGGTTCACATAATGAACTTGATGAAATCCCTTGAATTCCACAATTTAAGGAATGCATCATTCATTGGCTTAGCTTAAGTGAAGGAATTGAATTCCTACCAACCAACCGCACGGTCAAATTCCATTCCAATTCCTTCGATGGATTCCAATTCCAACAAACTCCATTCTGCAAACCAAAAGACCCCTTAGGGGCTGTTTGGTTCACGGAATTCAAAGGAATTTGATAGAATTGGAACGACAAATTCTTTTGACAAAATTCCTTAGTGACGTTTGGTTCATGGAATGAACTTGATGAACTCCTTTGAATTCCATTGAATTCCACAGTTTAAGGAATTTATCATTCCTTGACTTAAGTGAAGGAATTAAATTTCCTACCAACCAAATGCATGGTCAAATTCCATTCCAAATCCTTCAAAGTCAAATTCTTTCGATGGATTCCAATTCCAACAAATTCCACGAACCAAATGGCCCCTAGGGTTTTGGTCATTTCTGTTCGTAGTATCAAAACATAGGCATAACATCCATATGGTGTCCAAAACCAAGACCGACCTAGTAGATTCCATTCACAAGTAGGGTTTGATATCCATGAAGGCACATACAATTGAAGTTCATTTTTCTTTAATACAAGGCACATACAGTTGAAGTTTATTTTTATCGTTAGAATGTACATGCATATGACGACAATTAATAAGACAAGCAACATAGGCAAGTGAATTGATATCCATGAAGAAATTCATGATTTTTGGTGTATAACCCACCTCAAAAGCATTGATTATGCCAAATATAGATCATGTTATGCCTATACTTTTTGTTGGGGAGAGTTTTTCCATAGATAGAAGAAATGTGTTCTTTAGTTGGGAGTGACAGGTTTGGAAAAACTTGGCATTCTGCAAAAAGCTCCCCCCTAAAAGCTTACCGAACAAGTCACTTCCTATACCATTAAGCCACTACCAAAAAGTAATGTATAACTGACAGAATAAGCTGTGAGTCTCATCAAGCTCATTAAGCTGCTAACAAACAGACCCTTACACAAAACAACACTAGCAAAAGCTCCATAACCATGTAAAAGATGCATCAGATATTACCTTTTTTCAACCCGGGGGACACGTCATCTCCAATAAACACAAGTGGAACATCAACCTTCAGCAAAGCATGAGAAGGTGCTCTTATGAATGTAACATTAAGCACAGCATCTGTATCAGACTTAAGATGAAGCTGGCACCAGAAATGACAAATCAGTCCATAAGCAAAAAAAAACATATAGCACACAATGGAGATGACAGCCCATGCAATCTGAAGTTAACGTCATTTCTATTGTGTAATTATAATTATAAGTTTTACTATTCAGCTCAACCATCTAATATTACAACAGTAATAAGATAATATTAATAATTTCAACATTTTGACCGTGATATATGGTTCACTTGAGGCGAGGATAACTAAGATAGGATCCACAACTAGGAGAATACAGACAGATAGAAGTGCAAACGGCTAGCATAAGTTTCATCTTAACTCTAAAATGGGTAACTGGTGTCGAAGACCCCTCGGTTTCAAAAGGGTAGGAAGGGAAGTTTTGTACACACCTTTGACTTGAACCCCACAAGAAGCCCAGAAAACCCATGTAAGAGGATACATTGCATACAGCAAAGAAATATTCCATGTCAGTAGAATTTCTACTTAGTGCTGCTAAAAATACTTACTCAAAGAAATAGAAACTTGGCAAATGCAATAGAAACTCCATTATTTGCAGATCCTAAACCTATAACTCTCTTTTGGTGAATTTACTCGCATACACATGGATTCCTCTTAGAAGATGAAGCAATACCGAGTCAAATAGCTACTCTCTGCTAATCTAGTACTCGTTAGTTTTCTCATAATCCGCAATTGGGTCCCACACTAGCCCTCTTCTACCAAACCCAACATACCTTCCAATCAGGTGCACAAGAGCAACATACCTTTGGTAAACCTAATTGAAGCAACAAATATATAATCATGTAGAACAAAAATAATGAGTTGTCATTAAAGAAACAACCCAAACCATACTAAGCCAAGTGTATTCCACTTGGGGTGGGATTCAGTGATGTATAACTTTGATTCAGTGATGACTGGAAGTCCTATCAGTGCTACCCCATTGCCAACACTGAAAATAGGCCACACAATTCTATGAGTTGCTGTGTCAATAGTTGCTAAATGTGCTTCTATGTTAGTAGATTACCCATCATTTGAGGGGGAGCAACTTGAGCTGCATTTGAGGGGGAGTAACCTGATATGGATGAGTTATTTGATTGAGGGGGACATATGCTTCTTTGATTGGTAAACCAAATTTTGGGGGGGAGTAGTTCCTATGAATCAGATCTTTTGATGATGATGTCTTTGATTGTTCATGATGCTCCGGATTCTCCTAATCATCATGAGGGGGAGAAGTTATATCAAAGACATATGCGAAGACATGATGAAGCTATGAGAACCATGTTGAAGAGTTCAAGATTTAGTTGAGGAATTCAAGACATCAAGTATTGTTTATTGAAGATTTCAAGATGTTGGTTCAATCAAGTTTTGAGGTTATATGAAGTAACAATGTTGATCATGATAACTTTTGGTATTGCATGAAGAAAAGATGAAAGTATCAAGAGTTGAAGATGTACTCAGTTGAAAGTAAAATTTGATTTGGTTTGTGAAGAAATGATTTGTAATGCAATTGTGACATGTCACTAATGGAGGAGAAAGTAAGGGTTAAGGGGGAGCTAAAGAGAAGTCTGAATTTGAATCTTTTGAATCTGAGGTTGAAAAGCCTTTGGATTTAAAGATTGATATCAAGTTGTGAACATTGATGAAGAATGTTGGATTGATCAAGGATACCAAAGATGATTGAGAAGCTTGACAGTATAGTGGGTTGATTCAAGAGATCTACAATGTTTTGATTCAAGAAAAAGAATTATGTTTTTCTAGAGATGATTTTCAGATTCAAAGACTTTGCTCTAAAGATGATGCTTGCATAAATGGGGAGATTGTTAGCTGTATGGTGTTTGTAACCGTCAAAGTTTGTTTGACTTGAAGACAGAAGATCGTTAAAGCTAAAGTTCATGTTGAAGAGTGATCTCGAATACAAAGGGGGAGATTGTTAGTGCAAATATTATTGTATCCGAGATCACAAGATGAGGAAATAATAATGAAGTCAAAGAAAGTCAAACAAAGTCAAAGGATGAAAGTCAAAGAAGAAAGTCAAGCATCAAAGTCAAAGAAGGAAGCTTTATTGTCAAAGTCAAAGGTTTAATTAGAGGAGTCAAAGTCTTGTAATTAGAGTGTTTGACTAATTAGTCTTTAGTATAAATAGAAGGAGTTAGTGAGTAATTAGGAAGGAGCTTTATTGTAATATTCATTAGTGTGTGTTTTAGAGAGATTCTAGAGAGAGAAAGTTCATATTGTAAAGATTCAATCATGGAATGAAGATTTGATTGTTTGATCCATTGTTATTGCACTTACAGTCTACTAGAGTGGGATTTAGTCCATAGAGTAGAGCAACTGTTTCACACATACCAGAACATATTTAAACAATACCAAGTTACGGATAAGAGCAATGACATATTACACTATGCACATTTTCGGAACTTCAACATTTCTAACTAAAATCACAATTCAATATCTTCAATGAGTTAGTAAATTGCATACCGCTCGAGGCAAGACACGGACTTTCTCAATGATATCATCGCTTTCAAGATCAGGCCGAACCTCAAGTTCAAAAAGGCGTGACAGGAAATAGGTCTGACCAAGATGATTTACAAGCTTCTTGATCTGATTGTTCTGAACGGATATCAGCCGTTTGTTACCTCCATGCTGACCATCCTCTTGCTCAAATATAATGCTTGGCACACGTCCAGCCTTGCGTTCTTTGGCAGATATGTTCTTCCCAGAAAGCGCACGAGGCAACGCACGTATTATCTCATCGTGCTTGGGGTCCGGCTTGGGGAAGCCTTCAAGATATGTGAGCGGAACTTCTTCATGATCTTGAACTAAAGCTGCGGCAGTGGAAGATTGTCTAAAATGGTGGAGAAGTAGGGCTCTTGTGAGCATTTGGCGAGGAGCCAACATCTTGTACCTGAGGTGCGTGCCACAAATTCAATTATTCATCATAGACAAAAACAAGCATAAATATATCAAACTAAGGGGATGTTTGGTTGGTTTTTCATTAAGTCCTGTGTGGACTAATTTGTCTGTACAGATTGAAAAGTTTTTTTGTTTAGGAGAGTTTTTTCATAAACGAAAGGAACTTGTTTTTTAATTGAGAGTGAAAGGTATGAAAAAACTTGGCTTTATGCATAGAGCTCCCCTGTAAAAGCTTACTGAATAGAACACTTTCTACATCATTAAGCCACCACCAAACAGTCATGTATAGCTGAATAATTAAGTTGTGAGTCTCATTAAGCTGCTAACAACCAGGTCCTAAAACAAACATCATCAGCTGCATTGAATAAACACAGTGATGATTTGAAATTAGAGATCTAACATAATTCTTTCAACTATAGCTACATTAAACACCATAACAAAAACATTGATATTTAAAAACAAAAACAAAAAACACTTCTGTCACAATTACTCCCACCATAGTGGATCAAAATCGTTTCTCAAAAACCCCTAATGCACCATAATCTGAAATCCCTACATTCCACAAAGAAAAACTCGCACTTTCAACTTTAAAATCGGTATAAATCTTTCCTTTGTAGAAAACAAAAAAGTTGATAACTACATTAAACAGTTGAATTAGCAAACTAAAAGATACGAATTTTCAATTCAATACGTAAAAGAATCCACATCAAATATTCAAATAAGAAGTAGAGCTTTAAACCTAAAGATCACAGTGCAAGTTGCAAAGAACGAATTGAGCTAGGGTTTCGATTAAACAAGCAATCAATTGGATTTTTCTTACCTGATTTTAGAGCCAAAATCTTGTTTGCTGGTAAAGCGACTGAAGAGATTTCCAGCTTCAAAAACCCTATGAAAATGGAGGTTTTGTGTTTTTGCATCTTAAAGTGAATTTGAGATGGACCAATTTGGCCCCTATACTTTACACTTATAACTTTTAACCACCCTATACGTTACTTCAATTGTATATTGCCCCCTTCTCCAAGAATGTAGAAAATTTAGGCTTTGTTTGGTAAAAATAAACTTGCTTATAAGCTAGGAGATATTTGGATGGACAATAAACTAACTTGTTGAAAAGCTAGTTGGAGTAGTGTTTCAAAAGCTTTTTGTAGTTTTTTTTTTCAATTATACCCTTATTCATGGACGGAGCTTGTATGGTTCTCATGGTGGCACGTGCTACCGTATTATTTCTCTTGTGAAGGGTAAAAAAAGTTATTTTTCTGAAGGTGCTATCGTATTGTGTTCGAAACTTTTGAAAGGTGCACCTAAAAACTAAAAAGTTCAGTTAAAATGAACCAAAAAACCTAAAAGTTATCTGGAAATCAACTAAAAACCCCAAAAAATCCTCTCGATTCAAAAAAAAAAATCAAAACAATCCATCAAAATCACCAAAAAAAACTTCAAAAGGTTCATAAAATCAACCAAAAAAATAAAAAATCTCTCGAAATCAACCAAAAACATAATTATATGGTGCCACTGTTTGAAAATGTTTTGTTCCATCACTACCCTTATTAATGTTAATTATACTCCAAGATACCGTTTTTTGGTCATTTTACATACTTATAAACTGTTTTTTTTTTGACAAACATAATTTATTCATAAGCTAGTTTATGAGCTACTAGCTAGTTTATTAGTTAACAACTAGCTTATCAGCTATCAATTACAAGCTAATTTGCCAAACACAACCTTAAATTGAAAATTCAAAATTTATGAAAATTCAAAACAAAATTACATTTATCTGAAATATATATAGTGGAGTGTTTAAATACAACCATTGACAATCGATGCGACTCATTTATCTACCATTCATTTTTAGTTTTTTTTAGTTTTTTGTTTGTTAAGGATGGTTACAACTACTCAAACAAGTAGATGATGGCAAAGAGAATCCTAAACCAAATGAAACCAAACCCAATACATCATATTCCACCTGAAGATAACACAGGGATAAGATAAGAAGTATGCAAACCTTAACATTTGTCCCAAGAAACAGTTTGTTTCCAAGAAAACCCTTTATGTTGTTTCTCAAGACAACATTGTTTCATCAATCGACCAAAACTGCTATAACTCGAAAGTTAAGAGAGGCGCGAGCTACAATTACATTAACACATACAAAAATTTCCTCCTACATCTCTATATAAAAGCTGGCTTATCAAAAGGACGCAAAAAAAGCACTTCAATTAATCACGAGAGATGGCTTAGAACCAATCGTTCATTAACTAAAAGCATACGGGTTAAATTTTCATCCAAAAGCCAGAGTAACAAGAGCAGCAGCAACCAACACAACCTGCCATTGTAGTAGTAGTAGACATGAGAGCATGATGCAGATTTCAGTAAGCATCCATCAACAAAAATTACACATACCTTGGTTTCTATATGTACACCACTCGGTTTCAACGTGTTAAAATCATCACCAACTTGATCCTCACATGATCATGCCTCCGCAGATGGAGTTATTTATGAGAAACACCATCCTAGCTCTTCATTTGGACCATATGCACTTGTGCATAGAAGTAGATTGTAATATGGAAACGTGCATAAAAAACAAAAAACAACTTAATTTACTTGTATACACAAGTGCATACGCTCAGATGGAGGGCTATGAGAGTGTTCCTCAGTTTTCCGTTTTTTTTTTGAGGTTTTTCCTTGAAGCTCCCTCTAATACAAGAATGCCTCAAAAGATTAACATTTAAAAAAGAAATGGTTAGGATATTATTCTCCTAAATAACCCCATCGTAGATGTGCCCCAAAAGTGTCGACACAAGTTTCGTTGTGTGTTAGTTTGATCGGTTAGCTGAAAAGAAAGTCGATGTATCATTATCAGTAATGCGTTCTTTATGTTCACCAATAGCCTCCAACAGCTGCTTATTGCCGGATTACTTTTAAACCCATCAATTCCTTCAGTCGATCTGCTTCACTGAAAGTAAAAAAAAAATCGCAATTCCTTTAAAACGAAGGGAGAACCCCATAACACAAGTCTTTTTTCACAAAAAGAAATGAATATATAATAATTATATAGCATAAAACGCAACAAAGTTTGGTTTAGTTCTTATTAGGGATCTTTGGTTTGCAAAATGCACTTGATGGAATGCTTTGAATCCACAATTTAAGCAAATGTGCGGTCATATTTCAATAAAATTCCATTCCAATTCCTTGAAAGTCAAATTCCCTCTATGGATTCCAATTCCAATAAATTCAATTCTGCGAACCAAACACCTCCCAAGGATGTTTCAATTATAAACCAGTACGTACCATTTAGCAGAGGAGGGTATTAGCTCTTCAACCGCCTTAATAAGAATTGAACAGCCATCATTCTCGTGAGTAGCTGTTTCTTTTCTTGCAGCTGCCAACAATGATTAAAATTTAGTAACGAGTAATCAGAAAAAAATAAAAAATAAACAAGGGATAACGAAAGAATGGTGGAAATTATTGGTTTTCTCAATTAGTGCATTTAGCTAATATCCTGGTTTCAACTCAGAGCTTTCAGCAAAGAATTCATATCATGAAATTTACTGGTTAAGCTACTCACAAAATATGCTATATTCTTGAATTTCTATCAAAGCTGATTACCTTCCTGCACAGATATATATATATATATACATACACACACAGAGCGGCTTCAAATAAAAACTCATGTTTCATTACGAACGTGAGGACAGGTGAGAGCACGACACGTGTCACATTCAGTATGAATAACAAAGGTGAATGTTCATGCATGAACATTCACTTTTGCTATTAATAGTGAATGTGACACGTGTCGCATTGTCGGTTGTCCTCATGTTCGCAACGAAAAATGAGTTCGTGGCTGAACTTTTGTCACACACAAACACATACATACCAAGGGTGTACCTTGGTTTTCCTTTTTTTTTTTTTAAGTTTTCCCTTGAGGTCAGGTTCAAATGAAAACTCGTTTTTCAGTGCAAACGTGAGGACAACCGAGAGCGCGCCACGTGACTATTCACTCTGAATAATCATGTATTATTCACTCTGAATAACACAACATTCAGTGTTATTCAGAGTGAATAATAATAACACTGAATGTTGTGTTATTCACTCTGAAAAATATATGATCATTCAGAGTGAATATTCCACGTGGCGCAATCTTAGCGGTCCTCACGTTCACAATGAAATTTGAGTTTACATTTGAACTTTGTCCCCCTGTGTGTGTGTGTGTAAAGATAAAATGTAAAGGGGAAAAAGTGAAAGCGAATGACAAGCACCTCCCCGTTCTTTTCGCTTTAAATCATAGCTTCCGACTCCAAGATAAGATACATCGCGTGATTTTAGTTCACAACCTTCTGTTTGTGCAAAATCATACAACATACAACCAATAAGACGATATGCCACCATACTTGCCTCATCACTAGCGGCTTGTATACCAAGGTACCAATTTCTGCACATGCCTTTATCATCAAACATCGATCTACTTTCCCCAACGCTGCTTCCAAAACGTCGATCATGTGACGAAGAAGGCGCATTTTCTTGATTATCGATATTCGCTAAAGAATCGGTCTCCGTCTGTTCCATATTTCTTAAACTAACCAAATGGTATCGCGTTTGTGTGTTGGGAACTTCTCTTGTCGAGAAGGCGGTTGAACGAGATTCAGTCAAATCAATCTCCGCCACGCATTCGGAAATTTCAACCAAATTAAAATTATCCTGTTCCATCTCCCCGGTACTTTGGGACACGTTATTTCTCACATGTTCTTCAAGTTCGATATCAGTATCCTCACAGATATCATCACTATCACTTTCTTCGAGATCCTCCATGTACGCATCAGCAAATTCCACGTCCATTTCACGTTCCGGAATCACGTCCCACAGAACTTGCTTAATAGAAGCGCTGACGCTCAAAATACATTCCACCTCCTCCTCGACTTTCGTTTCCACCAAGTGCTTATTCAGAGCTTTGGAGGAACCTTTCTTTATGACGGCAAGCACTTCGAGTAAACATCGTGGAACGGTGTCCATATCACTGCACTCGAAAAGATACTCAAACAACAAGTTCCTTATCGATGCTCGTAAACTCTTTTCCGGTAATTTAGCCTTCGGATCCAGCAGAAGTTTTATATCTTTTAACGTCGATAATTTCACTCTATGATCGAGTATCTGGATACACATTGCAATCTCATTTTGCAACACAACTATTTCCGGTGAAATTTGTTTAAAGTTGGTTACGTAATGGCATCCTTGAATCAGCTTCAAAGTCAACCCCGCAACTTCCATGGCTTTTGCTAACGGTTCTTGTAACGAATCTCCGTCACAAAGTTTCGAAAGCAACCCAAAACACTTTTTCCGTAAACGCTTGATCAACGTCTCTCGCCCCCACCCGGATTTTTTTGGATTTAATTTCGGGATGTAACCTTTTATGCCTCGAAGTTTCCGATGCATAGCGGAAAGAGTTTGAGTCGGTAAGTCTTCAAGTACGTCGAGAATCTTATGAACTGCGGCGTGGTGGGAACGGGAGTCTGGAATGAAACGAGACTCGTGGCTCCAACGGAAATTATGCGGATTCTTGAGTAGTAACGAGTGATTCTCGTATAAGTTCTTCGTTTGCTTCAAGAAGTCTTCTGAGAGGCATTTTTTGATGATTTGTTTCATCTTCCAACGGGTTTTCTCAAACTTAATTGAACCACCTGTTAGTATCTCGGCAAAATCAAGAAGCCCTTGATTGGTCATATCGTTAAGTAGAGAGAAAAGACCTTTGAGGTCTTTAGCTGAATGAATAAGCTGCATATCGTCCTGAAGAATACGTCTTTTGGCTTTAGAGTTATATCCTCCAAATAGCTTTTCGACAAAAGATTTTATAGTCTCGTAGGATACCTGAAAGCAAATATCGAGATACATCACTAGCAAATAAATAAAAAATCAACAGCCAATAAATTGCAAATTTCTGCCTTCAAGCAGCCATTTCATATCAAAATCAAACATTAAAAAGATTAAAAAAACTTACATCATCTTCCCTAAGCAGGTATTCAGTTAAGGGCCTGTACAGATTCAAGACAAATCTTCACAATCGAGTAACCAACAAGGGTGCTGAAGACCTACATTAACTTTGATAGAAATTCAATACCTTTCGGTTTGAAATTTAGATGCTTTTAGTTTCCCGGATTCGCTTCTTGATGTTGGTAATCCAATCAACCATCTTGTTTCAACCAACAAAAAAACTAATCAGTAACTATATAACTTACTTTTATCAGCCAAAAGCACAGAAGGATATACAAACCTTCTCTTATGCCTAAGCTCCTTCTCTTGAAGATTCACTTGTTCCAACAAAGTTTTGCAGTCTTCATAGAAAAATTCCATCTCTCCTTAACCACACCTATTCAAAACCAAAGGAGATGTTCAAGATTGTAAATGACAACCCACTTAACATGCATAACCAAAGCTAACTGAGACTGGAATTGAGATAGGTATCAAAACAAAACAAACATTATCAACAAAATTCATGTACTTTGCTACGTATACTGTTATACACTTACCTCCATTGAAATAATACATCAATGATTTAACATTAGAGATCTAACATAACACTTTCAACTATAACTACATTATAACAAAAACATAACTCTTGATGTTAAATTTCTGATTGAATCTATATCAAATTACAAAGCCAAAAGTAATTTTCTCTTCCAAGTAGCCAAAGATATCAACAAGAGATCCAACCATATGGTCCATATCTACAATCACATAAATAAGCTCCAAAACCATTGATACTTAAAACAAAACAAAAAACACTTCTGTTCACCACGGTTTTCGATTATGCAAAAATCAGAAATATCACCACCAAACATGAATCAAAAACCTCAAGAAAAGCCCTAATTCACCATAATATGCAATTTTTACATTCCACAAAAAAGAATCGCACTTTCAACTCCAAAATCGATATGAATCTTTCCTTAATACGTAAAAGAATCATGTCAAATTTTCAAATAAGACGTAGGACTAAACCCTAACGATCACAGTGCAAATCGCAAAGAAGGAATACTAAATTGCCATAAATATAACGAATTGAGCTAGGGTTTCGATTAAACAACCAAAGAATTAGATTTTTATACCTGATTTCAGAGCTTAAAATCTTGTTTGCTGGTAAAAGCGACTTGATTTCCACCTTCAAAAACCCTAATGGAGTTTTTGGCTTCTAAAACCTGGGAGAAGAAGAGAAAGGCAATTGAATTTCAGATGGACCATTTGGTGGCCCCTGTAGTTTGCCTATATTGCATACTACCCCTTCTCAATTTCAAAAGTGTATAGATGTAGAAAGTTTAGTATAAATCGATTGTGAAAATTTAATGTAACTTTTCGTTAAAAATAAAAGAGACTGTACATTGGTTATTTGTGTCGAGAAATTTCATAAGTTGTATGTCTACCGGTTATTGACCCTGTACTCTGGTTGTTTGTTGCGATTGCTGCTTATAGAGCCTTTTGTTATATGTTTGGTCTGAACTCAATGAAAAGTTGTATTGTATAATGTGTACATGCTAATTACATAAGCATTTTGAAATGGTACATTGGATATCCACGTGTGTATGAGAGGGAATTAGCAACAAGACCTTGACATGGTTGTGATTACTTGTGGAACTTATATTTGAAATATTTATAAGTTGTGATGATCTATTTGTCTCAAAAGTTTGTCAAGATAATCCAATATTTGTCTAGCTATACATATATTTGTCAAGATTATCGCCTTAAAAAGCATTTGGCATGTGTATCTAAACATTTGTTTATATCAATATTGACAGTAAAAAATGAAAACCCTCGTCAGATTTGTTTAGAGGATACAATATTGACACTGTATGTCTGGAACTAATGGATTCCCAATTCCCCATAACGTTTTCCCATAACAACAATGTTTCCACATATAATGGTGATTGCGGTCTTGTTGACGGTGCGGCTCTTACCTCCCCGACATATTATAGTAGCCACTAGGCATCCACGAAAGGAATTGTCACAATTATCCTTGGCAGAAGAGCATTTAGAAGAAGGTGTTCGGTCCCATCTTGCTGTTGTAATATAAAATTTATAACTATTAACAAATGAAAAACAATGATTAATGTTGTTGTAAATAAAGATAACTTGTTTAGACTTTTTATAACTAACTTCATGATGTATTTTGTGCCGGTAAATCGGTGAGACATGCACTAGCACACAAGTGTAATTAGGGGTGAGCATAACCGGGTACCCGCCTATTTTTCATGGAACCGGAACCGAAACCGGAACCGGCGGTTCCTAGAATGAAGGAACCGGAACCGGAACCGCTTACACCGGTTCTTTATATCTTGGAACCAGTCCCGGAACCGCCGGGAACCGGTTCCGATACCGGGTACCCGGTCTTAATTTTTTTTAACATTTCATACTTTTAATAACTCAAGTAAAATCAAGAAAACACCAAATTCAATCATGAATAAACATATAATTAGAAATTCAGTTATTGGCTTATCAAAATTGTCATTATATTTAAATTGAAGACAAAATTCATTGCATTATATCAATTTCAAAAACTATTGGCTCTCGTTAATTGCTTTGCAAGGTGAGAAATCATGAACTTGGTAATTTAGTGGGTGTATTTCATTGGGTTTGGAATTCCAAACAGAAACAATATGAATTGAAAGCTTCAGAAATTCGTTTTTACCAAATATATATACATACACACATATATATAGTGGGTATTCAATGGGACCGGGTACCCGGCGGGTAACGGTTCCATAAAAATGGGAACCGGAACCGGTCTTGATCGGTTCCATATTTTAGGAACCGGAACCACTCACATCGGTTCCGGTTCCGAAACCGACGGTTCCTTAGCGGTTCCGGTTCCAAAGACGGGTACCCGCTTCTGATGCTCACCCCTAAGTGTAATGTTCCATTCCATTTTAGTCCAAAATTTATGCCTCGTGTAAATGCTTATAAAGATAGCCTTTTAATCATAGCAATTGAAATGAGGAATCTTAATGCTAATGTTTTTAGAAATTTACAAATTCTATTAAAGAATTTAGAGGTGCTTTAAAAACAACCTTGACAACCTTACAAATTCATTTTAAACAAATTTTTTTATCTTAAAAATTGATACAATTAATTATATTATCCTTAAATACAATATAACTTATAAAATATTCTAAACATTTAATTTTAAATAATCTCATCAATAAAATAAAATAAAAAATTCTCCTCTTGTAAAAAAAAGATAATTTCTCCTTAATAATTAATTGTTTTTAGAAAAATCTCTAATGTTGTGTTCTCGAATTCTTTTATGTTGTGTTTATTGTAAAATGAGAGAAAAGAAAAGAAAGAAATAGAAAAGAAAGAAAGGGGAAAATAACTTTTTACTTTGTGTTCTCGAAAGGAAGGAAAAGAATGAAAGGAAATGAAAGGTTTTTTTATTCGTGTTGTTGAATAGGAAAACTTAATAAAGATAAGAAGGAAATGGGAACAGTCTTCGAGATCCATCCCTGTGCATACCAGAAAATACCGGAAAAAAACACATCGAAATCAACCAAAAAATCGAGAAAAATAATCTCTCGGAATAAAAGAAAACTTAATTATATGATGCTACCTTTTGAAAATTGTCCTAGGTCCGTCCTTGTGGATACCCTAAATTGACGTAATCGAGTCCTTTCCGAGAATCACTAATGACCTTTTAATGTTAAAAACCAAAGTTTCTGGCCTACCTCATAAACTAAATATTCCCCTCCATAATATGGTAGAACCTTTAAATTGTTAAGCAACTTATGCTTTATTGCATTGCATCAAAATCTTTAATACTTCTCTTATGCACAAGTAGTATACCTAAATCCTAACAATAATCCCCTTGATTTTCATGCCTCTCATACCTAATTTTCGGCGTATTCTTTTAATTCCTAATTCCTTAGTGGCCATTTGTTTTTTAAAAGTTACCTCTTAAAACCACTTAAATCGGAAAAGTAATAGGTTTGCAGACTTAAGACGGACGTTTTATTTTTAAGGAAAGGTTTGAAATCCTCCTGCTATCCCTTGAAATGTTAAGAGGTGCATCATCCACCTCTTATTTTTAGATGTATATTTAGACTCTAGATTCCAGGCCTCTTTAGAAAACAAAGACCCTTTAATATTTTGCCTAAGACTAAACCATCTTACCATCACTTTCATCTTCTGATCCCGGGTCTCCAACTTACTCATTATAGTGGTACTACGAACTTTTCATCCTTAAATTTGTCAATTCTTGTATATGTTGGGTTTTTGTGGGTATCCTTGGATCAAACTGATCCGAGGATTATCTCAGATCTATCTTAACCTCGCTGGTTTGATATATCTCGTAGGTTTAATACAAACTGTTAAAACCCACGTGATCAGAAACACGCTGTTTCTGATCCAATCATGCGGAAGCGAAAAAGCTAAAAACCCATTAAAGCCTAATGATTTTGATCGTTTGTAGCTCTAAACCTAAAGGATTAGGTTAGATTAGTTTACCTGGATGCTTGAGACTTAGTCCACCGGTGATCGACCAACGAACGTTCCTCTAGCAGAACTTTGTGAAACCCGAACAAGACTGGAATCCGACCCGGGGGGAGGGGGTGATCGGCGCCGGTGGAGAGAGAGGAGAGAGAGAAAACTGGGAACTGGTTTTTTCTGAACTGAAAGCTTATTATTTTTCCTTAACCCATAGCCTTTATTTATATGGAGGAAAAAATACAGTTTGTATGGAATCCAGTTTCCTTATAATAATTATCTCGAATCTTTTCCTTATTTAATTAGCTGGAAAAGAATTTGCATACGATAATTATAATTTATATATTTATCTAATATATAAAATCTTTATTAATTAACTATTATATATTTATTTATCTCAATAAATATATAATATCCTAATTAATTAATAACCCTCCAACTTTGGTAATTCTGACTGAAATTACCCAACTGATTTATAATACACTATTATAAATCCTAACTCTCCATTTCGGGGTTTCTTCTGACTTGTTCGACTTATAGGTCCTCACAGGTGTGACCCTCAAGTGTCTTGTAACATTGGATGTGTAATCACTTGGTTTGTCAACTCTGCACATAATCCCTAACAGACTCCCACTTGTGCAAGTTGGCAATACCACCTTTGATTATACGGACCTAAGGAGGCCCCTAGACAGGCACTTAGGCTGACCAGGTTGCAAGAACTCTTATACCCAGATTTGGTGATATAAACATTCCGTGAGGAATTGGTATCTATGAAACTACTGTTCATTGATTGGGTATATCTTGGCTCTTCCCTTTGCATCGCGATATTTCATCTATGAGTATGAGCTTGGAAAGTGTCAACTCTAAATACTCAAGATTCTGTTCTCTTGATTATCTGACTTTCACTGATAGGTAAACGACAAAGAACTAATCAGTTCGTTTGGGCATGGCCATGCACTTCATCAGTATACTTAGTCAGTCAAGATGGGCCCAGAAATATCTCTCTTCTGAGAAGAGGTGCAAATCCCATCTTGCATATCTGCCTTTAACACCACGGCTTCCGCTGAATCTAGTTACACCCTTTATAGCCACCCTGTTACGGCGTAGCGGTTGAGTGTACTAAGAATTCAGCAGTCCTCATGATATCAAATCAGATACCTCAGGTGATAGGGACAACCACTGTGAGATTCACTTATGACTTTATTCCAAGAAGTAATCTCAACCGCGGATCACGTCCGATATTTGCTACTCTATCAAATATCTGTGCAACTTTTAGTCTACAACACTTGTAGCTGTTATTCAGCAACTGATCATAACTACCTAAAAGTTCACAATGACTTTAACACCTTATCATGCTCCCACAATGATAAGTTGTCACGGACAAATTTTGAATGAAAAATCGGAGACTGATTTCATTCCTGGATATATTAAAAACATGCAAAAATGTGAAAGTGATAAAGAAATCGATCTTATATAGTCCATATTACACGCTGTAATAATAACAAGATTGAATGTCTTTTCTTAAATAACTTTCATAATGTCTATTTTAACGTTGGTTAAATACTGGTCTAAAATAAAGTATCACCTATCTTTAGTTTAGACCCTTTGATTAAAGTTTACCAATCTAATCAAAGTGATAACCAAAAACACAAGTTTGTTTATAGGATCTACTTGTATCTGCTAATTATTGTTTTGCAAACACCTTATAAGAACAATAACTAGACTTTTATCATATTCCATGAACTTGGAGACCTGGACTAACTTCCAGTTCCTGAATATGTAAGACTGCAACTTTCCTTAGTTGCTGTGTAGATGAATGATTTCTACCTGAAATCTGATTCCATTTGCAATACTGGCAAATCTACTGGAATCCTATATTTTTAATCCAACACTTTTAATTATTGATTTTTAAGTCAGTTACGACCTTTGTTTCATGGGTCTTGAAACTTTTATCCTTTTAACTAAAAAGGGTAAATTATATCTTATGAATTCTTATCCTACCTGGATTTATGAATTCCGAGATATATCAATAATTATGTCCTTTATTCTTTTATCTTAGACTAGATAGAGAATAATCGGGCTCCCACTTGCTTGCATAAAAACTAACTATTACTCGAAATTTACTATTGACTTATTCAAGACTTTGAGTAGTCAATCCTAATTTCAAGTAATGAACTCTGAGAATTTCCCTTTTATGAAACTCAACTGGATTTGGTTAAATCCTAATTCCAAACCTTGGAATCCTTCTAGTTTCATAAATACTGTTATTAACGCTATCTGAGTTAATATCCTAAATTCTCCCTTTTAAAACATTTGAATAAAACTTGATCAAACTTGATTAGTTAATTCTGAGAATTTCCTTTTACAAAACTTATCTGGATTTGTTCAAATCCTAATTCCAGATCTTGGAATCTTTCTAGTTTTATAAATGCTGTTATTAACACTATCTGTGTTAATATCTTAAATTCTCTATTTTCGGATCACATAATATTATTCATAAATGTTTTATTCTCAAAACACATTCCTATAGAATCTCGTGTGTTTTGGTAGTTTTTATACAAATTACTTCAATTTCATTAAAGTAACTATAATAAGCATCAACTAGGATCAGATATAAAATATCAAGCACATACAGATATTTCTATGTCAAGACAATAACTTTTGAAAAATAAAACCATGAAATTATATAAATCATAATTATCCAAGAACTGTTTAAAACATAAACCCCCAAAAATAACTGTTTTAAAACTATAAATTCAAAAATGTCTTGACTTTAAATTATCTTGTGCTTTGATCCTCGGCAACTCCTGGGCACTTCACTTCATTTCTGATTTCCTGCAATAATCATTTGCTCTAGGTATCAGTATACTTGTAAGTTAACAAGTAAGAAGTGACAAATAAAGCAATCATAAATTTTCTGAGGTTTTCATACCTGCTTCATGACGCTTAGGGCAGTTTTGCCTCCAATGACCGATCTCGTTGCATATGAAGCAGCGATTCTCGGTCCTAGCTTTGTTTGGCTTAACCTTCTTGCCCTTGCCCTTGCCCTTGCCTTTCTTGGGTGCACTCTGGATGGCCTGTACTGGTCCTTTTCCCTTGCTGGTGCTAGCATGCCCATTCTTCTTTTTCACCCCTCCGTCTTTCACCATCAAGACATCCTTTGTCTTGTTCTTGTTCCCCATATTTAATTCAGCTGTCTTAAGCATGGAGTGCAATTCTGCTATTGTTTTCTCCATGTTGTTCATGTTGTAGTTGACTACAAAGGGCCTGTAGTCTTCTGACAGTGAATTAAGTATGGTGTCAGTTGCTAGTTGCAACGGAACGGGATGACCCAGCCTCTCCAGATGATCTAAGTGCCGTTTCATTTTCATGACATGGTCACTTACTGATGTCCCTTTGACCATCTTGCATTCATTGAATGCTTTGGTGGCATCGTAGCGTTCTGTACGGGCCTGAGTCTGAAACATGTCCCTCAGCTGGCGGATCATGTCGTAAGCATTCGTATTTATGAGCCCTGCTTGCAGATCTGGGCTCATAGTTGCTAACATCAGACAGGCAACATCAAGGAGATCATCTGAGTGCTTCTTGTGGGCATTTCTGGCAGCAGCCGGAGCGTTTGCCGGAGGTGCCTCCCCAAGTGGCTCTTCAAGCACATACCACTTTCTTTCATGTCTGAGCACAATCATTAGATTGCGCTCCCAGTCAAGAAAGTTAGAGCCGGTCAACTTATCCTTCTCTAGGATAGAGCGGAGGGAAAGATTGTTAGTGCTGGTAACAGTGCTTGCCATCTACACAAAATAAAACTTTTGGTCTTAGCAACTGTAAATAGACTAATTTCCAATAAAATATCAATAAACCCTTAAATGATCAATTTATTGGACTAGGATCCTTATTTCATACGTCCTGATGTGCGTAATGTTCTTGCTCCACCAGATCCGTATTTATTTCGGTAGGTAAGGACTTTTACCAATCATATCTAACTGACATGACTCCTAGATCTTTTCGGGACCATGGCAACTACCTGTGCATGTTTTAGTCCCTCTTAGTGCTTTTTGGCCCGGTACCACCCGGTGAACATTTATAGAACCAAAACAGATCTCACCATTTTGGGGACCTGATTACTATACTCTGGCCGGTACCACCCGGAGATAATTCGCAGAGTTATGTAACCCCTTCAGCTTCAGTTTGAACACAGACGTCGAATGTGTGATCACTTACAACGCCTATGTACTTTACGCCGAAGGTGCCCCTAGATGGGTTGCACTATTGATCTATGATTTTCGGGGTTTTGAAAAACTTTATTTCCAGGATTTTGAAAAACTGATTGTTTATAAAGGCTACTTATGTTTTAAACTAACTGTTTAAAACATACATGCAATTTTTTAAAACTAACTGTTCTAAAAACACTTGCTAATTAAAACTAGCTGTTTTAATAGCATACCTAGTTGATTAAAACTAACTGTTTTTGTCAACTTTGCCCTTTTATAAAACAATCATCTATACGTTGTTATAAAGAGCAATTAATATTCTAAACTAACTGTTTTAAATATTCATGTTATTTCAAACTAACTGTTTAAAATATCGGTTAATTGAAATCAACTGATTTAAAGTGTACTGGTTAATTGAAACTACCTGTTTTGATAACCTTTTCTGTCTTGACAAAAACTAACTGTTCTGTCAAGTTTGCTCTTTTATAACAGTACACTAGGTTTTATTAAAAAGCTTCACTTTAAAGGTTTTCGATTGAAAAAATTAATAAAACCTATTTTCTTCTTGTTTTAAAAATTCTTTTTAGAACATATCTAATAAACTAACAGTTATTAGCATCAACTACGCAGTTAATCATGCACACAGATAATAACAACTACGCAATTGTAAAACAGATAATTATAGGATTTGCCAATTTTGTTCCTAGGGACCAATAATGACCTAGTTTTATCTATAACTTCAAAACTTCGCGTAGCTCCCACTAGCTTCGCCATGCTTGTCAGTATTCCGGTAAGATGAAGAATAGCTCCCACTGGCCTTGTCATCCCAAAAGAAAAATCTATCCTAGGGTCATTATTACATAAGGGGTTGTAAACGGCACGCAGGCCTCCCCATGAATACGTCAAGGGTCTAGATTGGCAAATACTATAACGTATATATATATATGTAAAATCAAACTGAAATTCATATATAATTCTCAAGTAACCACGCAATTATATGTATATATGCAACAAAAGCAATATTATAATTACGAGAAAATAAACCTGGATCCGTTAAAATTACCTTGTTTCTATTATCGCAAAACGTGTTTTAAACTGATTTATAAAAACAACAGTTTTATAAATCGAAACTAAAATTAGTTTTATAAAATTACAATTTTATAAATAAAATTGACTTGCTAGGAAAAATTCCTTTTATCCAAAATTGTGTCAAAACGGGTTTTACCAAAATCGTCTATAATGGGTGAACTTTAAACCGCGTCGTGTTTGACTTAGCGGGTCAAGACACGACACAAAAACTATTTGACCAAGCTGGTCAAAATAACTAGTTTGATAAAACATTATTTTAAAATATTCTAAAACGACTAATTTGGATAAAACAGTTAAAACTAATAAACCCCTCTTGGGCCATAACTTGGTCCAAGAAACTGGGCTTTGGGGCCTAGTAACGCAATTAGGCCCAAGAAACGGAAAAACCCTGCGTTCAATCGATGGTCAAGAACCGCCGCCGTCACCGGCTCTCACAACCACCGCCACCGCTGACGATTTCGAAAACACTTCCGTTGCTCCCATCAAGTGGCCGGTGGTAGCGAACGGTTATCGCCGTGGTCTGTCGCCGTTCTCCACCAAACTGGTGCGTCGGCGTGGTCTGGCCACGGATCAGCCGTGGTTGGGCGATCCTCCTCCCACCACCGTGACTGTCGTCAGCCACCATTACCATCGGTGGTTTTTGGTGGTCGCATACGGCATACGGCCTGGTGGTTCGGTCGGCTACTGCCGCCGTTCCGCCGCCGTAAGCCTCGGCCGGTGATCTTAACCACCCCCGCCGCAACCATTATTGATCAATCGTTCGGTTATCGTCCACCGGCAACAGTAGCAACTAAACATGTCGCCACCATCACCGGTCACCACAGGCGGCAGCAGCAATCGGCCACCGCCACCGCGGTTTGGTCCACCAACGAACACCACCGTCGCCTTGCGGCTTCGGTGGTTGTTCCATCGTGCTGATTCAGCTACCACCATCCACACCACAACCACTGATCTGGGGTGCGGTGTGGTGGTTGGTTACGATGACCGACGCCGCCACCACAAGTTGTGGTGCGGCTGGTGTGTGTGTTCATAAGTGCCGGCGAATTGAATAAAACCCATTATCACCGCCTACCGGCGGCGATTTTTACAACCGACGCCTCCACCACTATCTGTGGTGTGTTTAGTTTGGACAAGGCAGCCAGAAGCCGCCACCGCTAATGCGCGGTGTGGCCATCGGTCGTACGAGCGGCAACAGCCGCCGCCGTTACCACCAAGCTGGTGGTTTTGGCCGGTGTTTGGGTCGACAACCAATGCCGCCACCACCACGCTGGTGGTTCGGTTATGGCCACCGGTCTGGTTGTATGATTGAACGATAAACAAAGTTTTAAAATTTTATAAACCATATAAAGATCAGAATTTTAAACTTAAAACACAAGAAACAAATTTTAACGGATCACACATAGATTGATAAACTGATAAACTGATAAATAGCTAAAAACGATTTAACAATGGCTCTGATACCACTGTTGGGTTTTTGTGGGTATCCTTGAATCAAACTGATCCGAGGATTATCTCAGATCTATCTTAACCTCGCTGGTTTGATATATCTCGTAGGTTTAATACAAACTGTTAAAACCCACGTGATCAGAAACACGCTGTTTCTGATCCAATCATGCGGAAGCGAAAAAGCTAAAAACCCATTAAAGCCTAATGATTTTGATCGTTTGTAGCTCTAAACCTAAAGGATTAGGTTAGATTAGTTTACCTGGATGCTTGAGACTTAGTCCACCGGTGATCGACCAACGAACGTTCCTCTAGCAGAACTTTGTGAAACCCGAACAAGACTGGAATCCGACCCGGGGGGAGGGGGTGATCGGCGCCGGTGGAGAGAGAGGAGAGAGAGAAAACTGGGAACTGGTTTTTTCTGAACTGAAAGCTTATTATTTTTCCTTAACCCATAGCCTTTATTTATATGGAGGAAAAAATACAGTTTGTATGGAATCCAGTTTCCTTATAATAATTATCTCGAATCTTTTCCTTATTTAATTAGCTGGAAAAGAATTTGCATACGATAATTATAATTTATATATTTATCTAATATATAAAATCTTTATTAATTAACTATTATATATTTATTTATCTCAATAAATATATAATATCCTAATTAATTAATAACCCTCCAACTTTGGTAATTCTGACTGAAATTACCCAACTGATTTATAATACACTATTATAAATCCTAACTCTCCATTTCGGGGTTTCTTCTGACTTGTTCGACTTATAGGTCCTCACAGGTGTGACCCTCAAGTGTCTTGTAACATTGGATGTGTAATCACTTGGTTTGTCAACTCTGCACATAATCCCTAACAGTATATTGATCTAAACGCATGTGTCATCGTCAATATGGGCATCGTCACTCTATTCCGTAATATTTTCACTACAACCGTGACTGTAATTAGCTACTTTACCTCTCTTAGTCATACATCAGTTGTCCACATTTTGGCCATAAAAAAAGGGGATGACTTCAGTTATTGCTTAAACATCTGATATCATTGCTCTTACGGTTCCTTAGCAATAAAACAAAGAAACAAGACCTGATGTCATGAACACCCTTGTAGAACTTTACAACTAAGCTAAGTATTATTTAAACGTCCCCATCTATTGCACATGACTATCATCCTTCGTTGATCGGGCCAACTTATACTTAACACGTTATTACCCTCAAGTTTGACCTCCCAAGAACCCTTACACTTTTCTTTTTCTTTTATCGTAACACTTATGATACGTAATCCCTTGATGCAACATATCCTACTTCCTCTCAACAATTTTGATCAAAGAAACAACATGAGTTTCCTATTAGACATCTGCATATCATAACCGTTTAAGACTCGACTGGGTTTATCATACCTTTCTCTCTATCATGACTACTATACAATTTGCTTCCTAATCATCCTAATTTCTTTTGATATTTTTAAGCTTATTACTTGTTTTTCTCCTAATAACCCTTGAATATTAGCTTAGAGAGTTAGATCCATAACATTGCTAAACATCAGACACATACTTATTAGTGTCATTGGTTTTCATTAGTTTCATCAATGTTGAATAACTTGTCCTATAGCATCATGGCTTAGTTGTTAACAACACATCCTGCTAAAACTTAGAGGTTAGAGCATCCTTACATACATATTACTAATTAGTCTACTGATTGTACTTTATGCAATGCTTTTCAAATTCCTAGGGTCCATCAGCTTATTTTATATACTATATACAGTCATAGCATCTAAAAAGTACTCGTAAAGTCATTAATTTTCCTTAATTTCATCAGCATTTGATCAATCTCATAGAAATATCTACCTTGTAACTGATCATTACTCCTCTAATTTCTTTATAAAATCTTCTGATACAATACACTTGTAATTGTTAGCTTCAAGTTTTACCTTATCATATGTTTCTTCAAGTTTTACTCTAATAATCTCTTAGCTTCACTACTAATCACCCCTCATTTTTTTCTTAAATACAAATTCATTATATCTAAAGAGAATTACTATAACATTGCCAACATCCAACATATACATGTTGGTGTCATAGATTTCCGTTAAATTTCATCAAGATCGAGTCCTCCAACTTATCCCACACTATCATCGCATAATTCTTAATAATACATCCTACAGAAAGTCAAGTATCCTTACCTTGTCAACAAGATATTTTAGTATACTTTTAATCCCGTACTCTATATATCAACTTACTTAGTATATTACACTCCAAACATTGCTAACATTCGATGTTAACTCTTAACATTGTTGATTTTTGTTGATACCATCAGCATGTAATCCACCGTTAACCTTTACTCAAATAGGTGGCCATTGCGCCCTTTGTGTCATCAATGTACAATATGATTCTATAGCATATTACGTCCAACCTATTTCATATATCTTCCAATCAACGCTCGGGTAGCTTCAAGTGCTCGTTGACTAATTACATAAGCACATTCGTATTTCTTTTTGGTATCATCACCATACCGGTTCCTAATATTTTTCTTACCTTAATTCATTTCACTTTCAAGTCGTCCATTCTTGAATGCGTTTATTTTGGTCAACTTGATCACAACATCTCAATCATCCATCTTTCAGACCTTCAAATTATAGGCTAGTATCCTCATATCTGCATTTGAACTTTATAAAATCTCCAAAACTCATTAATTAGCATTTATTTAATTAAATTTCATCATTCAACTAACAATCTTCTCTATATCCTGTTGTTCATACATGACGAAAATCCATCTTATCTTACTCATGGAAGTCGTTTTAGTCAATCCTTAAAGTAGTAAACCATATCTTAGTATCACCCCCTTTAGTTTACCCTTAGATCCACACTTTGTTATCTTATGTAGTACACTCATTTCACTTCTAGCATCCAACATATACTTATCTACACCATCGAATTCTCGTAACTTCATCAAGATTGAGGATCTTCCTACTTGTCCTAAGAAAAAATATGTAGTACCCTTAATTACCACTAACTGCCATTTGTCAACAAAACAATCTAAGCATATTAAACAAAATTCATGATTGGCAACAATACTTTGATGCAATATTGTTCACGAGGTTCATCTTATTTTCTATACAACGCTCACAATATTGCAAACACCGAAATACATACTTATCACATTTCTTAGATTGTCCATTATGGCTATGTTTGGCAAACTAGCTGATAAGCTAGCTGGTAGCTGATAAGCTAGCTGTTGATTGATAAGCTTGCTAGTAGCTGATAAGCTAACTTATGAACAAATTATGTTTGGCAAAAACTAGCTTATGAGTATGTAAAATGACCAAAAAGAGTATATTTGAATTTAATAATTAATATTAATAAGGGTATAATTGGAAAAAGCTACAATAAGCTTCTCATAAGCTACTCAAAGTAGCGTTTCAAAAAGCTAGCTTCTAAGCTAGCTTTTGGTACATGTTTGAATGGACTAGCTTATAAGCTAGCTTATTTTTGCCAAGCACATCCTATATCCTGAAAGACTTGCTACACTAATAACATTGCTAACACTCAATGCCTTCTCATAAGTGTTCCCTTAATTTCATCACGATTGGATTTTTCAACTTGTCCCTAAAAATTAATTGTTATCAAACAACCAAGGAATTAATATTTGCAATGTCCTTAGTCCCTAAAATATTTTAGTTAATCCATAAAATCGTACCATGACTCGATCCAATACTTTTACGCTTTGCTTTTCATTTTACTTATATACTTGCACTCATAATGTTACTTACATCCAACACATACTCATATTGTCATTGGTTTTCCTTAATTTCATTAGCTTCCGATCTGCTATGAACCAGTAACTCGAGTGAGGATTAATCCTTTCATATCATCACCGATATAATTCTCTTGAACAACAAAATATCTTTCAATACTTGATACAAAAAATACATGCTTATTCCATTTCATCCATTCAACTACTATTCAGCATCATGGTCATGCTATTCCATAGTTCATCATGTATCACGTTAACCTTAGTATCTTCAATTATCATCATCCTAACTTCGGTCACTCTTGTAATTTTCTTCGACCGTTATAACCTTTAGACCATAAGCTAATCATGTCATATTTCTAATACCTTCAAATTATGCCCTTGTTTCCTCATACATGTAATTGACCTTTATATTTTTTGCAATCCGTAAATATTGTACAAAATCTTTAAAATCCATCTTATCTCACACAAGGATATCTTTTAGTCAAAATATCAAAGTACTATATCCGTAAAAGCTAGATTCCCATCACCATTAAAGTTAACTTATATATCCAAGTTTGTTGTATCCTTAAAGAATTATTGCACCCGTAATACTGTTACCATTGATTTTATCACAACATACCAATCATCCATCTTTTAGACCTCATATATAAGATAGCTTCCTCATAACTGCATTTCTCTTATGTGACAACAATCGCCCAAGCACAATATTGTCTCTAAAATCTCACTAATCTGATCTTGCTTTCACATTTACTTATTATTCTTTCAAGTCATTCAAATCCATATTGTCACACATTGCCCATCGTCATTTTTGTCAATCCTCATAGTAATTTAGTAAAAGACTCCTAATCACCCCTCAAAAATATTTTCTTAAATACAAATTGACTATATCTTAAGAGAATTACTACACTCATAACATTACCAACATCCAACATATACCTGTTAGCGTCATTGATCTCCATTAAACTTCATGAAGATCGGATTCTCTAGCTTATTCCATAGCATCATTGTGTAGATCTTAATAGTACATCCAAAATTCAGATTATCCTTACCTTGTCAAAATATTCTAGTATATTTGTACTCTCGTACTCTATACACCAACTTTATATATTACACTCATAACATTGCTAACATTCGATGCTAACTCCCAACATCATTGTTTTCCATTAATATCATCAGCATGTAATCTGCCATTAACCTCTACCCCTTTGTGTCATTATTATACAATATGATTCTATAGCCTATTACGTCCAACGTATTTTATATATATTCCGATTAATGCTATGGTAGCTTCAATATTAAGTACATAAGCACACTTGTATCTGTTCCTGGTATCATCACCATAAGTCCATATATATATATATATTCAATACAACCAGTTCCTAATATTTTTCATTACTCTGGTAACCAGTTACATATACAAATACTTATGTCTCCTTCAAATGTGCATAGCATGCCCATCCTTGAATGCGTTTACTTTTGGTCGATTTGGTCAGAACATTCCAATCCTAAATCTTTTAAACCTTCTAATTATAGGCTAGCTAGTACCCTCATACCTACATTTGATCTTTAAAAGTCTCCAAATCTAATTAATAACATTTAATTAATTATATTTGTTCATTCAACTAACAATCTCTTCTATATCTTCTTGTTCATAGATCATGAACATCCATCTTATCTTACTCATGGAAGTCGATTTAGTCAATCCCGAAAGTAATAAACCATACCTTAGTAAAAAACTTGAGATCACCCTTCAGTTTAAACTTAGATCCACACTCTGTTATCTATGTACTACACTAATTTCAATTCTAACATCCAACATATACTTATGGACATCATTGAATTCTCGTAACTTCTCCAAAATCAAGGATCTTCCTACTTGTCCTAGAAAAAAATTATGCAGTATCCTTAATTACCACCAACTGCCATTTCATGACTTGACTATTTGGATACTGTCAACAAAATAATCTTAGCAATTCAATAAAATTCATGATTTGGAACAATAATATTGGTGCAATATTGTAACTAGAATGACTTTCTTAATTCATGACTTCCTTAATTTTATCAGCTTCTGATCTGCTATGAACATGCAACTACCTTTCATATTATCCAAGTGATATACAAAATGATTCTTTCAATACTTGAACATCCAAATGTCTTTCAATACCTACCAGTCTTTTAAACCTTTAAACTATAGGCTAGTTCCACATAGTTTCATTTGAAATTATATTATGACATTCTAGATGATAACAAAATCCCCTAATTTTCACTAATCATGAACGGCTTAAGTATGATATCTTGAAAATCCCCTAATTTTCAACAAACAATAATCCTCATACTTTGTTTTTTGCTAAAATGTCAAAATTGTCCCCAAAATATCTTGAAAACCCATCATAACTCACACAACATCATCGTTTTAGTCATTACTGAAAGCCATACGTTCATAAAAGACTCGATCACCCTGAATTTTAGCTTCAATCCTAGTTCAATTCTTTTTGTCTCTATTTAGAGTTTTTATTTTATGTTTTGGATAATTAAATATAAATAAGAAGAAGTAAAGCTTATGTCACATTACTAGGTCCTAGTTAAAAATACTCCCCTTTTCAGTTTAGTAAGAACTTTCCCAGTCATGCATCTTTTCGACCTTAACTTCATATAGTATTAGATCATTCAACGGTCAATCTCCCTCTATATCCTGCTTTTTACATTCAAGATTAAGGTTTCAAACTTGTTTCATCTTCTACTTATAACATTGAGATTACCCAATTGTACCTAAAAAATTGGGAACCATCTTATGTAACACATGAAAGTCATTTTAATCAATCCTCAAAGTAATAAACCATATACTAGTAAAGACTCCAAATCACCCTTCAACTTGAAATTAGATCCATACTCTGTATCGATGTACTACACTCATGACATCAATATCATTGATTTCTCTTAACTTGGTCAAGATCAAGGATCTTCCTAAGAAAAATTTCCAGTATCCTTAATTATTGCTCACACATACAACCACCAAATTACATACACTATATACAACCACCAAGTTATCGATGTACTATACTCATGACATCAATATCCTTAATTACTCTATATACAACCACCAAATTATAAGACTTCAATGTGGATACCCAATTATCTATTTACAGCAACGAAACATAAACACTAATCATCCCATTTCAAAACCTCTAAATTATCTATGTAGTACACTCATCTTGATTCTAACATCAACCATGTAGTTTTCGACGTCATTGAATTCTCGTAACTTCATCAAGATCAAGGATCTTCCTACTTGTCCCAAGAATAAATATGTGGTATATTCAATAAAATTGACTAAAATTACCTAATCCATTTGATGACTTGACTACTCGGATATTATCAACAAAATAATCTGAAGCATATTCAATAAAATTCCTGATTGGCAACAATACTTTGATGCAATATTGTTCACGAGGTTCACCTTATTTTCTATATAACACTCACAATATCGTAAACATCGAAACACATACTCATCACGTTTCTTAGATTGTCCATTATATCCTTAGATACTTGCTACAGTAATAACACTGCTAACACTCGATGCCTACTCATATGTCAATCCTCAAAAGTAATAAACCAAATACCAATATAAGACTCCAAATCACCATTCAATTTGAACTTAGATCCATATATACTGCTATGTTATCAACCATC
This sequence comes from Centaurea solstitialis, assembly GCA_030169165.1. Taxonomy (NCBI): domain Eukaryota; kingdom Viridiplantae; phylum Streptophyta; class Magnoliopsida; order Asterales; family Asteraceae; genus Centaurea; species Centaurea solstitialis. The sequence continues at coordinate 541,704 of CM058047.1, forward strand.
TTATGTAACACATGAAAGTTATTTTAGTCAATCCTCAAAAGTAATAAACCATATACCAATAAAAGACTCCAAATCACCATTCAATTTGAACTTAGATCCATATATACTGCAATGTTATCAATGTACTAACAACACATCACAATTAAGTATCATTGATTTCTCTTAACTTGGTCATGATCAAGGATCTTCCTAATTCAATAAATATCCCCAATCACTTTCTATGTACAACCACCAAATTATAGGACTTCAATATGGATTAACCAATTATCTATTTACAGCAACGAGACACAAACACTAATCATCCCATTTCAAAACCCCTAAATTATACGACTTTCTAATTATAGGCTAGTATCCTCATACTTACATTTGATCTTTATAAAATCTCCAGATTTAATTAATAGCATTTAATTAATTATGATTTGATCATTCAACTAACAATCTCTTCTATAATCTTGTTGTTCATACATCATGAAAATCCATCTTATATCATGCCTGGAAGTCATTCAATTAAATCCCGAAAGTAATAAACCATGCGTTAGTAAAAAACTTGAGATCACCCTTCAGTTTAACCTAAGATCCATACTATGTTATCTATGTAGTACACTAATTACAATTCTAACATCCAACATGTACTTATCGACTTCATTGAATTCTCGTAACTTCACCAAGATCGAGGATCTTCCTACCTGTCCTAGGAAAAAAAACATGCAGTATCCTTAATTAGCACCAACTGCCACTTGACTATTTGTATACTATCCACAAAATAATCTAAGCATATTCAATAAATACATGATTTGGAACAATATTTTGATGCAATGTTGTTCATAAGGTTCACCTTATTTTCTATACAACGCTCGCAATATAGCGAACATCTAAACACATACTCATCGCGTTTCTTAGATTGCCTATTATATCCTCAGAGACTTGCTACACTAATATTGCTAACATCTAGCAAATACTCGTTAGTATAACTGATTTCCCTTCCAATTTGTCCCATAGCATCATGTCTTAGTATATTGTTACCTAACACATCTAATAAAAATTTGGAGTACCCTTACATGCAACTAATGACAAATTAGTCAAAAATGTCCTAGTATGTCAGCAGTACCACACTCATGGTTCAATTAATACTTTTGATCTACTTTTTCTTAATGTCATTACCATTTGATTAACCATAACAGTAATGACTTTAAACATCAGCAACCAGTTTCAGCATTTTATATTACTCTCTTAATCCTTTAGCTTCAAGTTACTTATTCAAATGCATATCAACATACCTATCTCACTCTACAATTTCTATATCATGCCTTAAATATCTACTAATTCTTGTATTTACTTCATTTCACTACTACTAGTTTTCCATCCTCGAATGATGTTTCTTTTGGTATAATGATCTTAACACACACAATCAATTTGATCATAATTTCCCTCTTCTTAAACCTTCAAATTTTAGGCTAGTTCCTCATAGTTGCATTTGAATTATATTACGACATTCTGGATGATAACAGAATCCCCTAATTTGCACTTATCATGAACGGCTAAAGTAAGACTTCTGATGATCCAACAAACAATAATCCTCATACTTGGTTTTTTGCTAAACCACCAAGATTAACATCAAAAGATCTTGAAAATCCATCTTAACTCACACAACGACATCTTTTTGGTCAATGCTTAAAGTCATACATTCATAAAAGACTCGATCACCCTTAATTTTAGCTTATATCCTAGTTCAACTCTTTATATCTCTATTTAGAGTTTTTATTCTATGTCTTGGATAATTAAATATATAAATAAGGAGTCTTTATGTCACGTTAATGAGGTCCTCATTTCAAAAAATTACATTGCGTGGGGGCTTTTTCAAACAAGAACTTGTCAATCATACATCTTACAACCTTTAATCCACTATATTTGATCATTCAATGAGCAATCTCCCTCAATATCATGGTTTTGACATTCAAGCTCAAGGTTTCACACTTGTTTCATCTTCTATTTAAAACATTGAGATTGACCCTACAAAATTGGGGTACCATCTTATGAAAGTTATGTTAGTCAATTAATCCTCAAAAGTAATAAACCATATACAACCAGTAATAGACTCCAAAATCCAAATCACCCTTCAATTTGAACTTAGATCCATACTGCTATGTTATCAACCATCTTATGTAACACATAAAAGTTATTTTAGTCGTTCCTCAAAAGTAATAAACCATATACCAACCAGTAAAAGACTCCAAATCACCCTTCAATTTGAACTTAGATCCATACTGCTATGTTATCAACCATCTTATGTAACACATGAAAGTTATTTTAGTCAACTAATCCTCAAAAGTAATAAACCATTTACCAATAAAAGACTCCAAATCACCATTCAATTTGAACTTATATCCTATATATCTGCTATGTTATCAATGTACTACACACATGACAATTCTAGCATCGTCCAACAATAAACTTATCAGTATCATTGATTTCTTTTAACTTGGTCATGATCAAGGATCTTCCTAATACCTTAAATATCCCAATCACTCCCTGTGTACAACCACCAAATTATAGGAACTTCAATGTGGATTAACCAATTATCTAATTTACAGCAACGAGACACAAACACTAATCATCCCATTTTATGTGAATGGTTTATTCAATCCCGAAAGTAATAAACCATACGTTGGTAAAAAAACTTGAGATCACCCTTCAGTTTAACCTAGATCCATACAATGTTATCGACTTATGCAGTACACTAATTTCAATTCTAACATCCAATATGTACTTATCGACTTCACTGAATTCTCGTAACTTCACCAAGATTGAGGATCTTCCTACCTGTCCTAGGAAAAAAATATGCAGTATCCTTAATTAATTAACACCAACTGCGCTTGACTATTTGTATACTGTCCACAAAATTATATAAGCATATTCAATAAAATTCATGATTTGGAACAATATTTTGATGCAATGTTGTTCATAAGGTTCACCTTATTTTCTATACAACGCTCGCAATATGGCAAACACCGAAACACATACTCATCGCGTTTCTTAGATTGCATATTATATCCTTAGAGACTTGCTACACTAATATTGCTAACATCTAGCAAATACTCGTTAGTATAACTGATTTCCCTTTATTTCATCAAGGTTAATCTTCCAATTTGTCCCATAGCATCATGGCTTAGTATATTATTACCTAACACATCTAATAAAAGTTTGGAGTACCCTTACATGAAACTAATGACAAATTAGTCAAAAATATTCTAGTATGTCAGCAATACCATACTTATGGTTCAGTTAATACCATTGATCTACTTTTTCTTAATGTCATTACCATTTGATTAACCATAACAGTAATGACTTTAAACATCAGCAACCAGTTTCAGCATTTTATATTACTCTCTTAATCCTTTAGCTTCAAGTTACTTATTCAAATGCATATCACCATACCTACCTCACTCTGAAATTTCTATATCATGCCTTAAATATCTACTAATTCTTGTATTTACTTCATTCCACTACTACTAGTTTTCCTTCCTTGAATGATGTTTTCTTTTGGTATAATGATCTTAACGCACACAATTAATTTGATCATAATTTCCCTCTTCTTAAACCTTCAAATTTTAGGCTAGTTCCTCATAGTTGCATTTGAATTATATTACGACATTCTGGATGATAACAAAATCCACTAATTTGCACTTATCATGAACGGCTAAAGTAAGACTTTTGATGATTCAACAAACAATAATCCTCATACTTGGTTTTTTTGCTAAACCACCAAGATTGACATCAAAAGATCTTGAAATTCCATCTTAACTCACACAACATCTTTTTGGTCAATTTTTAAAGTCATACATTCATAAAAGACTCGATCACCCTCAATTTTAGCTTATATTAATCCTCAAAAGTAATAAACCATATACCAACCAGTAAAAGACTCCGAATCACCCTTCAATTTGAACTTAGATCCATACTGCTATGTTATCACCCATCTTATGTAACACATGAAAGTTATTTTAGTCGGTCCTCAAAAGTAATAAACCATATACCAACCAGTAAAAGACTCCAAATCACCATTCGATTTGAACTTAGATCCATATATATTGCTATGTTATCAACCATCTTATGTAACACATTTTAGTCAATCCTCAAAAGTAATAAACCATATACCAATAAAAGACTCCAAATCGCCATTCAATTTGAACTTAGATCCATATATACTGCTATGTTATCAACCATCTTATGTAACACATGGAAGTTATTTTAGTCAATCCTCAAAAGTAAAAACCATATACCAATAAAAGACTCCAAATCACCATTCAATTTGAACTTAGATCCATATATACTGCATGTTATCAATGTATACATGACATCAACATCATCCAACAATAAACTTATCAGTATATTGATTTCTCTAACTTGGTCATGATCAAGGATCTTCCTAATTCATAAATATCCCCAATCACTTTCTATGTACAACCACCAATTATAGGACCTTCAATGTGATTAACCAATTATCTATTTACAGCAACGAGACACAAACACTAATCATCCCATTTCAAAACCCCTAAATTATACGACTTTCGAATTATAGGCTAGTATCCTCATACTTACAATTGATCTTTATAAAATCTTCCGATTTAATTTATAGCATTTAGTTAATTATATTTGATCATTCAACTAACGATCTCTTCTATATCTTGTTGTTCATACATCATGAAAATCCATCTTATCTCATGCCTGGAAGTCATTTTTTTCAATCCCGAAAGTAATAAACCATACATTAGTAAAAAACTTGATATCCCCCTTCACTTTAACCTAAGTTCCATACTATGTTATCTATGTAGTACACTAACTTCAATTCTAACATCCTACATGTACTTATCGACTTCATTGAATTCTCGTAACTTCACCAAGATCGAGTATCTTCCTACCTGTCCTAGGAAAAAAAATACGCAGTATCCTTAATTAATTAACACCAACTGCCACTTAACTATTTGTATACTGTCCACAAAATTATCTAAGCATATTCAGTAAAATTCATAATTTGGAACAATATTTTGATGCAATGTTGTTCATAGGTTCACCTTATTTTCTATACCACGCTCGTAATATAGCAAACATCGAAACACATACTCATCACGTTTCTTAGATTGCCTATTATATCCTCAAAGACTTGCTACACTTATAACATTGCTAACAGTCAATGTCTACTCTTAAGTGTCAAGTGGGTCACCTTAATTTCATCAAGATTGGATCTTCAACTTGTCTAAGAGGATTAGTTACTATCAACACATCCAATGTCCTTAGTCCCCAAATAATTTACTTAATCCATAAACTCTACACCCAATATTTTCTATGCTTTGCTTTTCAACTTACTTTATATACTTTCACTTACAATGTTGGTTACATCCAACACATACTCATATTGTCATTGTTTTCTTTTAATTTCATCAGTTTTCAATCTGCTATGAACTTGTAACTTGAATAAGGATTAATCCTTTCATATCATTATACAATGTAATTCTCTTGAACATCCAAATCTTTCAATACTTAATAAAAAGAATGCATGTGTTTTCCATTTCATCTATTATGACATTCAACTACTATCCATCATCATGGTCACTCTATATATCATACTTCATGTATCACGTTAACATTAGTATCTTCAATTATCATCATCCTAATTCCAATCACCCTTCTAATTTCCTTCAATTGTCATACCTTTAGATCATAAGCTAATCGTGTCAAATTTACCTTGAAATTATGCCCCTGTCTCCTCATACATATAATTGATCTTTATATCCATAAATATTGTGATCTATCTATACAAAATATTCAAAATCCATCTTATCTCACACAAGGATATCTTTAAGTCAAATAATCGAAGTAATATATTCGTAAAAGATTCCCGTCATCAAGATTAATCTTCCAATTTGTCCCATAGCATCATGGCTTAGTATATTATTACCGAACAATCTAATAAAAACTTGGAGTACCCTTACATGCAACTAATGACAAATTAGTCAAAAAATATCCTAGTATGTCAGCAGTACCATACTCATGGTTCGTTAATACCGTTGATCTACTTTTTCTTAATGTCATTACCATTTGATTAACCATAAAAGTAATGACAAGTAATGACTTTAAACATCAGCAACCAGTTTCAGCATTTTATATTACTCTCTTAATCCTTTAGCTTCAAGTTACTTATTCAAATGCATATCAACATACCTATCTCACTCTAAAATTTCTATATCATGCCTTAAATATCTACTAATTCTTGTATTTACTTCATTTCACTACTACTAGTTTTCCATCCTTGAATGATGTTTTTTTTGGTATAATGATCTTAACACACACAATCAATTTGATCACAATTTCCCTCTTCTTAAACCTTCCAACTTTAGGCTAGTTCCTCATAGTCGCATTTGAATTATATTGCGGCATTCTGGATGATAACAAAATCCCCGAATTTGCACTTATCATGAACGGCTAAAGTAAGACTTTTGAGGATTCAACAAACAATAATCCTCATACTTGGTTTTTTTGCTAAACCACCAAGATTGACATCAAAAGATCTTGAAAATCCATCTTAACTCACACAACCATCTTTTTGGTCAATGCTTCAAGTCATACATTCATAAAAGACTCGATCACCCTCAATTTTAGCTTATATTAATCCTCAAAAGTAATAAACCATATACCAACCAGTAAAAGACTCCAAATCAGCCTTCAATTTGAACTTAGATCCATATATACCGCTATGTTATCAACCATCTTATGTAACACATGAAAGTTATTTTAGTCAATTAATCCTCAAAAGTAATAAACCATATACCAATAAAGACTCTAAATTACCATTCAATTTGAACTTGGATCCATATATACTGCTATGTTATCAATGTACTACACACATGACAATGCTAACATCATCCAACAATAAACTTATCAGTATCATTGATTTCTCTTAAGGATCTTCCTAATTCCTTAAATATCCCCAATCACAGTTTTAAAAAACTCACTAATCACAGTTCACAGCAACGAGACAGAAACCCTAATCATCCGATTTCAAAACCCCTAAATTACATAGTGAAAATCTTGCAATTAATTTCATGATTTGTTCAAATTAAAAGCCTATGAAATTAATATTGCTGTGATTGAACTACAATTAAGTGAATCACAATAAGAAACTACACACACAACACACACACACACATATATATATATATGATTGATTATGAAAGAAAAAGTGTAACAATTAGCCACCAAAACAAACCTGTAAGCCAAAATTCTCCAAAAGAGTTATAAACCACCGACCTACTACCTGCACGTTTAACAAATAAGAATTAGAGCCAAGAAAATCAACATACATTATATATATATATATAAAACAATCAACTGAACTAATGAAAATTGAGGAATAATTAAGGAAGAAAAACACTATTAGTGTAGTAATACTACTGAATATCGATGATCAAAAAACATAATGAAATACCTTGGAAACAACAAAATCGATTCCAGATTTCCTGTTTCATACGAAAAATCGAAAAAGAAAAAAACATTAATTTCAAAATTAATCAATAGAAGATGAATTCGTTATGCATTAGGAAACTAGTTATTACCGTCAGAAGAAGAAGAAGAAGAAGAAGAAATCTGAAATCTGAACTCTGAACATGAAGATTGAAGAAGGGAAAGAGAAGAAGAAGAAGAAGGTCTGAAGTCTGAAGTCTGAAAGAGTCTGAAGAAGAAGAATAAGAGAAAAGATTGTATTTATGGGTTATGAAATAAGTCGGTGGTATCCAACTTTTTGACCGTTTGAGACAAATCTTTTATTTTTTATTTCTTGTCCCAAAAGAAAACATTGAAACATTTTTTTAGCGTAGTCCTTAAAAAATTAATGATATAAATTAAATTTAACATTAAAAAACATTCCTTAAATAATATTTATAATATTTTTGTTTATTTATTAAAATGTTATTTTAATCGTGTATTTGTATTTGGAAAACAAATGTTATTATACGCTGGTGGATAGCCCAGCCCAAATTCGTTTTTTTTAAACTTGTCAGGCCCAGCCCGACAGCAAAATTACCTTTTTATTTTTTTTCTTTGCTTTTATATTTTTATTTATTTATTTGCTTGATTTTGGGGGGTGCTCATTGATTAATAATTGATTGTTGAAAATGTGATACAAGATATGGGAATACAAAAAGTTTTAGAGTTTTCTAACACGACCGTTCTTTATATTCACGCATGGAGTGTACAATTTAACGTTGTAAAATACAAATTTTGACAAGGTCTTATCTTATATTCAAGCAATTCGATACCAACAAATTATGGATGTTTCTACACCGTATGACCATGTCGGGCATATGTTATTTTGTGGACGGAAACTTTTGGGTCTTTTAGGTACGACTGTACCTTGTAATCAAGTCTGACCGTGCACATACATAATTATGATTTTTTTTGGATTTTAGCATTGGGAACTGAATTGGGATCAAGACGGGATTCCACCTATAGGTTGATATAAATATCCTTTGAGTAACCCTCTATAGAGAACGAGAATGGGAGCTTAGAAACTCTAGTATGAGTTGAGAAATATTGAGAGAGATTCGATACAATATAGTTATTCGGTTTGTAATTTCTTTTGATGTTTAGATGTTTTTCATCAACAAAAGTTCATGTTTTACATGTGGACGCACATCACCATATGGTAGTAGAACCATGTAAATCTTCTCTATTGTGTGCTCTTTTCGCAATTCTATGATTGATTGATTGTTCGTTGTTCTTTCAATCCTACTTTGTTTTCTTCAGAAACTCAATTATTTGCATTATTTATTTTTTTGAGACCTTTGTGGTGCCCAAAACCCCAATATTGACAGACTAAAATCAACAACCTTCATGTACTTATGGTCAATCGGTCAGATTTGGTCTACATTGTTTTTGCACATCCATATCGACGACAATACTTCATACTCTTATTTTCATTTTCTAATATTTTTTGGTGTTACCTGTTTTGATTTGTCATAATAACTTCATTTTCTAGTATATATCTTGTTTGCCATCAAAAACTCGACAAAATGCAGGTAACCGTGAACCGAAATGTGGACACTCGCTCTTTTCTGTTCAATTCGGTGTGAGTACCCTCCCCATACAGTTCAATTTCAGATAATAAAATTAGGTATCCGCCCCATACGGTTCAATTTCAGATAGTAAAATTAGGTATTCACCCCGTACGGTTCAATTTCAGATACTAAAATCAGGTATCCACCCCGTACATATGGTTCTCCAAATTCTCATTACCCGTCTCGTCCTGCACCGTGAACACCCCTACATTTATCCATGAAATGAGTTATCATAATTATCCTTCGGCGTAGGAGCATCCAGAGGGAGGTATTGGTCCCATGTACCAATAAACTTCTCTATTATTGATTATTGTTTTATTAAAAGTAACATAACCCATTTAAACTTTTATAACCGATAGTAGTATACAATTTACACCAACAAGACATGTACTAGAACACAAAGTTATATTCCATTCCATTTTGGTCCAACAACTTAACCTCATGTGTACACACATATAATCTAGCCTTTTAACCATACCAATTGAAGTATCACAACTATGAATAATTGAAACCACGGGGACCCAAACTACACAAATCTTGTAACCATGGGGCTAAATTGCACAAAACGTAATAGTTTCGTGGGCAAACAAAAACATCCTATTTCAATAGCGACTTCTAAAACCCTAATTTCACGAAAGAACACAAAACCCTAATTCTTCTTCGATTTGCGAATTTGCTCCTAAAACCCTAATCGATTGTTTGTTCTTCAGTATGTTGAGAAGGAATGTGAGGTTGAGAAGAGAGTATCTGTACAGAAAAAGCTTGGAAGGCAAAGAACGTTTGCTTTACGAGAAGAAACGCAAAATCAAACAAGCTCTTGAAGGTTTTTGATTATTGTGTTTTTGGTCGAATTTTAGGTTTAATTCGTTGTTTTTTTGAAGGTATTTTAATGATTTTGATGTGATATGGAGTTATACGATCTTGATTAATGTGTTTGCAGAGGGGAAACCGATTCCAACTGAGCTTAGAAACGAGGATGCTGCTCTACGTCAAGAAATCGACCTTGAAGATGAACGAACTGCAGGTATTTTGATGTTAATTGGTTATCTTTTGACCTTCAAAATCGATGTGTTTTCTGAAATGAGCATATATTTAATTGATGTAACACTAAATAAAAAGATAATCTGTGCTCTTGTTGTGACTAAAGCTTTGTTAAGTTTGTGCTTTTTCCTTTCCAATTTTAAAAGAAATAAATTTTATGCAGAGAAATTGAGGCCATTATATTTTGACTTTGTTTATCTTATTTCTGGTGTATTTTATTTACAAATTATTTGGCTGTGAGTAATGATTTCAGTTTAAAGGCCAACCATAGATGATGAATATGCAATGCTACTTGAAGGAGATTGAAAAAGCACTAATAGCAAGAAAAAGATTGGTGTCATTAAATAGAATGATAATCTGTGCTTTTGTTGGGATAAAGGCTTTGTTAAGTTGGTTAAGTTTTGAGCATTTTTCTTCCCATCTTGAAAAGAAATTTCCATGGAGTGTAGTTGAGGTCGTTGTATATTGATTTTTATCCATCATATTTATATATAATTTTCAAATTGTAACAAGTTTAACATTTTTCTTAAATTTAGTTCCAAGGTCAACCATAGATGATGAATATGCCAATGCTAATGAACGAGATCCAAAAATTCTGCTAACCACATCTCACGATCCAAGTGCTCCCCTTAAACAGTTCGTAAAGGTTTGTCTATTTGCTAAGTTACTTTTCTGTGATACATAAGATGTGGTTGTTGATGCTACCTTGTTTTCTTATAGTTCATCCAGTCTTATTGTGTGGAAGAGCAAAATTTTAATGCTTTTTACTTGCAGGAATTGAAGTTTGTCTTCCCTAATTCACAACGAATGAACCGTGGTGGTCAGGTTGGTTAACTTCTAAACATATGTCTGACTATCAGGAAACAACTTCTTTAACGTTTTTGTGGAAAGTTTTTATTCAACCATTGACGTCGTAAATTTCTAATGATTTGTATTTTGGTAAAGCACAATATGATAAAATAGGTTTTCTTCTTCGGTTTTCCTATTGTGGTTATGACTTGGATCTTTGGTCAATTCAGGTTATTTCTGAAATAATTGAGACTTGCAGAGCACATGACTTCACAGATGTTATACTAGTTTACGAACATCGTGGTGTACCGGATAAGATAGTTATTAGTCACTTACCGTTTGGTCCAACTGCTTACTTTCAGATTCTCAATGTGGTGAGTGATTGTGCTTTACTTTCACACCCTCAATCTTAGGCATATTTGTTTTCTTAATTTAAATGCTAATTATAAGCTGTAATTGTAGGTTACTAGACATGACAATAAAGACAAGAAGGAAATGGGAACGGTCTCGGAGGCTTATCCACATCTGATTCTTAACAATTTTTCGACCAAGGTATAGAGTCACTTGTCTTGTCATATTGACCGCCGTTGAAATTTCACTTGGTGGGTGTTTGGCAGTTGTAGAACGGTTTGGTGCTGGATAATTAAGTGATCAGAATGATTTAGAGGCTCTTATGATATAGTCCAAAATGAAATATGGTTGTTTGGTAAATTGTTCAGAATGAAATCAGGGTGCTGAATGGTTAAGGGAGACCCAAGGTACAAAATAATTCAGAGGGTTTTGGAACCATTAAGAGGCGGTCCTTTTTTTGCCAAACAAGATTTACCTCTTAGCTATTCAGAGGTTGCCTCTTAATGGAACTGTTAAGAGGTAACAACTGTTGTATGTGTTTAAAAATAGTGGCAAGTAATTTCTTATCATATACGTTGCACTAGTGCTTTAGAATTAAATCGATCAGTAGTTTAGTTTTGCAAGTGCCAAGGATCACATATTTATTTAGTAAAATTTGTGTCTTTGATGGCGGATTTGGGGTAATTTTGTAGGCCTTTGTTTGTTGGTCATTAATGGAATACACTGAATTGTTATCAATTATTCACTTTTTTGTATTAATTTATTTTTTGACATGTTTATCTTCTTTCGTTGTCTGATTTGATTTAAGATTGGTGAAAGGACTGCAAACATCTTGAAGCATCTCTTTCCAGTGCCCAAACCTGATTCAAAACGCATCATCACTTTTGCTAATCAGGCAGATTATGTTTCTTTCAGGTAATATTCTTTCTTTGGCTCAGTTGACTTAATCAGCCGTTTGTATATTTTCTTACGATGTCATTACCTAGTTTGATATAATCAGATTTGATACAATTTTCGTGGTCATGGTCAAGGTCATAGTCTTTGGCCATTGTTTACAGAAACTAGCTTAATTTTTGAGCTTATTCAAAAACCCATTTGCTTACCAATTAACTAGCTTTTTGAAACGCTAGATAAAGTAGTCTCTCAATAAGCTCCAAGGGTTTCTTTTTCGTTTATTTCTATATTTTTTCAATTAATTATTGAAAAATGTCCTTTTTCGGTCATTTTACATTGTTATGTAGCGTTGTCCGCTAGCTTTACCAAACACGATAGCTTACCATCCAGCTAGCTTATTAGCCTACATTATTATACATACAGGCATCATGTGTATAGACAAAGTGGAGGGCCAAAATCAATTGATCTGAAGGAGGTCGGTCCTCGGTTTGAATTACGGTTGTATCAGGTAACTACCAATTACTATCCAACATAAAAACGGGTATTATCAGTATTTGGTATGGTTTAGTTGGATACAAGAAGTATATAACAAAATTTGGTTTCAGATTAAGCTCGGAACGGTTGATCAAGAGGAAGCACAAACCGAATGGGTATTAAGATCGTTCATCAACACGTCCAAGAAGCAAAAGGTGCTCGGTGAATGATACAAACGGGCGATGTGATCCGTCCTCCATCCGTCCACAATGGGGGAATTTTTGTAATTTTGATAAGTTATCAAAGACTCTTGTCCTACTTTTGTAACTTGCAATACAAATGAAAGATGATACATACATGGATTGATTGTCGATTATCATTTGCTTAATAACAATGAGATAATTGTTCAATTGTTGTTTTAGGGGATTTCTATAAAACGTTTATCGGGTATGCGTTTGATAGCAAGATGCTTTATCGGGTAGATTCTTGTCTGTCAAGTTAAAATGGATTGTTAGTAAGCATCCTTTGGAATCTTAACCGGCAATCACTTGGTAGGTGAAAGTCTTTTCCCTCACTTGGTAGGTAGGATTCTTTAGTCTTGTGTGCACCTAATAATAAATACTCGGTAACTAACAATGGTTCTTAAAGCTTGTTTGTTAGCATTTTAACGAGCTTAATGGGACTTAAAATATTCAATCATTCATACATGGTTGCTTGGTGAAGTTTAATGGTATAGCAATAAGTTTCTAGGTAGAACTTTATTTAGAAGACCAAATTATTTTCAAAATAATGTCTTCTAATTGGAAAACACGTTTTTTTTGTTTAGTAGAAAACTTCACAAATAAAAACTTTTTAATCCATACAAACAAACATATTAATCAACATAAACGATTTTATTAATATAGATGGAAAACTAACCAAAGGTTATTGTGGTTAAATTTAGAAAAGATTTTGTATTAATAAATTCTATATTATATTAGATATGAAATACTCAGGTTATATAAAAATTTATGTGTTATTCTCTTCATTTTTATGCACATTGATATTATTATATATAGGTTTATGCATAATGAGAAGAGGGTAGTTATCATAATTGAAAATCAACAATAATAAGTTGTATCAAAATACATTGGATCGGTCCCTTTATAAAACACATTTCATGAGGTGGGCTAAGATTAAAAGTGATTAAAGCTGGAAGTCCCTTCCTATGCTTTGTATCAAGATACATTGGATCAATCCCTTTATAAAACATTTCATGAGGTGGGCTAAGATTAAAAGTGATTAAAGGTGGAAATCCCTTCTTATACTTCTCAGTGGAACCTAACCCCTTCTTTCAAAACCCATAAGACCAACACACACCCAAAAAAAGATGAAACATGAATCAAGACTGAAAGTTCAAGTTCTTGAGTTTATAATCAACATCTGTTGTATATTACATTTATGACATTTAAAAATGCATATTAATAATTGCGTTTATTTAACCGTTTATGAGCCAACAAGATTGTAGCCCAGTGGTAGCAAGAGTGTTGTTAAGGCGTCCCCCCTTCCATTGCGGTTGTGGGTTCGAGCCCCGTCGTGGGCGGTAGTGTAGATTTAGGGTAGATTTTAGGAGTAGGGTAGTTAGGTGTGTTTATTATTTGCCGTTTCAAAAAAAAAATTAACCGCTTATGTTAAAACACGACCAAAATAAAACCATATCGTCTAATTTCTAAAACCCAATTTGGCCACCTACTCATTAATCATATACTTATAATAGCTATGTCCAACTTTAACCAATCATAAATATTAAATAGGAAATGATCATTTGAGTTGAGGTTAACATGAGAAGTGGATCTGAACCGTGTATCTGGTTTTAATTTCACGCGTCTCACCGCAACCCAACCTATACTTAGTAATATGATAAGCAAGTATCAAACTAGAGTTTTGTGAATACCATATTCAATATTTTGGAGTAGATAATATGTTCACTTACATCCCACCCAAAAACCCTACCGTACCGTTATCAGTTACAACTAGCTTTATCAGTTACTTTGCTAAACATAGCCTTAATATATATTTTGCAAGAGAGCGGTCTACAATGAGATTCTAAAGAAGTACCAGGATGATGCTCCCTCCATTCAAAAGAAAACCAGAAAATTCATTAGAAACAGTATCATCTACCACCAACTAAAACATTCTGGGTGGCCAATAGTCAACATATCGACTTACACATTTACTACGCAAGAGCCTTATCGATTTCATCCACATGAGCACGAAGTTCTTTCCACTGCAAGCAACAACATTTTCATAAGATTTAAAAAAACGGTATTCAATCATGAGTAATAAGGTCGAAAAAGGAGAAATCATTTATGTACCTGCTCCATGCTCAATGAGATACCTGAATCAAAAAGCAGACAATAAACATCATCACCATTTGCTACTTTTTCTTCCACATAACAACTTATATAATACGAACAAGAAAATTACCCATCATAAAAAAAATAACGTATGAAAAGCTATTTTTGAAGTGTTTGGATTAGTTTATTTCCTTCATGGAAAAGCTGATAAGAAGTTTTTTCAGAAGACAAAATATTTTAACTTCTTGGAGAAGGAGATAAGCTGATAAGCACTTTTCATCATAAACACCCCCTAATAGCCTTCCAAAATAACAAAAAGGTATGAAAAAAGAATTCGAATTTTGAAACCATAAAGAGAACTTGAAGTTTTGTTTTATGAAATTGAACCCTAGCTGAACAAAAGTGAAGCATATAAACACCAACTAAATTCACTTTAAACATATGAACACTAGTTACAGACTACTAATGATAAGCCAAATCCAAAACTTTAATAAGCAAAAGAAGCAATAAACCCCATCTAAATTCAAACAACATATCTGAACCCCAGATAAATTCAATTAATCATACAAACCCTAACTAAAGCAAAGTTCAGATGAAACAAAAAAAAAAAAAAAATAACCCAAGTTAAATACAACCTAAAAACTCCAAATTTCATACATATAAAAACAATAAACCCTAAATAAACTCCAAATTTCATACACACAAAACAACAAACCCTAATTAAGCAAATAAACCACATTTCAAGCATACAAAACCCTAAATAAACTCCAAATTTCAGACATACAAAACACTAAGCCCTAATCAAGCAAACAAAACCACATTTCAAGCATACAAAACCCTAAATTAACTCCAAATTTCACACATTCAAAACAACAAACCCCAAAACCCTAACAAATGCAAGCAAACAACACTACATAAACAAACAGAAAGTAAAGCAGAAACCTTTCTTTCCAGGCATTTGCTTGCCATCCTTCATGTAGAACTCACGAATATCAACAACAACTTTCCCTTGCCAATTCCTGACGGAAACCCTACGGTTTTTGGAGACATCACAGATGAAGATATCATCTTCTTCACCGTCACCGGAATCATCTGCAGAATCTTCCTTCTTCGATGGTTTCTTCGCCGGAGGAGCGTGTTTCGAGACGTAGTCTTCGTCTTCCTTCCCTTTCCCGCGCTTGAACGACATTTTTGCTTTCTTTCTTTCTTTCTCTGTTTGTTTGAAAACCTGCAAAATGACAACTGGTGTATCTTCTGTATTTTCTGTATTTATATTGTTGGAAATTGCGATTTTAGTCCCTTAGGTTTATAGTTGTTGCTTTCTTCGTCCTGCTAGTTTACGGTTTGTTTTTATCAATTACCATAGTTGTGCTCAAAGGTTTGGTTGATTGATATTACAACAACCCAACCCAGCCCAGCCCACTGTGTATTTTCTGAAAATTCTCAATCCAACCCAAGTCAAACCAAAATGCAAATTAACCCAACCTAACCCAACCCGCATAGGTTGGGTTGAGTTTGGTTGGGTTAGGTTGGTAGAGTTAATACTTTGGTGTGTGTTTATATATACAGTGGTAAAAAAATAAGTAGATAACCGATCCTAGCCCATGATATATAGATTACAGCTTTGATCGGTTAAAATTTGTGACTATGCCAAAAATGGAGGGGTAGTTTCGTAATTGTTTCAAATAGATAAAAAACGGGGTCATATATGAACTCGTTTGTTTCACATATGAACTATATATGTTCATATGTGAAGCAATGGAATTCACATATTAACTATTTTGAACCTAGAAGAAAGTTCAAATGTGAACTACTTTTTGGTTGTAAACGTGAGGACCGCCGAGAGCGCGACACGTGGCGGGGACTAGTCAATAAAGACGGCTTTGAGTGTGGTCCCCCCTTTAATTCAATGCCCTCCCATGAATCGCACCTAGTCATCCGCGCAACGTGCCACGCTCTCGGTTGTCCTCACGTTCACAACCAAAAAGTGGTTCACATTTGAACCCACCCATTTGAACCTATTCATATATAAGTTATGCGTTCATATATCAACATGTGTAATTCATAAATAAACTATTTTTAAGTGATTAATATATGAATTATACGTTCATACATGAACGTATGTAATTCATGTATACGTTCATATATGTTTCAATTGTAAGACAATGATCGAAACAAATGAGAGTCGGGACCAAAAATAATATCAAACACGATAATATACAAAAATCATGACTTGTAAACTTGAGAGAGAACTTTGAGTTACACAAATTGTAATGTCCGAAAAACGCGACAAATGGTAATCCACGGACCACTTGGAAGCTGCCACATGAATCAACTTGCTACACAAATCACAAATTTCCAAGATAAAACTAAGATTACACACATTTAAACATATAAACAATGTATGCAGGCCTTACTTCTATACAAAATTATCGAGAAAGACGATTCCATTTTCTTAAATCGTTCAAAACCCATTTTCAAAAAACCTACCAAACCAATGGGTCACAATCAAAATGCAAAAAGGTCCATACTTGGTTTCATCATAACCAACTGTTTCAATGGAAACCACAGAGCAACTGGTTTGCACATTTGTACCATTTTCCTGTTCTTAACAGCCTATACACACAAGAACAGAAAAGATATACACAAATCTTTATATATTTTCCTAATTTCTGGATCGACTTCAAGTATTATTCGCCAACTCTTTCATATGTTTGCTGGTGCACCAAGATTCTGATCAACCTCAGGTGTGCCAGTGGTCGGAAAAGCTATGATAGGGGAATTTGTGTCATTTACCGGTCTCTTTGGGTTAGCTTAGTTTGTCGTTGGAGATCCTAATCTATAACTGCGATGCAAGACTTTTCGCTTGCCCTTTTTTGTGGACCTGAACTCGAGAATTTTCAAAAATGTTAATAGGAAACCCAAAAGAGCATTTGCTGCAACTTTCATGGGACTGAAGAAATTAATAGTGGTTCTTTATAACAGAAGTTAAATTCGAAAAAAGGAGTAAATAAAATCGACTCAAAAGATAGATTATGCAACAAATAGGAAACACGTACATACCTGTTCTTGCAAGAACGTTCTTCGACGTTCTTTGGCCCTACAAATTGTGATTCGTATTCCATGGTCCCTCTTGGCCACAATGCCGCAATCTTGATAGCATAAAAAGACAATTGTCAAATTTGTGATATATAGTTTTACATCTAAGTTGACGCATACGTAATGGCTTCCACTAGTGTTGACCCTATATACCATATGTTTTTGTAATGTTTAGAAGAAGAATACTTAATAAAGAAATTAGCATACAAAAGAGAGGCAATAACTAGTTGGGAATTCAAAGAAAACAACTACCTGAATGTAGAATTTTCGTATTTTTGAGCTTTTAATTTCGTCCATCCCCTGCTATATTTATCATGGAAAATGAAGTATATGTCCATTATTACGTACGATGTTACAACATAGAATAATTGTGATTATAAAACCCGTACCTGGACATAAATGTCATAGGAATCACATATTTTATCTTCCATCTCATGGTCCACGTTGTACTTTGCTTTCAACCAGTGCCCAAGAATGCTCATAAAGACGCCTAGTCAATTCATCGTCTGATATTCTCCCTTGGCTCGAAATGCTGAAATTGCCAAAGTTAAACAAACATCATAAAGAAGGTAAAAGATAGTCAAAGTTAAACATGACATCGAGGCCATTAGCCTACCTGCAAACATCATCTAGAATTTTCTAACTTCAAACTACCAAAGAGTAAAGAAAGTCAAACATACAAGTACCGCATTTATGTTTGACTTGCCACATGGGTCATGGAAAATCTTTCGACTGTCAAGTATCCAAAATACCCCTAAAAGTTGTTGAGAACCCAAATTAACGGCATCAATATGTGTATAACAAAGAAAGTGGGAATACGAGCAATTTTCAACATATAAAGTTTTTTTTTAATGTTGAAATTTTCATGGGACACCACAAAATGGAAATAGTTGCAATTTAAAATGTAATAAACTAGATGGGGAAATAGGATAACTCTAAAAGCCAGTTGAAAATTCCACATTTACTTACCTTCTTTATGATGTCTGTTGTAATGTTAAGGATTGCAATTCAGCATTCCAGAAGGATAACCGAAGCACTTAAACGAGTTCAATTTCTGTTATCATAATTTTGGTTGGTTGCGAATTTCACCCTGGCGTGTCCCAATCTTGTGTTTTTGGTGGCTTGAAAGACGTTGATCCCTTCCAGGACTTCTGATAGCTTTTGTGGTAGACTTCTGATATGAATACATGGTCGATTAATTGTTGAAAACTAAACACCCCCAAGAACACTTTTCATATAATTTTGTTGCATCCACAAGAAAGAAAGAAAAAAAACTTCAGAACAATCTAGAAACATCAAATGACTAATGAAAGGTGAACCCAAATCAAGTTGAGGTAAAATAGTTTGCTAAAAGATCATATAAAGGAGTATGCAAGATCTTACTTTTGCTCATGCTTCTCCTTCTTAAGAATGATGTTGGAGCACCCGCTTCTAAACCCATCTTCTTGACGAAACTGCTTCTGTAAAAAAGTAGTTAATATTCAATAAAATCAGAAAATCAGCCAAAAGTAATCATCACAAAGAAAAGATGTAGATGCCATAATCTGTGAGGACACAATTAATCTCTTAGAAGAAACAATAAATCAAGTAACTAAATATCACATCAGGAAGCAAATCAAGTAAAATAGTACATCAGGAAATTTACAAAAAAGACACCTAGTCTAGATGCATTGCTACTCATAAAAGAAACTTTACAAATGGTAACACATTATCATCTCGACTTCCTCATGTAGGCATGCTATATGAGTGAATGTAGTCATAAATTTGAATAATAATAGATTGAAGCCTATTAAGTACTTATCAGTAGAAAGTGATTGCTTACGAAGTAACAAAATTTGAATTCATGCCAAAAACCTCAAATTTCAAACCTAAGCCATATGACTGGATGACTGAGGAAATAACAAACAACACCCCTGACAATATGTAAGGTTAGTTCTATAATATTCAGCAACCTTTATAATTGTTATGCTTACAAAACAGATCAAGTGAATCTGTTTCTAAAGGAAATACAATTAAGAGTTTCCTGTTCTTTTGCTTGCCATAATATATAAATATTTGAACTACGATGCGTTCTATCAAAAACTTCCCTGTCTTACACATGATCTTATTTGGATTTGCATCCTACAATAATGCTAATTCAGGGAACCCAGATCCCTTAGAAGTTGGGATGTAGATTCTACAACTTATAAGTAGAGAGGAGCCAAGAAATGGCTAGTTTAAAGAAGAGTAATCATAATCGTAGGCAACTGAAATGAGAAAAAGATAAAGAAGCGAGAAACATGGAACAAAAAAGAAAAGAAATGGGTATGAAATGATATATGATCCATACAAGATGGCCAAAGTCAAGAAAAAGTTCAACAAAAAACACGCTAATGTGTTACAAAATATGCACCAAGCAAATAGTCCCACACTGGTTTGGGAGTAAAAAAGGAAAATCTTTATCATATGACATCATACAACAGGAATGAGCAAAGAGTGTGTTTTAAGGGGAATGCCTTAGTTGATGTCACAACCTCATAATTATAAGATGGTGCTCTTTCGGACATGTGAACAAATACAGGGTTGAAAGTAAAAAAGGAGAAAAAGTTATTGGACTCTAATGGACTTGAGCTTATGTTTAATGACATTGGGCCTTCACAAGTAATTGGACCCCATCGGTAGTGTGCAGATTCTCGTTCCCCTCGAAGAAAACGTCAAACGAATAACAAATTTCATTGAGTTTAGAAGTAGAAGAAAAAAACAAGATTAACCAAAAATAGAACAGGAAAATGGCATAACAAATAGTGCAAGGAAGGGTGGATTTACATAGTCAAGCCCATCAAAATTACCCTCATTGACAGGTAAATTTATACGTTATCTACCAACTGTATAATCTTTGTTACTTGGCACTTGTTTATACGAGTTAAGCAATTACTTAAAGTATTAATCATAAGTTTCTTTTTACATACATACATACACACACATATACATACATACATACATACATACACACACACACACACACACACACACACACATATATATATATATATATAGAGAGAGAGAGAGAGAGAAAGGTTCAAATGAGAAGTGCTAAAAAATGAGAAGTAGAGAACTGATCTCCACCACTCATCCGGTCAATAAGGCATCTTTGACCGGTTTCAGCGGATGCGATCATGGAGGATTGACGCGATTCATGGAGGCTAGAGACAATTAAAGGAGGGTGACCCAATCAAAGCCGCCTTTATTGACCGGATGAGTGGTGGAGATCACTTCTCTACTTCTTATCATTTGAACCTAATACTATATATATATATATACTAATTATGGAACATTTTGTTTATCTTTTTATTAACTCTAAATAGATTTGCTGGGAAGCTCTTAAATTGTGTGTCAAAAAGTAAATACATTTGTGGTATTTAGGGGTAGGCAAGTAGCAAGGGAGAAACGGAAGATATGTGTATCTTATCAAAGGAAAATAATATTTCTTCCATTTTCCTTTTTTGGCCTTTTTATATGCTTGTTTTAAATTAAGGTGGTTCCGAATATTAAAATTGGAAGAATTGAGAAATCAAGAATCAACGAGTAAACCACAAGGGTTGTGGCGTAGTGGTTGAGGCTCAGGGGGATGTGGTGGAAAATCCCGTGTGCCCAGGGATTCACTTCAAGGCGTCAACAATAATTATGGCCACTGAGTTTATCATTAATCTGGGAATAGCCCAGGACACCCTTCTAGAAAAAAGAAAAAGAAAATCAACGAGTAGAATGCAACTTGGATTGTAGAAGGTGAGTATGCACAACTTCGATTATAGAAGTTGATTATGCCTAAGGGCCAATACATCTTCCTCGTTACTTTGTTCACAAGAGCATTCTAAAAGGCACGCCATGGCAATGCGCCGTGACACAATGCTCGTGTACGACACCGTGTCAAGCCTCTAGCATGCCATCGCTCAATCAATTTTTGTAACGACATATTTGATTTTATTTTCTTTTTAATGTCTTACTTTTTACTTTTTAGTATATAACCTGACTTAAATGTTAATAGCATTGATTCATTGTTAATGGTCGAAAACATACATGCATATATAAGATACACATTTTTGTCACCATAATTCACACCTTGAAAAAACGCCATGGCTTCTAAGACTTGAGGCTTGACCTCGTTGCCATGTCACGTCTCACGCTATTTAGAACTGTGGTCCACTATATAGGAGATTGCCAATAATGTTGGCTTTATATTAATAAAATTAGATTGTGCGAGGAAGCAAATCCAGAGATCAATGATCTCATCTTCAATATATATCGATTTGGTTGAAGGGATGTTCCCATTATTACCAAGAGGCAGTTATCCTAACAAAGTCACTCAAGGAGGTTTGTGTGACTTAGATGCTCATGATGCTAGATCTCGTATGAGGAATGTTCGCAGAGTGATTTTGACTCTCTAGTTAGCCTCCGAGGGGGAGTATAATACATTATGATTGAGAAAGAGTATGATCATTTAAATGTCGTGTTAAGAAGGTCCTTCACTAATCATGTTTTATACGTATAGGTTACCACAATGCCTTGTTTCTTCTAAGCATCAAAGATCCCCTTCAAGTTAAGCCTTTCTCCAAAACGTTTTTTAGGGATCGGGCTTCAGGTCTACCCCTTTTATGGACGCTTACTTGGGCCTTCTTGTGATTAAAGTCTTTTGGCCTATTTTCATTGATCATTAGCCTTAAATATCAAGCTAGTCATCAAAGAATTCGCCCACACTAGACAACAAGCGTTATCGCATGTAACTAGGATGTTGACATTGAAAGGCAAGAAGGATTGTTCAATCACTGAAACCAATACATGACATGCTCCTGCCCTTAATTTGGCATAGGAGATGCATGAAATCAATATTGAGTCGACAACGATCTAGAGGGACAGAACCAAATGAGATCAGACATTTGGTAAATTCACAATGATCGATCAGTCTTTATGAGTCGGAGGTCTCCATGGAAAAAGCCAATTTGCACGGTGGGGTAGATGTACATCCTGCCCTAACCTCACCCCCTAACTCCAGGTGTGATAATATACTAGCTCATTTGGTTTAGGTCGATCAAGGTGTCTTCATTCAAGCGATGGTACAAAAGAAGAACAAAACCACAAGGTTGTGGCGTAATGGTTAAGGCCTGTGGGGGAAGTGGCTAGCCAACCCTTCTACCCCAGGTTCGAATCCAGGCGCTTCCAGATTGTGGCCACTGGGGATTAACTCAGGGCAGCATGCTTTAGCTGTCGGTGAACCTTGCCGGGATTAGTCGGGGCAAAGCCTCGGATACCCTTTTAAAAAAAGAACAAAAAGAAGGCGTCTTGCTAGATCTCCTACCATTGCAGATGTTATAGAGGTTGATAAGAGTAACATAATTAATAAGGGATAAATAACTCATACTTCAAGGAGTAACTCTGTGCTAGAAAATGAAAATTGACAAAAGCATATTCCCTAGGTTGAGACAAAGGCCTTCAAGGTTTTGCTATGTTGAAAGGATGTCCGTACTTTACAACCTAACCATCTTCCACAAGAGATCTTGATGGCCAAACTTAGTCCCACAACTGGTATGAAGGTGTCCAGTTATAAAAGGTACAACTAACAACACATGAGAAGTTTTGTGTGTGTGCGCCAATGGAAAGATAAGGTTTGTATATTAATAGTGAGACTTACTATAATCTAGGTTCCGAGGATGAAGATGCATCAAGGTTATAGAAGAATGTAATGAGAATGCAAACGTCAAACTACATATTTGGCCAGAGGAGAACCGAGAGCATTATAGTGAAGAATATTCAAAGAAGATTATGTTGGCATTGTTTGAAGATAAGGTCAGGGTGGATAAGATTAGATCTTTGACTATACCAACGAGATATGAGTTTTATCAAGGGAGGGCGTAGAGATAGGCAACGTTAGACCAAAGTAGCAAAAGCATATCATTATGCAAAACAAAATAGGTCGGGGATACAATTCAGTTGAGCCCACTTACGTTTTGACCATCTTCAATCTACCAAGTTGTTTCTTTACGATAGTTATAGTAAACATACCATAACACCGTCTTACATGTTGAGAGTGTATATATCATCAATGACATAGTGGAACAATATATCAAACCCTTTTCCAAAAGCTATTTTGGTAAACAATCTCATTAAATGACATCAATCCATCAAGAATTGTAGCACACCCTTCCACCCTCACCCTCCAAATGACAAGTTTGTAGTACATGCTATGAAAAGTATTGAGAAACATTCAAGCATTAACTTACAAAAAGTAAAGCCTATGGGGTATGTAAATTTAAGGAATTTACACAACCTATTAAGTCCACCACCAGAAGTATGATGATGAAAGCATGAAACATAGAGAAGTCATAATATTGGTCATATATAAGTTGCAATCCAATATGTATAGCCAATATGGAAATTTCCATGCATGCACCAAGCTCATAAAGATCAAGCAAGTCGACATGAATGGCAACAAAAATAACTAAAGATATGATTTTAAGCTAGCAATCATGTTCTAGATGCTAGCCGTTCTTTGGTAGGCTCCCCATTATTAGATGGTATAGGAAATAGCATATATCCTCATACTACTAGCCATATAGATATCATTAGTTGATTATGAAGGCATAATATAACAACAACAAAAGGTGGACTCCATTACTACATTAAGCACTAAACAGAAAAGTTAACCAGGCAATGGAACCGGTTACAACCCTACAACGCTCGTTAAACATTCCTAGGAGGAGGTTCTAGGTTGATAACTTCAGTTGTGAGTCCCCCCTGGCTTCTAGTTTTTCTTTTATTTGGAACATCTCTTGGTACACAGTGATACTCCATCTGTAAGACCACCAACCACAAGATATTTGTGAAGTTCTCAAACAGTTATCTGACCTTGAGTGCCAGGCACACAAAAATTGAACAAGATAAACCCAACAATAAGGTAGCATTAGCTTGATAAAGATGGCATAGTTTGACCCCTTGAGAACCACCAAATTAGAAAAGTTTCTATCATAAGAAAGATCTGCAGTATTAACCTTTGGCAGCACAAGATTTAATGCATCCCTGTACTGAAAGAGAATTGCTTTTACATATAAAGCAGAAATATCATAAGTGCATGTAATCTTTCAATAAAATTCTGACCCCCCCCCCCCCCTGCCCCTAAGAATTGTAGACGCACTTGGCAGGTGAAAATGACAAAGATCTTACTTAGGCTTTGTTTGGCAAACTAGCTAATAAGCTAGTTGTTGGCTAATGAAATAGTCATGTTAGGTAAAGAGTCAAGTTCAGGGGGAAACTGCAAAAAAGAAATGGTAAAAACTAGCTGGTAAGCTAGATGACAATTTCAAAACAACCTAAAGGGACATGTTGAAAAATTGATTGGAAGGAAAGCCCCAAGAGCTTATTGACACGCTACATGAAGTGGTTTCTCAAAAAGCTAGTATATATGACCAACCAAACGAGAATTTTTTAATAAGCTCACAAAATAAGTTAGCTTATGGTTGTCAAACCAGCCTTAGTAATCAACCCATTTCTATCTCCTTAGAAGACCCCGGTGACCAAACCCAAATCGGTGGCTTAGTGATCAATTGAATTTCAAAATATCAGCAAGACCCAAATTCAAATCTTTACTTACCAAATCAGTTCAATTGCAACTTCCTTGAAAACACACATGAATAAACACATAACCTTTACACACCAATGCTCGAATATTTTTTGAGTTACCGCGCTCTAGCTCAAAGCTCGTTTATGGGTTCGAACTCGCGATCGATTAACTCGTTTATCAACTTGAGCTCGATAATTTTTATATTTTTATACTATTATTAATAAATCTATGAACATGTTTGGCTCGAAAAAACGTATGCTCGAATGGCTGGGCTCGGCTCGACTCGAAAAACTTAATCGAGTTTTCGAACGAGTTGAGTCGAACATTGGTGTTATAAAGCTCGGCTCGTTAAGTTAAACAACCTCTATTTTGTGTTCGAGATCGACTCGAGCTCCTAGTATTATTAAGCTCGAGCTCGAGTAGCTCGATAAAAGCTCAACTCGCTAACACCCCTAGTCTTCATTAGTAATTGAACCTTGTACCTGCAAGATCTCAATTTCAAATCTTTCTAACTCACATTAACTCCATTAAAGCTTCCCTAATACAATCCCACACATAATTACCTCCAGTCCAACAAGATTCACAAAGTTTGCACTTTGCACAAATCCAACACTCAATTAACCCTAATTATGGCAATATAAATCAAAATCTCATCAGAACACCATAAACACAAAAATCAACTCTTACCGGAGGAGGAGTAGGTGACGGAGGACCAGAAGATTGATCAAACTGGAATACCAGCATCTCTAAGCATCTTACTCCATGAAACAATCGTTGTTTCACCTTCTTTCAAATCTATCTGAAATCGAACCCTATCGCTCTTTAAATCCCAACAAGTTTCCTCAACCAGCAACCTACCACCACCGGAACCACCACCACCGCCACCGACACCACCGACCACTCTTGTTTTCGCTCTCCATTTCGAAAACCTAACGATTAGGTAAAAAAAAATACCTAATTTTTCTTGCTTTTAGTTGTGGATTGTGCTAAGATGAACACATTTTCTGCAAAATTGACAACCACTAAAGAGCTAAAAGTACCTTAGGGCAGAGTTACACAGAGAGATTAGTTGAAATTGAGATGGATTATTGGGGATTTTGAGAGTGAAAGAGGATCTAAAAGGGAAGATTTGCAGAATTTTTAGGAGAAAGGCTGCTATCTATCTGTGTTCTTCTCTCTTTAGGTGTCTTATTATGTCAGTGTATCACTTTTTTCAACCAAATCCACCCAAAAAGTTGAAATGCTCGTATCACACACATGTCAACGTCAAAGCTACTTTTTCAATTCCTTGATGCTACTTTTTCAATTCCGATGCACTTTTTGGTGCATATAGCAACCTTTCCCAATAAAATTTTGGAATCAAAGTTTATTTCAACATTTTTTTATTTTATTCTAAATATTGTAGTTTAAATTCATTATTTTATATTTTATATATTTGGTAAGGTATTTTTGTCAGAATGCTTGATTTCAATGTTTTACATGGTTGAGTTGAGCATTGGGGCCGAACCCTGTTTGGATCCTAGAACGAAAATAACTGATTTTTAAGATTGAAAACCGAACCGTATAGATAATATCAGTGTCTTGTTGGTTCCGGCCGGTTCAATCGATTCTTACGGACCCAACGTTTACCCCTAGAATATAATTTAAAAAAAATTTGCTAATGTAAAAGTTAAGAAATTTATATGAAGTTATTTTTTTATGTAAAATGTTTTAGAGAATTTGATGGAATGAAAATTTGTATAAAATGTCTATATACTCTATATAAATAGAGAGATAATTTGTTTTATTTTGTTACCACCAATAAGATCTATTAAAATTAACATAGAGGAATAATATTTTAATAATATAATTACTGTTAGAGTTGCTAAAATAAATTAGTTGTTGGAGTTGAATGTAATTTTTTGTAAAGATCTCGATTTTGATATTCTATTTTAAATTGTGTCGGGAAGGCTCCGAGCCCATTGTTTAACTGGTAAATGAGAAATTTTATCTAACCAAGTGATTAACGAATAAAAATATGGAATCGCTAATAACACTTATTCGGTGTGTAATTTGGGATTGAAAATTAAACTCGTTGTATATGTCGACACACTTATTTAACTATTAACTTATATAATTAGCAATTGTTAAATATTTATATTACATGTTATAAATTTACCTTCGTTTAGTAGAATCTTACAAAAAAGTATTTAATATAAAAAAGAAGAAAATATTATTTATATTGCGCTAACAAATTGGGCAACAGGGAAAGGTTTTTTAATGCGCGTTTACGCATGGAAAATGGCATTTTCAATTACATGTTATTGAATTAAGAAATTTTAACGAAAATAAATAATCAATGTTAATTACTATTATTTATCTAATTAAAGTTTTTTTTAATGTTTTAATTTATTTTCATTTCACCCTTTTATTTTAAGTTGGATTCAAAGCTTGTAAATATGAATCTAAAAATTTTTGTCTTTCATAACTTTAATTCATATATTATTATATATTTATAATTATTTTATAACATTTAAAATCAATAAAACATCAATAATAATCCAAATTGATTAACAGCCAAATATTTATATTTTAATACTAAATAACAATTAAACTTATTTCAACATATTAATCATCAAAATATATATTGATTTTTTTGTAAACAATAACAAATCATTAATTAAATCGAACAAAGTAATTATAAAATGAGTTTTATGTCTGTTTTTGTTTATACCCTTTTTGTGAACAAAGAAAAAATTTTTCCATGATATCACACAAATTTTTCGGTTTTTCTTTGTATGTTGTAAACGTTGACATTATTTTATTTTGTTTTTTGGAACAAATTTTCCTGTACTGATCTAATATTTGTTAAATCAATTTATGATATAGAATTGACATGGAATAGATTTAAATCATACCAAAATGAAAAATTATTATGTTATTTTACCTAATTTCTTTACTTTCATTCTTATTAATCATTTAAATGACATATCAAATTTAAGTATGTCATTAAAATTACATCAATTATTATATTTTTTTAAAGAATTTTCATTTTTATGATTTTAAATTGAATGTTATTGTGCCAGTCTTATTATATTATCTTCTTTCTTCATCTTTATCCAATCTATTTACTATATGTCATCAATTAAGTACCTTTTCTTGTTTAATTTAACAACAATTTTGTTTATTCTAATATGTTTTGAAATATTTTTATCAAGCAAAATACTTTGGAAAGAAATAAAACAGTATTTGATAGCAGAAGGCTTTAAAACTCACAGCATTGTATCTAATCAAATGTATCATACCTATTAATTTTTCATGAAAATAAAACCTAGAAAAAAAAACAATTTCACCATATTGAAAATTCTTCAACAATTAAATTTCCTGTGTCTGCCGTTTAAATCGAGGCAAAATTGCATAATGCTTCCGTAAAAGAAAACCTTCCGTCATAAAAAGAATTCGAATAAAACATATGTGCAAACATCAACAACAATATATAATTTGTATAAAACATGAAATAAAAGATAAACGTTTTTACCTACAAAATTTATGGTGAAAACGCAATAACTTCTATTTTAACGGAACATCCATCTTAGCTTACAATTGGATGGATCTCGCAAATAGATCAATATACAATTGTTAACAAATTCAACAAAAAAAAAAACAAACAAATAATTTGTCTCAAATAGTCGGTGTATGTGTGTGTGTGTACATATTCTCTAACACATGTTTGATGATTTGACATAAAATAAAGTTAGGAGTAAAATATATATATATATATATATAAATTTGAATTTCCTATATGAACAATTCCATTGATGAATAGTTGTTGTAAGCAAAACTGCAAAACAAATATAAAAAATATACAGTTGATTTCATTTGAAATATATAAGAAACATAAACAATGCCCTGGTTAAATAAAGATAGTCTAAAATTCTCAACAAAATCTCTACAAAATGCATATATGATTAATGATATATATGGTATATGGAATAGTTTTTCTCGAAGTAATCCAAAGAAAAAATATATATAGACGAAATAAACCAAAAAAAATACTTTAAATTCTTAACAAAAGGTAAGAGAGATGCATACCTTGTCTCTCAAAGTTTATTCAAATATGATAAAGAGACTCTAAAATCCACACCAAAATTTCTACAAAATGTATATATGAGATACGGATTAGTTTTCTCGAAGTAAACAAAACAAAAAAAATAGAGACGAAATACAAAAAAAAACTATAAACATGATAATCATCATGAAAACACATGGTGAATGGATGATCAATCATAAGTTGTAGTAGTATAAATAGTTTGAAGATGGAGAATAGGTAGAGAAAACGAAAAGATGGTTTAATTGCAAACATAAATGTAACGCCCCGTTTCCCGTGTTAAGTTTTAACGAGGTCAGATTAGTTAATTAACCCAGTTAACATATTTGTAGGAGCCTAGGGGCTAAAGTGTATTAAGTGAAAGTGCAAGGGTTGAGTGGTGGCTTGTGTATAAGAAGAAAAGCCCTCAATTTCCCTTCATTTTTGTTTAGACGGTTTCCAGAGAAGAGAAGGGAGAGAAATAGCGAATCCTTGGAGAAATTGGAAGCAATTGAAGTAAGTTCAGAGTTGCTATGGTGCAATTGAAGTGGTGGCTACGAGAATTGCATAAGGTATGATCCCAATTCATGTTTGTGTAAGATTGAGTTTATGGTTGGGACTAGGGTTTGTGGAGAGATGATCAATTGATCATCAAATACTTGTTTATACTTCAAATTGATGTTATAATTATTGGTTATTGGTATGAGAATGGAGTATAGACTTGTATTTGGTTGGATTGGATTGATTTTTGAAAGTTAGGGTTCCAATTAAATTGGTTTGGGAATTTATGATTAATTGATCATCAATTGGAGGTTTTGTAATGGTTATATGTTATAGAATGTAATTGAATGTTTGGAGATGGTTGTATACACTTATTTGCTCAAATAATGGTTGAATTTATGGGTTGGAGTGAAAACCCACGAGTTTGGGGTTGAAAACTCATGGAGAAAGGAAATCTGCCTCCTTTCGCGGCCGGGAAGAATTCTTCCCCGGCCGGGGAGTTGGGCAGAAAGTTTATATATATATTTTTTTTGCGACTTTTTCTTGCGGCGACCATTTGGGGTTCTCTCAAGGGGTTTTCCGTAAGGGATTATTTAAGATAATAATGTAGGAAGGTTAATAGAATTGGAGTAGCTTTTCCATGAGTTTGGAGCCTAAGGCTCGGGTACGTTTATTAAGATTAATTTAAATAATAGTTGATACGTGTTATGTGTACGTATATGTTATAGGTGGTACGTGGCGAACCTTTCACTTGTGAACGTGCTTGTTTGAGTAACACATTGTCAGGTGAGTACTCTATCTATATTGATGATGATCATGCCTATGTGATTGATATGCATATGTGATTATGTGACATGATTATGTGATGGATATGATAGTACCTATGGTGGTAGAAATACCCCTAGGGAAGATGTGTTCCTTCGGGGACAATGGATCAAGTTACGGATTAAGCGGCCTGGTACCAGTGTCAAGGGAGCAAGTTTTATGCATGTGATGACTATGTGTTTTGATTATGTATGTATGGTTACGTTGGTATAGATGTGTGCTCACTAAGCGAAAGCTTACCCGTTGTTGTTTACCATTTTTAGTGACAGGAACTTCCCGTAAGGGAAAGGATAAGAAGTGAGGTTCCGGGATTCGCCAGTTCAGTCTCAATGGACAAGATTAGAAAGGATGGTGTTAAAGGTTTTAAAAGAACTACTTGATTACGGTTTATAAACGTTGTTAAATTGTGTAAACAGTTTTGTTGGTGTTTTTCCTAAACATGAATGGATTTCAGTTACACTTTTACGATGTTTTAAATGGTTTCAAATAATTATGGTTGGGATGAGTTTCCACTACTTATTACATTTTGCTAAATTGTTGGCTTGATCATTGTTTATCAAGTTTTTTAAAAGTGTGTTTTGGACGAGCTTCCGTTTTCAAATGAATGTTGGTTACTTTCATGTCAAATTGGTGGTTTTAGAAAGTGGACGTCACAAGTTGGTATCAGAGCCTTGGTTTGAGGGATTCAGACATTCACGAGGAGTGATTGCTTGAACTCAAACCCAAGTGTTCGTGTTTTCTAAACAAAGTAACCTTAGAAACTGAAATTTTGTTTTAAGAAAAGGAATTTAGAGCTGAACTGCGATCCGGAGCATCAAGACGGGGGTGAGCACCCTATACTCTATGGTGGAAAAAGATTAAGCATGTTATGCTTATGTATGTATGGGCACCGTTTAGTGCTATGTATGGATGTATTGAATGTTAGAAACTTGTCTTGAACTTATGATGCTATTATGAGAAGCATTATGGTACAAGTTAATACGATGTTATGTTAGAATTATATGCATGTAATGAGGTTCTCATGAATGTTATGTTGATATTGAGAAATGAATGTGAACGATACACTTGCAAATGCATGTATTATACCATGATGGTTATGACGATTTATGAAGTCTTATGACATGAATATGTTGGTGGTTTGTGTATGAAGCTAGTATAGTAGTTATTAAAGTCTATGACACTCTAGTGCATAATGGCTATTATTAGAAGTACATGTAGTAAACTATGTTCTATGTGTTATGTGAATGAACCAAGTGTGGGAAGATGACTCTTTTGTGATGATGAATAGACCAAACATGTAGGATGTAATTATAATGATATAAGGGCCCATATCATTGCAATTACATTGTACTGTGAGGACTTAACTGAATCTTGAAGGGAGTTATTGAACCGAACGAGGTCATGGGAAGAAGGGGATTAGAAGCATGTTATGATAGAATTGTTTATAGATGGAATGTTAAGCAGAAGTATGTAACGAGTATGATAGTATGTGAAGTGAATAAGTAGAAGTGATGGTGTGAGTTTGTTATATTAAAGAAAAGTGTTGACTTTTCTCTTTTATGTACGACAAGTGATGTTTAGAATTTGCTTTAAGGGATGAATTATCCCAAGAGGTGATGTTTTATGAATCAGTTAGGTGGATATAAAATGTCAGAATGATAAACTACCTAGTAGGAGGAATTCAGAAGCTTTAGATTTAAAGGAAGTGGTTGCGCTGACATAAGGGAAGTTTTTCATAAATTACTTCCCAGTCTATTAGAGCAAGTAGAGAATATGGTGTGGAAATGATTCCATATTTTTTAGAGATTGGCAGGTACCTCAGATAGAGGTAGAAAAGTTAATCAGTAAATTTGAGGCGAGGTTATGCATTAATGAATAAGACTACCGACAAGCTTTTAGAGTCATTGCTCACTTGTTCAGAATTATTGGCTGACATATGTGTGAATGAAGGAATTAAGACGATTTGATATGCTGGTATGCTAGAGTCAGAGTTAAGGGAAGGTGTGGTGATAGTAAGGTGAATTGATTTCCATCAGATGCGCGGAAATTTTTGGGCTAGAGAGCCTGAATTATAGGAGCAAGATAGAAGAAATAAAGCAAACCATTAATTGGTGAATTGTTGGAATGTAAGTGGTTGACCATGACTGAGTGAATAGCCTTCATGTTGAAAGTGAAATCTATGTATTTTATTTTTGTCTAAAACGAAATGTGTCGTTTTCTCTCATTGAATTTATCATATCTTATGGAAAAGAGCTGTATTTAGGAAAACGTGTTTTTTAGAAAACCTATGTTGTCCCTCGGAGAGATTTTTACTTAGTGATTGTTAAAGTTGTTTGACCTCTTTCATGATCGAACCATTTTTAATTTTAAACTGTTTAAAAAAAAGGGGGGGCAACACTTAGTTGCAAATTTTTATAAGTGAAACTAAAACCGAACATACCTATCCATGAGTAGGAGAGTTATTTCACTCGATTGGTCGAAGGAATTTTATTAAGTATTTTGCAAATGATAAATTTTTATCTAAACACACGTTATATGCATTGGCGTCAAGTGGCAGTGCATGATGGTGTCAGGTCATGTGGTGTGCATGGATGATTCTTGAAATCATCTATGAGTGGTTATGTTTTTATGACAATATTGTGCTATGTATATTAAGTTGTTTTGCGATATAGTGCACATCGAAAATTTCAAATGTACAAAAGTAACATAAATCATTGTGTCATTTAACATGAAGGCTGTGGACTCACTAGGTCATGGTGGAGATCGAATGAAGTGTAGAAGAAAGTTCTGAGAGTTAGATGTAACAGTATAGCCTTGGCGGTCGATTTTAGACCCCCTTGTTATGATGGGGAAAGGCTTGTAAGTAGAGTCTCAAGATTGAGACGTAAGCAGTGTTGTGATAAAGTAAATTTATGCTCTTTTTGGGTGGTTTACAGAATTCAGGAAGGAGGAGGTTTATTTAGAAAACCTAGTTCATGAAAGATGTCGTTAATGCATCATCATGATTAAAGGAGTTAACGGCTGATTTAATAAATCCTTATTGGGAGACGAAGATTTAGAAGAAATTTTGGACTGGCTAATTGATCAGTCTTATATAAGATTGGTAAGAGATAGTTGAAGGAAGTTAAGTATGGAGAGTTATGGAGGCCGAGCCTGTTATCCAGATTGATCTTCGCTTGATGCTCGTGTTTCCTACACTGGTGGTTACACCCGTAGGCTTCGAGGGTCAAGTAGGGATTGTCGGATTTGGTTGTTGGGACCAAATGAAGTGGTCGTGAATTATGGTCCATCTAAATTCAAGAAGGGCAAGGTCGGGAGGTAATATTTTTACCATATGTGGGGTAATTGGCCTAGATAAGGCAATACCCATTATAATGTAGTAGGAATGAGTTATTGTGTGGATTATTGTGTGTTATGGGTAATCATGGAAATAGCAAGTGTGAATAGTTTGTGATGAAATAAGTCAACGAGATGGTTAGCATGGAGTAGCTTAGTTGTGATCACGCTCATTTAGAGTGTGAAGCATAGAGAATAATGGTTTGAACTCTAAGTGGGGGAGAACTGTTGTTTGAAAAGGTGAACAGTTATGTGTTCCATCTGATAAAGATGTATGAAATAAGTTACGCGATTCATGATTTAGAGTTTACAGGGTAGTTATCGTGGTTGAGACACAACGATACTACCTTTATTATTTCATGAGTCAATAGACTTTTGAGCTTGCGATAGAGAAAAGGGATGGATGTTGTAGAGGGTTATAATTGCAGTACCCTTTATTAGTTATGGATAGCTAATGTAGTGGCAGAAGCATTAAGAATAAGAATGCATCGTGTTCCTTTTGGGAATACCTTTAAGGAGGATGTCTGAGATAACTTCATTAGTTAATATGTTTAAGCAGTTGCAAAATGAAGCAGTTAAAAGTGAGAACTAGAAATAAGAAAGGAAGAACCAGGGTTAATTGGCTCAGACAGTAACTGATAGTTGTGACCCTTTGACCATGGTAGCTATGTGTGGGCACTGTGTTAAGTAAAGCTAGACAGAGATAGGTGAAGTTCTTAATCAAATTCTTAGTTCATTCTGATACTACTAAAATGTATAAGAACTCAGGGTTGGATTACTGGTGGCCAAGAATGAAAAAGGATGTTGCAAGGTAACTGAAGAAGTGTTTGAAATGTTTAAAGGTGAAGTTAAAACGAGAGGACTACTCAAACTCTCAAGGATGTATAAAACATTTGTGTACGGTGTAATTAGGGATAGTTGGAACATCTATTTATCATTGGTTGAAATCTCATAATGATAAATTTCACGCCAATGGTGGTAAGCCTCACTATGAGAGGAGGTACAAGAGGGGGTGGAGAACTTTCAATTTGCGGGAAGAAGTGGGTCAGTGAAAATAGATAGTATGGGTTAGTTCAAAGACGCCTGAGAGTATTCAGATGATCAGAGTTACACTGAAAGTCTGATGAGGGTAATATGTGATAAAGTATCAACGTGGATAGAAGTAATATGATTCTGAAGGAAGGGAAAGTTGAGTCCAAGATTTGATGGACTGTTCGAGATGATTATACATAGTGGAAAAGTATAAGGTATAGATGTGAGTTGTACGAGAACTCGGCTAAATACAAAATACTTTACATGTTTTCAGTTGAGAAGGACTGAGTCCTTAAGAGGTGAGGATATTGCTAAAGGTTAGAAGAAGAGACGAAAAGAAGTGCTATGGAGCTATTACAGGTATAAGCGATTTCGGGGACGAAATCCTGGTAAGTGGGGGAGAGTTGTAACGCCCCGTTTCCCGTGTTAAGTTTTAACGAGGTCAGATTAGTTAATTAACCCAGTTAACATATTTGTAGGAGCCTAGGGGCTAAAGTGTATTAAGTGAAAGTGCAAGGGTTGAGTGGTGGCTTGTGTATAAGAAGAAAAGCCCTCAATTTCCCTTCATTTTTGTTTAGACGGTTTCCAGAGAAGAGAAGGGAGAGAAATAGCGAATCCTTGGAGAAATTGGAAGCAATTGAAGTAAGTTCAGAGGTTGCTATGGTGCAATTGAAGTGGTGGCTACGAGAATTGCATAAGGTATGATCCCAATTCATGTTTGTGTAAGATTGAGTTTATGGTTGGGACTAGGGTTTGTGGAGAGATGATCAATTGATCATCAAATACTTGTTTATACTTCAAATTGATGTTATAATTATTGGTTATTGGTATGAGAATGGAGTATAGACTTGTATTTGGTTGGATTGGATTGATTTTTGAAAGTTAGGGTTCCAATTAAATTGGTTTGGGAATTTATGATTAATTGATCATCAATTGGAGGTTTTGTAATGGTTATATGTTATAGAATGTAATTGAATGTTTGGAGATGGTTGTATACACTTATTTGCTCAAATAATGGTTGAATTTATGGTTGGAGTGAAAACCCACGAGTTTGGGGTTGAAAACTCATGGAGAAAGGAAATCTGCCTCCTTTCGCGGCCGGGAAGAATTCTTCCCCGGCCGGGGAGTTGGGCAGAAAGTTTATATATATATTTTTTTGCGACTTTTTCTTGCGGCGACCATTTGGGGTTCTCTCAAGGGGTTTTCCGTAAGGGATTATTTAAGATAATAATGTAGGAAGGTTAATAGAATTGGAGTAGCTTTTCCATGAGTTTGGAGCCTAAGGCTCGGGTACGTTTATTAAGATTAATTTAAATAATAGTTGATACGTGTTATGTGTACGTATATGTTATAGGTGGTACGTGGCGAACCTTTCACTTGTGAACGTGCTTGTTTGAGTAACACATTGTCAGGTGAGTACTCTATCTATATTGATGATGATCATGCCTATGTGATTGATATGCATATGTGATTATGTGACATGATTATGTGATGGATATGATAGTACCTATGGTGGTAGAAATACCCCTAGGGAAGATGTGTTCCTTCGGGGACAATGGATCAAGTTACGGATTAAGCGGCCTGGTACCAGTGTCAAGGGAGCAAGTTTTATGCATGTGATGACTATGTGTTTTGATTATGTATGTATGGTTACGTTGGTATAGATGTGTGCTCACTAAGCGAAAGCTTACCCGTTGTTGTTTACCATTTTTAGTGACAGGAACTTCCCGTAAGGGAAAGGATAAGAAGTGAGGTTCCGGGATTCGCCAGTTCAGTCTCAATGGACAAGATTAGAAAGGATGGTGTTAAAGGTTTTAAAAGAACTACTTGATTACGGTTTATAAACGTGTTAAATTGTGTAAACAGTTTTGTTGGTGTTTTTCCTAAACATGAATGGATTTCAGTTACACTTTTACGATGTTTTAAATGGTTTCAAATAATTATGGTTGGGATGAGTTTCCACTACTTATTACATTTTGCTAAATTGTTGGCTTGATCATTGTTTATCAAGTTTTTAAAAGTGTGTTTTGGACGAGCTTCCGTTTTCAAATGAATGTTGGTTACTTTCATGTCAAATTGGTGGTTTTAGAAAGTGGACGTCACAATAAATAACCATCAATGTTGATGAAAAATTAATATTGAAAAAAAA
Source organism: Centaurea solstitialis (assembly GCA_030169165.1). Classification (NCBI taxonomy): domain Eukaryota; kingdom Viridiplantae; phylum Streptophyta; class Magnoliopsida; order Asterales; family Asteraceae; genus Centaurea; species Centaurea solstitialis. The sequence continues at coordinate 579,298 of CM058047.1, forward strand.
AGAGTAAAAGAAGAATGAATGAGAAAAAGCATAAATAAGTTTCTTGATTTTAGAAGAATGATGAGAAAAACTTGGACAATTTGATGGATGTGTTTGATGTAAATAGTTGGTATATATAATATAACATGTGTTTGCTAGTTTGAAGAATAAATGAAAAGGTGGTCAATTTATGTTTGAAATAATGACTCTAATAATGAATGTAATTATTATCATATTAATTAAAAAGATTAAAAATACAAAAAATACAAAAAATACAAAAAATTACAAAATTTAAGAAAAAAGATAAATGATCTTCTAACCCTTAGAAGATGTCACATCATATTTTGTGGTTCTTCTTTTTAGTAACAAATCATATTAGCCAAACATAACTTCTACATACATGTTTAAGATTTTGTGTCTTTTTCAACTTTCATCTTCTCTAGCTTCACCAAGGAATTTATAGGATTTCAATTTGTCTATCATTGTAACTTATGAAAAACAAATTTCATTAACAAATAAAGAGAATTAAATGAAGAAGAAAATGAAAAGTTGGAGGTTAAACTTGGATATGTAAATTTACAAAAAAGTCCCAAGTTTGTATTGAATTACACATGTTTTATGGAAGGGTAAAAAGGTCTTTACAAAATTCAACATTAAAAAAATCAAAATTTTGAGAAAAAAGATAAATATTTTTCTTGGCCTTAGAGAATGCCACCTAGAAACTATTTAAAAAATTATAAATAAACAATGTATAAGATAAAATGAAAGCCTAGAAGTAAATATTGTTTCAACTCATTACAAACTAAATCAATGGAGTTTTCAACAAAAAATATTTCGACATTGGATAATGAAGAACCATTAAGATTTGATGATGATTGTTTGAGTTTGCAACAATATAATATTCATTCTTACAACAATGACAATTTCAATTTCAATTTCAATAGAAAAATCTCGAAATAATTTAAATTTAACGCAATTACCATAGATGTATTAACGATTATTATCAATGAAGCTTAAATTAAAAAAAATATAAAATATTGTAATCACAAAACATCTAAATTCTAACCAACTCAATATGATACAATTGTAAACACAATCTTGTCCTATGATAATAGCAAATCCAACAATATAGAAAATAAAAATATGTAATAACAAAACACATTTTTTTAAAGAATATAATTTGCACATACTTATTTGAAATCTTTCATATGTTCTTCAACTCTCATCTTCTTCATTCGACACCAAAGGAATTTTTTGGATTTCATCTCGATTATTATATATTGCAACCTTCAAAAGCAAGTTGCATTAAAATATTAAAGAAAGTAATGAAAAAGCAAATCAAGAACACAACTATGTATTATGAAAATGACAAATCCAACAATATAGATAAGAAGAAATATGTAATAACAAATCACATTTTTAAGAGAATATAATTTGTACATACCTCTAAGAAATCTTTCATGTCTTCTTCAACTCCTGTATTCTTCATCCAACACCAAAAGAAATCTATCATATCTTCAACTATTGGATACCATCTTGTTTATTATTGCAACTTTGAAAAACAAATTTCATTAAGAAATAAATATTTATAGAAAATACCAATATTTTATATAATCAATATGATACAAATGTAAACACAACTATGTAATATGATAATAACAAATCCAACAATATAGAAAAGAACAAATATATTATAACAAATCACATTTTTAAGAGAGTATAATTTGTACATACCATTAACAAAATATTTCATGTCTTCTTCAACTATTGTCTTCTTCATCCCTCACCAAATGAAATCTTTCATGTCTTCAACTCTTGGATCTCTTCTTGTTTAATATTGTAACCTTGAAAAACATATTTATTAAGAAATAAATTAAAGTAAATGATGAAGCAAATCAAGAGTTGTAAGTTAAACTTATGTATGTAAATTTACAAAAAGAACCTAGGTTAATAATGTATCACACATGTTTCATATAGGGGTAAAAAAGTCTTTAATATATTCAACATTAAAGAAAATCAAAAAAAGGAGAAAAAAGAAAACTCATTTATCTTGATGGAGAGAATGCCATGTAGGATGTGTGGGTTTTACTTTTAATATATATATTGATATATTGATTAAAATTGTAGCATAACGGTTGAAGATGCTTTAAAAATTACCGAGAACCGAATCTAGATTTTAACAGGCCTTTATCAAAGGCGAAGATGCTTTATCAAAGACCAGTTTTTTTGGCTTGATTTCAACCGAACCTTAAAAAATTTAGTTTGGAAATGGCATAATAGGCCCGACACTTATTTCGGGTTGGGCCTAGATCAAACTTTGGGCTTGAACCATTTAAACTCGTTTGTTTTATGTCGACACGATCTTTTGAATTTACAGGCAAATGGCATTATAGCAAGCTGCCAATTGCAATTGTTAAATATGTTTTATCTATCTAGTTATAAAGTTATGGCCTTTCTTTAAGTAGAATTCTTAAAAAATAAGTTATTTAATAATATAAAAATAGAAGCAAAATATATATTTTATATTAGGCCTGCCAACAAAATATGAGACAAAATAAGGGTAAAAAGTGCCTTTTTATTGCGGCGTTGCTACGCCATGAGAAAAATGCCATTTTTTTCAATTACATGTTCTAATTAATTGAGAATGGTAGCGGACGAAAATAAAAGCTAATTAAGTGGTTAAGTTATTACTTAACTTATCAGATGATATTAAGAGAGCGTTTGTTTTTTAATAGTTGCTGAAGTCTGAAGCTTGTTACCACTTGTCCACTTATAAGTTTTAAGTGGTGGTGTCAAAGCTTGAAATATGAATATTGAAAACTGTTTGTTTTTCATAAACTTTCAAACATCTGAATCTGATTTTTAAGATACTATTTTACTAAATTTATTATTTGTAACAATTAAAATCAACAAAAAAAACATCAACTCAATCAAATATAACAGAAAGCTTGATCTAACAGTCCAAATTATCTTATATATTAGGTTGTGTTTGGCAAGCATAAGCTAGCTGATAAGCTAGTCCATCCAAACATGTATTTTTGAAACGCTACTTTGAGTAGCTTATGAGGAGCTTATTGTAGCATTTTCCAATTATACCCTTATTAATATTAATTATTAAATTCAAATATACCCTTTTTGGTCATTTTACATACTCATAAGCTAGTTTTTGCCAAACATAATTTGTTCAACAGCTAGCTTATCAGCTACTAGCAAGCTTATCAATCAACAGTTAGCTTATCAGCTATCCGCTAGCTTATAAGCTACGCTTTGCCAAACATAGCCTAAAAGCTTACTTTTAAAACAAATATTAGGTAGTGTTTGAATCCCAGTACAATGCGTTAGGATATGGGAAACTAGATGGCTAGGCTGGGGCGGTTAATTTTCTACGTGAGAAGATTCGAACTCGGATCGAGAGACTTGATGCCTTGATATCACGCAAGATACTACGCTGGACCAACTGCCGGTAAAAAAAAAAAAGTAGCAGTCCAAAAAAGCCTTAAATTGTTGGGTTAACATCAATTTATGATAGGTGGAGTAACAGGTGACCTTGGCGCCACGTTCATGGCGAGTTTAAACTGGCGGATTATCCGAAGATAGTGACAAAATTATTATTTTATTTTACACACTCATCTTCTTTACTTTCTTCTCTATTATTTTTTCAAGATGACATTATCGGTGGAAATTTAAAGCCGCGTATCCATTACAAATCTACATCACTATATCTCACTTGGGTTTTCTAAAGAACCCATTTTTCGATTTTGTTAATGGATTCATTCAATTGATGGTGTATTGCTAGCAGCAGCCGCCATGGGTATTCATGATTCATCTTCTTCTTCTTCATCTTTAGTCAAACCTAGCTTCCGTGAGCTCGATGATGTCTTCTTACAGGTACCTTTTCTTTGTTTTAATTTGACACCCACCAAGTGTTTGTGTTAATGTCTGAATGAGTAGGAGTAGTTCCTGATATATGTTTTGATTGTTGAAGTCAAGTGTAGTACTTTTTGATGCAAAAGACCAATAAAATTCAGGGGTTGTTTGTTAGCAGCTTAATGAGCTTAATGAGACTCACAGGCTTATTTTGTTAAGTGGCTTAATGGCATAGGAGGTGGCTTATTCAGTACGCTTTTAGGGAGGCTCTTTATGCAGAAAGCCAAGTTTTTCCAAGCGTATCACTCCTAGTAAAAAAAAACACATTTCTTCCATCCATGAAAAAGTTCTTCCCACCAAAAACTTTCCTGGTGTCTGCCGGGATTAGTCGAGGCAAAACCTTGGATAATCTTCCAAAAAAGAAAAACCTTCCCGGTTTATACATAAAGATTAATGCACACAAACAACTTTATCTATAGAGGAGTTAAATGGAAAACCAACCAAACAGCCTTTATATGTGTTTGAACGTTGTATAGCTAAATGGGATTATACATATTTTAGAATTTCTTGTCCACTTTGATTTCAAGAATTCTGACCCCAGGATGTTTGAATCCAAAGTTTATTTGGTTCTAATTTTGTACCTCAAGAATTTGCTTACTTTTTTGGAGGAACCCATTTTTGCATTGAACTTATTTTTGGACCTAACGAAGTCATTTCTTTAGAGATGATAAGCGCTGAGTGGTTTTTTAGGTTAAAAAAAGAAGCTAAAGGGGGAAATAGGTTCCCATCAAAAGTTTGATGGTTTTGTTTGTCACTTAGGGGTCTTTTACTAAATGTTGTAAGTGCTTAACGGGTCACTTTGCCTTATCGATGAACATAACAATGATTGAGAATCTTATCTAGTAAGAGTGATAACTAGGATCGAAAGTCTTACCCAATAAGCACTTACGTACAGTATAAAATGTTCTATAAGATGCCTTTTTAATGTACATAAAGATGATCCTATCCAAGATTTGGGGGCACCACAAGATTTTTAACTGAAAACCATGCACTTTTTGTTTATTTTACCAAGAAGCTTTAAACTCAGTTGCATTTAGAAAATTGTTGCATTCGAGAGTATTTAATTTTTTGTCCACCCAGATCAATTCATGCCATATCGATTATAGGGAACATAAATTGTAAAAAAAATTTATCAAGTTGATGACTTGATGTATGCATTTACAAAGTACAACTTGCTCATTGCAAAAAGAGTTTTATACTCAATGCAAATCTTAGATGATATGCAATGTAAAGATTGTTTTAATATTCCATGTGACTTTGGAACTAAACTTTCCCAGTTGAAATGAATATACTCCAATAATGCAAACAAAGTCCTTCATCCACAAGATATACAAGTACATCATTTAGTAACGAAGGATTACTTTTGTAAATTCACTTTCTAGCTTCTGGGCATATATATAGAGGTGCATTCTTTTGTAAACCTTATAAAGGTTGTAAACTTTGTAAACCAATCTCAACCGTTGATCTAGTCTAACAGTTATTTGATTTCACAAATATATCAATTGTTTCCAAATATAAAACGTTTATATATCATGATTAATGAACTGTAATCATCTTCCATAAATATTCAAATCATAATAAATAAACCGTCATCATTTCCATAAATATTGGTTTGCAGCTTTTATAAGGTTTACAAAAGAACATCCCTCCATATATATGTAATTATGTATATCTATTTCATCTTCTGATGCGGGATCTGATTTTTCTCTTTTATATAATTTAGTCACAAGCAAGAATATGGCTTGGAGAAGTGCTGCATACAAGATTCGATGAGCTACTAAGCATATGTGATCTACTTTCTGATGGGGAGCTGCTGTAGGTTCTTACCCTCTAAGTCGATATGGCATTTTGTTGTGTTCTATAGTATTTCTATGTTGTGCAAATACTGGGAGCATAAGTTTCCTAAGATGTAAATGTTGACATAGTAAATGATTTCAAAAATTTAAAGATCTTGCTGTTTTCTGAATACCCATGCTGTTGAAGATTTTGAAAACTGAAGATTTCCATATTTTACACCTTGTATGAGTCTTCAGATTAGTCTAAACTCTAATACATATTAAACAACTAAGTAAATTAAGTTATTTTTTGGTTTTTATGCACGTGCACGTTATGCACGTGTGCATATTTTCTATGCACAAATGCATACCGTGTAGATAAAGGGCTACCGGGGTGTTCCTCAAATTTCATTTTTTTGAGGTTTTCCCTTAAACCTCCCCCTTCCCCTGCTAGTGTGAGTGTGTGTGTGTGTGCGCGCGCGCGTGTGTATCTTGAAGTCAAAGTTGACCTATGGTAACCTTTAGAGAATACATGAGGTGGTAAAGAGGATCGACATATATGGTCAAGTACTGTATTATTTCTAATGACTGAAATGACCTTATTTGACTTGCACAGATTCGAAGTTTCAAAAGCATTATGGAATATGTTGTTGGTTAAGTACATGGAGCTCAACAATTTTAAAGATCATATGGTTATACCGGTTGATACAAGGAAGATCAGTGGGAGATATAGACCTTATTCAAACGTCGATTCCTTTTTGAAGGCAAGCTTTTTATTTATTTTTCGTATTGTTAGAACTACATAGTCATAAATCCCACTTTCACACTTTGCAAATTATTTATAGTCCCTAGTGCCGTCCAGCTTCACGTTATTTGACTTATTGCTTTGTTGCAGGTATGCAAAGTTATGGGATTGAGTGGTGTTGATCTTTTCTCCCATCTGATGTCGTGGAGAAGAGAGACACTCGGAAAGTATGCATATGTATACGATCTCTATCGAAGAAAGCGAGGTCTAAGCAATTAAATGTGAGTAATATTACATATTCTATCTAATGCTTGTCTCACCTTGTTGCTTACTCTGAAATTACTTTTTTGGAAAATATCAGCCAGGACCAATATTTGGAAATAGTGGTTATAGCAGAGTGGTATATCGGTCCAAAAATAGTGGTTCATTTAATATTTCTTAGAATTATATACATAGGAACACCCTCATAGTCCTTCATCTGGACCATATGCACTTGTGCATAGAAAGTAATTTGTAATATGCACATGTGCATAATGCACACGTGCATAAAAATCAAAAAACAACTTAATTTACTTCTCTGTGCAAGTGCATACGGTCCAGATGAAGGGCTGTAAGGGTGTTCCTAAGTTTTCCCTTTTTTGAGGTTTTCCTTTGAACCTCCCTCTATATATGTATGTATGTATGCATCCATAAACCATATCATATGCATTGATTAAAAATATAGTTTCAGCATCAAAACATCAGCTTAAACAAGTTTCACAAAATAAACATAAACGAGCTAACCGCAAGCAATATGTTCAACATCCGAGTCAACATCATCAGTAATCATTAAAAAGAAAAAAAAACCCAAACAGCAGCTTAGTATGTAAAAAAAAACCCATCTCAAAATATCACTATTATCAGACTGATACTTGTGTCAAGATTCGCTGCAATATCCGCAAATTGCATCGTTATTAGCGGAACAAAAATTTTACTACCGATATTACATGAAGGGCTGATCGCCGATATATCACCGCAATATTGCCGATATTAACAGCATAGTACAAAAGTTAGAAATGTAATATATGATAACACTCGAACAAACTTTATTGTGCTAGGTTCCGGACTTTGATAATGTCACCAAAACGATAGCCATGCCGACAGATGTAGTTAGATGCATCCGAAGAAGCTTGGAATTATCGACATGCAGTGTTACCCACGAACAAAGTAAAGATGCACGATTGAAATTCAGGCAGGTATTCTAATTTCTATCAACATCTTAACCTCCCCTTTTTTTAGTGCTTTACGATAATTCTTCACTTTAAAAATTCTGAAAACAAACAGCTTTCCTAGAGCACTTACTATCACGGAATTTTGTATAGAGGGAGGTTCAAGGGAAAACCTTAAAAAGACGAGAATGTGAGAAACACTCTTTTCGTAGCCATTCATCTTGACCATATGCACTTGTGCATAGATGTAAATGAAGCTGTTTTTTGGTATTTATCAACATGTGCATATTACATATCTCTTCTATGCACAGTGCATACGGTCCAGATGACGGGTACAAGGGTGTTCCTCAGGTTTCCCATTTTCGAGGTTTTCCTTTGAACCTGACCCTAAAACCCTAAGTTTATATGTGTCTAAAATCGTTGTTGAAACTTTGTGTTCAAAATCAATACGCTTAAGCTATTCTCTTTCAACTTTTCTTTAGAAAAGCTCCTCCACATCACATAAACAAGAGGAAGAGTCGTGTCTTGAAGAATCCGATGACGAAAAAAGCGATCTTTCGGATGCTTCATATGCGGATTTTTTATATTTAGAGTCGGGAGAGTCGCCAGAGGTAGTCGATGACAAATATGCTTTGACACAAAGCATAAAACATGTTGATACCAAGAAGCAAGAAATGGATATGTTTGCACACATACCCGGATCAGCTGAATCCATTGTCTTACAATACGTTTGTAGCGATAATCAACTTGACGGAATTTCACCGCCTGTTTGTGAATCCCGATTGATGATGTGTAACGAGCTCACACCTGTAAACCACGGAGAAGATTTTTGGCATAACGATGGAGAAAATGCTATAAGTATGCAAAATATGGGGGAAGTCGATCATCATATATCCTTATCAAATAGTCTTTCTTTTAGAATCCGGAGGAAGTTTCCCGATGATATTGAGCCATCTTCGGTAAGCAGTGTGAGCACTGTGGTCGGCCGTGTGCTTGACTTTGACTTCGACGCTATGTCTGAGCCGGATGATGTCGGGATTTCGACATCTGAGTTTGGAACGAAGCTAGAAAATTTTGACTTTGACTTTGCGGATTCTATTTCACCGTCTGGGGAGGATGCAAACTTGTACCGTTCAGTGGATCAAGATCTTGAATCACTGAATCACGTTTCCGAGACCCAAAGATGTTTGGGAGATTCCTTCGCGTTGGTGAAGGGTAATGTCGTAAATGTTACGGGAAACATTGAGGAGATTGGTGGAAAAGGTATGCTTACACCACACTACCACAGTATATTTTGAGAACCTGGGACCAACTTTTACATGCATTATTCATGATGAATAACCCTAAATAATCATGAATATTATTCATTTTTCATTATGAATATCTATAATGATATTTATTCCGAATAAAGTATGAATAGTTGGTTCTCATGTTATCAAAATATCTAAGGTTCTCATTTGAACCCGCCCCACACCACAAAGTGTTTTTAGAACCTCGGAACCAACTTTTACATGTATTATTCACGATGAATAACCCTAAACGATCGTGAATATTATTCATTATTCATTGTGAATATCTATAGTGACATTCATTGTGAATAGAGTATGAATAGTTGGTTCTCAGGTTATCAAAATATTTACGGTTCTCATTTAAACCTGCCTCACACCACATATTTTTTATTCTTTTTACCACCGTGTCATTTCTTCTAAATGTCAACCATGCTGAATTGTTATAGGTTTAAATATAAAGAAAGAAGATGATCAACTATGCACGAATCAAAGTGATGATCTTCATTGCTATGCTGAAGATAGAACTAAAGCTGCTAGCAAGGTAATCTTCATATCCTTGAGGAGAATTCAACGGTCCCGCTTTTGTGTATTCAGTATAAGAAAATTGGCTTTATAGGACACCAAAGTTTTTTTTTTTTTTTTGATAAGGTTCATCTGGGTTTGCCCAGACTACATCCTTGGTAATTTTTACCGAGAGCTAAAGCATGCTCCCCTGAGATTAATACTCAGTGGCCCCTGGTTGCTCACCCCCGGATTCGAACTTGGGCGGGTTTTTCCCCAACACCAAGCCTTAACCGGTAGGCTGCCCCATTGGGGTTTAGGACACCAAAGTTTATAGAATCAAACAATTATGCTTACTGTGTAAAGGTGTTACAGTAGGTCTATAGGAGTTTTTGGGCGCTGATTTTGTTAAGCAGTCTATTAAGACCTTTAGACATATCTGCATTCCTACAGAGCCGATTTTGTTGTGGTGGTGGTATTCTAGTCATAAGTAGTTACACAAATTAAATGCATGGGGGTAAAACTGTAAAACCCTCAAAGCGATATAATGATCTTCACCTTTTATTGGTTATATAGCATGAAATAAAAGAAGACGGCGTTGACTTTTTAGCGGAAGCAAACACAAATGGGAGAAACGACAAGCGAAGTGTTAACCCTGAGAAAAAGCCAACCTACATAATGCCATTGATGAAAACGGTTGCTAAAGGCACAGCCCTTATCGGCATTTTGTTTTTGTTTCACCTAAGGTTCGTTTACTTAAAGTTATATGCACCATAAACAACTATTTCCGGTGAATTTTGTATTCTAAAGTCGTAATCTTGTGCATGACTTTGAACTTGAATAACAGGATTACGAGCGACAGGAATAGAGACCGCAAAGTGTTGAAGAAATCGAGTGAGATTCATTGGAAGTCAAAAGGAAATGGAGAAAAGGGAAGCAAGATATATCCAGCTGAGAAGTTCAGATTTGGGGATTAGATGTTCCCCAAGCCTTCAAATATACAAAACAACAACAAAAGCAAGTAGAATAGAAATGCACATAGCATATATATACACATATATAGAGAGACTTGGAATCATGTGATACCAGACTGTTTTTGTGTAACTCGTGAGACCACCTTTTTACACTTGAAACTTCACAGCAAAACACTGTGAAGGTAACCTTCATAGTATTTTTGCTATGAAGGTACGAATTTCTTTTTTACCTTTACAATGTTTTCTTATGAAGTTTCAAGCATAAAAATGCGATCTCACAGGTCTAACGAAAACATGCTGGTCTCATATAAACACAACGCTATATATAAAAATATATTATGCAAGTGGTAATATAAAATGAAATCACATGAAGGTAATATTGTATGTTGGAGTTAAAGAATATATAGTGTTGTAGCAAAAAATGTAACTTTTATAGCTTAGTGGCAAATGTAATAATTTTTATTTCTATTAGACCTTGGTGTTAAATTATCCAAATACACGAGGGATTACTAGTTTCAACTAGTAGATCCATATTCAAGTTTTATATAATTTTTTTCTAGATACATTTTATGATTTAAAAAAATTCACAACTTTTATTAAATATTATACATGATATCTATAATTAATTCATTATCTTTTTCATCATTTATTTTTCTAGTTTTTGGATGATGTTTGAATCAAGTGCGATTAGCTCCGTTTAACATACAATCTATTATGTATCACATATTAATTGCTATGTGAATCTGTATAATCACATATGATATTATATACATTTGAATATAAGGTGACATTTGGTTTACTGAAATGTTTTTGATGGAATTGGAATCCAATTCTATATTCTGTTTGGTTCGCACACATGTCGTATGAATTTGACTTCAGTAATGCATGCTGACAAAATTTACTTTCTTGTTTTTTTCCTCTTTATTTTAATTTGTTTTATGAAGTATATATAAAAGTATATTATATATATAGAGAGGCTCGATCAAATGCACACTATGTAATTGTTATACATATTAAGAACCAATCCCATCCATTCATCCAGTCTTAATGGATATATAGATTCATAAATACATTCATAGTTTTATATTATAAGCGGTGATCATAATTAATAAACTCTAATTACCTTCTATAAACTTCATTATTTCCATAAAATGCATTAATTCATTGGTTCTTAAGATGTGTAACAATTACAAGCCGTGCATTTGATTTTCCATATATTTATATAATTCAAAGATTGTCAACAAACATATTAAGGAAGCAAATTATCATTTATCACACATTGTATTGAGTCATCGTGTCTCACTTATATTGTACCTCAATCAATTATGTATTTAATTTTTGTCAATATACAATTTGTAATTTTGTATTGCAATAATGACATGTGCAAATATTCCTTTTAAGGATCGAACAATATATACCACTTATTATGTGACATGATATTTTGTTTTGATTTCGATTTTTTATATCCAAATTAATCACATTTGGAATATGCATGTCATCGATCACATAAAACGACCAATCTTTATTTTTCTAAATTCTTGATGTCATCATGTTACTTTTTTTGTATAAAAATACATTTTCAAGGGTTCGTATCAACTTTCGACATTTTATAGTTCAATATCTTTAATATTTAGTTTTTGTATACGGAGAAATGTTTGGACCGACATATCACATAATCAAATTTCCTTTTTGCTTGCTATAGAAAGATTTTCTTTTTCTTAGGGGTGTGCATCGGGCGGGTTCGGGTGAACAAATCAAAAACCCGATCGGATTTCGGATTTGAAAATAAGGCCCCAAATTTTTGGTTTCGGATTTCGGATTGTTTCGGGTTCGGGTGGTCGGGTTTCGGGTTAAGATCGGGCGGGTTCGGGTATATCCATGATGAAAAAACTGTATATATTCAATCAATGTTGACGATGAATACAATCAATTGTAAGAATTAATGAAATCAATGATAGTTTAGGAATTAGAAAATTGTACAAACGGTAATTTAGGATTTCCATGAGATAATTTGATACATATATGTATTTTTATAATATTAATATATATATATATATATATATATATGTATATATATTTCGGATTTTCGGGCGGTTCGGGTGGAAGAAAACTAAACCCAACCCAAACCGGAATATCCCCTTACAATGAGTTTTGAGTAAATAGTTAATTAAAGAAAGACGAACATGCATTTCCCAATATCTCTCAAGTTATCCTATATATTTTGAGCATGTTTAATTTACGGAATTCACATTAAAATTAAATATTATTTTGTAAGAGAATAATGTTTTATATCGGAGAGTTATTTGAAATTTGTTGAGTTAAAAAAGGTAATTTTCTTAATTAAAACCTTATTTGGAAAGCCTTAGATAAAATAAACATGACAAAAAAGTGGTAAGCGGTGATTAACCTTTTCTCTTTATTTTACGTTTATTAACTATTTTTTTTTAATACAAACTTAGTGACGTAAAATTGCCTTCTCAAATATGTCATATGATATGCTGAACACAAAAATAAGTTACATGAACATACAAATAAGCTTTGTATAAAAAAGTATTTACAGTAATATGAACTATTTACAGCAAAAGAGAAAAAAAATTCAATCACTAAGAGATACTTTTAATTTCATCGATAAAGAGTACATCGGTGAGATTACAAAAGTATTATAGATAGAAGTAGACTGATAAGAAACATAGATAGATAGTGAACACAAAGAAACTACTTAGCTCGCTCACTCAAGGTTGAGAAGATTTTCTTTTCTTCTTCAGAGAGGACTATGTTGTATTCGCTCCTGACCTTTCCCAAGCTGACATAGAGTTTGTCAAGGAAACCCATGATTTCTTTGTAGATCGGATCTGGGATCTGCTTGTCATCCAGTAAGAAAAGAATCTCATTCCATTCGGTGACACCACAGTTCTTTAGGGACAGAAGGTTGAAGGTTTCTGAGGGAGTGGTTTCTGGGGGATTGCCAGCTCTCTGAACAGCCATCCAGACGATTTGACCTTCCTTTTTGGCTCTGACTTTGGTAATTTCCTTTGGATCCTTTCTTCGAGTGAGGCAGTCATGAAAATGTTTTACCACATTGTCTACTACCTTTTGCTTTTCCTTTGCTACATCCTTGGCTACCTTTGTATCAAGAAAAGAGAAATCAGGACCGAACACTGAAGATGTGTTAGAAGGAGGCTTAAGCCTGAGCTTGTCAAACTCGCTTATTTTTTGTTGAAGGGCCTTCTTTTTGGCAATTTCTTCTGCGGCTTCTTTGTCAGGAGTGAGCTTGTTTTTCCCTTTTTCTTTAGATGAGTCTTCATCAGCCTCTGAAGAGATTCTGGTTTCCTCCCCCTGAAGAGATGCATCGGATGGAGGAGAAGTAGTGACAACATCCTTAGCTATTTGCATTTGCCTCGGATGAACTCTCTTTCTGCTGCTTATGTCCGGACCAGATCTTCGTTTAGGAACAGTCGATCGAGGTTGATCCTCCCCCTCAGCAGATGCAACTACTACCTGTTTCTCCCCCTCAGCTGCTGGGGGAGTCACAAAAGAGACCTCAGCATCGGAAATCCGGGCCTTAAGGAAGTGCAGTGTCTCGCGGTCAGAAGAAGTGAAGAGAGTCGGACCTTGCTGGGAGAGAAGCTGATACTGATCAAGATGGGCGGAGATGGCCTTGAGGGTGGTGCCGTGATCAGAAGAGGCCACCCTCAAAGCCTCAATGTATTCTGCATGCTGCTCAGTGGTCTTGGAGAGAGAAGCCAGAAAGTCTGAAATCTTTGAGAGAACATCATTCGGAGGAGAAGAGATAGAGGAAGCAAGCTGCTGGATATCCGTCTTCAAAGAGTCAACGGAGGCTGCAACAGTATAGGAGAAGTGCTCAACATGAGTAGTGAGCTTCGAAAGAACCTGACGATGGATCTTTTCATTTTCCCCCAAGACAGTGAGCAATCTATGAGAGACAGTCTGAGAGTCCTCTAAAGCCTTCAAGCGAGTGTCATGCTGAGCCAAATAGGTCCGGAAGTCTCCGGATAGAGTGGCCAACTGAGATTCCAGTGACCCAACCTTCCGACTGCTGTGAAGAACATCAGAGAAGAAGTCTCCAATAGGCATCCGACTGATCGGACAAGTAGATGAGGAGAAGGCCCGGTGTCTCTCCGGAGAAAGGGATCGCGTCGGAGAAGGAGTCCGTCGAGGAGGGGACTCACGCCGTGGAGAATGATGGACAAGAGCAGGAGTGTCCGTGAAGTCAAATGCCGGTGGCGCCGAACTTTCGTGTCCGGCCGTAGGATAATCTGCCTCAAGAAAATTAGAAAGAAAGACAGCCTCAGGAATAATGGGACCCTCATCGGCTTGTGCAGTATGTGAAAGGCCGTGCAGTGTGGTAGTTTGGCCTTGGGTCGGAGCAGAACCCAAGTTATCCACCACAACCTTTTGGGAGGAAGTGGCTGGTATAAGTAGGGACTCCTTGAATACAACCGACGTGTGTTGAGACACACCAGAGGAGGTGGTAGAGGTGGATTGTGTGCCCCCGGGTCCAATTGGGGCAGTAGAAGTGTTACCTTCGGGGTTGACCCTAGGAAGAACCTTAGACCTCTTAGGAGAAGATCCAAGGGGGGATGTGGAGCGCCTCCGCAAATGAGGTTTAGAGGCCGGGATTCCCTCCGATGGGTTGTTCAGAGGGATAGCCGTTTTGGAGTGTGCGGAGGGTTTGGCGGGTCCTGGCTGTTTTTTCTTGGATCCCGCCAATTTTGCTCGGGAAAAGGTATAAGAGTGAGGACGCATCTTGCCGGGTGGAGCGAGTGTAGGAGCACTGGCACCCCATGAGATCTCTGACATGAGGAGTGCCATGGAGATGTGTCTCAGCAAAAACCTTTCTTCATTCGGAATTTACCTCATCATCCGAAGGAATTGAAGCTTTTGTGTAGCGAACAAGGAACACATATGGTGTTGGAACAGTTAAGTACCAACCGAGCTCGCCCAGAATGGCCTTCTCCATGGCAAGAATCTGGTCTCTCGAGTACGCATTATCTGATATGGCCATCAAATCGTTAACTTCTGGTGGCCATATCTCTTCGTATTTGCAGGCCATGAGCATTGCACTGATGCCCACCAATTGAAGTTCTCTGCGGGGGACTGGTTTCTGGGAAAGGTATCGATCGACGATGTTGATGGTGAGGAAAAGACTTTCTGGCATCAGTTCGAACTTCCTGTGAACTTCAATCAACCAGTCTACCAAAATGGCCCTCATTTTGGCATTGAGATCGGGTTGCGAATTCATGTAATCGCATAAACCCCCTTCTGTTTCTGAAAGCTTGTAGAATGTGTAGATGTTGTATTAACGCACAATCTTGAATTTTAAGTAATATGCATTAGTAAACAGTATTTTATGCATAAAAGTGGTTTTTGAGAGTTTTTCTCAAATGCTTACAACGACTACCGCACAACCATCTCTCGGGTAACGTTTTGGAGACCACGTTGCGAGAGAAGGCGCGGTTGCGCGAACAATACGATTGGCCTCCTTTCGAATAGTTTTTTATTTTTAATTTTAATGTAATTTTTTTAATTGTTATTTTTAATTTTAAATGAAAAATTTTAATTTTAATTATTAATTTTAATTGTTAATTTTAATTGTTAATTTAAATTGTTAATTTAAAATTGTTAATTTAAATTTAAATTTTAAAATGAATTGTTAATTGTTAATTGTTTTTTTTATTAAAAAAAACTATACAGGTGGTATAAGTGGTACGGGTGTGGGTGAATGGTATGGTAATGGTAAGGTAATGGTAAAGCTGATGTGGCGCTGAGGTGGCAGCCTATGCAGGTGGTATGGATGGTATGGCTGTGGATGGCCTTACTTAATTTACCCTTTATAATTTACATTTTATATCCTTATATTTATTGTATTAAATTAGTTTTTATCCCTTAGTTTTTCATTTTTCACTTTACATCATTATCATATAAACATAAATAATATATATAAATTAAAATGATTAAAAATTTTTGTTTTTCTATACACCATTATATTGATGGTTATATATGGTCTTTTCGGCACTTAGTTTTTCCAAATCTCTCGCAGGTTGGCATCATGGTTCGACGAAAAGTCCAAAATCGATTTCGAGTGTTCGATAGGCTTTCGGAGGAAGACCGGGAAGCTTTAGGGAATACCCGGAACGTTGATTATCATGACCGACTTGAGCACAACGAGACCCGGGATTTCTTGACCGAACGAGGGATAAACCAACACGGGCTTCACTCCACTACCATTCCGGATACCATCAACCGCCGAAATTGGGCTCGCTTCACTAGAACCCCCGAGAACTATCATCCCGGTTTGGTGCGCGAGTTTTACGCTTCAATGGTTCCGGAGGTTTTCAAAGCGAACGGCACCGTGTGGGTACGTGGGGTGCAAGTCATTATCACTTCAGACGCCATCAATGAGTAATTTATTTTTTCATCCATTTAAATCGTTGATTAATAATAATAAAGCAAGAGTAATTTATTTTTTCATCCATTTAAATCGTTGATTAATAAGAATTATTTTTAATAAACAATTATTTTCTACTTACTCAATTTCAAATAAAGCTTTGAATAAATGATTGGAACAAAAATAATTAAATGTTATATATATAAATTCTAAATGGCTATGATTAAACTAAACCGTCAATGTTTCTTCTATCAACTAAGTCATATTTATATTGTTAATTGGATATTATGTTTGATTTGTCGTGAATTATTTGTGAACTTTATAATGCAAATGTCAATTCTTATTAGAAATTAAAACAATATGTTTAAATCGTTCGTGTAATACACGGGCCATTATTTTTACCAAACACAGCCTTAGTCCAGTGTTTACATAAGTTGGATGATTGTTGATGAGATTTATGGATTGCAACAGCCACAGGCCAAATTGCTTGTTTATGTTGGCTTAAAAAATCATCTACATGAAGCAGAATCTGGTAATGTGAAAGAAACTATTGGAAGCATGCTAAATGGAAATCAAAAAAGGCATACCCAAAGTGAGAATTGAAAATATAAGTAAAAATCAAAAGTAATCAGTAGTAAGTAACTAACCGTGAGTGAAAAGAGATGAGCAGATGCGGGATTTGTAAATCGATAGAAAGAAATACAAAATAGAGTATCCACAAATCCGATCAACGATCGATTTGAGTTTCAGAGCCCAGATCGTCGATTGAGAACAGATCCAAATCGAGAGAGATTGAGAGCCCAAAATTTCTCAGTTTCCTTTCCTCCCACAGGCACAGATTTTTTTAATTCAGGAAAGTATAGTTAATGACCCGTATATTATACGGGCATTTGAAACATGTTATTTTAATTTTTAATAAGAATAGACATTTACATGATAATTGTCATTACCATTTAAATACTTATGTAAATTATATGTTATACGACAATTGTCATTATAATTACTTATTACAATAGATATTTTAGTTGTCTAATAGCTGTTAAAATTTTAAAAATTGAAAATTTATTATTCTTTTGTCAAAAGATTTGAATTTCGTGAATGATTTTAAAACTGCAGGGATTCAGAAATAAAATATGTGTAGTGTTTTGATTTGTAGGATTTTAAATAAAATAAAATAATTCTTTTTTAATTGGCCAATCAAATGGCTCAATTTCAAAATCATGACATCAGCAAAAACCTTTCTTCATTCGGAATTTACCTCATCATCCGAAGGAATTGAAGCTTTTGTGTAGTGAACAAGGAACACATATGGTGTTGGAACAGTTAAGTACCAACCGAGCTCGCCCAGAATGGCCTTCTCCATGGCAAGAATCTGGTCTCTCGAGTACGCATTATCTGATATGGCCATCAAATCGTTAACTTCTGGTGGCCATATCTCTTCGTATTTGCAGGCCATGAGCATTGCACTGATGCCCACCAATTGAAGTTCTCTGCGGGGGACTGGTTTCTGGGAAAGGTATCGATCGACGATGTTGATGGTGAGGAAAAGACTTTCTGGCATCAGTTCGAACTTCCTGTGAACTTCAATCAACCAGTCTACCAAAATGGCCCTCATTTTGGCATTGAGATCGGGTTGCGAATTCATGTAATCGCATAAACCCCCTTCTGTTTCTGAAAGCTTGTAGAATGTGTAGATGTTGTATTAACGCACAATCTTGAATTTTAAGTAATATGCATTAGTAAACAGTATTTTATGCATAAAAGTGGTTTTTGAGAGTTTTTCTCAAATGCTTACAACGACTACCGCACAATTTTAATTGTTAATTTAAATTGTTAATTTAAATTTTAATTTTAAAATGAATTGTTAATTGTTAATTGTTTTTTTATTAAAAAAAACTATACAGGTGGTATGAGTGGTACGGGTGTGGGTGAATGGTATGGTAATGGTAAGGTAGTGGTAAAGTTGATGTGGCGCTGAGGTGGCAGCCTATGCAGGTGGTATGGATGGTATGGCTGTGGATGGCCTTACTTAATTTACCCTTTAGGCCATCCTTAGCCATACCAACCATACCACCCATTTCTGCTGCCACATCAGCTGCCACATCAGCTTTACCACTACCCTACCAATTCCATACCTTTCATCCTTAACCATACCACTCATACCCCTCATTTTTTTTAATTTCTAAAATATATCTAAAATACAATTAAAATTCAAATTTAAAATACATTAAAATTAAAACAACTAAAATTAAAATTCAAATTTAAAATACATTAAATTAAAATAACTAAAATTAAAATTAAAACAATTAAAATTAAAATAACTAAAATTAAAATAACTAAAATTAAAATTACACTAAAAATAAAATTTCGGTCACCAATATTTTTGCCACCCATATCTTTCGGCTATGATTTCCTTCTCTTGCAACATGATTTGCAATTGTATACCCGTGAGATGCTCGTGCGGTTCCATGAACGTTTTTAAGTCTACCGTTCGTTGCCGGTTGTTAATCGATCCCATAATCGAACCCACGTTGGTCGCGATGGCCTCTAAAGAGTTCGCGATGTTCGACACGCTTTCGCTTGACGCGGCCGTATTGGAAGACCCCGCACGTCTCGCGGCGTTTCGACCCATCGGTCGTGGCCGCTCGGTTGGGGAGGGGATGTCATCATTGCCGACGTTCACATGGTGAGTACGAGCGTCGGATTCGCCGGGGGAGTCGGTTGGGGTTTCGGACGTCTTTGACCGTTTGTATGTGGGTGCACGGATGTTTTTTGGGTCTTGCATCCTAACGTAATCGAACTTCGGACAGTCTTTGACTTGTCTCCAAGCGTGTCCGTGCGTGAAAGCCTTGTGGTACTCGGAGTGGAATCGGTCCTTAGCTCGATTAAGAAGGTCAATGTCGGTTTCGCCACTTCGTCTATAGTTCGATGGATTATTGTAAATACATGCGAACTTGGCGACGGTAGATAAGAGCATTTTCGCCTTGGTCGGAATGGCGTCTCCGGAGCGGACGTTGAAGTCGTAATGCATGCGTTTGTCGAAGTCCGCTTTAATCGCCCCCCAAAAGTTATCTACTATCCAAAACGAAAAAATTAAAACCACATTAGAAAAAAATTTAAACAAAATTATTAGGTTTTTTATATACCTTTATTTCGATAGTTACCTATTGTTGAGTCCTCCGAAATTGTGACCCATGATCTTGCCAAAGCTATCTCCTCGTCCAACGACCACGGTTTACACGACGCTTTACCCGTGCTTGGATTCTCACTCGTGTCCGTAGCCGGAGCCTTACCCTTGCGTTTGTATTTACGTTTGGTTTGTGATGGTTCTTGCGGCGGCGGCGGCGGTGACGGCATTGGTTGGGTTTCGGGTACATTGTCGTCTATATCGTCGTCGTCGAGATTGATGTTATCGTCTCGTATATCCCACACTCCCGGCGGCGATGGGTTGACGTGTTGCTCACCGGAAGATTGGGGTACCGTAGGCCATGTATGTTGCGCAAGCAAATGAGCATAAGCCCAATCTTGTGGGTATCCCCATCCCTCGATCCCCATCGGCCTCATCATTTGGGGTCGGTAGCCAACCGGTGGAGGTGTTGGAGACGTTTGGGTAGTCGGTACCGAAACATTTGGTACCGACTTACCACGCCTTGACCCGGAACCGGACCCTTGTTTATCCATGGAAGAGTAAAGAGTAAAAAGATGAATAGAGTGTATAGAATGTAGAAGTGTAGAAGAGAATGTAGGAGAAGGTGTAGAGGTAAAAAAAAATGGTATATAAAAGTTTGTATTTATAGTTGGTAAAAAGAAAAAAAAAAAGTAAAAAAAAAATTAAAAAAAAATAGCCGTTATTAGAGAGCCGTTGGGCGCGGGGGGGGGGGGGGGGGGGGGGGGGGGGGGGTAACACGCGTTTTTCAATCGGTAACCGGCTACCGACCTCCACCACTACCGGTCCGGTACCGGCCATCCACGACGGTGTTCACCGTCGGTAGAGGCGGTACCGGTACCCCATACCGACGCGATTAAGGATGGCCTTATAATTTACATTTTATATCCTTATATTTATTGTATTAAATTAGTTTTTATCCCTTAGTTTTTCATTTTTCACTTTACATCATTATCATATAAACATAAATAATATATATAAATTAAAATGTTTAAAAATTTTTGTTTTTCTATACACCATTATATTGATGGTTATATATGGTCTTTTCGGCACTTAGTTTTTCCAAATCTCTCGCAGGTTGGCATCATGGTTCGACGAAAAGTCCAAAATCGATTTCGAGTGTTCGATAGGCTTTCGGAGGAAGACCGGGAAGCTTTAGGGAATACTCGGAACGTTGATTATCATGACCGACTTGAGCACAACGAGACCCGGGATTTCTTGACCGAACGAGGGATAAACCAACACGGGCTTCACTCCACTACCATTCCGGATACCATCAACCGCCGAAATTGGGCTCGCTTCACTAGAACCCCCGAGAACTATCATCCCGGTTTGGTGCGCGAGTTTTACGCTTCAATGGTTCCGGAGGTTTTCAAAGCGAACGGCACCGTGTGGGTACGTGGGGTGCAAGTCATTATCACTTCAGACGCCATCAATGAGTACCTCCACACATTGACGAGGCCTGATGTCTCTAGATTAGAGATGATAACGGGTTTAAGGTATTGGGGACCTCTATAACTTTTTATTGTTGGGGATTTTAATACAATTTGTTACCGTTAAAATGCAACAAAAATTTAAATTTTGGTTATAAAAAAATTAGATTATCTTTCTAAAGCTAAAACTCAATCAAATCTATTGATGCATTAAGAATGTATCTATTTTAATCATCATAATTACGTTTTAACATAACTTCATAATTATTCTTCAAAAATAATAATAACCATCTCAAACATGGCCTTTATAGGTTTCTTTCAAAACCCAAAACATTTTGTCCTTCAAGGACCCAACGTCCGTTCGAGCTAGTCTTTAAGTCCTAAAACAATCCCTATTTTTCGAGTCTTGTCTAGCTAAGGATATGCCAAAAAATAGTCAAGTACGAGACATCCGTTCTGGTCAATGACTGAATCTGGTATGCTTAACATTGCTTACAATGATTTGTGCGTTTTAAAATAAGGTAACTACCACTGTTTAAGCTGTAGCAGGAAAATATATACTTTTGTTGGGCTCAGTCAGGACCAAATATGATTGCTAGGCTTAGCTCGATCCTAGTTTTCAGAGCAATAGCCAGATAAACAATGGATCAGTTCCAAGAAGTACAAATTCCTTTTTAACCATAATGACTAGGCCGATGTGAATCAAACCAAGGATCGCTTGTTGTGCATCTCTAGCTTAAACCATAAAAATTATACAATAAAATATTTCTATTTTATTTTATGCCATTTAATTTTAATATCTCAAATAAGAAAGTTTTTGAAGATGATTTATATGTATTTTTTACTTGACCGACGCCGAACCCTTCTATGCTTTTATGGTCGACACAAATAATAAACAATAGTGATTAAAACCCAATTGATATTTTGATTATTATTAATTCTCACTATTATTATTGTTAATGTTAAACCAAAACCCATATAAAATGGCAGAAAATGTGGATATGATTTGAAGTCACATAATAACGACAAAGACTTTTTAACATCCATCCAACAATATGATTTGGTTGCCTTTCACTAATTTTGGCTTTTTGAAGAAATTATTAATACTATACTTGATATATAAAATGGAAAATTCTAAACGAAATCTAATCGAATTTAATTGTTAGTTTATCATAAACAGTTGATATAACACTTATTTCCATTTATGGATTTTCTCATTTTTTTTTCTTATAAACAAACCTTATACGTTTTTGCTTTTTTGGTAGGATAAAAATATTATTTACTTGTTGAATGATGTACGTCTTCTTTCTTTGATCGTAAATGTCGTCATCAAGATAAAGTAAACGAGAGTTAAATTCAAAATGCCAAAATTCTTCAAATTTTTGACATTTTATTTTAATTTGTTCAAGAAATATATATGTCAAACCCAATGGGGCAGCCTACCGGTTAAGGCTTGGTGTTGGGGAAAAACTCACCCAAGTTCGAATCCGGGGGTGAGCAACCAGGGGACACTGAGTATTAATCCTAGGGGAGCATGCTTTAGCTCTCGGTAAAGTTTACCAATGATGTAGTCTGGGAAAACCCAGATGAACCTTATCCAAAAAAAAAAAAATATATATATGTCTATCAATTTGAAGTATAAGGTGTTAATACTTACTCATTCGTAAATGATTATTTGAAACTATTAACGTTGATTTTGATTCATTATGTCTTTTTCCACACATTTCCGATTAACAATTTGGGGATATTGTCGTAAGATATGCATTGTATCGTGGAGTTGTACTAGTACATTAGTTGGTTAAAAAAAGTTAAGATTGAATAAATATGAGTATAATAATTAAACTGATAATGTAAATTGTATCTAGATACATGTTTAGATGGAAAAAAAAACTGAAATTAACTCATTAGAAAATGACACGTGATATGCTAATTCTTTATTTACTATATATAGATATGTATAATTATAATAAGTTTGAACATATGTTTTTAAAGTTTGGTTTTTCAAAATTCAAAATCGTTTGAATTAGTGGATGGAGCGTATATAGTTGTTGGAAAATATGGATATATAATATTTATTACCAACTTCTTATTAATTCTAAAAAAAGAATTGAATGCATTTAAAAAACATTTAATGGAATTTTTTATATTGCTTATTAAACACTGTAATTGATTTGAAAAATAAGTTTTAAGAAATCATTGAATGAAATTTATAGGATAACAACCGATTTAAATGTTAGATTCAGAAATTATTATCCTTTTGCCATAAGTTTTACAAATTTCTAAACTTATTTTATTTTTATTAAGAGCCCATGATTGTGTTATTATTTTGAGAAGACATACATTTAAAATATACGATAGGTCGACAAAGATTCTATTTAATTTTGAAAATATCTATTTAAGTGTTTATATTTTGATATTGTTTTTAAAAAATGCCTCATAAAAATAGAAATATCCTAAACTATAAACTAATAAATGGACTATATGGGTGTGAAAGTATGGCAACATTTTTTTATCGAAAATTTGAACTTCTCCAAGTCCACCGCCGCTAATCAAAGTATAAATAAAGGTTTAAAACATGGTTTTAAGCATGTTCTTAAAATAATAATTAAATAAAAAAAACTAATTTTACATGCATTTTACAAAAAAGGTGTAGTATTTTGACATTTATATTTTTATAGGATCGGTTCACAGATAAATTATAATTTAAGAAAAATAAAGAACGTTATAGACTCATAGTGACTGTTCACTTATACATACAAGTAATTTGTAACACACATTGATGCATATGCACATAGCATAAAAAACGCACATGCATAAAAACGGTTTTAAGTACGTATATGTATATGTACATGTGCGTACCGTTCAGATGAACGGTGAAATAGAAGGTAGAAGATGGTGGTCGTCGGAGATGGAAATCTGGTCGCCAGAGAAGACACCAAGAAGAAGATCAATAAATGGTCGAATATGGTGGTGTGGCCAGAGGTCACTGGTTTACAAGTGAAAAAGAAGGTCGAAGATGGTGGTCACCGGAGAAGATGGTGGTCGTCGGAGAACACGTCGGAGAAGATGGTGGTAGCCAAAAAAGTCGTCGGAGTGGGAGTGACCGGCTGATAACCTGCTATAAGAGGCGACGATAAACTCAACGGTAGGTTTTGAACCAACATATTTTAATAAGTGTTTCGGTCAGATAGAAACATTAGATTAGTGTCATCATCAAAGCCAATAGATGAACCAACAAACCTTGTACAATATCTTTCTATCGAGTTCCGTCCCCCGTCGATGACAAGATGAGGAACACAGAAATGTGAAGACAATAATGATGACGAGCAATATAATGCAGTTTACAATTGAATTTCAGAGACGACTAGTAACCACCAATACATCAATTGACATTCATCAAGTTAAGCTTCACAACATCCAATAGAATCTAACAATCAGACCGCTCATTACACATATGTCTGACTCTTTTATTTAAAATCCTGGTCGAAGAAACAAACTTCTCTTCACGTCCGAGCAAATAAATCACAACCTTAACCGATAATATACATACAAACATTCTTTTATTGGCTTACCAAATAAACCATACAAATTATTAATACTTATCTTAAGTAAAAACAAACAAACAAACAAACCCATCATTATTAACCATTAAAACCAAGTTATTATCTATACCAAACCATCACACAAATTTAATACAAAAGACAATCTTTATGTTAGAAAAAAAAACATGATGTGACTATGTGTGATAGCAAATGATAACATGTGTTGTGTTGATCACATGAAGTCTTGTTGTCACAAACCTCACAGGTGATCATTGGTCTCACACACATATAAACTCTAAAAAAAACCCAAAAATAAAAATAAAAACATGAATAGAAAAAGCAGGTGTCACCTTTCTTTCATCTCTGTCAATTTTGGCACCTGCAATGCATGTGCTCTAACCCCCACAACCAACAAGGCGTGCAATCACATCTTTCAGAATAATTCATACCCCTTTTTGTCAAACTTGTGGGTTCCAACTAAACCACATACATACATATATACATATAGATACAACATATACATATACATACACATATATACATATAACATACACCTCACAGTCACACCCTTTTGTTTCATATTTCTTTCTTTCTTTCTTTCAATCTTGATTGATACATTACCTTTCTTTATGCAAATCTTGTTTCATATTTGATCCATTTGCACATGGGCTTTCTGGTTTGATGAGTGAATTCTAAGGCAAACTTCAAGATTCAACAGATTTGGTGCATTTATATATGATAATGTGAAAGAGAAGAAAAAAAAGATTAAATTTTTTTCTTTCTTTCTTGCTTCTTGATTCAATTTTATTGGATTTTGGTTGTGGGTTTTGTGAATTTGAAGTCAAGATTGTGGGGTTTGGTCGCAATTTGATAAATTTATATATATAATCGATACAGATTGTGCTGATTTTGTCAATCTTGAAAACCCTAATCTTGAAACCCTAATTTTGGTTTGCATATGTGAAAAAAATCGGAAATTTCAAGTTGGGATTTGATTTTTTTTCTCTTTTTTGTTGGATTGGAGTTTGGTTTTGGGTTTTGGATGATTAAGATTTGTGAAATTGTTGATGAATTGTGAGGGTGAGTGTGTGGGGGTAAAAGTGTCTTTTGTCGCCGGAAAAAATGGACCGCCGGAGTTGGTTATGGCGGAGGAAGTCGTCGGAAAAGAGCCCCGGCGAAACCGAGAGCTCCGGAGGATCGATTTCTTCTCATTCTGAGAGATTTTCCGATGATCAGGTATTTTGGAACTCAATTTCATCTTTCTCTTTTATCATAAGTTGACTTGGGAGTCAAACTAATGAGTTATGAAATCGAAAATTGTGTGAAAAAAGTTAGTTGAAATAAAGAGAATTGGATAACAATGTATGTTGATTACAAGATGTAGAATAAAGGGTAAGAATGTAAAAGTGTTTGTGATGTTGAATCAGAGCTTGAATTTGGAAACTATTGGTTTGTGTTTGGCTTTTGAGAGTCAAACTAATGAGTTAGGAAATTGAAAATTATTTCGAAAATTAATTGAAATAAGAGAATTAGATAACAATGTATGCTAATTACAAGATGTAGAATAAGGGGTAAGAATGTAAAAGTGTTGATAACGTCGAAAGAATGTGTATTTTGACGTCAATTGCTCGATTGGCATAATGGTTTGGTGCAGGATGATTAAGCTGGTAAGAATGATTAAGAGGCTCTTATGTTTAGTGAAAAATGAAATATGGTTGTTTGGTAATTGTTCAGAACGAATTTAGGGCGCTGAATGGTTAAGGGAGACCTAAATATAAAGTCATTCACCGGTTTTAGAACCATTAAGAGGCAGACTTTTTTTTGCCAAACAAGATTTACCTCTTAGCTATTTCAGAGGTTCACTATTAAGTCCTTATAGTGTTTATTGAAATCTTATACTATTATTTGTGTAAATCATTGAAGATATATTCGAACCAAAGTTCTCAATCACCCGAAGTCACGTCGAAGGCTGAACTACCACCAGAAGAGTTTGATGGCGGCATTAACGTTCTATCTGAGAAACTATCGGCGGCTCTTTTGAATATTAGCATCAAGGAAGACATGGTAAAGCAACACTCGAAAGTAGCAGAGGAAGCGTCGAAGGTATGCAATCTTATCATCTACCTTATATGTTCCAAAAGCAGTGTTTAGAAGCTTAGCTTATTTTTTGAGCTTATTGGAAAAAAAACCCAAGTCTGGTTGCCAAAAACTAGCTTATTAGCTAGCCTTTTGAAGCGCAGCCCTGCAACCAGCTTATCAGCCATCAGCTAGCTTATCAACATAGTTTGCCGAATATAGCCTTAGGACTTGTTTGTTAGAAGCTTAAGAGCTTGATGGGACTCACAGCTTATTCGTGCAGCTATAATGACTATTTGGTATGGCTTAATGATATAGAAAGTGGCTTATTCAGGAAGCTTGCGGAAAGCCAAGTTTTTTCCCAAACCAGCCCCCACAATTACACTCCCCTTCCATCTATGAAAAAAGCCCTTCCAAACAAAAACTTTCACAATCTAATCTATTCAGACATAAACCACACAGACAGCTTTATTTTGTTATAATTATCAGTCATTTACTCAAAAAAATTGTCAAATTGTTATTCTATTCGGAACAAAAATAAAGACTGAGGGTAAAATGGTCATTTCTGACATTCAGACTGTTTGTTCAGTATAATAACCGAACAACTTATCTGTTAACATAATACAGACAACTTTATCCATACAGGTCTTAAGTTAAGACTCTTAACAGAAAACGAACTGAACAAAACAAACCCTTAATTAACTTAAGAATCAGGTTGAGAAATCTTATTTACGCCAGTATTTCAAACGATTTTGTGTCTTGTTTTTACCGTTTTCGTTGCGAAATGATAGGGTGGGAGAAAGCCGAGAATGAAGTGTTGGCACTAAGGCAGCAAAATGAGGTTCTAACGCTTCGAAACTCGACCTCGAAGACCGAATTTGTCAGCTTGACGGAGCCCTCAAAGAGTGCTTAAGACAGCTTCGGCAAACCCGAGAAGAAAAGGATCAGAAAGTGGACGAAGCCCTCGAAAATAAAACGTCTGAATGGCAGAAGACGAAAACCGAGCTCGAAAACGAGATCGCCGACCTCCGTTCACAGCTGCGATCAGCCAAAAAAACCGAACCCTCTTCGGCCTCCATCGAAACGGCCGAGAAAGAAATCTCGGCCCTAAAGCTCGAGCTCACTTCGATGGCCGAAGAGCTCGAGATACGGTTTATCGAGAGGGAGCTGAGCAACCAAGCGGCTGAACAAGCCAGTAAGCTGCATTTGGAAAGCGTAAAGAAAGCGGCAAAGTTCGAAGCTGAATGCCGGAGGCTGAACGTAGCTCTTCGGAAAGCGTTAGCGGCTAACGATCAACGATCGGTTACCGATACCCAATCGGTCGTCGAAAGTGACGATTTTAAGCCCGAAAGTTACCGAACGACCCCTTCAATCGACATCGATCTCATGGACGATTTTCTCGAAATGGAAAGACTTGCGGCGTTACCCTCTGAGGGACGAACGATCGATCGGAGGTCGGAAATCGAAGAGACGTTGAAGAAGGTAGAAACGGAAAAAATTAACCTCGAGATCGCTTTGGACGAGCGTGAAAACGAGCTTAAAATGTTAAGAAATCGGCTCAGAGAGGCAGAAACGGAAAAAACCAACCACGAGATCGCTTTGGACGAGCGTGAAAACGAGCTTAAAATGTTAAGAAATCGGCTCAGAGAGGCAGAATCGAAGTTGGTCGAGATGGAAGGTTTGTTGATTGCGGCAAACGGTGCCAGAGAAACGACGGAGAAGGAACTGGAATCGACAAGATCGGCAGCCAAGGTGTTACACGAGAGGGTAAAACGGTCAAAAACGGAGGTCGGGGAGTTGAAAAACCGATTGGATGTTGAGTGTAACGGAAGGAGAGAAGCAGAATCTCGACTCGAAGAGGCCGACGTGAAGAAAAGCGAGGCGGAATCGCGGGTTAGAACGTTGGAATCGGAGTTGGAATTGTTGGTTCCGAAGGTTGCGGCTTTGGAAACAATGGTCGAAAAGGAACGGGCTTATTCGGGGAAGATGGGGGCCAAATGTCGGGAATTAGAAGATGAGATTTCGAGATTACAACTCGAGAATCAGTACCCGAAAGCGCCTACCCGTAACCCAGAAATGAAGATAAAACAGGTTAGTTTTCTTGATAAACAAGTTATTAATTTTATATTGTCATCCAGCAAGTTTTTACCTAGCATGATTAGTTCATAAGTTGGCTTTCAAATTTGTTGATACGACATTTTGCTATGCGCAGGATACGGAACTAGCGTTGGCGGGTAGTCAGTTTGCCGATTGTCAGAAGACGATTGCTTCTCTTAGTCGGCAACTGAAAACACTGGCGACTCTCGAAGACTTCTTGATCGACACCAACGAGTTCAACAGACGTATTTAAAGATGGTAAAGAAGTTTTGGTTATGGTTGATATATACGAAAGAATGAAACATTAAGCGCGTAAACTTTTACGTTGTATTTAGATGTTCGGCCACATTTCATGGTTATACAAAAAAAAAAAAAAACAAGGAAAAAGAACGAAAGTTTGTGAATTTTGTTATGTTTAGATGATGCCATCTAGTCGTAGTTTTTAAGCCCGATTAGCGTTGGCGTGACACTGGTGGTCTGTATGTATCTACTGTTTTGTCGCTCGATGGTTCGTGTTTGAACATTTTAGTGTTGATATATAACGGTTCGAACTTCGAACCCATCTTGATTTGTTGTTAGAAGGGTATTTTTGAATTTTTGGGGATATAATATTGTGATGAATTTGAAATATTTGGAAAAGAAATTATTGTAAATATTGCTTTAGATGTACTCTTGAAATTTATATTACTACTAGTACTTGGTACCTTCAAAATTAATTTTTGGCTTTAATGCCGGATCTATTTTGACTGGTTGCCGGATCTATTTTGACTGTTTGAGAAGTTTATTATTGTTTTTTCTAAGTATATATACCTTATTAATGTAATTATTATTAATTAAAAAATGTTCAAACACGAAATAAACATTTTTAAATATTTTATTAATTATACCATTTATCATTTAATATCTTTAGTTATCAAAAAACAATATAACAATATTTAAAATGTTTATTTAAGTTACATAGAATTAAAGCTATATTTTTCTTATAGATAATTAAAATATGCTAAATATTTCAATAAAAAGTATTTAATTTAATTATTAGTTATATTCTTTTAAAATTAGTAATGACTTAAATACGTAAAGTTGATCAACTTTATTTTTATTGTTATTATATGTAACCGTAAATATAAATTATAAATTAATGTATATTTTTTTAAAATTTGTTTCAACAAGTTCTAAATTTATAGTGTGTATGTGTAATAATCACTTTTATATTCTTTAATTAATATATTATATCGTTTAATTTTTGAACTATCTTATTTGTATTAATGAACATATTATATTAGTATCCTCAAAATACATTAACAATATATAAAAGAAAAGGTTATAGAGTAAGGAGGAGCCAATGCACCTTATGTGCTAACGCGACTCCACCCCTGAGGGAGGGTTCAAAAGAATATTTTTTTTTAAAAGCAAAAACTGAAGAATACCATGATATCCTTTCATCTGGACGCTATGTAATTGTAAATACAAGTAATCATCGGTTTTATTTTATTGGCAATATTCACTTTGAATATCATGCATTATTCAGAGTGAATAAAGGTGTTTAAGTTTTATTCACTCTGAATAATGCATGATATTCAATGTGAATATTGACACATGTCCGATTTTAGTGATTTGAACGTTCACAACCAAAATTGAGTTCACATTTGAACCTAACCCTATATAGGGTCAGGTTCAAATGTTCTAATGTGAACTCATCTTTCACTGTGAACGTAAGGACCACTAGTATCGCGTCACGTGGCAATATTCAGTCTGAATATTCATGCTTTGTGCAGACTAAATAAAGCTTTATCATTCAGTCTAAATAAAACATGAATATTCAGACCGAATGAATAAAGCTTTATTCAGTGTAAATAAAGCATGAACCATTTTATGGATAATGTTGAACCATTTGATGATTTCCATGGCGTCAATGGTGTTGCAGGCTGTCGCTCAACGTTCGTTAATCTTTCTCAACATAGCGATATGTTGCTATGTTTCATTGAAAGTCGTAGGCGCAGATCTTTGTGGATACATAACACGTGTGTATAAATTCTAATATGAATAAACATGGTACACCGGTACGTTAATGATGCATATGTGTTCATCATATGCATACACAACTAAAGTGCAAGCATATGTGTTCATCATATGAATACACAACTAAACTGAATGTATGCACCATGCAGTCGATGGAGTTTGAAGAACATGTGTGCATCAAAAATTATAATTTCATGAATCAGCAAACAAACATGTATGTTCCAAAGAACATGTGTACCTATGGAAGATATATGTACACCTAAGGAAAGAACATGAGTGCACTTATGGAAGATGTGTACACCTAAGGAAAGAATATGAGTACACCTATGGAAGATGTGTACACCTAAGGAAAGAATATGAGTACACCTATGGAAGATGTGTACACCTAAGGAAAGAACATGAGTACACCTATGGAAGATGTGTACACCTACGGAAAGAACATGTGTATGGAAGATGTGTACACCTACGGAAAGAACATGAGTACACCTATGGAAGATGTGTACACCTACGGAAATTAAGAACATGTGTACACCTATGGAAGATGTGTACATCTAATGAAATCTATGCACCAAATGAACATGTGTGCATCAAAGAAACATATGCACACTTGAATAGGATTATCGATTTTGGTAGTTTCCGCTAATGTCGCCTCTTGCTTTCAATTTTGAATTAGTCGCCTGATTATTCAAGAGTACAACTACGTACGGCTTGTTCAATTTTTTTAGTTTTTGTCCATTATGCCCCTGTACACTTGTGTTATTGTGTTTTTTTAATAAAGTAATTATTTAATGTGTTTAAAGCCAAGTTATAAGGACTATTGATCTATTTTAATATAAGGTTGGGATTAGTTAACACGGTTAACACAAATTCAGCGGTTAACAAATGAAGGAGACTCTTATTAGGTTCAAATGAGAAGTACTAAAAATTGGAAAAGTAGAGAAGTGATCTTCACCGCACATCTTGTCAATAATTACGGCTTTGACCGCGAATCATCGGATAATTTCTTGCACATGTTGTAGGATATGGAAGAGTATTTTCGTAAATTTTACAAGTAGTCCATATATGAATATTCATATATGAACTCGTATATGAATTACACAAATTCATATATGAACGCGTTCATATATGGCCTATTTGTGACAGTTACAAAATACTCCTCGATCTTGCGCATATATAGTTTAAAAATAAATAACTCGATCACCATTTCACCTTATGTTTTTATTATTTTTCCTACATAGATGGACGTAAAAACTTATTGTTTCCTAAATAGGTGGAGATATTACCGGGATGTGGAGGAATCAAAGGGACACTAGTGGACATTTTTAAATTGGTGGTAAAGATATATAACATTACAACCCTTGGTTCATTTATTAAATTGAAAAATGAAATGTGCCAATGTTCTAAATTTAACATTGAAAGTTTGAAACCAGTTCATTCATTGACTAAAAAATGGAATGGATGAGATTTGGTTAATAAAGTTTGTATTATTTTCTTAGTTAATTAACAAATGAATATTTCTCCCACTAAATTATATTAGGGGTTGTTTGACCGTTGTTGAATTGTTTGGTGTTGGATGATTAAATGGTTAGAATGATTAAGAGGCTCTTATGATATAGTACAAAATGAAATATGGTTATTTGGTAATTGTTGAAAATGAGAAATTGGTTGAGCAGGTCACTATACACATAATAACAAGAAAAATAATGTTTAATATATTTAGAAACACTTTTGATAGGTAGATACACGTAATTAAATTTTGAATATACTTTAATACATTTTAAAGAAGTAAGTCCTTATTTTAAAATCAAACATAAATAGAAATGCATACATTTATTTCAAAATATGGGAATAACATAATTGTATAGAAGATATAATTATTTTTGACTACTTTAATAGAATGTCCACTTGTAGAAAGGTGGCCAATACAATATCTATCTATGATTGATTGTGATCTACTTTTCCCATGATGGTTGTGAATCAGTATGATGGGGATGTCTACTTTATTTAGATCTCTAGATATATAAAAGAACATGATGAGTAGAAAAAGTTATAAGTATTTATTAACAATTACAATAAAAAGAGATCCAATGAATATACATATATGTGGATCTTAATTCCCTTAGGAATTGAACCATAATAGCAAAAGTCTACAATATCACATATATACACTAGCTAGCTCTTCATATATATACATAGGGTTTTATTTTATATAGTTAACCCGATATAAAAATTAAACACATTAACTAAAAATGCAAAAGTGAGGATATATATAGGAAAGTTCAAATGTGAACTCAATTTTGGTTGTGAACATGAGGACCACTAAAATTGCGCCATGTGGCATACAGTTTGAATATTATGTGTTATCCAAACTGAAAAAACGTTGCATTCAGTGTTTCAGCGTTATTCAGTTTGAATAACACATGAATATTCAAAACTGAATATGCCACGTAGCGGCCTCTCGATTGTCCTCATGTTCACAATGAAAAATGAGTTCACATTTGAACCTGACCCTGTACACGAAGGTAGTTAATATATTATAAGTAGAATAAGATATCAATTAATACATGAGAAAGTATATTGAGTGCATCAAATGATGACTCATCTTCTTTATTGCATGCCTACATCATCATCATTAAGCCTCCATGCCATGCATGCATGCATGCAATCATCTTCACTTTAATTAGTTCTCTTTCTCACTAGATTCCATGGAAGAAAATTAAAGGTTAATGGGGAATTGCAGGAAGGATAAGAAGAATAACAAGAAAAATGACGACGAGACCGATACTGATAGTCAGAAAAATGGGAAAAAGGAAAAAGAAACCGAAGAGTTACTAGAATAATACCGAAAACAAAGATGAGGCCAAGAAGAAAAAAGGAGAAAGAAGAAGACGAGAATAAGAGCTGTTATCATGCTTCAAACAAATCACAACAAGCAACTTCAATCGCAAATTCGCAATCAAGAATTTCCAACTAGACTAGAGATTTCTAGCTTTTCACACGACTAATCCCAAAAACCCTTAAAAGAACAGACATGAAAACCTTCGATAACCTTACAGACTAAAAGAGATAGAGAAGAAATGTCATCTTTTGCACAATGCATACATAACATAAAAAAAAGGGTTCAAAATGGTACTAAAAGATCACAAGGTATGACCATGTTGACTTATCATTTCAATCACCATGCTACTTGAATGAAATAAATCACTTCATGTACAATGTTTAATAAGAAATGACTACATGTTGTCAAGATTACCAATATGTGGTCCTCAAAACCACTTTATATATAGAACTATATTATATGAACAATTATGATGAGAAATCTGAATTCTTTTCCCCTTTTGGTATCACATCTATTTGAAATTTGTTGTGTTTTTCACCACCACCACTATTTTCTTACAAAAATAAAACTTCTTGTTGTTGGCCTTCACGCCATTTTCATCGCATAAAAGGAACTCCCGACACAAAAATAAACAATTTTTTCATAACTATGGTCACTGGTTAGCGCGTTTCAAGTAGACCACACAAGCGATGCTTGCAATGACAGCCGCACTTGCCAAAATCCCAGTCTGAAGATGGCTTGATTTCGGGATAGTATCTAAAGCTTGCTCTTCTATAGCCATCAATGGTTGTGATTCTCTTTTACGTTCGCTAAAATCAGAGTAATCTAAATGCAATCTCAATACCTAAAAATGGATATGCAAAACAAATATTAGCAATAACAAAAAAACGGTAGGTGGCGTTTGTTCTTAAGAGGTGGTGCTAAAGTCTGAAATCTGAATTAAAAAGATTGTTTTTGTAAACTAACAAACTTCTGAATATGTATAATTTTCTATTTTATCCCTCAAAAATTCAACTTAAATACGTCAATTGAAGTGAGCATCGATGATCGAAGGATGAAATGAAAAAAAGAAGGATGCTATTAGATTTATGAGGCTTGGGAGTTCTAATCATATATTTTATTCACCAAAGCCCTGATTTTAGCGATTTAACATGTTCTGAAAAGCCAACACACAGATCTACAATCTTTGTGCTTTGTGTCTTTTGCAAATTTGGGGTGCATCAAGGCTAAAACCGTTGAAATCGAAAGAATGGTGTTGGACGGAAATAAGAGGTAATTAAGTGGCTAGGTTATACTTCATTTATCAGAGAACATTAAGGATTAAGAGGCTCTAAAAAGAGAAAAAAAAAACAACAACAAATGGTCTCAATTGTCATATATCTGATCAAATCAGACATAAGTGGCAAATAAGAGCTAAAAACCGAAAAACAAACAATTTAAAAAAAAATGAGCCAATTAAAAAAACGGAGGGTAATATTTACCTTTTGCCCCGCCGACCTCGCGTGGTTAACAGCACTAACGAGATCATTGTCTGTTGTAAGCAAAACTCGATCGCCCTCATCATCTTCATACTACGATAACAAAACAAAAGGGATAAATACACCTTGACTAAGAAATGGGAAAAATTGGGAAAAAAAGGGAAACTTAAATACAAATAATCCTGTACCAAAAGTTGCGGGCAATTTTGATCAAGACCACCGCCCATCCTTTGAGCAATAGCCGAAACTAGCTCGCTCAAATTTTCCGTGCCTGGAACGTTAACAGCCAAATTCAGCTTCGGGTAAACCAAAGGGTAAAATGCATCAAAATGTATCAAAGCTTGTCTTATTTTAACAAAGGTAAACCACACTTTTGGTCCTGTGGTTTATATGAATCTCTGAAAGTGGTCCCTAAACTTCAATAACTACAGTTATCGTCCCTATTGTTTATATTTTGCTTTGAAAATGCCCTGGTCAATAACTCCATCAAATATCTCCGTTAAGTAAGGGACATTTATGTCTTTTTATCAGTTTTTTTGTCTTTCCTCAACCAACCAAAATTGTAGTTCACCCGATTCTTTACTCAAAGAAACCAAAACAGATAAGAAAAAAAAAAGGATAAAAAGACATGAATATCCTTTACTTAACAGAGATATTCAACGAAGCTAGTGACCAAGGACCATTTTTAAAGCAAAATGTAAGTAGTAGGGACAATACCTGTAGTTATTGAAATCTAAGGACCACTTTCAGAATTAAATATTGGAAACTATTAACACTCACCGAAATTAAATCTGTGTACACGGCCTCTTAAGTCTTCAAATTTGAAAGCAAACGAATTCCCAAGGCCAAGAGGTGGATACGACCTCCCTCCATCCAAAGCATCAGACGGCATAATTACGGACATCGACATTTCACTATGCAAAAAAACACATTCAAACGCTCGTCTGAATAACGAGCTCTAAGAACACTCACAGTATTCACAAAATAGAGGAATAATAATAACCTATGGCTGTCGTCATAATCATCCGGTGGTTCTAGGTTGAGTGCTGAATCCCAAAACTTCTGCATCATCGTGTTTGCCACGTCAGCACCCGAATCATTTTCGGCCTGAAAAAGCATAAACAAGGGCGTGTACGTTAGCAACTTAATGAGCTTAATGGGACCTGTAGCTTATCCGGTCAGCTATACATGACTGTTTGGTAGTGGCTTAATGATATAGAAAGTGGCTTGCTCAGTAAGCTTTTAGGAGGGAGCTTTATGTAGAAGCCAAGTTTCTTTCAAACCTGTGCTCCTCCCCTCTGGAAAAAGAATAAAATACGATTTTCTCCCTGTGGTTTGTTAAAAAGTTAAATATCCGTCCCTATGGTTTAGAAAAATTACAGTTTTTGTCCCTATGGTTTGTAAATCATTTCTACTCTCATCCTTATGATTTACAATGTATTGGTGTTTTGGTCCTTGTGGTTTCCAAATCTTTACTATTTTGGTCTCTTGTACTTAAATATGGAAATTAGTCCCTAGGGACGAAATAGCAACAGAAAGCAAACCATTGAGACGAAAATGGCAATTACTGAACCACGGGGACGAAAATCATAATTTTTAACAAACCACAGGGACTAAAATCGTAATTTACTCATGAAACTAAAATCGTAATTTACACAGACAACTTTATTCATACAAGACTAAACAGAAAACCAGCAAATAGTAACAGTCACGACTACATGCTTCTTTTGCTAGCCTAGTGCTATGTGATTATTGATTAATACCATATTATGCAAAATAAAGCAGCAAATGATTGATATATATATATATATATATATAATAACTTAACCATTACCATTGAGATGGCTGCATGAGTTATCTGCAAGACATCCACACACGCCACAACGCTTCCATCTGCCCAAAAAAAAGATAAGAATCCAAAGCAAATTGATGATTAAATTGCTATTTAGAACGTAAAATGCTAACCTTTGTCTACAACTGGAAGATGTAAGAATTTCCCATCGTGCATTATATGCAATGCCTCAAGAATCGTTGTGTCCACCGTTGCAAATTCGGGATTTGGCGTCATCACCTTAAGAAAGAACAGTCACCAATTAGATCGTTTATATATTTTTATTAATTATGTAACTACTTAACTTATGACAAAATAAATATATAATATAACAAAAAATGACCAATTTTCCCCTAATGGGTTGTTTATAGACTTTGATTAATTGTGTAATTAATTAACTTATGATAAAATAAATATTATTATAACCAAATATATCATTAGAAAGTTTTTGTCAAAACTTTCTAAATGACACCAAATAAAAAAGTTTTAAGTAGTTTTCCATTTTTATTTTGTACTTCTATATTATTTTTTATTTACATTTAATAAATTACATAAATCAATCGAAAAAAAAATTGTATAAAAATCATATTTTTAGGGCAGTAAAATGAAAGTTTAAAAAGCATAAAATACAATAAAATAAATTTTAAAAAAATTGAATAAAATGTAAAGAGGAAAAATATTTAATGTTTAGAAGAAAATAGGTTTTATTTTGAGATTATATCAGTAAAACATAAGTATGCACTATGTACTAGCTTGATTCCACTATGTTCCTGTATGGTCCACACAAAAGTCCTGTCGAACATGGAACGGTGATCTCTATTATGTTATGTCTTGTCCAGTGTACCAAATTAACAGTTGTAGAAGTAGAACCTTTTCAACAAGTGTTAACTCGGGAGAAATATTTTGTGCCACAACTCGCATAAGAAGATCCTTTGAACTGCAAGCAAGCAAAACCACTATTATAGCGACCAAAAAGCAACATGCCAACATCGATAGTCAATAAGTTACATAATTAAGACAATAACCATACGTTAATATGCCCTGAATACTGTTTCCAGCCAAAATGATAACGGAATTAACTCGCAACTCCTGCATCCTCTTCGCAGCAACACTAACCGGATCCGATGCTAGCACAGTTGCAACCCTGGGGCACAGTGAAGCTACAAAACTTAAGTGACACAAAACCGGACCTGGCAAAAACTGACATGACACGCTAACCCGACACAAAATAAATTGGTTTGGGTAATACATTTCATCCCTTTTAAGTAAACTCGAACAATTTTTCTTTTTATGTCTTTTACTAATTTACAATTTAGCTTTTGCGTAGTTGGGCTAGATAAATTGGCAGCCGAAAAAACAATTAAAACTCGAAAGTCTAAATCAAAATAAACGGGTTAAATAGGTTAAACAGGTTTAATGGATTAAAGAGGATAAACGGGTTTAAACGGGCCGTGTTCAGGTTGGTATTTTCTGGCCCGTTTATTAAACGGGTCATGTTTGGGTTAGGCACTTTCAACCCTTTTAACTTTGAACCCAACACAAGATGTTTGTCGGGTCTAACAAAAACCCAATAACCCACACACGTTCATTCGACAAAGTAAAAGAAGTACTTGGAATTTTCTGCGATGATCGTTGATAAAGAGGGCTTGAACATCCGATCCCTGAGTGTCTCTATGAAAGCAGAAGGCGCTGAAAACGATTTTAAACAATCAATGATAGTAACTAAAAAATCACTTTATAAGGGAAATGTTCAAAAAAAAAAACAACGAACAGTTCCATTTTGAATGATTTAAATCCTTCAACTATTTATTTGAATGAAAAAACCATTAACCTTTCTCATTTCTAACGATTAAGTCCATTAAACTTTCTCACTTCGATTGATTAAGTCCCTGAATAAATTTTCATTTTTTGGCAATATAATAAATCATTGAAATAATGAAATTTTAGAAATTTGCTACTTACACTCTTTTAAGCATAAACTGATATAATTTTATTCATACTTTAAAACCTTCTTAAGTCTTGAGATGATCTAAGTAACCAATTTTCAAATAAAAATTGTTCAATAACTTAATCATTCAAAATGAGAAAGCTTAATGGCTTTTTCATCCAGAAAAATAGTTCAGGGAC
The DNA here is from genome assembly GCA_030169165.1 of Centaurea solstitialis. Lineage (NCBI taxonomy): Eukaryota > Viridiplantae > Streptophyta > Magnoliopsida > Asterales > Asteraceae > Centaurea > Centaurea solstitialis. The sequence continues at coordinate 618,713 of CM058047.1, forward strand.
TTAATCAGTCAAATCAGGATAGTTCGTTGGGTTATTATGAGTTTTTCACTTTTATATAATATGGCACAAAGTTATTACGATATTAAGATCATATAGACATTCCTCTTCATGTAAATTCAGAAATAAGTACTCACCGGAAAAATTATTTCCCCATTGGCGTTCCACTCCTTCAACGGCTGCAGCAATAGCACTGCCCTGCTGGGCGGCCTTTTCCATTCTCGATATAGCATCGTATAGGCACTTTGTGATATCCAACAATGCAATAACTTCCCCATTTTCAACAACCGGGAGATGTCTAAATTTTCCTGATTTGGAAACGAACAGAAAAGGTTTGATAAGACATCATGAAAGGTGAAACTATGGTGTCATTTGTTTTTTAAGAGCTCTGAACTCTGATTTTACATCTAAAAAATAAGAGGTGGATGGTGCACCTCTTAAAACTTCAGAGGACACTAAGGGGGTTTCAGACCTTTTCTTATAAATAAAAATTACGGTCTTAAACCTCTTAATTTTCAGAATTAAAAGGTTTTAAGAGGTATTATTAAAAAAAACATCCCCTAAATGTTTATGACAATAATTGGACACCTTCTCCTATCTCGTGTTTTCCCACAGTTATTTATCAGCCCCACATATACTACTATAAGTCACACCTTCTTATTCATACTTGACAGAAGCATACCACTTGAAAATCGTAATTTCATCCATAACCCATTTAATAGTTTGATGATTATTTACTACATTGTTAGTTGTGGTGCAATGGCGGTTATCGGTCATAAGCAAAATTGCGGTGGAAATTGCAGTTTCAATAACAGCGGCGCAATTTATAACTATTTCACCAATATTTGGGTCAAATAGCGATCCACAATACCAATATTCTCAGTTGGGCCCCGCTCGAATTCTAAAGCTTACATTTTTTGCCCTTTTTTGGGCTTTTATTTTGGTTTAGGTTATTTTGATTTGAGCTCTTATTTTATCTTAATTAATGCATATAACATGTTAAGTTATGTATGTATGTATACAGGGTTAGGTTCCAGGAAAAACCTCAAAAAAATGGAAAAAGTGTTCCTAGTAGCCCTTCATCTCCTAGTAGCCCTTCATCCGGACGGTATGCACTTGTGCATACAAGTAATTTGTAACATGCACAAGTGCATAATGCACATATAAATAAAAACCAAAAAAAAAAAAAACATTTACTTGTATGCACAAGTGCATGCCGTCCAAATGAAGGGCCACCAAGGTGTTCCTCGGTTTTCCATTTTTTTGAGGTTTTCCCTTGAAGCTCCCTCTATATATAAATTGTATATAATTGTAAAAAATATTATATGAACTGCAATTTTTGGACCCATCACAACAACCGCTATTTCAAATCTTAGTCTTGACCATTATTTTGTATTTTGACCGCTAAAGATTACTTATTCACTCACTGATAATGTTGGCACATTGGATTTCCTAGAGATGAAGTTACATCATCTTCAAGCATGATGACGAAATAAAAAGAAATTTACAAAACAAACCTTGAACCATCTTCTGAAGGGCATCGATTGCCAAAGAATCCGAAGAAACAAAAATAGGATTCCTAGTCATAACTTTCGAAATTGCAGTCTGTTCTGGCCTTAGTTCTTCCGCAAGAACTCTCGTTGCTATATCCTACACACCCATTAAGCGTTAATTAGCCCAAGAATGAAAAAAGAGTTAACAAGCTCTTAATGAACAAATGAAACCAAATAAATAACAATATATTCCAATTTATCAAACCTTGTCAGTGACTATCCCGGATAGCAAAGCATCGGCATCCGTCAATAACACTGCATCAACACGACGAGCTAACATTCTCCTACAGGCATCCAAAACGGTGGTCCCCTCAGGTATCGTGAGGGCCTTCGACAACCTTAGCTTCTTCACAGTCCTTTCACCACTAACCGGCATTAAACAAAGATTCATTAGAAGACCATAGAAACAAAATAAGAAAAACACCAACTAACTCTTGTTGAGAAGGGAAAAGGTTAATGAGTAAATTAGCATGCGTACATAGCAGTTTCCATCTCTTTACGGCTATCCAAAAAAAAAAACGAATTACATCTTAAACTCACACACACCATGTCTTTAATCAAACTCACTAACTAAACATCATAGAGCTAGATGGCACCGTTAGACTAAGGGGCTAATTGGTAGTTGCTGAATGGTTTGTTGCGGGATGATTAAATGGTCGGAATGAAATATGGTTGTTTGGTAATTGTTCACAATGAAATCAAGGCACTGAATGGTTAAGGGAGGTCCAAGATCATTCAGAGGCTTTTAGAACCATTAAGACACATACTTTTTTTCTGCCAAACAAGATTCATCATCTTGATGGAACTATTAAGGCTGTGTTTGGCAAAAATAAGCTAGCTTATAAACTAGTCCATCCAAACATGTACCAGAAGCTAGCTTGTAAGTTAGCTTTTTGAAACGCTAGCTTATGAGGAGCTTATTGTAGCTTTTTCAAATTATACCCTTATTAATATTAATTATTAAATTCAAATATACCCTTTTTGGTCATTTTACATACTCATAAGCTAGTTTTTGCCAAACATAATTTGTTCATAAGCTAGCTTATCAGCTACTAGCAAGTTTATCAATCAACAGCTAGCTTATCAGCTATTAGCTAGCTTATCAGCTACCAGCTAGCTTATAAGCTTCCTTTGCCAAACATAGCCTAAGAGGTAAAACAAAACAACCCCCCTAAACCTCCACTTGGCAACATAGAATCACTTTGATCCAAAAACCAACAAACACCAATCTGAATTTTGAGTTTAAAATGTTCTCAAAATTCAAAAACAGAGATTATGGAAAGCAAGAACTACACAAACCTACATTTAACTCCAATAAATACTTTCCCCTATCAAGAACATCAAAATACAACACACAAAACTCATACAAAGATACACATAATAAAAAACAATAAGAAACAAACTTATTCCACTTAAAAACCCCCAATTAAACATTTTTTTGCCGCCATAACAATTCCAATTAAGTACCATATATATGAAATAAACAATAGTATATATATATATATGTATATAATTGAAGCTTACGAAGGAGTTGACAAAGGGGATTTCTGAGGGTGGCCATTGGCAGCTCCGGTGGCGGTTGTTCCATTTTCCGATTGGGTGGATGACAACGACTTCCTGGTGGATGTGGATGTGGATGGATTATTCCGGCGAGCCATCGAACTGCTCCGCCGTGAAGAAGCCGGCGGCACCTGCCCACTCATTTCTTTAGTCAATTAAACGAAAAGGGTATCAAAAAAGAGGCGAATTTCTTCGAAATCGAGGTGGGTTTTTTCAAGAAATCAAGAAATCAAGATTTCAACGGAGGAGGGTTTCGTGGCTTTTTGCGGCCCTAACATAACCCTCTTCTCTTTTCTGTTTGTCTTGTTGTATACTCAACTCTTTTTTGACCAATTTGAGACAAAAATCAAGTCTTGAATAACAACTAGAAAAAACATGGGAAGTTGGGAATAAAGTGATCCCCACACCCTATTGGAAGAATCTTGGGAATATGTTAATGTTAATGTTACTATTCTTGGTGATAATTCATGTTTTTTTTAGAGATTAGTCAATGTACTTTGTGACTTACAAGATGGATCAATTTTGGTAATTGTTTTTGTTGGTTAGTTTTTAGATGTTGGAATGGAACTAGTTGTTTCTTGAATGTGATATTAGTAGAAAAGGTTTAATTAGGTAATGATTGAATATTAGTTGAATATTTTTTTTTTTTTTGTAATTTGATGTTAAGTTGTTTATTTATTGATTAACAATAATGTATTTTAAAACATATGGTTATTAAATTGATAAACTTTAGTTTTGCTTTTTATTGAAAAGTGTGAAAGTGAAACATGGAATCGATAAGTCCAGAAATTATTTGTATGGTTCTTATTTTTTAAAGTGATCCGTAATTACCAACTTCGTTAAAAGTTTGTCCGTTAAGTAAAAGGGATCTTCGTCTTTTCGTTTTTTTTTAGCTTTTTTTTTTAATTTTTTGTAACAAACATCAAAGTTAGAGACCAATTCTTTAATTAACTCATTTATAAATGGAGATACTTCTTTAAAATGTATTAAGTTATACCCATAAAGTTATTATATGTATCCACCTATCAAAATGTTTTTTGATATATCAAACATTTATTTTTCTTCTATTGTGTTACAAAATAACTTGCTACCTGTTGAACCGATAAACTATCGCCAGAGATCATTGCCGAAGACTGTCTCTCCACCAGCAACGATCACCATCGAGAACCATCGTCAGCGTCCAAAACCACCATCGTCATCCAGAACCGTGAGAAGTATCCTCATTTATAAATATATGTATATAATATATATATATACAACAACTATGCAATCACCAACCTTAAACATCGGTGAATATAGGACAACCTCTCCCCATCAACCTTCATATGTGCCAAACTCAATTGTAAGTCATAGGTAACCCCCTAATCTCTTCCCTACCTGTGACCATCTTCATCTTCCATTTCATGTGATTGATATGCACTTGCAAATAGTTATCTATCAAAATATTGGGAGTGGTAACACCCTATCACACCCATCACACCCACTCACGTCAATTTTTTTCTTCTACCCATCAACCCACCACTTAAAAGTGTAGCGGTCACTCTCGACCACTTAAAATTGTATGACCCATCTTCACACAAAAAACAAACCACCACCCCATCTTATTTTTGTGGCAAATGCCACACACACACCCTTCTACCAATGGAATTACAAGTATTATGTTGCTTGTTTAAGTAATTTAAATTGACACGATAAGGTAAATATTTTGTCATTTTGTGCAGACCCCGAACATACATAATTTTTACATAAGAAACAATGTTGCACACGCCTTTAGGTTTTACCTGTCTTAAATAATCTAATAATGATTATTTTCAGATAGTACCATTTTGTGATTGTTTTCTAAATAATTAGTCTTATTTAACATGTGCATTAGGAGATATTTCTTATTGCTCCTATAAATATGTGTTTACACGCATGTTTGGGAAACCAAAGGAAAATGTTGACTTTTTTCTTAAATACTGAATCCTTTGATACACATGGATCATGCCATAACTCAATATGCGAGTTGACTTAAGATCTTAAATCACAAGGATTTTAGCCTTTTCAATATTTATGTGAATCATGCCACTTACCTAATCAGCCACATTACGTAGCATAATATCATGCCATAACCCAATAAGCGAGTTGACTTGTTAACCGTTACATTGTACATGTTTATAATGAGATGTTTGAACATTTTGCTTTAACTTTCATCAACTTATTCAAAGGAAGGGGAGAACATGGCCTAATACTTCTTATAATAAGTTGACTTGTATAAATTTGGGAGAGTCTTATATCCTTCTTGAATAGACCAAATCATAAGTTTAATGAAGTTTGAAATAATTTCAAATTAGGTTATGCATTAACACCCAAAATGTATGACCCAAAAAAGGTTAAAAGCGTGCCACGAGGTTAATGTGGCATCAGAGACTAACTTTGAGCTATAATTGATAATTCAATCTGCCATAACGTTAAACACTTACTATAACGAAGAATAGTCTTTTCAATCAATAAAAAACACACCGAATTTTCTCAATTTCATATATTCTTTCGACATGTAACAAATAGTTTGTATAACTTGTAATGACGATATTATAACCATTTGAAAAATGTTACATTAAAACGAACAACACCATATAATCTAAAGGGTTGGCTTCCGATAAAAACTTAAGGTTAACGTAAAAAAACATGAGAAGTCGTTACCAACCATTCGATGTCAAATTTAACACACATCAGGACGAAATGCACCAAGATAAGACATACGGGATCTATTATCTTCTAAAACGGAAATCCTGGAAGCACATCATATTAAAACCGATCAACAATTCAGATTCACTTATCTCTATTCTCACCGTCAATCCAACTCCTCACACGATCCATAGCCACCAGCTAAAACCCATTTGCAAAGTTTTGTTTTATTAATTGATCTCATTAATCAAACACTAAATGAAAATTAACCAAAAATCAAACATCATTCTTCAACAAATTTAAAAACCTAAACTTCAAAAAATTTGAAAAAAACTACAACCTTTTTTAGAAAGAAAAACAAGTCAAAGAAGCAAAAGCAAACCGCCAGCCCGGGAAAACCTTCCAAACTATGAACAACAACAACTCTTTGCCCTAAAAGAACCAAACTTTAGGGCTAAAAATCCCTAATTTTCGATCGATTTCGCCATTGAAATATGAGCAATAGAGGTAACAATAGTGGAGGTGGTGGTAGCAATAGCAACGTTAATCCTTCCAATCGACCTGAATGGCTGCAGCAGTACGATTTGATCGGTAAAATCGGTGAAGGAACTTACGGTTTGGTGTTCTTAGCCAAGATCAAGTCCAATCGGAGCAAATCCATCGCGATTAAGAAATTCAAGCAATCGAAAGACGGCGATGGCGTTTCCCCCACCGCAATTCGAGAAATCATGGTTTAATTTTGAATTTTGATTTCTCTACATGTTGATTTTGTGCAATTGTGGTTTGTAGTTTGTGAAATTTTGTGCAATTTAGGTTTTTTTGCTGTTAACATCTTGTAAAGCTACTGACTTGAATAGATAGGGTAGGGAATTAGTTTTATATAGTAGTTGATTGAAATGATTACTTTGAGTTGGTACTCAAAGCCATCAGGTTGAATTGAAGAGTGCTTATCTGAGCTCATAAGCACTTTTTGATAGAAGTGGTTAGTAGCTTATGTGGTGTGGAGAAGGAGGAGTTGTTAAAAAGGTGTTTGGATTAATTAGCTTATTGCTTATCAAAACCCAAAATCATGGCGAAATCTTGAGAAGTCACTCCATCTTGACTTCTCAAAAAACTTCTTATCAGCTTGACAGCTTCTCTGCAACGTGATAAGGAGATTTTTGAAAAGCAATCCCAAACACAAACACCTCGAAACTCCTTATTTGCTTCTCTGGAACACAATAAGGAGATAAGTTGTTTTGAAACGCACAAACAAACACCCACGAAATCTGGTAGAGGCGGATTGGACCTATTTCCAGTTCAAATGTGGTCATATTAAAGTTAATGTTTCTTTTAGTTGTCTGTTTTTGTTTCTATAAGAGAAACTCCAACCACACTACAAGATCTGCATTTTACCATTTGGAGTGTGCTGCAAATTGGATGACAAAATGTCGTTGTTGAGAGAGATGCCACATATCTATGAAGTATTTGTTTAAACGACATATATACTGTCACCGTGTGGGATGGAGATGGTCTAATGAAATAATGAAGCTCAATTTTGGGTTATTGGTTGTGTTGTTCCCCTACTTTTATTACAACACTTGGTTTATTATGTATTTTCAACCGACTGGATAGTATTTTTAATGAGTAAATCTGTAGGAACCAACAAAGTAACAATGCCTGGATTTTTCTTTTATTTGGAGAGAGGGTGTAATCATTGGGAGAAATCACATCTTTGTCCTCTAGAACGTAAATATGGTGATTTTGTGGTAACCTTAGGTAATTGCGGAAATATATTCTCCTTTCTTATAAAGAGACATATTGTTAGGAAATATTACGTACTATAAGATATTTGTTAATGATGAAAGTGTGTTTTCTTTGTTTGTGTTATTTCTAGTTTATATTGGGTTCATAATGTTTTTAGATTTAACAAGAGAGTTAACTTTATGATTGTGAGAAATTACTTCTTTGGATGATCGTGAAACTAACTCAAACCCGTGTTATAAAAGACGTGAAAGTAATATTGCTTGAATATCTTCATAATTATGTCGAGCAGTATTTCCATCTAGGTAAAGAAGGATCTTTCATTCCCTTTATTTTCTCTCTTTTAAATACTAAAAGTGATTGAAGTGAACTCCCTTATATGAGCACTCTGATCCTGTGATAGCATGGCAAAAATTTCTCTCTCAATAGCAAATCCTTATTCATTGGTGGGACTGATTTATGGATTGAATGTATCAATCGTTTGTCTATTCTGTCTTGCGTGATTCATTGTCTTCCATTTATAAAAGTTTACAGTTCGTGTATCTCTGCTTGAACTAACATAGAAACTAGTTGATTTTTGTAACCCTTACAATAACAAGATTGCTTGGAAATACATTTATTGTGGTCTTGCTTTGTGGCTTATTACTCCAAGGATTCTATTGGTCACCCAACAAGTTTTCCTATAGACAGCGTAACCTCAAAGTCATTTCATTAATGACCTTTATCTCCACTTGTTGGTGCTAATTTTTTTTTTTTATCATGCATCAGGAAACAAGTTAGAATTCAAGTCTCTTGTGCTCATTTTTGCACCCTTAGTTTTATTTTCTGCTAGCTGATTCATTAGTCTGTAACCAACCGTTGATGCCAGTGAAGCAGTATTTTGTTGTCAACCTCTAACACTGAATTTATATATATTTTCCTTTTTTGCTGAACATGTTACAATGTCAATGCAGTTGCTTAGGGAGATATCTCATGACAATGTGGTGAAGCTGGTGAATGTACACATCAATCATATGGACATGTCTCTCTATCTGGCCTTTGATTATGCTGAGCATGACCTCTATGTGAGCATATTTTTCTTTACACACATAAATTTACATGCTTATCTTCAGATCTTTATGTTAAAAGATTATATATGTCATATGTGAAATGTACATCTAATCACAGTGCACAATATAGTGAGTCACTATCAACACAGGTCAAAGAGATATATGCGCACACATGTGGTTTTGGGGTTATATGCTGTTCACTCTTAACATGCTGTGCTTGGTAACTCGTGGATGATTTTGTTGGATAAGTGGTTTTATAAGGTCTGATGAAGAAATGAAGAAATAGGGTTTTCTTGCCATAGTAAAAAATTATAACTGAATTACTTTTTGGATAAAACTTATGGGCTTTTACTACAACTGTCACACATCAGGCACTAGTGCAGTGACTTATATTTTTGTCACAATAACTGGTGCTAGCTTGACATCTTGACTTACTTCTTTCTTGTGTGGAAACACCAGGAAATTATTAGACATCACAGAGACAAGGTTAACCAAGCTATTAACCAATACACCGTGAAGTCAATACTTTGGCAGTTGCTTAATGGGCTAAATTATCTTCATAGGTAAAAGAAAAACTTGTGAAGCTTTTCATTTTGGTCACATAATCACCATGAGTACAACACTTACATTTATCAAAATGGATGCAGCAACTGGATTATGCATCGAGATCTTAAGCCCTCCAATATTTTGGTAAGATTTTATCTCATCGCTAAGTAGTTGATCTAATGGAATATTTATTACTTCTTTTCCCCACTTCTGCATGTACATATCATCTTTTAATCTTTCGGTACTTCACATCCCAGGTGATGGGTGATGGAGAAGAACAAGGAGTTGTAAAAATTGCTGATTTTGGATTGGCTAGAATATATCAAGCTCCACTGAAGGCATTGTCTGATAATGGGGTAAGAGGCATTTTTAGATTTCAGTTCCAATGCTGCTTCACATCATATTCCTTTTAGCGACAAAAAACATGCTTTCTTGTTGATTATGATGAGCTTATTACAGCATTTGCACGCTTTTCGTCTTCTGATTATAATACCGGTGTGCACAGTGCACACTTTCTTTTAAGCCAAATGCTTTAACGGTATTTCGCAATTACAGTTATTTATGCTATAGGACATGGTCACCTCAAACTATTTCTTTCAAGTAGTTTCCCTTCTATCATCGTTAATTTCTCACCAGCATAATTATCATCACCATGGTGTGTTCGCTCCTGAGGAAAAAAAAACATAATCACAAATTCACAATCAACATTCATCAAATACCCAAGAGCGACTTTTATTTAACTTTTAGTTTCTGATGGTGTCAACGATATAAATGAATCATGGTGATGTCTGAAATGCATTCTTTCTGTTTTATTTTATTTTTTAGTGTCTAGTTCTAATACCAAAATTGATATTAATAGTAATAATCATTGACAGGTTGTTGTAACAATTTGGTATCGTGCGCCAGAGTTGCTCCTTGGGGCTAAGCACTACACTAGCGCTGTTGGTATGATAACCCATCGCACCAAGTTTATCTTTGTAGAATTATTTTGTTTATTATACTATTTTTATATGAATATTATACTTCTAATTATTCTGAAATCACATACTTGAAATTATCAGATATGTGGGCTGTCGGCTGTATATTTGCGGAGCTTCTGACATTAAAACCACTGTTTCAAGGACAGGAAGTAAAAGCCACACCAAACCCTTTCCAGGTGACAAGCATAGCTGTAATGACTAATTTACCCTTCTATTCTATCATGGTCTAATATGGGTTGTTGCTTGGTCAGCTTGATCAGCTCGATAAAATTTTCAAGGTCCTAGGTAAGCCCCCACTAAATCCTTTCAAAGTTCTCTTCTTATCGTTTCCATTGTATTTATTATATGGATTTTGTTTAATCGCAATCACAATATCAGGTCATCCAACGGTGGATAAGTGGCCAACACTTGCGCATCTTCCACATTGGCAGTCAGATCAGCAGCACATCCAAGGGCACAAATAGTAGGTCCCGTTCTTATGTATTATTATTTCTGTTGACTTAATAAATAATGTTTTTGTAGTGGTCAATGTTTTACACACATCATCTGTGCTTCTTGCAGTGATAGTCCTGGTCTTTACAGCGTTGTTCACCTCTCTCCGAAAAATCCTGCATATGATCTTCTCTCAAAAATGTTGGAGTAAGTCTTGCTTCTCTATGTTGCTATCTTTTCCATGAAGATGTGTATATAATATGTTCATGACGTATAATATACTGGATGGCGTAGGATCATGTGACAAGTCGAGTTAATGGTGAGAAGTGGATCTGAACCATTGACCACTTCTAATCTCATGCCCTCCCAAGAATTGCGCTTTAGAAGGGAATTAATATGGTGTATCTTGATGCATCTTATCTCGATGTATCTCATCCTAATGTGCATCCATTTCTCATCCAATGATGAAGAAAGACTTCTCACGTTAACCTCAACCTTTCACTAGAAACCAACCATATATATATATATATATATATATATAGAGAGAGAGAGAGAGAGAGAGAGAGGGAGGGAGGGAGGGAGGATCAAACGAGAACAATGCTATTTAAAAAAACACGAGAACCAACAAAATCATATATGTTTCACGCGACTTTGCAAGTCGCGTCCAAAAAGTCGCCCGCGTGACTTTTTTCAAAAGTTAATGCAAAATCATATGTGATTTTGTTGGTTCTCGTGTTTTATTTAAATACGTATTGCTATCGTTTGAACCTGACTCCATATATATAGGCATGGGGTCATGTGAGAAGTGCCATTTTTGGTGAGAAGTGCCATTTTTGGTGAGAAGTGCTTTTAAAGCATTGATCACTTTTGATCAAATCTTTGTCCATTTCTCATCCAAAGGTTGATAACCACTTCTCACCAGAACCCAACCCTATATATATTGGGATATTTATTTTTACCTCCGGGATGACGCCTTGCCTTGTTCAGGGAAAACTCCTCGAGGCCTGATTCCACTTTTTAAAACTTTGGTGTTTGCATGCATAAATGCTACTAGCACTTCACCATAAGATCACATAAGTTCTGCATACTTCACTTGCATTTTGCCTTCAAATATGAACCTAGTTGATTAAGTTAGTCTATCTATATAAATATTTTACTATTTTCTCCTTCCATATTTCTGTTGCAGATATGATCCTCGAAAACGTATAACAGCAGCACAAGCTCTTGAGCATGAGTAAGATCTCTCACTTTCCCTCCCTTATTATGATTACAGTCTGAATATTTGTTTTAGATTTGAGCTAAAAACTAGCATTCTGTTTGTAATCATTTGTTCACTTTTCATGTAGAAAAAATGTTATTATGGGATCTTCATATCATGTTTTCATAAACATATTTTATAATTTATATGATTCGTTTCTAACGGCATTTTCTATGTAGGTATTTTCGGATGGAACCTTTACCTGGACGCAAGTAAGATTTCTTCCTAAAGAACTTTGTTAATAGAGTAAATTACGATTTTAGTCCCTGTGGTTTGCTAAAAATTATGATTCTTGTTTCTATGGTTTACTAATTGCGATTTTCATCCCTTTGGTTTGCTATTTAACGAGGTATTTCTAACTTCAATTTTCAGTGCACTGGTACCGCCTCAACCCGGGGAGAAAATCGTAAATTATCCAACCCGTCCAGTGGACACAAACACGGATTTTGAGGGCACCACAAGTCTTCAGCCTGCTCAACATGTATGCTTTTACATTCTATATATGGTTTCCAAAGTATATCAATTTTACTATTTATCAGTTTCTAAGGGCTAATTGAAAAAACTAAACGATATCAATATAACCATTTTAGAAATAAGATAGTTATATTGATTTCTATAGAGATTACTGTCTGTGGGCTAACGGTTTGCTGTTGTTTTAATGATATCACCAGGCATCAGGAAACAATGTGTCGGGGGCTATGGGGGGTCCACATGTGATGCCAAATAGATCAGTTCCACGGCCTATGCATATGGTTGGCATGCAAAGGATGCAACAGCAGAATATGGCGGCTTATAATATGGCTAATCAGGCTGGAATGGGTGGTGCAATGAATCCTGGAAATATCCCGATGCAGCGGGGTGTTGCCGCACAGCCTCATCAACAGCAGCAGGTTATATATATATATATATATATATATATATATATATATATGTAGAAAACCTCGAAAAAATAGAGAATTAAGGAACACCTTGGTAGCGCTTCATGAAGTGCATACCGGTAAATTAAGTTGTTTTTTTGGGTTTCTACTCACATGTGCATGTTACAAATTACTTCTATACACAAAGCATACCCTCATGATGAAGGGCTATTAGGGTGGTCCTCAGTTTTTCATTTCTTAGAGGTTTATTCCCGAACCCGACCCTATATATACATGATTACATTTACATGTATATATAGGGTTAGGTTCAAGGGAAAACCTCAAAGAAATGAAAACCAAGCAACACCATTGTAGCACTCCATCTGCACCGTATGCACTAGTGCATAGAAGTAATTTGTAATATGCACAAGTTCATAAAAACCAAAAAACAACTTAATTTACTTCTATGCACAAGTGCACACGGTCCAGATGGAGGGCTACAATGGTGTTACTCAATTTTCCATTTTTTATTATTATTTGTATATTTTACTATTATTTATGTTTTTATCTTCCTTTTTGCAAGTTTTTGATGGAATTTTATTTAATGTAACCAGTTAAGAAGAAAGGACGGAATGGGGATGCCAGGATATCCACAACAGAAATCAAGGCGTTTTTGAGGTAAATATCGTGCAATTCTTTTTTTCATTCGACACCCTGGGCTGACATAATCACAAATCTACTTCTGATTCTTTTGTTTGGCTTTTAAGTGGAGAATGTGAGTTTGTGCTTAGGTTATGTGATCATAACTTTATGCCAATCTCTATGCTAAAAGCGTTTGCTGGCAGTTGTTTCACGAGAAGTAGTTACTACAACATTAACCATTATACCCTTATGTGGGTGAGATATATTTGTTGGGTTCTAGTCAATACTTCAATCCGAGTATGAAGTAGTTATATTCTGCCAAAAGGGCATATGTGTCCACCGTATAGAACACCCCCCATCGTACTAGTTAAATGATCATCTTGGGGGAGGTGAATTGAGTATGTATACTTACAGTGATTTATAATGTACTATTCCCTCTATCCCACAATAGATGTCCACGATAAAAAAAGGCGCATGGTTTTAGAGATGTGTAATTTTTTTTACTTTTTAATTAACTAAATTGACAAATTTACTAGTGATACCAGAGAGTAATCACTTTTTCCATCTCATAATTAAGGGGAGAATTGAAAGGTAGACACTTATTTTGAGACAGAACGAGTACATATTGAAAAATTAGAAGTTTGCCACTTCTTACTACGATTCTTTATCTTGAAATCAGATTTCTTATTGGTTACGCAGTCAACAAGAGGAAGTCAAAAGTTATCGAGTGATTTTGGAGGACATCAGACCAGAAAATGGAAACCAGATGCTTCATGTGTTCTTCTGCTGGGGTTTCTTTTGTATATTTGGTAAGATCGCATATTATTTATAAAGATATATTGTTGTAGCAAACACAACCATTTTTGGGCCATTATCAATCCTCTTACTCTTCTTATCCATTTGCATTGATAATTAAAGCAAACGAACTCGGTATATTTTACTTAGAGGTAGGGTCTGGTGTTAACGAGCCAGGGCGTTCGAACTTGGATTGAGAAAATGATATTAGGCCCGAAGCTCGAATACTTTTTTAATGTTCGAGTTGGATGCTTGTTTTAACAATTGAGTTATATAGTATGATATGAATTTCAAGCTTTATAAAGTTAGAAGTTTGCCACTTATGGACTCGAACTTGAAATCAATTAAGCTTCTTTATTGGCGAAAGCTCGATAATTTTATATTTTGATTGTATGATTTATTAATACTTGTACATGTTTGGTTTGAGAAAGTACATGTCACATGGCTCTGTTTAACTTGGAAAATTATTAAGCCTTTCAACAGGCAACAAGGTGAGCTAAACTTATGGAACTTGAAACTCTTAGTAAAAGGCCCAATGGGCCAGTTTTAACCAATGAGTTAAAGAGCTAAAGTGTTATAATATAGTTATTAATTATCTTTAAAATTTGAGTTAAAGTTGATGTGCTTCTTGATGGGTCAGAAATAGGAATGTGGGGTTGAGTTTATTTGTTAACCGTTCAATTTGTGTGAGGGTGGCTACATAGGGGGGAAATGAAGAATCTTATTGGCCCATTTTTGGTTAACATGGTTAACACAAATTGAACGGTTAACAAATGAACTTGGTACACTAGCACACTTTCAAAGATAAAGCCAAATTTTTTTGAACGGCGGATAACTCACGCATACGTTCCGACACGAAGTCGATGAGGTATTTGGGATACATACGGGCACCCGACTAATCCTCGACGATCATGAACCGACCTGAAAGAAGACAAACCCAATATTAACCAAATAAAATGTAATCTTTATTTGAAAGGAAACAACCAACGAGTAAATAAAGGAGATATGGGTTGGCCCTTACGGGGATAAGATGTAAAGATTGAAACATAATAGCACCATGGGCAAGGATAGGAAGGTTGGTTCTTTCTTGCAGTTTCTAATTATATCCGTTATGCTGAAACAAAACGGAAGCTAAAACATAGATTACAAAAGAAAGGTTGCGGGAATCTGAGTTGTGAAACTACAAATTTCTGGTTGTGTAACATAAAACTTTCTAGTTGCTTAAGGATGCAACCCCATTTTTCGTACATTTGAAATTATAAACATTTTTTGTTGGATGATACCTAAATCTAACATGTAAACCATGTCTTCAAATAGATGATTTTAGTTAATATTACCTTATATTGATATTTAGGGTAAACTTGTTATTGTTTTTTGTGTTAGTATTTTAATTTGAAGTTTATTGATATCCATTTGTGTTTAGGGTGTACTTGATTATACTTAAGACCAACTCTATATGTTTAATTTGTCTATATTAATTCTAACATAATTATGTTATTGTTTTAGTGTTTACTCAATAATGTTTGTATTTGAACAAAATTTGATGTGGGTTTCTATTTGTAGGTAAAAGATAGAACCAACAAATAAGGACTTTATGCAAATAAGACAATCAATGCATGGGAAACAGAATTTTCAATTCCAAGTGGCTTTTTAAATAAATACATAATTTATTCACTTGCTCTATTCCAATAAAACCAACCCATTTAGGCATTAACATTACCATTCAATGGACTTCTATTTTAAGACATTATTATTTATTTCCTTCTATATCTATTTCCACATAAAAATTAAGAAGTGAGTAATTAATAGAAAAAAATAAAAATTAAACAGCACATATACAGCCTGGTCGTTAGTTTCTCAATTTCCTTCAAGCATTAAATAAATTTTTATTTTTGTTTTTATTTACTTTTATAAAATTGATATAAATAGCTAATGGAATAAATTACATCATATATGATATTACATCTTAAAAAATAACAGTTACTTACGGAAATAAGTATCTTACATTATATTTATGTATGTTCAATGATAAATGTTCTCTTTAAAAAGTAAGTAATTAAATTTTAATTTTACTTTTAATTAATACACATATACAATAAGTAATATAAATAAATTGATTGAGAACAAACTCATTATTTAATCAATCAAAGAGTATAAATAGTTACTCATATTCTAATGTTATAAAACCTTTTTATATGAATATTTTCATTTAAGACAATAAGAATAAACAAATATTTTTTTCATACCTTTTTGCTGAAGAGTTTATAAAAATTCAAACACATGTTTTTGTTACAGTAATACGTCAGATTGTGATATTTTATATAGATTGTTTTCTATATGGTCGACGAACTCGTATCAAAATTTATAAGTTTATTTGAATAAAAATATATATCATTATAGTACCAAGAAGCACAAGTTGGCAAGTGGTTCATCCAATTAAAACTTTTCCAATGGCAAAAAATATTATTTTACGGGTTTGTTATCCCTACCTCCTTGTAACTTCTCTTCGCTCATATAAATTCATACCCCTCTATACTGGGTCCCACCTGTACAGTGTATAGTCATATAATACACCTATCCATACCCCTTTACGGGGTAAATAATGAAAGTAGTCCCTATATAGTTGATTTGTATATTTCTCTCGTGACAAAGTTTTCATTCTTCACATTCCTTAAGTAAAATTTCTTTTATACATTACCTCTTCATTCAATTAATTATTTAATTTCAATCGTTATACACATACAGTTCTCATTGTACACACACATGATTAAGAACTGAGTTTTATTGGGTTAAGTTTTTCTTACATACCTATACTATAAAATACAATATGAAACTATGATAAAGTTTTTGAAAAGTCAAAACAATATGTATATGTACATATGTGTATCAACATATAATTTATAATATTAAATTAATATTTTTTTAGAATTTATTCAGTTACTTGATTTGTCATACACATCTGATTCTCATTATACATAGAAAATCGACCAGTCAACCATAAATCATGCAAGTGTGCATCTTTCTCTAGCTTTTAACAATTATATTTAGCATTAAGGCTTTACATTCATAGTAAAATTAGTATTAATCACTCTTAAAATAAAAAATTACTACTAATCTAACATTAAAATGAATATTTCAACATACAAATCATACCTTGATGTGATGATTTTTCCCAAGACCTCACTATTATCCTTCTCTCTTTGATCTTGCTACAATGGCACACAAGAACCACAATAAATATTGTTTGTTGATTAGGCTTTGCTTCTAATTTGTTGAGAGAATTTTATGTATTGATTTTCTCCATAGAAGTCTAGATACTAGATTTATAGTCTCACCCCAACACACTACTTCAAATTCTCCCTTTTTTCTTTTTTTTAATATGAAATCTTTGAATCCTACTTCTTATCAGTCCATAAATTATAATTATTGACATTTCATCCCTTGCACTTATACTTTCATGGATTGCCATTCAATTTTGATTTATTGTTATAATTTGCCCGTAATTTAAAGTTACACAAATATAGTCACCCCTTCATTTTTTTATTTTTTTTGTGGTAATACAAGTGTTCAAAAAAATTATTTTAAACACATAAGGTAAAAAAATTATCTTTATAGCAAGAAAACCCTCGTAGTCTGCAAAAGTTCTTGGTTTGGGTCTATTAGACTAATGTCATCGAATTTCCTCCCGTTAAACCACCACATGTGCCTTCCACACATGGGTTATAAGTCCTTTTAGACCATGCTGTAACAGTCAGGCGACCGTGGTTCGATGATATTGTCCGCTTTGAAGACACAAGGCCCTAACCGGTCATCCCTACTCCCTCACGGTTTTGCTTTGGAGTAACCCAGTCCAGGTCACAACCCAAAATGCATCTCACGAGGTGACGTATCAACACACCTTATAAGGAGTGCTTCGTTCCCCTCACCAGCCGATGTGGGACGAGCTGTTACACATGCCTTTCTTTTAACCTTTTTACCCTAAAAGACATAACCCTCCCTCCCACTCTTTCTACCGTAGGCCTATCCATTTCCCCTTCACGTCTCTGGAAGTTACACCAACACTGTCTTTGACCCCCACCTTCTCCAAATTACCTGTCATATACTCTCGTTTTTTTGGGTTATTGTCTTCTTTAAAAATCTATACTCAAAGCAAAGCAATTTTATTGTCTCTAGCATCGTATGCAGGAGTCAACACAATTCTCATTTAACTATACTAGCTCCATCACTTACTCCCTTTCTCTCTAACTAAAATATCTCTCATCAAAACTCTCTTATTCTGATATACTTGATTGATGTCTTATAGGTTTCAAATGGATGTCCATTTAGATTGAGGTTTCAAATGACTAGTTTATCTAATCTATTTAGGGTTTAAATATGCTCATCTACATCACCTATTCATCCATGGGTTTGCTTAGGTTTGATTTGAGTTAAGTGTCTTATTTAGTTTTAGGATCTGATTCATTTTAGGGGGGTTTTAATTAGATTGAGGGGTTTTTGTGTAGAGTTAAATATTTTGAACAATCTTAGTTTACCTACGAAATAAATTTGATATATATATATGTGCATATCTCTCTTGATTAATTTGTTTATGTTTGATATTGCAGCGCTCTAACTATTGTTGGTTGTCTTACGGATAGATGGTCGTGCTTTTGATTGTTAAAAAATTAAAAAGTATATATATTAATAATCTACATTAGTATATATCATTCTTATATCGTATTTCAAAGATAAAATTATTACTTTACAATTATGTGCAAGGCAAGTTTGAGAGTTGGAATTTAAGTTTTACTTGTGATAGAGACTTAAACTAAGGACTTTTGAATTTTTTTTTTCTTTTTCTTTTGGCAATAAATTTTTTGTAGAGATCCAAACCAAAACAAGCAACAAATCACATGGACCAAACTGGCAATTTACTCAAATAAAAATGATAGATATTCAAAGTATATGACATATGAGACAAAAATGAAGTTGAGTATTAAATTGAACTTTTTTCTATTTATTAATGTACTTCCATTACCCAACTTGATCAACCCAATCTTTTCCAATATCAATGGACCCCAACAAAACCAATTACACCAACTTTATCCACGGATTTATTATTTAATTTAATGAAACAAAGTTTATAATATAACATCCCAAGCCTATCCAATAATTTATAAATTAACTTTACATTATAATGAAAGTCATAGATAGCTTTTAATTTTAAGTTTATGATAATTTCTTACAAGCATGTCCATTTGATAGGTTTGAAATCAAAAAATAACGGATTGGGTTGGGTTTGAGATTTCTCAAAATAACCGTATTTCAGTTAATTGGATTGTATAAATGTCGCAAACCGTCCAACACAACACAACCTAACTCACTATACATCCTTTAGACTAACCCAATGACATCCACATCAACTTAAAACTATGATGGACATTATTGGTAACACACGGATACGAGATTATAAAAACTCACCAATATACATTTTATTTTATCTATATAGGACTGCTAGGAGCAAATGACAATCTGTTACATCAAAGCATTGGAAGCTTAGTGGTTGGTAACATCCTTGGGAGGGACAGTGGGGCATCCCCTGTCTACCCGGGTTCGATTCATGGGGTGAGCATGTGGCGATACCCTGACCATGTATCGGCTTTCGGGTCGATCCATGGTCGTTGAGGATTAGTCGGGTATCTGTGGCGATCCCGGATACCTCGGCGATTTAATTGATATGATATTTCTGTAAGGATTTGTATGCGGTTTGATTTCTACACTTAACTAATTTGTTTTCTTGTGGATTGAAAAGTCCACATTCAAAGATGCTTCCATTTCAACATATATCTAATCTTTATAAAGAACAATAACTTTATCTGATTTAAATATACAGTAACAAACTCAAGATTTCATACACTTCAATTATAAAGTTATCATCAAAACAATATAAAAATATGTTGCCCACAAGAAAACAAATCATTCATAGGTCCATGAAAAGAGGACCACTTGCAGTGAATATAAACCTTAGATATCTTGACTCCTAAGTTTCAAACAACTTCTTGTCAAATTTAACATTTTGGTCACTCATGTTTCATGACTTTTCCAAAAACACCACTTAAGTTTCAAGTTTTGCTATTTGCACAAAACAATAAACCAACCTCATTTCAACAGACATATTACACAACATAGACAGCTTTATCCATACAAAACTTAATGGAATACCAATCAAACAACCCCTAATTTCCCTAGTAAGGTTGTGTTTGGCAAAAATAAGCTAACTTAGGCCTTCCGTAGCATGCCTCGAGTTGAGGTGGGTTGAGGGAGGGGCTTAGGCGGGTTCGACGGGTACCATGGTACTCGACCTATGGGCTTCCAACACGAGTTGAGCAACAGGTTTTCAAACCTGTTGAACTTCCACTCTCTCTCTTCCTTCCTTCTCTCTCTACATATATTATATTTAAAATAATAAAAAAGAATAAGGGTATGAGGGTGTGAAATGTTGGTGGTACAAGGTAAAAAAGTAGAAAGTTGATATGGCATGAAATGTTGAGGGTTCAACCTCTTTGTGCTACTGAAGGCCTTATAAGCCGGTACATGTTTGGATAAACCATAAGTTAGCTTATCGAAACACTAATAGCTTTTTGTAGCTGTTAACAATTGTACTCTTATTAATATTACTTATTATATCCCCAAGATATCCTTTTTAGTCATTTTATATAACTAGTTTTTGTCAACCATAATTTACTTAGCAGCCAGCTTATCAGCCAGTTTACCAAACACTGCCTAAAAAAGTTTGATGTGGGGAAAATAACAAAAAGTAAGAAAATAGAGGGACCAAACCTGTACATATGGTGATAGTATTCGCCCATGGTTTGCATAGTTGCATACATTCAAAATCACATATAAAACCCCTTCAGTGGTTTTACCAAAATGGATTGGATTCCAAGTTGCAAACCCCTAAACCCTAAACCATCATAAATTTCCAACTTGCAACTTGCAATTCCTTCATTCTCTACAAATTTAAATCCTTCAATTCAATTCAAATCATGTCAATAACTCACAAATCCACACCTTTCATGGCGCAACCGATGCACGCCGATCATCCGCAGCACCGCGACATCGACACATTCCACGGATTCTTCGAGCGTTGGATCCGAGAGCAGAACACGTACCTCGAAGAACTCATCTCGGCCGCGAACAGCCACAACCGAGACGAAAATGATGAAGGTTTACGTCCGTTGATCGATAGAGTCGTCCGGCATTACGAGCACTACTACCAGGCCAAGTCGAATTCCGAGAAGCGAGACGCGATCGCGATGCTGACGCCGCCGTGGCGGAGCAAGCTCGAGGACGCGTTCCTGTGGATTGGCGGATGGCGGCCGACACTGGCGATCCATTTGTTGTACTCGAAATCGGGAATCCAGATGGAGGCGAAGATCGGAGATCTGATCCGTGGATTGACGACCGGAGATCTCGGAGATTTGGAACCGAATCAGGTAAATCGGATATTTTTTTAGAAGCCATAGCAGCATCATAGACAAAAGCTCAAATAGAAACTCATTTTTCATTGCGAACTTGAGGGCAGCTCAGAGCGTGCCAAATGACATATACTCTGAATAATCATGTATTATTCAGAATGAATAATCATGTATTATTCAGAATGAATAATACATCATTCAATGTTATTCACAACGATGACATTGACTAATACGGAATGTTGTATTATTCACTCTCGGTATTATTCAATTTGAATAATACATGATTATTCATAGTGAATATGTAATTTGGCGCGTTCTCAGTTATTTGAGTTTTTATTTGAACCTAACCCACCTCCCGGCGGTATCGGACATCCACGGAAAGCCCACTAATCCACCGCTGTCTCGGCCCAGCTTACGCTAAAGCTGGGATGGGGCGGCCCAGTCATAGACCGGATAGACTAGACCAACCAAGGACTGGATACTTCTCCTGTCCTCAATTGACTCCCCCTTGGGATCGATCCTAGGTAGACTGGATCCCATCCATTGATCCACAGCCCTCTAGGATGTTATCGGCCTTAGGAAAACCAACTGAGCTAGACATGATTCGCAGATAAATCGGATCGATGATTTACAAAGGAGGACGATCCGTGAAGAGCGATTGCTAACCGAGAAGCTTGCGAAGCAACAGGAGTCGGTTGCGGATCGGTCAATGGTGGAGCTTTCGAGCGCGGTGTCGGAGATGATACGGAACGAGAACCATAGCGGCGGCAATGGCGGTGGCGATGGTGGTGGTGTGGACGAGGAGAAGGTGGAATTGGAGTTGGATTCAAAAGAGGAAGGGTTTGAGGAGCTGTTACACATGGCGGATGATCTGAGATTGGAGACTTTGAAGGCGGTGATCGAGATTTTACGGCCGATTCAGGCGGTGCATTTCCTGATCGCGGCGGCGGAGCTCCATCTCCGGCTGCACGAATGGGGGAAGAAGAGGGAAGGACACGTGGCAGAGAATGTTGGTGGGTCCCGTACACGTTGACACCGGGTTCCACGTTTGATGCTGACGTCATTTAATTGACTTTTATTTATTTTTTGCAGTTAGTATTATTATTATTATTATTTTTAAATTGTCTCTTTTTGATGGAAATGATTTTTGTAAAGCCCCTTCTATGAATAAGGGGGGGTGAACATAGAATGATAAAGTTGTATCATTTCTTGTGAACATACTTAAAAAGTTGAAAGCAAAAGGAATTTTTACTTTTAGGATTTTGAAGGTCTTTTCTTATTTCCAATTAAATTTTCGTTTACTAAACGCTTATTTTATTATGAACAAACATGTAAACGCTTATTTTATTATAACAAACATGGTAAACTTACCGCCGCTATCATTTCAAGACATCAAAATGGACTGATGCATGATGTAGTGGTAAATCAATAGTAGATTAAAACACGTTTATACTCTATGAATACCTGTTGATAATCTTTTATAAAGTTTATTGATTCAACGAGTACCGAACTCGGCTTCAAATCCGAATTTTCACGTGAACTCAAATTTTGGGAAGAAGATCAAAGTCTTGAATTCAATTGGTGCTTGGTGACGATGAAGAATTCTAGATTACACAAGACATACAAATAGGAGCGCAAAGCGAAATGGGCCTCAAAAAAACTATGGGGCCAATAAGTTAGTTAGGGCCTAACAGGTGCGTCTCATACTTCCAAAGTTCCAAGCCTCGAGCGGACTAGTCATGGGCCTAAACGCCAAAGTTAAGCAATTTAAACGCGACATGCCTTGGTAGCCCGATCATGGGCCTACAACAATAATAGGGCCAGATCCTCCACACCAATGTTCGTGTCCATATATTGATACGTGCTTTCCTGTTCAATTACCTTAAGGGGTTGAACATAACAAACCATCGAAAATCTTACTTGGTAGGAGGGAAAAGCATTACCTTTGTAAGCACTTAATAATTCAATTACCTTACTGGGTGTAAACATAAAAAGACCAAAAATCTTACCCAATAAGCAGGGTAGATAATGATGAGAGTATCTGATGAGGGTGATAACTCTTATCCGTAAAACAATATATTATATATGATTCATTTTGATGAACTACAATCTTATCCAATAAAATAAATCTTTGGCTGTTGGCCAGTGTCCCTTAACAAGGTATTGTTTCATATTAAAGATTAGTAGTTCGAGTCCTTTAAAATAAAACAATGATTAATGATGTGCACACAACCGCATTGGTAGAGAATCAATAATCAGCTTATCGTCAAAATGTTTTTCATTTGGAACAAACGTTTTTCAAAGTTAATTTGTTTCCATTTTATTTATGTATCATTATGGGCCAACATTTATTCATAGATAGTATCCACCTAGGTGAGCGATGGTGTTGGATTCTAGCATAAGATGAGATTATTGGTGCAAGTGGCATAACTATAAAATCCGCAATTTAACTTAAAAAAGTCTCATAACTAAGAGAAGAGTACATAGAACTGAACTACCGCCGATCGAAAAGACTCTCGTGAAACTCTTCATAGCTCATCTTTGGTTGGTTCGGTTACGGTAACGGTTGGTTCGGGGGTGGTTACGTCATCCTCACGGTTCTTCTGAATGAACTCGATGATATCCTCCTTTGTCCTGTTCCCTTCATAAGGCACCACTTTGCCGCTTGATGATCGGAAGTATAGTGTCGGGTAACCTTGAACTTCAAAGGCGTCACTTGGAATGTCGTTGTTTGATCCATCCTGAAAATTACAAATACGATTCATAAGATATAAAAATTCACAACGCAAAACCGAACGCATTCCCTTTCAAACAAAAACTAAGTTTGCAGAAAACAAGTTTTTTTTTCTTCCAAACTTGTCCCTCCCAAGTATTAAACACATTCCTTTCATCTACGAAAAAAACGTCCAAAACAAACAAAAACTTTCCCAATCTATACTAACAGATTAATCCACACATATGAACTTACAAATTTAGCAATCATGACGCTAGCATCATTTTCAAAAGAGACGGCAACTTCGTCCAAGATCGGAGCCAGTTTCTTGCAATGTCCACACCATGGTGCGTAGATCTCTAGTAGAACTGCAAAACGAGTCCAAATGATAAGCTAACGAAGGAGGAAGATAAGCCAAATTATATACAAGCTTGCTTCTCATATCCATAATCGGTAAGGGTTGGCAAACGAACATAAAATCCAAAAGGCTAATGTCTAAAAAGGGTAAGTAGAACGGATGTTTCCAAGTAAATAAATCCCAAATGTATGTGACGTATATCTTGATGTCCCAAGGCCAGCGTTTTTAATCATGAAACTCCATGATCACAAAACATAGAAAAGGTAGGGTCCGATTTCTTTTCACCAATTTTATTTATAGGTATTGTTTAGTATAGGCAAAATCTTTACCGTTCTTTTTGGATTCCAAAACCATGTCTTTGAGGCTGTTTGCAACCACCACCTTCACAGGCTCATCGTTGGTTTCAGGAATAGGCTCTGACTTTATAAATGGCTTCACTTTTCCGTCCTGCAGTTTATAGCAAATATGACCAAAAATTGTTTAATTAGTTTAAATAAAATGGTTCAAAATAATAGTCGAATAAATTTACTTGAAATCATCACAATTTCCAATATAGAGATATCCGTCCGTATATTTTGAGGAGGGTTAGAAGTTAAACGTACCACATAGTCCTTCAACCAAGGGGCCATTTGATCAGCTTCGACATTTGCGTTGATGAACTTAAGACCGTTACTGTTTTGTACAATGAGGACAGGTGCTTGGTCTTCTTTAAGTCCGAAATACTGCTTGCCCAGGTACACAAGGAATTTAGGATGTACAGTCAAAGTCGAAAGAAAATTACGAAAGATGAGAAAGGTAATTAATTACCTGCAAGGCAGCTTGACTAGCTTGAAGATCACCCAAGAGGAAGTTTAATCCCTTTCCTTTGTATTCTCTAGCAACATCAGTGTATTTCGACTTGAAAGCATCAATTTGCTCGTGGCTGAAATCCAGAAACAGCATTGCCTAGGCAGAAGAAACATATAGCCTCTGTTATATCACATGAAAAATCTAATAGAAAAGGTAACCAAAGCAAACCAAAAGGTAACCTCAGTTAACCCTAGCATGATGTAGTTAGGGACACTTTTTGAAAGCATAAAAGTTATTTAGATTAATACTTGAGTTTATAATTGAAAGGATTCATAAAGCACTAGCTTTTCCAAAGTGACCACACAACACAACCAAATAACCTTTTGGAACTAGAAGATCAATTTTGATTTTAAAATAAAGTACCTAGAACACAAGGGGATGGAAAGTCAAATTGACATAGCTGACTCGTTGCGTCACAATCTTGCATATGAAAAATAGAATATTTGCCTGCTGATTGTTAAAATATCCTTTATTCATGGTTATATGTTTTTAGGGGTTCACCAAACCCGACACAGCGATATTCAGAATGGATTTGTAAAAAATGTCCTTAGTTGTGTTTTGAGAAACCTTGGTATATTTTTACAAACAAGATTTTAAAAAGGCATCTGCAAAAGGGGTGCTCTAAAGTAAATATATATACCTTAACATTGGGACTTTCAAAGTATTTGATCAGAAATGGTTGGTTGCTTGGGCTTTGGTCAAAGTGTGTCACAATAGGAATGCTAGCATCTCCAAGGAACTTCTCCAAAGCATCAACTTCAAAATTCTGAAAGTTCACAAAGCAAGTGTTAATAAATTGGTGAAAAGCCGTCATATTTATAAAAAAACTATAGCTTTTTACAGCGGCAACTGGCAGTACCTGGAAATCAACAAACAGTTCATCAAATGGCTTCAGTAACCTAATGGTTGGGGTGGTCACTTTAGATTCTCCTCGGGGAACGAGTTCTGCATTTGTAGTGTGACCAAAGTCATAGTCTGAGCGTAGCTTGTCAGCTACGATGGTGAAATTCTCAAATTCTTCCCCAGATAATGTGGGGAAGATTCCCACCTGCAATGATGCATCAAACACTTAATGACTTCTTAAATAAAACCTACCAAGTCCAAAGCTAGAGGGGAACGAGAGTTTGAAAAGCTTACCACAGAGACTTTTTTCTCATCTATAAGGTTGCCTGCATCTTCTGGACTTTTTATTTCAAATGATGCAGGGCCTACTTGTTTCTTTAAGTATTCCACGATACCATCAGCCTCCCGAGGACCTTTGTAGTCTTGGATAACTTCTCCTCCATTTTTCAAGATCTTGATTGTAGGGAAGCCTTGAATCTCGTACTGCTGTGCGAGTTCTTTGTTTTCTTCAGCATTGGCATCAACCTTTGCCAAAGCAACCGGAGGCTCATGGCTTGACAACACGGATGCCGCCTTTTCATACTGCACATTTACAAAAATACAATTAAAAATCATTACTTTTAGCTCTCTTATGTTTCAAATATGATAATTTATCTTCCAAAGTAGGGAAAAAGATACATACCTCTGGAGCAAGATTCTTACAGTGACCGCACCTGTGACAAAACGCGAGATGAAATTTACAGACGTAAGCAACAGATTTTATCCCATAAATAATTGGTAAAGTAAACAAGGTAAAGTCCAAAGGCATAAACTTTAGATGCATGCAAGTTCTGACCCATGGATACCAATTCAAGGTAGACCAAAAGAAACCATCGAATACACATAAAACACACAACTTTAACTTAAACATGCAGATACACCAACATCAAGCTAAAAAATTTCATGAAATTGAGACAAAATTATTTCAAACCATTGTGACAATTCATGGAAAGTTTAACAACAAATAACAGTAGGTCAGTAAATGCATTAATAAAGTTCCACCTCAAAATCAGAAATTAACATGGGGGGCAGGTAATGCAATTTGAAAACTACTTACTTTCAGAGAAAAAGTGTCTAAAATACTCATTTAATAAATTATTTAAATACTCAAATCAACTAAGCATGCCTTATATTAAATTAAATCCAGATCCAGATCAGTCAAACAAAGACCAGTCCAAACTTTATAACATTCAACAAAATACATAAACCAGATTCAACTTTAGAAACATAAATCAATCGCACATCTCCTTGCATGATGAATCACACAAACAAAACTCCATACAATTCCTCTTACACCTCTCTATTTCCACACACACACACACACACACACATATATATATCAGCTACAAACTTAGATCTGACCAATTCATCAATAATTCTTCAATAATTCACAAAAAATCAAATAAAACATCGATCTACACACATGCAATGCCTTCAACTTCAGATTCAAATCCAAAATCACAATATCAACAACAGTCAAACACTTTTCTAGAAACTTCAAATCAATGAAAACACAACAATTTACTTCATTAATCATCAAATCAAATCAAATCGAAACAAACAAAAACATGAACAATTGATTAATTAAGGATATAGATTTATTATACCAAGGAGCATAGAACTCAACGACGATGAATTTATGCTTAGCCACAACTTCCGTGAAATTCGAGTGATCCAAAGTCAGAACAAATTCCTTCTCCTCCGCCTCTGTAGCAGAAGAGATCGATACAATCGATGATGATAAGATAGCAAAAACACATGAGAAGAGTATAGAAACCCTAGAAGACGCCATGGCTGCTATTTTTGAAGCTTTCTCTCTCTATATCTATCTTTCTCTCTCTATAAATAATAAAAAGAGAAAAGAGTCACAAGAAGCGTTATCGCTAGTTATGTCATGTGAGAAGAAAGAAGACTAAAGACAAAGGAGTTTCTTCAGCGTGAATAAATAGGTGTTTTTTGGTGGTATTTGGATTCCTTTTACGACGTCGTTTTTGTGGAATTTTATTTTTGGGAGGATTTTTTTGGCATCTGATGTGGGATTCCTATTGATTTGTCTGAATCTGAAGATGAAATTTGGGTAGGTTGCAAGTTTAGTCCTTGTGGTTATACTCGGTCTACGGATCCGGTTATTATAGCTGACCAATGATGATTGGATATGCGATTGTAATTGGATTGGATCGGGTCGAAAATTTCGACATCTAATTTGGACCGATCTGTTCTTGGATGATAACGATCGATAATTGGTTGTATCAATCTGATTATTCATCCAATCGTCATCCAACTATCATGTAATGATCGTCCATGATCCAACTACTTATCCAATTATCTTCTGATCATCATCCAACTACTGTTTCGATTAATAGTTATTTTAAAGGAAAACTAGTAATTCGGTTCCAAAAAAAGGAAAACTAATAGTTAAATTTAGAGAAAAGTTATAAAAAAAACAATTGATGGTAAAAGCCAATAAACATTTTTCATTTGAAATGATAAAAGTTCTTAGAACTATTTTTTGAATGGAAAAACCATTAATATTAAACATTTTGAATTATTAAGTTCTTGAACAATTTTGAACACTTCATTCTTTATAAAAAGAAATTGGAAGTTCAACTTTCAGGATCATGCATGTGTGTTACCAAGTTACCTCCCTTCCTTTCAACTTTTCAAAACACATTTTTTATTTGTTCTTGTCACATCTTTCGGGAAACCTTTTACATTGGATGTTGATGTGATTTAGCAAATTACTTGTGCCATTCTTTTTGTTACCGTAAGCGTATTGACCACCACAATAGTTATATTTAGCCTTTTTGGTACCTTTAGTATCACATACCTATGTAAAGTGGTTTCAAACCATTTATGGAACCCAAGTCAACCTTGGCTTTTGAGTTCCCTCAATGTCATAGGTAGGCATACTATACAGTGGTGTTGGAATTCATCTACATCATTTTCTTCGTTCGCAGTGTCGAGATCTTCGTCATTGATGAGAGACATAGGTTTTATCACATTCGCAGTAGAAGCCATATGTTAATAAACAATAAAAAAGTTGTTTAATAAATGAACTAGCCATAAACTCCAATTAGGCCATCCGCAGCCGTGCAGGTGATACCACCTGCACGGGCTGCCACCTCAGCGCCACATCAGCTTTACCACCACCTTACCATTACCTTACCATTTCATCTACAGCCGTACAGGTCATACCACCTGCATTATTTAAATAATAAAATATGTATATATATATATATTCTGTATGTATATGTATGTGTGTGTGTGTGTTTTACCGCTTGTGAATGCTCATAGGAGCCTCCCCATACCGGCACACCTCGGCGGTGTTACCGCCGGTATGGGAGCTGTGCAGCTCCTTCACAGCCCTGGCCGCGGATGGCCTTACAACCACAATGGTGGTGGCGTTTTGGCAAAAATCATATGGGATATGTGGTGGAATGTCATATCTACCATGGGGTTGAGCCTATTACGATAACATTATGTGGTCAGGCTTAGTCTTAAACGACTGTATTTTAATTACAAAAGTTGTCAACGATGTAGTCTAGGCAAAGCCTGGTTTTTCCGAAAAAGAAAAAACTCCAAATAAAATGTCAAGCCATTAAGGATATCTTATAAAGTCATATGAACCATGTTGGCAACTATAGACCATATGTTGAACCATTAAGCAACCATTAATTTAAGCATGGGGGCATATATTCAAGTGATAAAATTAAGTAACCATTAATTTAAGCATGGGGCATACATTCAAGTGATAAAAATTAAGTAACCATTAATTCAATGTAAAAGTCAAAAGTCTACATATATATGCCAACTATCAATAGAAGATATGAACCATTCTCTTAAAGTCAAGATCATAACTTACAAAAGTCTACATATATGTGTATTAAATAGAAACAACTATTAAAAGAAGACATTAACCATTATTTCAAAGTCACAACTCACAAATTCTACATATGCGTTTCATTTTGCCATTTTGCCAAATAGAAATAGCAAAAAATCTTTAAGAATAAAGATGCAAAAATAGTAGATAGAAATAGCCCCAAAAGGCTAAAACAAAACAATAATAACAAATTGGTGCAATCGATTTCAGCAGATGGGTTATTGGTTTTTTTGATATTGGATTAAGGATGTTTGGCTTATTCGATTCCTTCAGCTGGAGTATATTGATTTCTTGAGAAGAAGAAGAAGAAGCATTAAGCTAGCTGATTGATTCAGCTTTGGTGTTTATGTTGGGCTGGAGGTATGTGGAGAAAAATGTTTTTGGGCTTGATGATTATTGTCTTTTGGGCCATTTTGTTTTTGAGTTTTGCTTTTATCTTGATTAGGGGATGGACTTGGAGTTGGGCTCTTTTTATATTTTGGAGTTCTCAGATGGGCCATTTTATTTGGGCTGTGTGGAAAATAATTACAAGGAATAATTGGGCTTGTATAATTCCTTGTTATGTTCTAGAAAATGTGATTTTTTGGGTACAAATCCAAATATAATCATCATTAATTTTAATCGGTACAGATAACCAGAGACGTGGACCACAAAAAAGCTATCCTATATTAATTTTAATCTTATATTCTCACAAAATTTTCCTTTATAGGTTAATCAATTGCCGTCTGCATTATAATTGTTCAATTGTTCTATCAATTTATGTTACATTTCAGTTGTTTTTTTATTGTTTTTTATCGCTATATCTTTATAACCTCCTTCCCCCGCAACATGAGTCCAAAAAACCTCGTTTTGTAAGTAATATTCAACCAATTCTGGAGGTACGAAGGCTTCGATCCCGTGCTGCATGCTTTAGCAGTCAAGCTTCGACCCAAAATTACCAAGGATTAGTCTGTGCCCAATGTAGTCTCGGACACCTCTTCCAAAAAAAAGTAATATTCAACCAATTAAATTTTACCGACAAGAAAAATAATATTTTATTAAATATCTAAAATACTTTGACAATATAAGAATTTTTTTCAACATAACAAACGAGCACGTGACATGCACGTGACTTGCATTGACTATAAAACCCCTCCAAAATGGCGGCAATTCCACTCTTTCCCCGCCCAATTTCACTCTCAAACACACACTTCACCACAAACACACACTCCACCACAAACCATCAACAACCATGAACAAGGGCAGCAACGGCAGGAAGCGGCCGGCGAACCAACCACCGGTGCCGCCACAACCGCCGAAGCACCACCACGCACCGGAGGCCGCCATGGAAGTGGAAGAAGACATGGACGAGGACGTTTTCCTCGAAGAAAACCTCGTCGACGAGGACGAACTCATCCTCCGAGA
Source organism: Centaurea solstitialis (assembly GCA_030169165.1). Lineage (NCBI taxonomy): Eukaryota > Viridiplantae > Streptophyta > Magnoliopsida > Asterales > Asteraceae > Centaurea > Centaurea solstitialis. The sequence continues at coordinate 650,335 of CM058047.1, forward strand.
CATGGAAGAGCGGGAAGCCCTCGCAACTCGCCTTGAGAAATGGAAGCGGCCGGCGTTGTCCACGGGGTACCAGTCTCAGTCGGAGAAGATAGGTAATTTTATTTCACTACTACTGTTGTTGCTTTCACTTGAATTTCTAGGGTTTTGAGATTGGTTAGGGTTTAAAGAGATTGTTTGGAAAGGGAAAATAGGTAATTTTGGAATTCGAATTGTTTAAATGATGAAATCATCGATGAAAGGTGCAATTTTGACCTAATACAAGCATCGGGAATAATGCTATTCACTATCAGTGATCGTTTATTTGATTATTTCTGTTCTGAAGCAAGAGGTGTACCTTGATCTTTATATGAAAATGAGCTGAATTTTTGATTTTTTGTGTGGAAATTGTTGTGATTTTTTTTTAGGATATATCCAACACTATATTCAAAGAATCATACTAGTATCCTTGTATAGTGTGGAAAATGTTGTGATTTTTTCCAAAAAGGTTAAATTATACATCTAAAGCTAGACCTTTTTAAAGACTTAAAATAGACGAGTAAAACTTTTTAAAGAGTGGTTTACACTATATTACATTGTTCGTCCCTATGAAATCAATGGCCGAATACAGAACCTCATTCTGATCTAACCAAAGGCTCATCTTCATACAAGTATCCTTGTTGGACATGAATGTATTTGGCTACTTCTCAAAGTGACCACCTAAGGAACATGCTCAAACTTGACACCACAACTATTCAACACCAAAGAAAGTTGGACCCGGCCTTGAGCCTAACCTGAAGTTAAATCTATATCTGATACTTCATTTTGATGCACATACACTATCACCTCATGAATGCGTCTTGGAAGACTCGCTATGAGCTTGACAATTTAAATCCCTTACAAATTAGCTTTGTAGACACAACCTTTGAACATACCAAGCAAAACATGTACCTCCGTAGTTGCAAAATGTGGAAACTTTGTTACTCCACGAATAAGCTCTATAGACACAAGACCAAGAGTGAGCTTAACGACTGAAAATTGAAACACTTTCTTTTGCCGCAAAATATTGACACACACACTTTCATGTGAACTGAACCCCTTACCGTAGTTAATCTCGAACCTAATCGATATGCCTTCTTGTGGAACCAACAAAAGATCCCCAAAGAACCAAGCTCTAAATAGATTTGCATGTAGTTTCTAAGGAGCCATGAAAGAACTTCTCTTTGTGATGATGACTTGTTCTCATACGTAACTGCGGGGACCACTTCAACATCAAAACATTAGTTATGTTTTGTTACTAAGATCTCTAATTGAAAGTGATCAGTTTTGTCTTCCCATTGTTCACTTTCTTTAACCTTGGGAATTACTATCATGGTTGGTATGTAGTTTTTCAGCAACTGGAGATTGATTATGTGATTGGAGAGAGCCATAAAGAATTGATTCCTAACTCAGCTGGTTCTGCTGCTATTATCAGAATATTTGGTGTAACCATGGAAGGTATTTCTTCATCCATCTCTTTCTTCTTGTTTGCCATTGAGACGTTGACTAAAAACACTACTCTGATGGTAATTACTGTCTTTATCATTGTAACTTCTGTACATAGAAAATCTATCACTCTTATTTGCAATAGATTGCAAGGTTGCTTGTGTATATACAAGTTATTTGTTGCAAGGGCTATTATTAATAATTTATATCTTTGGAGTGAAACTCTCTTGTGTGATCTAACGCTTCTTGGTCTGTGATTAGGGAATAGTGTTTGCTGTAATGTTCATGGCTTTGAACCATACTTTTATATTAGCTGTCCTCCTGGAATGGGCCCTGATGATATATCCCGCTTTCATCAAGTTCTTGAGGTATCTCCATTTTCAGATCGATTTATGTTTCTTATAAGAATTTGCACCAAGGGTGTTGTATATGTGCATGGTGTACTGAATGTTTTGATATTAGATTATACATGTTTTCAATTTTTTGTAGGCGAGGATGAGGGAAGCCAACAGGAACAATAAAGTTCCTAAATTCATTCTTCGCATAGAACTAGTTCAGAAAAAGAGCATTATGTACTATCAGCAGCATGGCTCTCAGCCTTTCCTTAAAATTGTTGTTGCATTGCCGACCATGGTTGCTAGTTGCCGAGGTAAAGTGTGACAGCCTCTAGATATTACTCCTGCGGTTCTGCCAACATTTCATTTATTTGCCACATTATAGAGGTTTTATTTATGATAGTTAGTGTCTTAAAAATCTGCATGCATTGAGCATTGCATATTTTTAAGGTGCATTATCCTCTATTATTTTTCAGAAATAAAGTTATCTTATCATTGTACTTTTAGTTTTGGTGCAAGTAATCATTCTACTTGCTAAAATGTAAAAAGACACCCAAGTTTTCCAAGCAAGCAATTGCAAACATGGTACTCATTGTTTCAAACTTTCAATGCAAATTAACCATTTCAAGTTGCCTATGTTCGTTCACTTCAGCATCTTGTAGTGTTTGTTTTATTTATTTTTTATTTAGACTTTTAGCAACTATGATGGTTAGAAAACAAGTATGATGGTAAATTTGATCAGCTCATATTAGTTTGCTGGGGGTTCTGTTTCTTTTACCAATTTTATATATTCATCTCATATTGCTTGCTAACACTCTACGTAATCTTGGCAGGAATCCTTGACAAAGGGATACAAATTGATGGTCTTGGTATGAAAAGCTTCATGACATACGAGAGTAATGTGCTTTTTGTTCTTCGCTTCATGATTGATTGCAAAATCGTTGGAGGCAATTGGATTGAAGTTCCAGCTCACAAATACAAGAAGACAGCAAGGAATTTTTCATACTCTCAGTTAGAGTTTGATTGCCTGTATCCTCATTATAGCCCATAATTATCTTTATCTAAGCCTCTAATGTGTATGTGTTCTGCTTCAGAAAATTTCGATCATCGAGTTCCTTGACAAATAATATAGTTATTCCGAACTGATTAGCCATGTTCCAGAAGGAGAATTTTCCAAAATGGCTCCATTTCGCATATTAAGTTTTGACATTGAGTGTGCTGGTCGTAAAGGTCTTTTTCCCGAGCCTACACATGATCCTGTTATTCAGGTTGATTCATATATGTTTGTCAGTAAATTTGTTTAACAAAACCATTCAACACATGTTGCAGTTTCTGATTACATTCTTGTTACATATTCTGTAGATTGCAAATCTGGTCACACTTCAGGGAGAGGAACAGCCGTTTGTGAGAAATGTCATGACTTTAAAGTCATGTTCGCCAATAGTCGGTGTTGATGTGATGTCATTTGACACAGAGAGAGAGGTTTTGCTGGCTTGGAGGGTAATATTCTGGTTGTTTAGTTATGATCAAGATATTAGTTTAACTTTAACTACAACAAATATAGTTGGTGTTAGTTATTTGAGGTCAACTAGGTCTCTAATGTCTCCAATCTGTTTAAGTTATATGTTATTTTTTGATCATGGGGCAATGGTAAACTGCACCATCTACCTGTTAAAGAATACATTTGCACACTGCTTTGCTTGGAGATGAAAAGAGCTGCACTGAATTTGGCTATTCTTTACTTAGAAAGTTGCATGCATCTTTCTCTATTTAAGTCATAAGTTCATATTTTTATAATTATGAATGCAGATATTTGTTGAAAACATTCTGGGAATGGTTCATTCTTCTCAGATTTTCTAGAAACTTGTTCTGCTTTTGAATCCATTGTTTCATGGACATGCATTATTTATGTAGGCTGTAAAATGGATTATATGAAGCTTTTATGGCAAAAGGTTAACTAATTAATATACAAAAGGCTTGAGTTTATAACGAATCGACATTTTTTTATTATATTTATATTTGACTTAAAACAGAATGTTCTAGTATTATTTATATATTTTTATTATATTTATATAGAGTAGTTCTAGTCCACATAAAACAGGATGTTCTAGTATTTCTATATATATTTTTTGTGTATTTGCAATCATATATCGTCTTGATTGGACAACAATGGTTCCTTTGTTGAGATTTTTTGGACCAGTTTATATTTAGGGAAGTTGAGAATATTTTTATCACTTTCAGGATTTTATTCGTGAAATTGATCCAGATATCATAATCGGTTATAACATTTGCAAATTTGACTTGCCGTATCTGATTCAGGTCAGTGATTCATCCATTCATTCTCGAACCTCTTTTTGGGATGTTCCTTATGTTTGCGGTTCATGTTTATCCATATACTGTTGATTGCAAGATGAACATTGGATTCTGTCCATAATTCTTGCTATTAAGTGACTAGAAATATATTTTTGGTTCACAGAGGGCAGAGACATTGAAAATCACCGAGTTTCCGATATTGGGCCGCATCCGAAATAGCAGGGTCCGTGTCAGGGATACAACTTTCAATTCAAGGTGATGGTTGATTATATCGCTTAGTACTTGCAGCTAATGATGGGAAAATGATTCTCTCTCTCTCTCTCTCTCTTATCTCAATTATTGTTGTGTCGCAGACAGTATGGTACAAGGGAAAGTAAAGAAGTTACACTGGAAGGGAGAGTTCAATTTGATTTACTTCAGGTCATTTCTTCTATACAATGTTATTGAACTAGTAAGTGGATGTAGAGTGATTACTAGAAGTTTTAGTTACCTGTCTTAATGTTTGCAGGCTATGCAAAGGGATTATAAATTAAGCTCATACTCGCTGAATTCAGTTTCAGCACACTTTCTTAAGGAGCAGGTAGGATCATGCATTTTTTATGTTATGTTTTGTTTATTTACTCCTATTGTGGATAGGTATATTCTTGTATTTCATTTGTTCAATTGTGAGATATCAATGTTAACAGCTCAGACCCTTTTATCCAATCTGCATTGTCTTGAGAAAATAGGAAAAAAGAAAATAAATCTGCATTGTCTTGACATCAAATAAATTTCATGCATATTAGTCGTTCTTTTGTTATGTTTTTTTCTTGATGTGGATTGAGCTATCCGTATTTTGTTTTCTTCATTCTATATTACAGCAATTCTGATGTTTTTGGCAATATGGTGTTTGATTCGCAGAAAGAGGATGTTCATCATTCAATTATATCGACCTTCAGAATGGTAACCCAGAGACAAGACGAAGATTGGCTGTATATTGCCTCAAGGTGTTGTTTTTTCATCAAATTACATGAGCAGTGATCATTAATTTAGGCACACTAATAGTCGCCAATCCTTGCTTTCTAACCTTGCCGTGGTCTTCAAGTCCATAACTTTTCATAATCTATTTTAAGGCAATAATATCATTTGAAATACGAACTGGAATTGTAGTACACAGTTTTAATAAGCACTTCATCTATACCTGTTTCTTTCTTTTGGAAGATGTTTGCTGCCAAAATATGAGTTGATTGCAAGTGACAAGTGTTAAAATATTTTAGCCTCAAATTGTAGATATATGTCACTTACTTCAAATTATAGGCACTTCATCAGTACTTCTTTCCATCTTTTGGAAGTTCATAAACATGTTATTTGCCAAAATATGGATTGATTGCAAGTTGCAACTGCTAAAATATTTACCTGAGGCATTCTTTCCAACACTGAAAGATGGATTCTTTTCTTGTGAATGGAAAAAAATGCTTTCTTAGTAGATTGTACTAATATTATCTACAAATTGAATAACTAGAATATCTTTACAGGATGCTTATCTTCCTCAACGGCTGTTGGACAAGTTGATGTACATTTATAATTATGTGGAAATGGCTAGAGTCACGGGTGTTCCTATATCGTTTCTTCTTTCTAGAGGGCAGAGCATCAAGGTCATTTTTTATGAAAAATCGGATCATGTGTTGACTATTTTATACTTCTATAGAAGTAGTGGAATTTGTAATTTATGTGACTATCTGCAGGTACTCTCTCAACTTCTGAGGAAAGCACAACAGAAGAATCTAGTGCTTCCCAATGTGAAACAAGCAGGATCTGAACAAGGAACGTATGAAGGTGCAACTGTGAGTATATTCTTCTTCATTGTCAAATCTTAATTATTTACTATATTCACATTGTATGGGAAAAATGAAGACAAACGATAACCATTACCTAACAGGATTTGTAGGACCATTAAATTTTCTATATTGTGCTTTAGCATGTGGGAACAGAGAAGATAATTCCTAATTGGCTAATTCATGAGTTTTGATACTTGTTGATGGTGATAATTAGGGCTAGATCCAATGTTTTTACAAGGCACAATTTTTTTTCCTAACTTTTGTGTTTTTACACTTTTACGAACTTAATTAATCACATGACTCACAGCTTTATGGATTTACACATGTCAACCATATATGTTATCAGAATAGTGAAGAATAGGTACTCTCTAGTCTCTACCTTCATGCCTACAGTTCTGCTAGTTCTCATTCTGTTGTTACTCCATAACCCTTTTTCTGATTAACTCCAATGGGGCAGCCTACCGGTTAAGGCTTGGTGTTGGGGAAAAACCCACCCAAGTTCGAATCCGGGGGTTAGCAACCAGGGGCCACTGAGTGTTAATCCCAGGGGAGCATGCTTTAGCTCTCGGTAAAAATTGCCAAGGATGTAGTCTGGCCAAAGTCCAGGTGAACCTTCCAAAAAAAAACCCTTTTTCTGATTGCTTTTCAACTTTTGTCTTAACTTTTACCCTCCATCTAACATGCTTATTGCAGATTTAAACATTTATTATTGCTGTTTGACACAGAGGTTATATTGCTGTGTAGGTATTGGAAGCCAGGGCAGGATTCTATGAGAAGCCAATTGCAACCTTGGATTTTGCATCTCTATATCCATCAATCATGATGGCATATAACTTATGCTACTGCACTCTGGTGAGATATTCTTCCATTTTTGTCATCAGTGTATTTAGTGAAGCTATGTTTCTAGCATAAATAAATTCATCAATGGTTTGTGAGATAGTAGAATTTTGATTAAGATGTTTTGATGTGTGATTTTTATTTTGCTGATCCTTATTAAGGTAACTCCTGAAGATGTCCGTAAGCTCAACCTTCCACCAGAATGCATCAACAAAACTCCATCTGGTGAAACATTTGTCAAGTCAGATTTGCAGAAGGTTTGCATCGAGTTGTTACATATTGTATGATATACCGTAAATAGTCATTGTAATAAGTCATTTACAATTGTACTTTCAGGGTATACTTCCGGAAATTCTTGAAGAACTGTTAGCTGCTCGTAAAAGAGCCAAAGCAGATTTGAAAGTACGGCACTCTTATTTTTTCAACATTATATTAATTTTTCTTTAATTAATTTCTTTTCAATTCTCAATTTCCACTAATCCAGCTTCAAGACATATAGGGCCCTAAGGTTATGAGTTGAATGCCACCTTTCTTCGAGACACACACTTAAGATACTTTATGTCTAATCCGTCTTTTTTTTTTTTTTCCTTTCCTGCTGACTGGATATCCTACTTCATTTTCCCTTTCAAGTTAGCTTTCCACATAAAGCTAAGTACAATTGGTGGTGTCAACATAACTTAATAGTTGAACTATTCAATTAGCTCAAGCATCTCATAACTAATATAAATAGCGAACAAACTACTCTATACTCTTTCAAAGGCCACTAAATTAGGATGGACTAGAATAAGGCAAGAACGAAGCATCAAACTGAAATTTTTTTACCAACTCTAATTGTATTAGTAATGGTATATATAATAACCTGTTCTTGATGTATTTTCTAAAGAAAATATGTTACACTACTTGTATGGAATCAGATAAAATATGCGATGTTAACTGCCCCTCTATCCTGCACTATTACTAGTGATTTTAGTATTTTGTTCTTGGAGTAATGAACTTGTCGGGTTCCAGGAAGCAAAGGATCCTCTAGTGAAGGCTGTATTGGATGGTCGCCAGCTGGCTTTAAAGGTAAGACATCTCTCCTTGTATGTCTTTTTTTGCCTAGCTAATTCCTTTTGCTGAAATAACATTGGTTTATTATGGGTATCTTCCAGATAAGTGCAAATTCAGTCTATGGGTTCACAGGAGCTACCATTGGCCAGTTACCATGTCTAGAGATATCTTCCAGTGTTACGAGCTATGGTAATATGTTGTCAGCCATATAATTATTTGTTTGTACGTGTATGTGTGCATGTAGTGAGAATAGTTATTAATTTTGGGAAGAATACCTCTTGGGTTGAAAGTTACCTGATTTTATAAGTTGGTTAATTTGTGAAGGTCGACAGATGATTGAACATACAAAAAGACTTGTTGAAGATAAATTTACAACACTTGCAGGATATGAACATAATGCTGAGGTATGTTACTAACATTAGTTTTTTTGGCCACTTCTATAATTAATGATCTGTAAAGCCTACCGGAAAGATGATACCACCTTTACTAATCTATGATCTCTATTGAATTGGTTATAAACTTGTTATCTTTTATGTCCGAATTAGTTTTTGTTATACTTGTTTGGAGATACTATTTTCCCATAAGTTTCTATATGTAAAATGTCAAAGCTACTAAAGGATATATGTAATAGGGGTATGGGTGTCTACTCTGTACTTTCATATACTCTAAAGTTCGTGCTTTTCAGCTCTCCACCTTGAAGTATAGCTGTTTTGTACATATGAACTGATTAGATGAAATGTCAGGTCATATATGGAGATACAGATTCAGTTATGGTGCAGTTTGGTGTGCCTACTGTGGAAGAAGCCATGAACTTGGGTAGGGAAGCTGCTGATTTCATAAGTGGTACTTTCATCAAGGTAAGTGTTGCTCTGACAACTTACATAAATTTGAGGTGTAAGCAATTATCTTTTTGTGATATACAAATGTGTATGTAACATGCATAATGGTGCCATTGGCTAACAAGTGGCATCCTTTTTGCTTGTCTTTTATCTAGTAGGTTATGTTGTATGTTTTGTTTTCTAAACTAAACTTGGTGAGTAGGATCCCATAAAGTGAATTTCACATAGTTTCTGATATATCCCTTTTTCTGTTAAATTCGGAGGTCGTGTCTTTTTAGTTTGGTATAAAATGTAAATCTATGCATTTTGTTTTAATGCATTCCATTTTTCACCCTGGTCATCCAAAAAACATAACCACAGCTGGATTTTCTGTTAAAACAATTGGCTTATGCTTAACTTTAATATCTTGTGAAGGTTAAATGACAAGTTGAAGGGATTCAAAGCTATTATCTCATCAATCTTGATAACTAATGCATTCTTAGCCTACCTGAATTATTTGTTTATTTGGAGTTCTGTTTATTTAAGCTAGTCTTATGTAGATATATTTTTCTGACCTTCTTTCTTATTTTTTGTTTTGGTTAGCCTATAAAACTAGAGTTCGAAAAGGTTTACTTCCCATATCTACTGATCAGTAAAAAGAGGTATGCTGGTCTCTATTGGACAAATCCGAAAAGTTTTGACAAGATGGATACAAAAGGTAAGCAGAAGTGCTCAGGATTGCTCTATATCGTTTACTGGGCTGTAACATGCCGTTATCTTCTGATTCACTGAGTTCCATTGTCAGGCATTGAAACAGTTCGAAGGGACAACTGTTTGTTGGTCAAAAACCTGGTAACAGAGTGCCTTCACAAAATACTAATAGACAGAGACGTACCTGGGGCCGTTCAATTTGTCAAGAATACCATTTCGGATCTTCTCATGAATCGCATGGATTTGTCTCTTTTGGTTATTACCAAGGTAAAAAGATTACCATTTGCTAATTTTGAAGTTAAAATTTCATATGCCTGCATTAACTTATCCAATAACCAGGGACTGACAAAAACCGGAGAGGATTATGAAGTTAAAGCAGCACATGTTGAACTTGCAGAGCGAATGCGAAAGGTTAGTGCTAGCTTGCATTTCTTCTTTCCTCGAATGTTCCTAGTTTGGTATGTTTATTGTCATCATACTGACATTAGATATACTGGTCTGCAAAAGTTGAGTGGAGGTACATGGACATACAGTTCTTTATTGTTTATAATTATTAGGCATGGGATCATGTGAGAAGTGCTTTTAAACCGTTGATCACTTTTAATCAAATACCCTCCCATGAATAGCTGCTTAAAAGGGATTTGATCCATTGCGCATCCTAATGTTTGTTCATTTCTCATCCAACGGTTGATAACCACTTCTTATGCTTCTCACCAAATATGACACTTCTCACCAGAACCCAACTCATAATTATTAATGTCAAATACAATATATTCACTGCTGTTTGAATTTCATAAATTCATTATCGTCCATGCTCCAATGTCCAATTATGCTCGTGCTATATTTACAGCGAGATGCAGCTACTGCTCCAAATGTTGGAGATCGAGTACCATATGTCATTGTTAAAGCCGCCAAAGGTGCCAAGGTAAACGATAACACAATCTTTTGATTCTTTAACCCTTATTATATATACCCCTTTGTGCACTATTGATAATTTGAAGGAATACGTCAGGCGTACGAGAAGTCAGAGGACCCGATATACGTGTTGGAAAATAACATACCCATAGATCCTCAATACTATCTCGAAAATCAGATAAGCAAGGTTCGTTAAGCATCCTCTTTTAAAAATTATACTTTGAACTTTGTTCTGCTTGCTAATAAAGAGTTGATGTTTGCAGCCATTATTGAGGATATTTGAACCCATCTTGAAGAATGCTAGTAGAGAACTTCTTCATGGAAGCCACACGAGAGCTATCTCGATTTCTACTCCATCAAATAGCGGGATAATGAAGTTTGCAAAGAAGCAACTAAGTTGTGTTGGCTGTAAAGCTTTAATCAGGTACCCAATGGGTTTTATCCTTCATTTTGGTAGTGGCTTAATGATATAGAAAATGGCTTATTCAGTAAGCTTTTAGGCTAAAGCCTTATGTAGAAAGCCAAGTATTGTTTCAAACATGACTATCCCAAATAAAAAAAACGTGTTCTTTTCTCTATGAAAAATACCTCCCAAACAAAAAGCTTTTCAATCTATACAGACAAATTAATCTACACAGACAACTTTATTCATACAGGACTTAAGAGCCTGTTTGTTAGCAGCTTAATGGGACTCGTAGCTTATTTGGTCGACTGTACTTGACTGTTTCTTAGTGAAAAACCCTTACAAACAAAAACTTTTCAAATCTATATAGACATTAGACAGATTAATCCACACACAACTTTCTTCTTCCAAGACTTGATGGAAAACCAACCAAACAGCCCCTTTATGTCTTGTAGTTTTTTGTTTATTTTATATATTCTGCTGCTTTTATCCTTCCTGAAATATACAAAATATCAATTGGCAAAGAGATGCACTTTATAGACCCCATTAATCACTAGTTTTGTTTTTGATTAGCAGTAACCACTAATATCTAATTATTGTTGCAAACTCGTAAATCTGAAACGATTATTTGGTTGTTTTGTTTTCAGTAATAAAGATCAAACACTTTGCTCACATTGCAAAGGAAGGGAAGCAGAACTTTATTGCAAAACTGTAGCTAATGGTACGTAAACTTGTTTTTTTCAAATGCTTCTAATAAGGTTAAAACAATGGGTTGTGATGTTCTCCGTTTGTTAAAAAAAATTATAGTATCGGAGTTAGAGAAGCTTTTTGGGAAGCTATGGACACAGTGTCAAGAATGCCAAGGATCTCTTCATCAAGATGTTTTATGCACCAGGTGCTCATCTTTAATACTTGGTATCTGTTCATTAAGATGTTATCTTTTCATTAAGACAGATTTTGTTAATGGTGTTATACGTTTCTTTTTTGTAGCCGAGATTGCCCAATATTCTACCGGAGGAAGAAAGCACAGAAAGATATGGCTGAAGCCAAAGTCCAATTAGAACGATGGAACTTCTAGTAGTATTCTAACAGCTACCTCCTATTCATTCAGCTCTGCTGAATTATAAACTCTAAACAGAACCCCCAAAGGCGAAGCACACGAGTTATTCTTTGAACACTCTTGATCATGATCACGATTCACATGTGAATCAAAAATTGGAAGGATAAAATGAAGTTTTGTGTTTGTTTTAGTTGAGAATAGGCATAGTCATAGTCATAGTCATAGGGTGTGGGTTCTTTTAAGTTCATCATCAATCTTTTTGTTTCAGGAGGTAGATTAAGTCATTGTATTATACATATTCTACTTGTAATGACTGATTCAGAATATTAAGGAATGAAAATAGGAATGAGTTTCATTTCTAACAATTTATCGTGTAATGTCTCAATATCTTGTATCTGGTAATTGTTTTTCGTATTGCATCATTTACGCCTCTAGATTACCAAAGCCTTTGTGATCATGAAAGCTCACCTGCAATGATTTAAAATCATTTGTGACCACCCAAAGAATTTAAAATCATTTGTGACCACCCAAAGAATTAACATGTGCCTATAAACTAACCCAAAAACACAATGTTACCAAAAACAAAAATTTGTTTGCATTTGGATAATATCTTTAAAAAGAAGACTCATAATAAGTTTTTGCATTAAAGAAATAATAGTGTAATTCTTTTGACAAGTGGAAGATAATTAGTAGAAGAAAGTGGGGGAGAAGAAGTGAGTGGGAGAAGAAGGAGAGATGAGTCAAATCTATGTCAACTTCACCTTTTTCTTTTATACATCCTTTTCCAATACAATCTTTTAAAAGTCAATTTTACATAACCAGCCCCTTTACTATTACCCCATTACCATTTTCAACCTTTTCAAAATTCTATTTTCAAGTTGAGAAAACTGTAATTACATCCATCTTTTTAAACATCTAAAATTCTATATACTCAGCATCCAAAATGCTCTTTCACAAATTGCATGACATGGGCCAACCACAAGATTCATTTAATGAAGGGTGTTACTAGTATTAGGACACAAGTGGTCATAAAATGTTTATTTAAAGGGTTAAAAATGCAAAATATAAAGAAAAGGGACTGAAAGTAATGTTTAGCTAATAACTTAAGACTAGATATGTAATTTATTTGATTTTTATTCTTATTCTTAACATGTGCGGTTTTTATTTAGTTATATCATATTTAAGGTTATTCCATTAAGTTTACAACATAAAATACTTCGTTGTGGACTAATGATAGGTTTAACAGCACTATATGTAAAGTTAATTACAAGATTAAAAGTGTTTAAAATATCTAAAATGTCTTTGACTAAATTATTGGGTGTAAAAGTATAAAAATAGAATTCCTTTTTAACATCTAGTATTTACTAAACGTATATATGAAAGATCGAAAATAGATGCATGTGAACATAATATGTGATGATGTAATCGTCTAATGTGTGTGTATATATATATATATATATATATTAGTAGAGAGTTAACAATCATATTAAAATCCAAGAAATAAAATGATATTGAGTTCATTGGGTTGGGTTGGCATCAAATAACTGTAACATGATTTCAACCCAATACATATGGTTAAAGATTTTACAACTCGATTAAACATCAGGTTGCTCCAGGTTGAGTTATTTCACATTTCAGATTGATCAAGTTTTTGAGCACCCCTAATTGTGATGGCAAGGAGTAAAAGCTAGGGTTTGCTGGGGAAGAAGACAATACAAGGGGGATAACTAGACGGGATGGCTAGTGAGATCAAGAATGATGGTGTTGTGTGAGTGGGGTAGTGACCACTGGTGGCCGTTTTTTATATTGGTTGAGAGAAACAATGGTGATTGCGATGGATGGAATATTAGTTATATTTTAGATCATATGAACTGTTTATCCTTTGGTTGTATTTTTTTAATTTGAAAATTAAAGTCTAACAAAGTTTGAAAAATACCCTTACGCTCTAAAATTGTCTTTCTTTATTGTTTATTAAACTTGAAACTGAATTAAGGGATACAATGGTAATTTACTATTTTTGGACAATTATTAGATTCTCTACCTAAACTGTTTTTCAAAGTCGAGGTAAGTTTGCTTGATGAGGATTATGACTATGAGAACATAAACATGCTTGTACTCAAAATCCAGGCTTGAAGTTTTGCATAAAACAACAAACAAGGCAAATGAGTTAAATCATATAGTTATTAGTCGATAAATAATTTGGTTGGCATTTTAAATGTAAAACTATAACTAATTTAAGTCAATACACGCAACCCTAATTACGGGTTTTCCACAATTCTCACATGGTATCGAGCCACAAATCGAAACCCTAGTTTTTTTTCTCAAAACCCTAATTCCTATCCTTTTCAGCAGCCGCCGCCCTACTGCCGTCGCCGGCCACTACTTCGGCCGCCAATCGCCGGTCGCCAGAAACCATCCGGTCGCAAATGACTAAGGAATAATCAAAAACTAAAAAATCTCGCAAAATCAACCAATAAAAATTAAGAAATCTAAGTCAACCAATGAGTTAAAACACATTAAAACAATTTTATAGGTTTTTCATCTACCTTAAAAATAGAAAACGGTTCAACAAAAATCTTGAAATATATTAAAACAACCTTATAAAAGTTTCATCCATCTTAAGAATAAAATTGTTTAATAAAAATCCTGAATCCCTGCTACAATATATATATTTAGTTGTTATACAGAAAGGCATAATAATATGGCTGATTATCTTATTTATTACAGCCGTCATGAGAACTTAATATGCCACCTAACAATATATACCATAATTAAAACTAATTACATGGTTATTTTGGGATTTTAGAACCTAAGTAGAACTAAATGGAACACAAAACCACTCTATTCCACTTTTAACCTTCACTTTCACTTTTACCACTAGACCTGCTTGCTTCTCTCGATTCAAACAAAAATAGCACTACACAAAGATTTTCTTAATCCTCCCTCCATCGATTTGGTTCTTGTGTTCTTATCTGTTTACAGTTTTAGATTTTCATGAAATGGGTTCTCGTGTCTGTAACTTTGGTGGCTGATCATGGCTTTGTCTGAAACTTGTTGAATTCCTGACCCTTTTACGTCGAGGTAAGCTCATCAAATTGTACTTGCATATCGATTTCGTTTTTAGGTTTAGCTGATTTGATAATCGATTATAGGTATTTGATATCGATTTCGTTTTTAGGTTTAGCTGATTTGATAATCGATTTTAGGTATTTGATATCGATTTCGTTTTTAGGTTTAGCTGATTTGATAATCGATTTTAGGTTTTGTTCATGATTTTGGTTCATGTGGTTTGTGATCCGATTTGGTACCTGATTTGGTTTTATGGCTTGTCCCGTCCAGTCTCGCAGGTTGGCATCATGGTTCGACGAAAAGTCCAAAATCGATCCGATAGGCTTTCGGAGGAAGACCGGGAAGCTTTAGGGAATACCCGGAACGTTGATTATCATCACCGACTTGAGCACAACAAGACCCGGGGTTTCTTGACCGAACGAGGGATAAACCAACGCGGGCTTCACTCCACTACCATTCCGGATACCATCAACCGCCGAAATTGGGCTCGCTTCACTAGAACCCCCGAGAACTATCATCCCGGTTTGGTGCGCGAGTTTTACGCTTCAATGGTTCCGGAGGTTTTCAAAGCGAACGACACCGTGTGGGTACGTGGGGTGCAAGTCATTATCACTTCAGACGCCATCAATGAGTACCTCCACACATTGACGAGGCCTGATGTCTGATTATGATGGCATACTGATAACTATGAATTTTCATAGTTATTTACTTATCTTTTTAATTAGTTTTTAGTACAAAAATAGCCACTTTTGTATCTTTATTTTATCTTTTAGTTAAAAATAATGTTCTGAGTCTTAATAAGCATATTTTAGTATTTTAGAGTATATTACGTGTTTTGGAGTCGTTTTTGTAGAAAAATTGCGCAGCAGCTCTGGGAGTGCCCACTGAAGGCGCTGACGAGGGTAAAACCGGAAATTCAAGAAAGAGGACATCTTTTGGGGCATCTTAGTACACAAAGTCAGCTCATCTTTGCTGGAAATCACATGGGAGAAAAAGAAATAATGGCAAGGGAGATAAAGCAACAAGGAGGCATGTGATGCCTTGTACCCTTATTCCCTTTTATTATCCAAAGGGTAAAGGAATTTATTCCTTTTTATTACCCAATGGATATTAATAAGGCATCTTTTGAGGGCATCATGTGACCAAGAAGACCAGCCATTTTTCCCCTATAAAAGAAGTGATATTGGCTCCATGGCTCAATCATCCCAATCATCCCATCTAGGAACTAGGGCTGTGCAAAACCCGACCCTACCCGAAAAACCCGAAGAACCCGATCCGAAAAACCCGAAAAAATCCGACCCTTGTGGCCCGAGAAAATCCGAGCCCCGTACCCCGATCCCCCGAGTTGTTTGTAAGGGTCGGGTTGGGCCTACAAAAATCGTCCCCGACCCGACCCGATACCCGAAATAACAAAACAACACAATGGAACTTGAAAGGAGTTTGAGAGTATTTTTTGTTGGTGTCATTTGAAAGTTTGAAACATTAAGCTTTAATAGTCGTAGGTTTTTAAATTTATGGATTTTTGCATGGTAGAATCAAGAATGGGTGATGGCATGACATTCATACTCTCATTCATTCATTCGAATTTTAATATTTTTGTATGGCACCATCCAACCAACATGGTATTTTTTGGTGGCATTTAGGCCATCCACAGCCATACCACCCATACCACCTGCATAGGCTGCCACCTCAGCGCCACATCAGCTTTACCACTACCTTACCATTACCATACCATTCACCCACACCCGTACCACTCATACCACCTGTATAGTTTTTTTTTAATAAAATAATATAAATTTAAATACTATAAATTTAAATAATATAAATTTAAATAATATAAATTTAAATACTATAAATTTAAATTAAAATTACATTAATATTAAAATTTCATTCAAATTAAAAAAACTAATTAAAAATAAAAAATACAATAAAACTAATTATGAGGCATAGAATCCCACAAATGTTGAGATAAATCGGCGTGAAGGTTGGCGTGCCCCTCTCGGTTTTTTACGAAGTTAACGTTGTTTGCTCGTTCTTCTTCCGAGCATTTATTTTTTATCGCCATACCATTTCATCCATAGCCGTACCACTCGATATCACCTATTTTATTTTTTAAATACTAAAATATATTAAAATAATTTAACTTTAAATTAAAATAATTTAAATAGTAATTCAAAATATTAGGCCCAACATAATTTTTTGTACATATATAAACCTCTTCTTCTCATTCTTGCAATTTTGAAACCCTAATTTTTGAAGCAGCCATGGAGTTGAGATCTGTTGAGAAGAATGGTACAAGGGTAATTAAAAATGTTTTCATTAACTTTATATATATATATAGACTGTATGTATATATGTGTGTGTGTTTGAGATTTCAATTGAACGGTATGTGAATACCGCCCACCCTCCTTACCGCTGCCCTACCGGCACGCCTCGGCGGTGTTACCGCCGGTAGGGAGACGGTACCGGCCCTATACCGTGAGGGCTGCGGATGTTAGAACTTTAATTTATATTTTTTTTGCTTTTATATATATATATATTATATTAATTTTTTATTTTTTGTTTTACTTTACTGGAAAGATTTTGTCTTTTTGTATATTTTTAGCATTTTAGATATTAATTATTAGTTGTATGTGAGGTACTGCGGTGTGATTACATCCAAACAAGAAGTGAAAAAAAAAACAAATAATAGCTGCAAAAAAGTGCCAATCAAATTGAACTTTGTAGATCCGCATGGCAAATTGGAATTTGGAAGTCTTTGCAAACCCGATTAAACCCGTTCCCCGCCCCGAAAAAATCCGAACCCGAGCTCACCCGAACCCGAAAAAACACGCACCCCGATTACAATATTTGGGTTTGTTTTCCACACCCGAATCCCCGATTGGGTTTGCCTTCCCACACCCCGATCCGCCCCGCCCCGACCCGTGCACAGCCCTACTAGGAACCCATCTTTAGTTTATCTTCTACTTAGCTTTTCTTTCATCTTGTTAACTTAGTTTTTGCAAAGTAGAAGTAACTTTTAGTTATCTAGTTAATGTAATCTTTATTTTCCAGCCTAGAAGTAATTTTAATTTCCGAAAAGTAGTTTTAACTTTTTATTTTCGAAGTTTGTAGTTCAGCTACTAGAACTGTAGTGCCCACTGTTGTCGGTACTGCAACTTTTAAATTAAATCTAGTAATCTTTTAAGTATGTCATTCTTCAACTTTCTTAACTTAGTTTTTCTTACTTTATTAATTATGCACTAATAAGTAATTAGGGATGTAGGAAGAAAAAGTACCCGGAGTTTACAACAAATGCTTGAATAGTTTTCGTCTTTCTAAACTTAAAATTATTTTGTTCATTTAAAGTTCAAATATGATCCAATGATGCAAACGAGCTGATCACTTGAATGTGTCTAACGTCTAGTCTTAACTCAGAGATGGGTAGGGCGTCGTGACACCGAGCTTAGATGATACTAAGGGATTCGAGAGAGTTCTTACGACACTAACGAGAGTTGGGTCAGTACAGTGGACATTCCCCACCAACAGGAGCGGGCAAGCTACCTAGTGTGTCCACCGAGGCCACTTAGAGCAATTGCTTAAGCATAAGCCTATGAAATCCGAGAGGGTTCGCCGGGGAGTGGCCACTGACTTGATAATTTGGTTTTTAAAATGTAAATTCTACTAGGAAGTGTGAGTGTGAGATAGGACCGGGTCTTTCGTGAACAGAGAGTGTCCACTGTCCCACAGCATTATGATCACCAACTAGGCCAAGTATTTCTTATAAAGTCTGGGGAAAAATTATTCCTACGTCCCTATCTTTTAAACCGTAGAAAATCCCTTTTAATTAATCTTTGTCATTTAAATCATTTCAAAAACCAAAACCAACTTATTTCTTCCTCTCTTTTCGAAACAAGTAAAAAGGAGCACATGAGAACCGTATTGTCTTGATTGTTCCAGTCCCTGTGGAATACGATATCTGGTATCTTACCAACTATTACTTGGAAGTGACGATCACAGTGACCAGTGTATACTTATACTGCCCACTGTGGCCTGTTTGCAAGCCACTGTGAATTACACGTGTTAGATCCCACTGCAATAATTCTTGATAAAGTAACAAACACTTGTGACCGGTGAGTAGTTGCACTGCCCACTGTGGCCTGTTCGCAACCCACTGTTGAATACACGCGTGTATGTGGCTCTGTCTAGGTTTATGCCTACCACATACCCAACCATAGCTTGGGTCGTGTTGCTAGCTCTCTTCGTCGCGTGAGCGTGAGCGTATGGGACCCACCGGGAATCCCCCTACCACATAAAAAACTACACCCGGAGTTAGCATTTTGGGCGGTATTCTTCACGCACAATCTTGTACCTTCCACTCATCGTACCAATGTCTCGGTCAAAGTCGGTCGGTTTCTTTTTGCTATCTTGAGGGACGTTGATTTTGACGTCGGATACTTCATCCTTGAGGCCATCACAAGTGCCGGGTGCGATACTCGTTGTAAGCTCAGTTTTCCGTGCCTTATTACCTACTTCTGTCAGCGGGCAGGAAATATTACGACTGCAACATCAGTTAGAAGCTGCCAATCAAAAGCTTAAGGTGCATGTTTCATTGGAGTCATCTTTGTTCACTGTTCCATTAAGGTTCGAAAAACCGTTGCTTATTGCTGTTTTTTCCTATTAGTTGGCGGATTCATCATCATCAGAAATAAGGACAGAGTACGAGGACCAAAAACGTATCATCTCTGATTTACAAAATCGTTTGAAGGAGTCAGAACAACAACGGCTTGCAGGGGAAAGCCATAGAAAGAAGCTCCACAACACTATTTTGGTAAATACTAGGGTTTACCTCTTATATGTTGTTCTCTAGTATAATATATATATCTATATATATATATAATAGTTTAAGACTTTTAAGGTAATATTGTTTATCTCTTAGAAGGCTATCACTAAATATTAAATAGTGTTTGCTATTTATCGCTATTTGCTACCGACAACTATGCTAGGCACATAACTCAAGTTTCGAGGCTGATAGGATTTGACCATCTTAATTGCAGGAGCTGAAAGGAAACATCCGATTATTTTGTAGAGTCAGACCTTTGCTTCCTGCTGATGGTCCTGGAGCAGAACCCAGCGTCCGTTATCCCACTTCAGTAGATTTAGTTGGCCGAGGAATTGATCTAGTTCAAAGTGGTAAGGGTTCATTCCGATGGGTTTGCCAACTTGTTTTAAACATATAATGCACTTTATAGACACTTCTTTTGCCATATTGGTATCTTTCGATTCTGCAGGGAAGAAGTATCCTTTCACATTTGACAAAGTGTTTGCCCATGATGCATCTCAGCAAGAGGTCTTTACGGAGATATCACAGCTTGTGCAGAGTGCAGTCGATGGATATAAGGTTATTAGTTTATTTCATAATTCTATTGCTGTTTTTATGTGGAAATCACCCGTTTTTTTTAATGTTAGTTAGTTTTTAGAAGGGTGATTTTCAGTGTTGAATTGAAGTCGGTTTTATATCTGAATATGGATTATAATCCTCTTAAAGGAGTGTTTTGGTTGGTTTTCCATTAAGTCCTGTATCGATAAAGCTCTCTGTGTGAGGTTTTTGTTTGGGAGAGCTTTTTCCATAGATCAAAGGAGCATGTTTTTTAATTGAGACTAATGGGTTTTGTAAAAACTTGGCTTTTTGCATATAACTCCTTTCTAGGTCCTAGAAGCTTATTCAATAAGCCAGTCTCTATATCATACAGCCACTACCAAACAGTCATGTGTAGCTAAGCAAATAAGCTTTGATCCACATTGAGCTTTTCCTAGTGTCACTTTAATCATTCTGCTACAATGATCAACTTCTATGAGATGAAAAAATTGATTACTCTCCCTATAAAGGGTAAAATTGTCATTTAGTTAATTATAAATATGCAATAGTTACATATTTTTAAATCGTATGCCTTTTTTTATTTAGGACATTTATTCTCGAACAGAGAGTAATTGTTACTGATAGATTCATCTTTTCTTTTGTGTCATCAAATAAAGTATTCGTTTTTTTTATTTGGCAGGTATGCATTTTTGCATACGGGCAAACTGGTTCTGGTAAAACGTACACGATGATGGGTATACCCGAAGCTCCTCAGCAAGAGGGTATTATACCACGCTCGCTAAAACAGGTGTTTCAAACAAGTGAGGCCTTAGCTGGCCTAGGATGGAAATTCAAAATGCAGGTTATTTATTGTTCGTCTTATTTTTGTATTGGCACATGGGGTCTAACTATATGGGTGGAACTTTCTATTTTAACTAGGGTTGTGTTCAAAAGATAACAAAGTCAAAGTAAAAAAAACACGAGAAGAGAACACCTATATTGCATGGGATTTTACACCGAAATCACGTGTGATTGAGGAACACGGTCAATGCAGGGTTAGGCGGCTGACTATGTGAAGGTCACGGGGTTTTATGAATATGATATAAATAGTGTAAAATCACATTTGATATAGGTGTTCTTTTGTTTTCTATATGTGTGTGTGCGAATATATATATTTTGGGTCAAGTTCAAGGGAAAACTTCAAGAAACTGAGGAACACCTTTTAACCTTTCATTTGGACCATATGTACTTGTGCATAGAAAATTTTAATAATATGCACCTGCATAAAAACCAAAAACAACATAATTTAAATTTCCTTGTATGCACAAGTGCATAGGGACGAGATGAAGGCTACGAGGGTGTTCACCTGTTTTTGAGGTTTTCCCTTGAATCTTCCTCTCTCTCTCTCTCTCTATATATATATATATATATATATAGAGGGAGGTTCAAATGAGAAGTAATAAAAAACTATGAAGTGGAGAAGTAATGAGAGCCCTTAGATCTATTTTTTAATATTATACCACAGAAGGGTACGATTGTAATTATGACATTTAATTACTAGTTCTTCCTTCTTCCATTAGTTACACGATTCCCAACAGATGACATTTAATTTTTTTAATATTAACTCATCATTTAGCTACACGATTCCCAACTTATCCTTTACCTACATGATTTTCATTGGAGTTTTTACAAATCTTTCTTCTTCCATTACAATTCTTACAAATGTTTCTTCTACTATTTTTTCCATTACCGCCGGATTCTTCCAAATCAACCAGAAAAAACCACACAAAATCCGTCGACGTCGTGTCTCTTCCGGCGAGGATGAAGCTGATCACGAAATCCTCATCGTAGCTTCCAGATCTCAGAAATCGTGATAGCAAATCAACCGATTCGATTCTAGGGTTTCGAGAAAGTTCTTCCTTCTTCTCCTTTAGAATTTCACCGGCAAAACGAGGATCTCAGCCAAGACGAGTTTAAGTCGTTTCTCCTGTCCGGCGTTCAAAAGCTTCTGGATCTTCCAAATTAAGCTTCTTGATCTTCCATTTATATTTTATAAATGGGGTTCATATAGGCATCCTCATAATAAAAAAGATTCATATATGAATCATCATACTACAAAGTTTCGCTATACAGAGATTCATATATGAACCTTCATATAATAAAGATTCATAAATAAGGTTCATATCTGCATCTTCATAATACAAAAGATTCACACATGCATCTTCATACTACAAGGTTTCACATACAAAGATTCATATATCAACGAGTTTAAGTCGTTTCTCCGGTCTGGCGTTCAAAAGCTTATGGATCTTCCAAATTAAGCTTCTGGATCTTCCATTTATATTTTGTAAATGGGGTTCATATAGGCATCCTCATAATAAAAAAGATTCATATATGAATCATCATACTACAAAGTTTCGCTATACAGAGATTCATATATGAACTTTCATATAATAAAGATTCATATATAAAGATTCATAAATAAGGTTCATATCTGCATCTTCATAATACAAAAGATTCATATATGCATCTTCATACTACAAAGTTTCACATACAAAGATTCATATATCAACCTTCATATAAGAAACACTCATATTACAAACATTCATATATGAACCTTCATATTACGAAGATTCATAGAACAAAGATTCACATATGAATCTTCATTTTTCAAAGCTTCATATTATTCATATATGTGAACCTTCTTATATGAAACCAAGGAGTCAGATATGAAACCAAGGATTCAGATATGAATCATCAAAACTTATTACTCATTTTAATTTTCATCCTCATCAGCATCATCGTCATCATCTTCTTCCTCCTCTTCATAATCATCTTCTTCAATATTTGAACATTCGATTTACGATTGATATAACATCAACTTTTTTAGCCATTTTCAAAAGATTTTGATAAAGATCTTTGTCAGAAAATCTATATAATAGGAGAGAGAAACCAATTTTGTGAAAAGATGCGTGTCAGATGATCATTAACTCCCCACTCTATTTTCATTTAATTGGAAAAATTACCAAAATACCCTCTGCTATTCCACCAAAGTTAGCGTGCTCCAACTATAATCTGCTACAACAATTAATTAATAACCATTGATGAAACAAATAGAAACTGATCCAATGGCTCTCATTACTTCTCTACTTCATAGTTTTTTATTACTTCTCATTTGAACCTCCCTCTATATATATATATATGTATGTAGAGAAAGGTTCAAATGAGAAGTGCTAAAGAAATACGAAGTGGAGAAGTGATCTCATCCGTTGATACAGTTGAAATCATAGTTGACTAATCAAAGATTGCGACTTTGAACAGTCAAAAGCCACAATCTTTGACTAGTCAACGTTCGGTTGGATGCGATTCATGGAGGTCAGAGGTCGAAACCGCCTTTATTGACCTGATGAGTGATGAAGATCACTTCTCTACTTCGTATTTTTTAGCACTTCTCATTTGAACCTAATACTATGTATGTAAATGTACAAATGAGGAAACTCAAAAGCGACCCACAAAAATGTTATGAGGCGTGCCATGGAACACACACAAAAATGTTATGTGTGACATACATTTAAAATTGTTTTGCATGTGAAAAAGCATGTAAATATGTATGTTGCATATGTGAAATACACACAAGAAGAAAAACATGTGAAACAACTTGAATCCTAACTTGAACTCAAACTCAAACTCATTGAATTATCTTGATTGGTTCTCATGGGTCTTTAACATTTTTTTGGTTTTCATTTGATTTCCTTTCTTATGTATATATGCATCTCTTATGAAATTAATATGTACAGTACACTACTGAGGTTGTACTATATGCAAAACACCATTTTGGTATAAATTCCATACTGATTGTAGAGTGTGACAATGAAGCTTATGATTTCTATTTTCTCGACATGTAATAATAGGCTTCTATGTTGGAAATCTACAACGAAACAATTCGAGATTTGTTGTCGCCAAGATCAGGAATCGGCAGTGCCAGTAAGCAGTATGCTCGAGATTTGTTGTTGTCGCCAAGATCAGAAATCGGCAGTGCCAGGAAGCAGTATGCTATCAGACACGATGCCAATGGCAACACTTTTGTTTCTGATCTCACCATTGTTGATGTATGCAATATTAAGAAAGTCTCCAATCTTCTTCAGCAGGCTGCACACAGAAGGTATACATACATCTATATATATATAGGGTTGGGTTCAAATACAAACCACTTTTTGGTTGTGACGTGAGGACAACCGAGAGCGCGACATGTGGCGGATGACTAGGCGCCACGTCATGTCCACGGCGGATGACTAGGTGCGATTCATGGGAGAGCATTGAATTAAAGAGGGGGGCGGGGACCACACTCAAAGCCGCCACGTGTCGCGCTCTCGGCTGTCCTCACGTTCACAACCAAAAAGTGGTTTGTATTTGAACTTTCCTATATATATATAGGGTCAGGTTCAAATGTGAACTCAATTTTGGTTGTGAACGTGAGGACGAACCTTAGCCACATTTCTTCGGTTACGGTGGACGGGATCACGGAGGATTGACGCGATTCGTGGGAGGGTGGAGATTATAAACGTAGGGGACACCCTTACTTTCAGAGGAATTCAAAAATACTATGATGGCTCCGTTGGTTTATATAATTATTATATTTTTTTTGTCTGTGCTTCAGCAATCCCAAAGTTTCGGTCATAGCCGCCTTTATTGACCGGATGAGTGGCTGAGATTCGTCCTCATGTTTACAACCAAAGTTGAGTTCACTCATCTGGTTGTGAACATGAGGACGAATCTCAACCACTCATCTGGTCAATAAATGCGGCTTTGATCGGTCCCCCCCTCTTTAATAATCACTACCTTCCCATGAATCGCGTCAATCCTTCGTGATCGCGTCCATCGTAACTGAAGATGTGTGACTGAGATTCCTCCTCACTTTCACAACCAAAATTGAGTTCACGTTTGAACCTGACCCTAAACATCTATTACATACATATGCATACACATACATAGGACAATAATCAAATATTGGTAAAACTTGTCAGAACTAGCTAAAAAATAAGTTTTTTTACTTGATTTTTTTCATC
This sequence comes from Centaurea solstitialis, assembly GCA_030169165.1. Classification (NCBI taxonomy): domain Eukaryota; kingdom Viridiplantae; phylum Streptophyta; class Magnoliopsida; order Asterales; family Asteraceae; genus Centaurea; species Centaurea solstitialis. The sequence goes on from CM058047.1 coordinate 675,528, forward strand.
AAAGGCTATGATTTTAACTATTGATTCACATATATTTTTCTTCATAAAGTGGGGGAGAAGAAGTGAGTGGCTAAAGAAGGAGAGATGAGTCAAATCTATGTCAACTTCACCTTTTTCTTTTATACATCCTTTTCCAATACAATCTTTTAAAAGTCAATTTTACATAACCAACCCCTTTACTATTACACCATTACCATTTTCAATGCTTTTCAAAATTCTATTTTCAAGTTGAGAAAACTGTAATTACATCCACTTTTTTAAACATCTAAAATTGTAAATACTCAACATCCAAAATGCTCTTTCACAAATTGCATGACATGGGCTAACAACGAGATTAGTTTAATGGAATGGAATTACTAACATATGGACACAAATGGCCTAACATGTTTATTTAAAGGGTTAAAAATGCAAAATATAAAGTAAAGGGACTGAAAGTAATATTTATTTAGTAAGTAGGACTATATATGTAATTTATTTGATTTTTATTCTTATTCTTAACGTGTGCGGTTTTTATTTAGTTATATCATATTTGAGGTTATTCCATTAAGTTTACAACATAAAATACTTCGTTGTGGACTAATGATAGGTTTAACAGCACTATATGTAAAGTTAATTACAAGATTAAAAGTGTTTAAAATATCTAAAATGTCTTTGATTAAAATTATTGGGTGTAAAAATATTTAAAAAAAGAAGTGCTTATTAACATCGGAACATTAAAACAAGAGAACAAATATTTTTGTGGCTAAGGGTGTTATGAATAAGGTTGATCGGTTGAAAGTATTTAAACAATCGAACCTAATGTTTGACGATTTGAAAAAACTTAAACCAATCCAACCCAACCCAACCCAACCCAACCATACAGGTTTGTCGGCTTGATACATCAAAAATATTCTCGTAATATTGAATAAGTGGTTTTCTCTACTGATAATTCTTTTTTCTTATCTTCAATCATTTAATATAACTTATCTAACAACCTATCTGTGTTCATTAAACCTTAACATATCACATAAAAATATTTTTCTCTATTTGCATGTATATGTTGACATTTACTGAACTTATACATGAAAGATTGAAAATAGATGTATATGAACATAATATGTGATGATATAATTGTCTAATGTATAAATATATTAGTAGAGACTTAACAACCATATTAAATCCGATAAATAAAATGACATGAGGTTCATCAGGTTGGGTTGGCCCCAAATGACTGTAAACCGAATACATATGGTTGAAGATTTTACAATTCGATTAGACATCAGGTTGCTCCGGGTTTAGTTATTTCGCATTTCAGTTGGTCAAGTTTTTGAGCATCCCTAATTGAGTAAAGGCAAGGGTTTGTAGGGGAAAGAGGCAATACAAGGGGGACAACTAGACGGGGGCTAATGAGATTAGGAATGATGGTGTCGTAAGGGGGTAGTGACCACTGGTGGCCGCTTTGTCTATCGGTTGAGAGAAGGACAATAGTGATTGCGATGGAAGACTAGTTTATAACTTAGATCATATGAAGTGTTTATACATTGGTTGTATTTTTTAAATTCAAAATTAAAGTCTAACAAAGTTGAAAAAGATACCCTTAAGTTCAAAAATCGTCTTTCTTTATTGTTTATTAAACTTGAAACTGAATTAAAGGATATAGTGGTAATTTACTATTTTTGAACAATTATTAGATTCTCTATCTAAAATGTTTTTCAAACTCGAGTTAAGTTTGCTTGATGAGGATTATGACTATAAGAACATAAACATACTTGTACTCAAAATCTAGAGGTTTGAAGTTTTACGTAAAAAAAATAAACAAGGCAAATGAGTTAACTCATATAGTCATTAGTCGATAAATAATTTGGTTCGAATTTTAAATGTAAAACTATAACTAATTTAAGTCAAGATGAACAATCTAAATTAAACTCAACTCTCAATTTATCTTTTCGGTCAATAATCTCTAATGGAATATAAATTATACAGTGTTCACAACATATTACATAGTATGAATTAAAAATTTTATGATATAATTTTAGTATCTGCTTTTACCATTCTATATTATACGGTTTGATGTGTGGTTTTGAATTACAAAATTATAATTCAAATCACATTGCATCTTTTCCCTCTTTCTTTTTCTTTTCTATTATTAGTTCCTTTTTTACAAAGAAAAGGTCATATTTCTTCTACTTTTTTTTTCTCCTTTATATCTTTTTTCAACATTATTTGTTAGTGTTATTGAGGATAGATTTTCCTTGAATGGAATAAAAATTAAATAAATTTTATAGTGAATTATTTACATCAAGGTTGGGGTAATAAAATTGGCAAGTCGAGTGAATGCATATGGTCGAGTTTGTTTTGACAGAAATCCTTTCGATACTTATTACATTCTCCGACTATTTTATTGAAAAAATAAAATTATATCCTTATTTTATTACAATTAATTAAAATTATTATTTTTTCGTTTTTTAAAACTAATTCATATATCTTCGAAGGTTTAGTATATTACTTCCAATATATCCTTTTAAATTGATAACATGAAGATACAATATGAACTTTATTGATTGTTATGTATATTAAATTTTTATGAATAAAATATAAAATGTAGTTCATGGATTGCTAGAATGCAACAATGCGATCCAATCTTAGGCTAGAATGCAACAATACTATCCAATCTTAGGTTGTATGTATCAACTCACTATTAGAATAAGACAAACTAGTGAAAGAAAGGTATTTTCAAAATCAGATACAAAAAAGACAAAGAAGACGAAAATAGCAAACGTGGCCTCTTTCATGATACGTGTCTTCCCATGAATGGTTGGATAGAAGTTAGGGCTCCAAAGTTTCACCATGAGACCCCCAAGGAGATACTTAAAGTTTCGCAGCAAGACCCCAAGATGATACTTGTTCTTTAGATGGTTTTCACCTTATGAGTCAATGGTTTCTATGTACATGACTTCATAGAGTTTCGCCGCAAGATTGCCACCGGACTATGTATAACAAATCCTATAGCCCACCACCAGACTCTTTTGACTCGGTGCCTACTCATCTAGCATTAAAGTGAGAACACTAAAACTTATTACTTAAAATAAATAAGTGACCCTGATGCACATGAATCCAAAACGATAGAACTTGGAAGAACAAATAAGTCTAAATGACATGTATTTCCAAGTCATCACACAAACATATGCCTAAAACCTCCAAAGAATAACGAACAATCAAAAGTTAGTCAATTATGCTACATAGCACTTCAATGTTTATATATAATTGTTAAAAACAAAGTTAGGTAAATTCCCAAAACTGAAGTAAACAAGGGTTTAGATACTCAAAATCCACAACTTAAAAGACCATTTCAATAAAGATGCATTCCCCTAAAGTTTAGGCACTCCCATGTACCCAAACAAAAGTAGACCAAAGATAGCACCGTTTGTTGCAATAAATTATTACCACATATAAAATCATATAAAATTTTGTTTCCCAAGTGTTCGATAACTTAATAACATTTATTCTCTAAAGTTTTATAAAATCAAATCCACACAAAAATAGAATAATGTCTATGAATCCCCATTATTTTTAAGAAATCATCCAAAGATCAAATTTATGTGATTTGTGTTTCAATATTCACATAAAACCAAATATGAATGTTTCTCAAGGTTTTATGAAATCAAATGTATCAAGGATGAAAATATATCAAATAACCAACGAAATTTGATAAAAGTCTAAAGGAACACATTTGAAGACTCAAATAAAGACACGTTGACATATACGTTAGTTTTAGGAATAAATCACATTAAACCTAGTTTCCAAATTAGATCATCAATCGAAGCCTTTTGCTCCACCCAAAAGCTAATAAAATATCACCATATCGTCCCAATTGAGATAAAATCTCCAAAGCAGCAACTAAAATCGTTCCAATTCGAGACAAAAATGAGGGTAGAAGAAGAATGAGTAAATCTTAGCCCAATTTGTGTTAGGCTACACGCACCCAAGCTTTCCAACCCTCTCAACCCACTCACTTTTTGAATGCCACATCAGCTTCCACATTAGCTTTTGGTCAACCCTCACTTTACCCTCCCATAACCCTCTACACCACACACCCAACCCTCCCAACCCACTCACTTTTCAATTTATTTTATTTATTTCATTTATTTCATATAATAATAATAAGATTAATAATAAGATTGATAATTAATTAACTAAAAATTAAAATTACATAATTAATTAACTAAAAATTAAAATTAAACATTACATAATTAAATAAAATAAACTAAAACATTAAATAAACTAAAAATTACAAGCCATATTTTTTTTTTGATCTCGTCTTTTCGTTTGATAGTATCGAAGAACTTTTTACCCCTGAGATGGCCGTGCGAGGTGGTAAAAAAACATAATGTCTTTCTCTTGTTGGGTCGTTGGTGAAAGTTCTTCCTCATGGAAGTGTCTTCCTCTTTTACGGGTTGGTAATTGGGTTGGTAACCGGGTACAAATTGTGGTTGATAAGGAGAACCAAAATCCATTGGAGGAAATTGTGGAGGAAACGGTTGATAAGGAAACAATTGATAAGGAAACGGTTGAGGAGCTTGTGAAGAGCTCCCGGGTTGATTGGGTTGTGAAGAGCTCCCGGGTTGAGGAACTTGAGGATGAGTAATTGTGATCGAAAAACCTTTCGGCGAAATGTCGAGATTGTAATCGGGTGGATATTCTGGAGGGAACCCGGTATGCGTAACGTCGACTTTGAAAGAGGGCTTCGAAGGGGTCTCGGGTTCCACCCGACGTTTACATTTCGCGCGCCGTGATGCGAGCTTTCGATCGTTTGGATTCATCGTTTGAAGAGTGAGAGGTTTGAAGAATTGGAGGTTGTTTGTGTGAGAAAAGAGTTGAAGAATTGAAGGTTGTTTGTGTGAAAAAAGAAGTTGGGTTAAATGAGTATTTATAGGAGTAAAAATTGAAAAAAAAAAGTAAAAAAAAACAAAAAAAGTTAGATTTTACCGTTGAGAGAGCCGTTTGACAACGGCTCTCCCAACCCGTTTGGCCTCCAACCCGCCGGCTTGATCTCCTCGCACACCCAACCCAACTTACCCGGCGGCTTCACTTCCCTCTTACCCGCTGTGAAGCCACAACGCGGTGCGAGCAGCCTTAATAACCCATTAGATAGCCTCCTGTGGGCCTACCCATGACCCAGGTGCCGTGGTAGGTCACTTGCACCCTAGGTATGCAAGATAGAGGGTTGCTCGACCTCGTTTTGCCCAAGTGGCTTATGGTAAAATACTTCTTTAATCAAATCGACCACATTAGTTCCCTTCAAGCCCCAATGCATCCAAACATGATAATATTAGTGTACATGATCAAAAACCATATTCACTAATGAAAAACATAGTCCAATTATTCGAGATTAAGTTTAACCGATATGGTAACTCTTTTGAAATGGCATAAAGATAGACATAGAAACTCAAATTTCCCTCATGAAATGGCATGGAGATAGAAATCACAAACTTTTACATAAGACAAAAGAATTATCTTCTCTTTAAAGACATGGTTTTATGTCTTCTACTTTCAAAATATTATTCAGTTTCTCATATACAATCTTATTGAACATGATCTACTTTATAGTCTTGTACCTCTGTATTCTTGTTTCCATTTCTCATATATGTATGTATATTTTTATTAGATCAATCCCAACAAATTTTCTTTTGGATAAAAAGGAATATATTTTTTCAAACAAAACAAAATCTTGCACATGTAAGTTTGATATTTATATATAAGCATCTTGTGAAATCAAATCCATGTTGTGGTGAAAGGTTTGTTATTCTTAAGCATCTTATATTATACACTATTACAACAATTATGACATATCAATTAGAAAGCATCATAAAGATGGCTTTTGTTTTTATGCCAAGTGTGATTCTCACTCACTTCTCAATTCAACATTTCAACTTGTTGTCTCATCAAATCACCATTTGGAATTTCTTCCCTATTTTTAGTTCCTATTCCATTCCCATTCCACATTCCAAATATTTGCCTTTGCCTAATGCTTTGTGGGTCCTCAACACTTACAAACATCATCAATCACAAAGTTGAGATAAACCCTCAAATCATGATTTTTGTTATTATTATTAATAATAATTCTCTGTGTTTCGTGATTCACCCTCTTCTCCAACATCCATGGCTACACCAAGTAAGCTTTTTTTCTTTCTTTCTTTCTTTAAACATTTATGTTTCTTGTATCTTTTTTCATAGACAAGATCTTGAGTCAGTGGTTCTTATTATAAAGTGGGGTTTTCATGTTTGGTCTTATTAAGAGCTTAATTTTTTCATTTTTATTTAACTTCTTTTAATTATGAAGTTGGTGATGAACAATGATTGACCCTTGACTATGTTCTTGTGTTCCATTTAATAATATCTCTATCCATTCTTAACAGTTTCCAATGGGTTTTCTTTCTTTCTTTCTTTCTTTATTACTATTATTTTTTTTTTGTTTTTTTAAAGAAAAAAAGGTGTACTTCCAAGATTAGGGAAAAATAGTCTTTTTCAGCAATACTCTTCTGGGTTGTGAAGGCTTTCTTGATTTCTGAAGGCTTTTGTGTCCACAAGGCCATAAAAATAACCTCTTTTATACAAAGATTTACAAACCCTTAATGGGTTCTTTTCTTTGCCATAATGGGTATTGAAAAATGAAAATCAAGATTTTGGAGGGAGATGTCAAAGAGGATTCTTGGTTTTTGTCTTTTTCCGGGTAACAGTGGGTTTTCGGTCCAACTTACGTTTAAAATTCAACTTCTTTTGGGGGGGGATTAATTGGTGGTTTAAGCATTTGAGTTATTGACAATGGAAATTTGGCAAATAAAATGAATCTTGATTGATTGATGATGTTAAGAAAAATGCCCATTTGGTGATAATCTTAGTTTGTTGATAAAATTTTGGTCATTGCTTTCGGGTATATAATTTTACCAAAAATGGAGGTCATTCTACTCCCACACACTATATAAACCAAACCAAACGAACCCAGTATATCCCGCCCAAAGGTGGGGCCAACCTTTTTTCAGGGGATGATGTACATAGCCAAGACCACTACTTTTTGGCCACTTAAGCTTTATATCTCGGATTTCTACATGTAATTGGTTATGAATAGTTTTGATTATATTTGATATTTGTTTAGTCATGTTATATTGATCGCTATTATTTACAGGTTCACCGAGGAAAAACAAGGGTTGCTTTGGAGACGGTCGATTGGATGGTAAATCGACTCATTTATATGGACCGTGTTACTATTGGCATCTCCATATCAAGCTGCTGGTTCATTGTATTATTCTACTTTTGTTATTAAGCCATTGTTATTCTGACAACAAGCCCGATGTTGAAGGTACATTATTAGAAACTCGATCTTTTGAGGTCTATTGCCCAAGAAAACTGCTTTGAATTTGCTCCCCTGAGGTCACTAGTTCAATTGGCCTTAGGTAGCGTTTGGTAAATGGACATAACAGAACTGAACAACACAATACAAATGTTGGTATGGTGTTTGCTACGACTAGGACTGGATAGGACAAGACTATAAATATTGTGCCGTAAATGACAAAAAAAAAATATATCTAAATAACTTAATTTATAAAACAATTTTATATACATAAACACATAAACATATTGTTAACTTCGGGACCTATGAAATTAGTTGAGGTGCGTGTAGGTTGGCCTAGACACAAAGTTATAAAAAACTCATATGGGTTGATCCTAAAAACCCATATTTAAAACTAAAGAAACATACATTCTTTTAATCAATATATTGTTTTTTCAGGCGAAGCTTTGATCGATCTCCTAAAGGCTCTAAATGATACGAATGGTATGATAAACGATTGGAATGCCTTCTTGGTTAGCCCTTGCTATAGTTGGTCACATGTGATATGTGATCATAAATCCGGAAATGTCATATCCTTGTAAGTTTATCATTATTTTTCCTCAAAGGTTTTTACGAACAAAATGTTGTTCAATTTAATTATGGAAACAACCTTAGAAGGAATAAAAATCTCCTCTCCCAACAATCACATGAGGAGACGTCATTATTATTTTTTATGCAAGTATATGTAGTTTGTCTTTTTATTCTCTCTCCTCAATAAAGCGATCATGGGTTCATTTAGTCATAAAGCTAACCATCGGTTTTGATGCACCAATTTACAGGAGTTTGGGTTCAATCGGATTTTCAGGGACGCTCTCACGTTCAATAACCAACTTGAAGTTTTTGACCAACTTGTAAGTTTCATACTCGATTAAAAATCATATACGCAAACCGCTTTAGCCGTTTGGCTACGAAATGGATTTTTAAGTTATACTACGTAACACCCGTTTGACCGAAAGTCCAAATTTGACTTTTAAGGAGTCAAATGAGCCACTATTTAACTTAAAAATGCCAAAAAGAAATGTTTCTATTGTGTAGAAAATTGGTAAGTACATTTTATTATGTCAAAACTTATTTGATAAAAAGAGTTTGGAGACAAAAGACTAGAAAATTGGTATGCCAAATTTTAATTCTAACACAATGATCTTATAGCATGGTGTTTGTTATATCTTTAGAAAATGTCGAATATAAGAGATATCCGTAATGAAATCATTTCGGTCTTATTCGACCTTTTTGCAGGGATTTGCATGATAATAACTTAACGGGTGAGTTGCCGGATTATCTTAGCAGCTTGGTGAACTTGCAAAATTTGAATCTTTCGCGAAATAAGTTCAGTGGCTTTATTCCGGCCTCTTGGGATCAACTCTCCAACCTTAAATATCTGTAAGATTTTTCTTGACTTCCGATTAGATGGTGTGATAGCCGTTTTTACGTCAAATGCTCTTATCGACTTTATAAATTCATAATCAAGATTTTACTCGAATAGTGTTGATTTTGACAAAAACAACCGCTCTACCCCCTTTGATAAGACGTGCGATTATATTTATCGTTCTTGTGGTTTACAAGGAATTCTATTTGCATTTTACAGGGATCTTTCTTCCAACAATCTAAAAGGAAACATTCCCGAAAAATTATTCTCTGCTCACGTATTCAAGTATGCAATATTTTATTACGTTTAGATATGCATTTTATTGATGATTTCCGTTTTATATTTTGATTGGGATGTGTGATCTATTCCGTTTGTACCAAAGGGTATTTTAGACAATAAACTAATAATCATACGATAACTATTAGAGTTGCAACTAAAGTGCGTTGCACCAATTCTCATTTTGGTATGCTCGAGAGTTCCCTTTTCGTGACAAACTCAAGCCAAAATTACTTATTTGGCCTTTGTTGTCGTTACAATATTGATTCTTGTGAAGGGTATTTTAGACATTTAATCAATAGTCAAACATTTTTTATAGAAAAAAACGTATAATTTGATATATAAGTGTATTATTCAGTTTTTCAGGAACATCTCTCGATTGTGGTACAAAGTTGCAAAAACATTGTGTTTCGAGTGCCTCTATTTCAGGTTTGTTTTCTTCGATAAAACCACATCGATCCATGTTTTCGAAGTTAGTTTTTTTTTTTAATCTTAGATTCAAATTGGGTTTTTTATTTGTTAATAGGTTCTCCTAATAAGTCGAAACTAAAGTTCGTTACTATTGGCGCGACCTGTGGGGCCGTCGTGCTTTTGTTGTTTGGGGCCATCTTTTTACACCGATTCAACTTTAAGCGTAAACTTAACCGTGATTTATATGTTGATGTGGAAGGTTAGTTGCTTGTCATTTTCTTCTGGTTTTCGCTAATTGTCATGATTCATTTGGCTTTGATGATCGAACTTATGGCTTTCCGAATTTAGAATTGTTTACAACTTCTCATTTTATGTCGAAAAAGCAAGCTAACATGAAGGGTAAAGTTGTCATTTGGTTTGTTGTCAAAAGAGTAAATTACGTTTTTTTTGTTCTTGTGAGGTTTGTTAAAAATTGCGAATTTCTTCCCGGTGGTTTTGAAATTTCGGTTTTCATCCCGGTGAGTTTTGTTAAAAAATGCGAATTTCTTCCATATGGTTTTCAAGTTTCGGTTTTCATTCCTATGGTTTGTAATTTATTTCTATTCTCGTCCCTGAGTCTAATTACCACTTTTAAGTACGGGGGACTATAATAGAAATGAATTTAAAACCTTAGGGATAAATAAAGCAATCAAGTTTAATCACAAGGATGAAAACAAACTTCGTTACATTTTGATGCATTTTAAGTCCTGAAAAAAAGATGGTGTTTTAAGGTGTCGGAAAACTATCGTACTGAAAGCCAACCTCTCGTTTTCATTATAGGTGAAGACGATAGTAAAGTTTCATTTGGTCAACTCAGACGATTTTCATGGCGCGAAGTGCAACTCGCAACCGACAACTTTAACGAAAGCAACATCATAGGACGAGGTGGGTTCGGGAAAGTTTATAAAGGTGTGATTGCCGACAACACGAAAGTTGCGATTAAAAGACTCACCGATTATCAGAGCCCCGGAGGAGAGGCGGCGTTCTTGCGGGAAGTTCAGTTGATAAGCGTTGCGGTTCACCGGAATCTTCTTCGGTTGATTGGGTTTTCAACGACATCTTATGAACGAGTGCTCGTGTATCCATTCATGCAAAATCTCAGTGTCGCGTATCACTTACGGGGTACGACATCGATTCTTACTTTAAGTTGCCGTTTGGTTTTTTAAGAGGTTTGAAGTCCGAAGTTTGATTTCGCATCTGAAATATAAGAGGTGGATGGTGCACCTCTTAAAATTTCAGAGGACAATAAAGATTTTTAGACCTTTTCTTAAAAACAAAACAAATAGTCTTAAGCTAAGACTGCAAACTTCCTAATTTTCATACTTAAGAGGTTTTTTTTAAAGTCTCTAAGATGTCATTTGTTTTTTAAGATGTCTGAAATCCGAAGTCTGATTTCACATCTAAAATATAAGAGGTGGATGGTGCACATCTTAAAAATTTCAGAGGATGGTAAGAGGTTTTGATATTTTTTTCTTAAAAATAAAACAAATAGTCTTAAGTCTGCAAATCTCTTTATGTATTTTGGAGAAATTATCAAGAAACTGTTGGAAATGATCTTACATTTGTGATATCGGAACTTTTTTCTTCTCGGCGTTAGATTTGAAACCGGGAGAGAAAGGTTTGGATTGGACAACACGAAAACGTATAGCTTTTGGTGCGGCTCGTGGGCTTGAATACTTACACGAGCACTGCACGCCAAAGATCCTTCATCGGGATCTGAAAGCCGCAAATATCCTTTTAGACGATGACTTTGAGCCGGTTCTTGGCGATTTCGGGTTGGCAAAACTTGTCGATCCGAGTGTCACTCATATAACGACTCAGGTACGTGGGACCATGGGACACATTGCTCCCGAGTACTTGTCCACCGGAAAATCGTCAGAAAAGACTGACGTTTTTGGGTACGGGATTACGTTGTTGGAACTTGTAACAGGACAACGTGCAATCGATCTATCTCGGCTAGAAGACGAGGAAGACGTTCTTCTTCTTGATCATGTAAGTGCCCCTTTCTTTCGGCATGCTCTTAAGGTTTTAATCAAAAAATTTAAGAAAATAAAAACAATGGTTGAATCACATGTGATTTTACACTGACATCACATACAAAATCATATGTGATTCACGTGACTTTGCCCTGTGACCTGAAGAAGTGGCCACAGTCGCCAGCATACATGCAAAATTACCAAAATACCCCTTTCTTGATTCGATCTTCTTTTGCTACTTTAGATCAAGAAACTGCTTAGGGGAATGCGGCTCACAGATATCGTGGATCCGAACCTTACGGTTTACGATGCAAAAGAAGTCGAAACGATGCTTCAAGTTGCAATGTTATGCACCCAAGGTTCGCCCGAAGAGCGTCCCAAAATGGGAGAGATCATTCATATGCTACGAGGACAGGGTTTGGCTGAGAGATGGGCAGAGTGGGAACAAATCGAAGAAGTTAAAAACGAAGAATTCTCTCGTTTGTCACACCAATTTGCATGGGGCGAAGACTCAACACAGGATCAAGAGGCGATACAGTTGTCACAAGCCCGATAAAAAACTTATTCGGGTCGGAACTGATAAGTAAAAACATTTATACTTGAAAATGATTGCATAAACATGTAATAAAGTTATAGCGTATTTGAGATGGGGTGTTTGTATTGTAAACCTATGTGAGATTTTGATACTTATACTACTTAGATGTGTTGTTTGGTTGAGTTTATGTTTATGTTGAGTGATCATCGATTTCTTTAACCAAATTATTTTTCTAAAAAACCTTTCATTCAACATTTATGTTTTGAAGTTTGAAAAGAGTGGCAAAAACATTAATTACAAGAAAGAAATTAACTTAGTCTTTGGCCAAATTACAAGCAAGAAAGAAATCATTGCAAAACAAATGGGTGTTCAAGATCAAAGAAATGGTACTCAAAGGGGAAACAAATGGGTGTTTGATACGATATCAGTTGGGTACGGTATTAGTCACATACATAGATTTTTTTTGTTAATAGTTAAAAAAGATTGTAATGTTGCTTTGAAAGTTATAAAGTGTAAAATTGAGAGTAATACAATACTAATATTGAAATACCATTATTGGTATTGTATACTTCTGATTGATTCAATATTCAATATTTGAGTTCTCCACATTTTCAATATCAAAATTTTCGATACAATATCGATCCGGTACAATTTCAATCCCATGTTCACCCCATTTCTTCCTCAAAAGATATGGAACAAAAAATGATCTCTTTTTTCTAATAACTATTTTTATAAAAGTCTCCATTGCTGTGGCGGATTGGTTATCGCTCGATGGGTTCATAGCGTCCTGACCAAGTCCAAACCTTTCCGTGCCCATGTCTGAGGACATTTAAGTGAGACCATGTTTAACCCAAAATTACCATAGATTAGTCGGGCTTTGTCCCGTGCACCCTTCAAAAAAACTATTTTTATATTCTATTTTATTTAGAGATACTTCTTCAAGAAAACAGAAAAAGAAAAAAAAAAGCAAATTTATCAAAGGCTTCAATTGCAAATTTGCAATACATCCAAATTCCAAACACCCTAAATTCTTTAAGCTCTGCAACCCAAAAAAATCCTACCATTTGGGAACATCAATGGCTTCCTTTATCTCCTCCACCAGCACAACTCTACCAACTCACACTCCATCCCTAAACCCTAAATTCATACAAACCTCCTTCTCTTCCCTCTCCCTTTCCCCCAATTCTTCAAACCCTAGAAAAAAGAACCACCATCTCTTCTCTTGCTATGCTGCAAAGCAGCAGCAATCCAGTGGACAACCGGTGAAAAAGCGCCAATCTTCATCGTCTTCTTCAACGAACAATAGCAGCAAGAAGAAGGCCGTGAAGAAGAACAGCAAAAATGGCGGTTCTTCTGGTGGGTTTAACAAGGGTTTTGGTGGAATTGAGGATGAAGGTGAAGATGATGGTGATGGTGATGGTGAGGTTATGTCGTCTTCGTCGAAAGTGAGGTATCAGCCGCTACCGTTGCCGAAACCGCCTGCCGGTTTCATTGTGGATGATCAAGGGAGGGTGGTGGCTGTTTCAGACAGACGAATTGCTACCATTGTATGTTATTATTCCTATCTTTATAATGGTGTTTCTGTTTGATTGTTTATATGATTTTAGTGAGAAAAGTGGGGGATTATGATGAATTATAGGAGAATTTGTAGAAATTGGAGAAGTTGTGATTTTGTTATAGATAAGGGGATGTTTGGGTAGTAGCTTAATGAGCTTAATGGCACTCACAGCTTATTCATTCAGCTATATAGCTAACCTTTTGGTAGTGGGTTAATGATATAGAAAGTGGCTTATTCAATAAGCTTCTAGGAGTAGCTTTATGTGGAAAGCCAGGTTTAGTGGGTTAATTATATAGAAAGTGGCTTATTCAATAAGCTTCTAGGGGGAGCTTTATGTGGAAAGTTAAGTTTTTTTGAAACCTGCATCTCCGGGTTAAAAACTTTGGCTTTCTGCATAAAGCTGCCCTTAAAAGCTTACTGAATAAGCTACTATCAAACAGTCGTGGATAACTGACCAAATATGCTCTGAGTCTCATTTAGCTCATTAAGCTGCTATAAATGGGTCCTTAAACCCCTAAGATTACTAAGGGACTATTTCTTAGTAGCTTAATGAGGTTAATGGTGCTTACAACTTATCCAGTCAGCTATGCATGACTGTTTGGTAGTGGCTTCATTATATAGAAAGTGGATTATTCAGTAAGATTCTAGGGGAGCTTTATGCTGAAAACCAAGTTTTCCCGAAAGCCACATCTCCCAATTAAAGAACATGTTTTTCCTCCATCTAAGAAAAAACCCCTGCCAAAACAAAAATATTCTCAATCTAGACAGATAGATTAATCCAATCAGACAACTTTATCCATATATGGCTTGATGAAAAACCAACCAAATGGCCGCTAATTGTGGTTTTCATAATGCCAACACATGTTTGTACAAAAATGGTGAAGCTTGTAGCTGAACTGATATAGGGAATTGTATTATAAAGTATACTTGTTTGACCTATGCTAGTCAGTAAAGCAATGGCCCAATTGGTAATTTGGCCACCCATCTTATTTTTCACCCAAACTTGGACATTTTTCTTCCGTAGTTGGCCTTAACAAGCTTAATGGTAACATCATTTTAACAAAGGGTACACTTGTCAATATCATGAATTCATGTATTATTCATCCTGGAGTACTTATTATTCATTCTAAATGCTATATTATTCATCTTGAATACTGTGTTATTCATCATGAATAATGCATGAACGTGCACCTTCGTTATTCATACTGAATGTGGACACTCGGGGACATGTGTCCTGCTCTTGGCTGTCCTCGTTTTTGCAATGAAAGATGAGTTCGCAGCCAAATTTCTCTCTCTCTCTCTCTCTATATATATATATATATGCGTGTGTGTGTGTGTAGGGAATTGAAAGAACCTTTTGGGATATGATTACATTTGACGTGTGTGAATTTTTGGACTCTTTAGTCATATATTGTGAATTGTTTCTTATCTATAATTCAATAATTATGTAAGAGCTCATGGACAGGTTGATCCTGCAAATAACTTTCCATTAGAGTGTATCATCAGAAGAGTTTTTAGAAGTTCACAAGGAGATGAATGTTTGCTATTGTGCCCCATTGATACGTAAGTACAAGTTGCACTTTGATATCAGAAAAGAGTTCAATTTTTGGTCTGATATCTTCTGAATTACCCATTCGTATACGTTTCTTCTTCAGGCCTGTTCAGATACTAAAAAGCACAAACTTTGAAGGATGGTCAGCGGTATGTCTTTTTTTATATAAGCATACACATATACATTAAATGAATAATCTAGAGACAATTAGGTGCCTTTTGATTTTTAAGAGGTCTGAAGTCTGATTTCACAATCTAAAAATAAGAGGTGAATGGTGCACCTATTCAAATTTCAGAAGACGGGAAGATGTTTTCAGTCCTTCTCTAAAATAAAACAAACAGTCTTAAAGTCTACAAACCTCTTAATGTTCAGACTTAAGAGGTTTTGAGAGGTATTTTCTTTAAAACAAACAGCCCCTTAATAGTCAAACTTAGATACAAAATCATTTAGATGGTTTTGGAACCGTTAATAGACAAACTTCTTTTTGGCCAAATAAGATTCACCTCTTAGCGATTCAGAGGTCTCTTAGGGGCCATTTGTTTTCTAAAAAATTCCTCTTAAAATCTCTTAAGTCTGAAAGTTAAGGGGTTTGCAAACTTAATACTGTTTGTTTTATTTTTAAGAAGAGGTCTGAAAACCACTTGTCTTCTGAAATTTTAAGAGGGGCACCATCCGCCTCTTATCTTTTAGATGTGAAATCAGCCTTCTGACCTCTTATAAAACAAGCAACACCTTAATCACTATTAAGTGGTAAACAAACATTCTGACAATATTCTTGCTTACTTGCATGTATCTATAATTTAGGTTAGCGACGATGAAGTTGAATCTATCCTTCCTACTGCCTCTTTTGCACTTGCCAAAATACACATGCATCTCGTATATAGTGGGTATGTTTATTTGCTATACTTGCTAGTATTCATATTGTTTTTCCGCTTATATTTTGTGCATTTATATAATTATATACCGTTTTAGCTGATTCTCCATGCGCATCAGGTTTTGCTACACAGCCCGTGGTGGATTTTGCTACACCGAGGATGACATTTTTGAATGTCGATCAGGTTGTGTTCTCTCTTCAAACTTTTCAAATTGATGAATTCATTTTAGTTGTTATTTAATTTTATTATGAATTCATTTTTGTTTAAGGTTATGTGCTTATTGAATTATTACACATGATATTTCTGCAGATGATGGCCAAGATTTGGATGGCTTACCAACTGAAGGTGTAGAAATCACATGCTTTCAACTGGTATACATTTATGGAATTAATTGAGAAATCATATACATCATATATGATGGTAATAATAAATTTATGATCATATTATTCTTATATTAATTTATGGTTTCCGAGCAGGATGGGTCCCATTACATGATCTACACACCATCGGACCCACTTTTGTTTGTAGCTGTAAAGGTACGCTAGCAATTTCTTATCTGCTTAAGCAAATACTGTATCATTCATCATGAAATTTGAAATTTGTTATAATTTATAATACCTTGGCTCGTTTGATCACAATCACATTTACGATTTTTCACAAGACCCATGGAATAATTTGTTATAATTTGATCAGATAGAAAAACCGTTTTTTCTACTTGGAAGAGAACAAATGTACAACTTTTTTGTGTTTATATTTTCTTCCCTAATTTCTCATGTTTCTATGCTTAAATTTACAGGATGACAATGGTAAATTGCGAATTGCTGATGATGTAAGAAATCCCCTTTACTTGATACTACGATATATTCGGTTGATTTTGTGTGATATAAGTTGCTTGTTTATGTACCAATCCGCCCCAAATGGATATAAAAGTAGATTTATGAGCACATGTGCATACCTTTCAAAGGAACACCCTTTGTAACCTTTCATCTGGACAGTATGCACATGTGCATATAAATAAGCAATGTGTCTAGTATGCACATGTGCATAAAACCAAGAAAACAACCCCAATTACTTGTATGCACATGTGCATACCTTTCAAATGAACAATTACCACATATATTCTTATGACGATCCTTAAGCATTGTACGCGTGTTTTTTCTTCTTCAAACAGGAGGTGTTGGAGGACCCGGCCACAATAAGTGCCATAGATGAGGAAACCGAGTTCAACGCTTTGGTGGTACGCCATTTTCCTTCCAACGTAATTCAATAACTTTCCAATAATTTGTACCAATTTTTTGGCATATACTTTTCTTATGCAGGAAGAAGAGGCTGCTTTGATGGAATCACTAATGGGCAAGAGGTAGCAGTAATACCATAGATAGCCAACAACTTTACTTTATTCTTCTTATGTTTCATTTTTCTTATAAAAACAAAATCATCTGTATATATTTATGTGTTTTTTGATGATCAAACGCTTAGTTTAAGTTGTATCGGTCTAGTATGCTTTTTATGTTGTCATTTACCGAAGGGCTTTTTGGTAATTGTGGTTGTCCGTGCTAGTTCATGCATACATTGATTAGTCTCGTTAGATCCTGAAGTTAACAGCACGATAAACATTCGGATGCAATGGATTTGAATTAATGATCTCGGGTGAGAAAACCCAAAGTTTTACCGGAGGTTTGTTGGTTCAAATCACAATGATCCGAAATTTTACTCGGATGATTTGCTTATTAAACATAATAAAGTAAAAATCAAAATAAGGTCTAAAATATTCGAAGACGACTACTATTGTAACTCCATTAAACGACATCTTGTCAGAATCCGATGATGATTCTTGCTTGTTTGCCAACGAAGACGATGACTAGTACCACTTTTCGGTTTGTACATTAGAAACAATAATGAGCTCAAATCGTATAATTTTTGTTCGTAACGTTTTTAAATGATTTAAAAACTAATGTATTAAATTTATATTAAAGATATTTTATTCTATTTTTTCAGTTTGTACAATTAATTTTAATGGTGGATGTTTTATTAAAAGAACTAGTAAGAAGCTAGAAGAAATAAATTACACGTAACAAATAGTAAGAAAGGATTTTGTAACCTACCAAATTAATGGTAAACTTAAGAGTCCTATTTGTATTTCCAAAGAACGAATGAGCCACGATGCCCCTTTCTGAGAATTAGGAAGCTTAAAACAAGTCTCATTCTAAAAATAGTAAACAGCCAATAAAGTCGTTTGAACGACTGTATCTAGACAAGCCGACTCCATTTTCTTCAAACACAAGGATTTCTCACTAATCCAATCCGAACTGAAATTAAACTTCTAAATATGTGTAATATCTTAGGCAAATCCCATATCGTTGTGGACAAGAGAGATGCTTGGTTAATAAGTAAACTTTGTGCTTTTTAGGTAACAACAATTACAAAGAAGAAGAAGAAAACATTTGAATGTTGTCAAAGATCTCTTATATTTATACGTTGTCTCAATTATTTTATGACACTGTTTAGAAAAATTTATGAGTTCTCCTCTACCGTCAACAAGATACGATTCTAACATATTGTTTGATATCTAAAAATACTCGAAGCAGATTATTTTTAGCATTTATGAACATACATTGCATCATTTGTGAAAAGTTCATCAACGCACTACTCGGTAATGATGAAGTGTTTTTTCGTAAGGATATCTTGTTCTCTGTGCAAACCAATCCCGATAAATTATAGGAACCGTAAGATATCAGCCTCTGATAACTCATTGACCTCAATTTTTTTTGAACGACAAGTTAACACACACGTTTCAGCAGTATCGGGCCTCAAATTGGGCAATCCCACTAATCCGCTGCAACCCGGCCTAACTTATGGCTGAACCCGACCGGAAGGGAAGTGGATCCCATAGACTGGATCCTCTCGTACCGGTCTTGAACCCGGCCCAAAGAACCAGATTCAAAGGCTGTGTTTGGCAAGCATAAGCTAGCTTATAAGCTAGTCCATCCAAACATGTACCAGGAAGCTAGCTTATCAGCTAGCTTATAAGCTAGCTTTTTGAAACGCTACTTTGAGTAGCTTATGAGGAGCTTATTGTAGCTTTTTCCAATTATACCCTTATTAATATTAATTATTAAAATCAAATATTCCCTTTTTGGTCATTTTACATACTCATAAGCTAGTTTTTGTCAAACATAATTTGTTCAACAGCTAGCTTATCAGCTACCAGCTAGCTTATAAGCTACGCTCGCCAAACATAGCCAAAGCCTGAATATCTCATATTGGGTTTATTGGGTTTAAATGAAAGAAATCAAAACTTAAGGGGGGTTTTCCCTAAACTTCCAACTCTCCAATAGTCTACTCTTCTCTTCTCTACTCCAAAAACCTACACATTTCTTCTTCAACCTCCCCAAAATCCCTATTATGATCATCACAACTCAACAGATCCAAATCCAATCACCACCATGAAATCTCTTCTTCTTCTTCTTGGATTCATCCTCCTTCTCTCCAATCTCACCTCCATTTCTTCATGGAAGAAAGAAGAATTCAGAACCTGCAACCAAACCCCTTTCTGCAAACGCGCCAGATCACGAAAACCCCTAAATTGTAACCTAATCGCCGCCGACGTCACCATCGCCGCCGGCGATCTCACCGCCAAGCTCATCGAACAAACCCTAGATTCCGAAATCTCATCATCCAACGGTTCAAATCCGCTAATCCTCACCTTATCCGTCTACGAAAATGGAATCCTACGGTTGAAAATCGACGAAGATTCGTCGCTAAATCCACCGAAAAAGCGGTTCGAGGTGCCGGATGTTGTTCTTCCGGAGTTCGAAAGCCGAAAGCTTTGGCTTCAGAGGTACAGTAAAGAGGTAATCAATGGCGATTCTTCGAGTTCTTCGGATTCTTATGTTGTTTATTTGTTTGATGGATATGAAGCTGTGCTTAGAAGTGATCCTTTAGAGGTTTTCGTTAGGGCGAAAGGTAGCGGTGAGCGTGTGTTGTCGTTTAATTCGCGTGGATTGTTCGATTTCGAGCAGTTGAGGGTTAAGAAGGAGGAGGAGGAAGATTGGGTGGAACGGTTTCGGACTCATACGGATTCGAGACCGTTTGGTCCTCAGTCGATTAGTTTCGATGTGTCGTTTTATGGGGCGGAGTTTGTTTACGGGATTCCGGAACACGCTACGAGCCTTGCGTTGAAACCGACTAAAGGGCCCGGGGTGGAGGAATCGGAACCTTACCGGTTGTTTAATTTGGATGTTTTTGAGTATTTACATGAGTCGCCTTTCGGGCTTTACGGTTCGATCCCGTTTATGCTTTCTCATGGGAAGGCGCACGGGACGAACGGTTTTTTCTGGCTGAATGCCGCCGAGATGCAGATTGATGTGCTTGGGCCCGGTTGGGATTCCGAGTCGTCGATCGCGATGCCGTCGGACCGGTCCCGGATCGACACGTTGTGGATGAGCGAGGCTGGGATCGTGGATGCGTTCTTCTTCATTGGGCCGAAACCGAAAGACGTGGTGAAGCAGTACGCTAGCGTGACCGGAACCTCGGCGATGCCGCAGCTGTTTGCGACGGGATATCATCAATGCCGGTGGAATTATCGGGATGAAGAGGATGTGAAGAATGTGGACGCGAAGTTTGATGAACACGATATTCCGTATGATGTTCTGTGGCTCGATATCGAGCACACGGATGGGAAGCGATACTTCACGTGGGACAGGGTTCTTTTTCCGAACCCTGAAGAGATGCAACGGGATTTGGCATCGAGGGGTAGGAAAATGGTGACGATTGTGGATCCGCATATAAAGAGGGATGATGGTTATCATATACACAAAGAGGCGTCGAAGAATGGGTATTACGTGAAGGATGCGAGCGGTAAGGATTTCGACGGGTGGTGTTGGCCGGGTTCGTCTTCTTATATCGATATGGTTAATCCCGAGATTAGGTCGTGGTGGGCGGACAAGTTTGCTTACTCGCAGTACGTGGGTTCGACTCCATCGTTGTATATCTGGAATGATATGAACGAGCCTTCCGTATTCAACGGTCCCGAGGTACGTCAATTTTCACGTAACTTTATGTTTAATGTAACTTGTTATGCTTCTTGTAAATTTTGATTATCTTGTTTTAAAAGATGCATAAGTGTTGGGGGGGGCTGTTTGGTAGTTGCTGAAGGGTTTGGTGCAGGGTGATTAAGTGGTCTGAATGGTTAAAGAGGCCCTTATGATATAGTGCAAAATGAAATATGGCTGTTTAGTAATTTTTTAGAATGAAATTAGTGTGCTGAATGGTTGAGGGAGGTTCATGATACAAAATCATTTAGAGAGTTTTAGAACCATTAAGAGGCATATCTTTTTTTGCCAAGCAAGATTTACCTCTTAGCGATTGAGAGGCTGTCTCTTAATGGAACTGTTTAAGTGGTTAGAATGATGGCTTTTATGATATAGTGCAAAATGAAATATGGTTGTTTTGGCAATCGCTCGGAATGAAATTAGGGGTGCTGAATGGTTAAGGGTGGTCCAAAATGCAAAATCATAATATCATTAAGAGGGTTTTAGAATCATTAAGAGACCAACTCCTCTTAACGATTCAGAGGTTGCTATTAATGGAACTATTGAGACATGAAACATAAACGGGTCCACAAAATGGCAAACGGACATGAAAGACTGTCGGAAATGCTTGTCGGTTTGTTGTGATGTTGACTTTTTACATTTGACCAGGTGACCATGCCTCGAGACGCTTTACATTACGGAAACGTCGAGCACCGAGAGTTGCATAACGCCTACGGTTACTACTTCCACATGGCTACAGCTGATGGACTTTTGAAACGTGAAGGGGGAAACGATCGGCCGTTTGTCCTATCGAGAGCGTTTTTCCCCGGAACTCAGCGGTACGGGACGGTTTGGACCGGAGACAACACCGCAACGTGGGAGCAGCTCAGGGTTTCGGTTCCGATGATCCTGACACTCGGCCTTACCGGGATAACGTTTTCTGGTTTGCAAATCTTGTTACTTTTCAATCATAAACGGATGTTTTAATTTTTCGGAAATGTTTATTTATGGGTTGGTGGTGTTTATAGGTGCCGATATTGGTGGGTTCTTCGGTAATCCCGACACCGAGTTGCTTGTACGTTGGTACCAAGTTGCCGCTTATTTGCCATTCTTCAGGGGCCACGCCCATCACGATACCAAAAGACGAGAACCGTGGCTATTTGGGTATGAACCGTTTTGACTATTTAATTTATTTCCACAAAAAAAAAAACTTGATTAAAGTTGCACCATTGGTCGTTGGAGTTAGAGGTGTAAATGAGCCGAGATGAGCTCAAGCCTGACTAACCTCGAGCTCGGCTCATTTAAGTCCATAAATCTCGAGCTTGAGCTCGGCTTATTTCGAGCCTTATGTATCTGGATCGAGCTCGGCTTGTCAAGGATTTAACAGGCTCGGGCTCGGCTTATATGTCAGACGAGCCTAAGCTCGGCTCGAGCTCGACTTGTTTATCTGTAATATTTCTTATTATTTAATTTTTTTAATTATTTATAGTATTTAGAGTAAATTAAGATTTGCATCCTTGTGGTTTATTACAAATTGCGATTATTATTCTTGTGGTTTAGATATTGCGGTTTCCATCGGTACGGTTTATAGTTAATTGCTATTTCTATACATATGGTTTACAATTTATTGTTTTTTCGGTTCTTGTGGTTTCCAATTCTTTACTATTTTAGTCCATTGTGCTTAAAGGTAGGAATTAGTTTAGGGATGGAAATAGCAATACATTGCAAATCATAGGGGACGAAAATGGCAATTTCTAAACCACAGGGACGAAAATGGCAATTTCTAAACCACAGGGACGAAAATGGCAATTTAACATACACACACAGAGACACACATTTATACTATATATTAATTGAGGCTCGTTTAGGCTCGCGAGCGTAATCGAGCTTAATCATAAAGGCTCGAGCTCGAGCTTGCTTGTTAAACGATCCTAAAATGAAGCTTGTGCTCACGAGTTGATCTCTCATTAGATATAATGGGCTTGTTTGGTTTGAACTGGTTACGAATATTTACGTTGATGATAGGGACCGTAATACCGAGTTGATGAGGGACGCGATACGTGTCCGATACACGTTGCTTCCGTATTTCTACACGTTGTTTCGGGAGGCAAACGTGAGCGGAGTTCCCGTTGCTCGTCCGCTTTGGATGGAGTTTCCCGATGATGAAGCCACTTTCAACAACGACGAGGCTTTCATGGTCGGAAACGGCCTTCTAGTCCAAGGAGTTTACACCGAGGTCCTTTTTTGTCTTTTACACCACTTACCCCCGACCCGACTTCCATTTTCTGAAACTAACTGAAAATTGTTTGTATAGAATACGAAAGAAGTAACGGTTTATCTTCCGGAGGGTCACACTTGGTATGATCTTAGAAGCGGAACCGCGTATAAAGGAGGCAAATATGAAAAGATCGAGGCGGCGGACGCGATCCCGGTTTTTCAACGGTCAGGAACGATAATTCCGAGGAGAGATCGGTTCCGTAGAAGCACCGTGCAAATGGAGAACGATCCTTTCACTCTGGTACGCGTAGTCTATTTCGTAAAAATTTCGATGTTTGATATCTGTGTTCGATTGTTAGTTAGATGGTCCATCTGTCCTGAAATAGTTTTCCACGATTTTATTTTAATTTGTCCTAAAGTAAGTGTCGACTTTCAAGGGTAAAATTGTCACTTATTTGTGTTTTTCTAAGAAAAAGCTTTTATTTCACTTATGTCTGATACGGTTAGACATAAGACAATTCAGACCGTTTTTTTTTTTTTTTTTCCATTTTCAAAGCCTCTTAACTCTCATTGTCTCAAACCGAAGTTTAATTGTGGAGTCGTTTTTTTTTCCCTTTTTTGTGTGGTTAGGTGATTGCGGTCGATAGTTCGGGAGAGGCGGAAGGCGAACTTTACATCGATGACGGCAAGAGCTACGAGTTACGAAAGGTGCATACATTCACCGCCGTTTCGTATTTTCCGACGGCAAACTTACGTCCGTAAACTTAGCCGCCTCGGGTTCGGCCGGAACCAAGTTCTTGTCGGACTGCACCATCGAGCGGATCATCTTGCTAGGCCACCCATCGAAACCGAAAAGCGCACGGATCGAGCCGTTGAACCACAATGCCGAAGTTGAGCTGGGTCCTCTCCAGATCCAGTCGAGGGTTCAGTCATCGGTTTTGACCATCCGGAAGCCCAATGTTCGGGTTTCCGATGATTGGACCATAAGACTTTTGTAAGGCCGTTATGGTGGAGCTTTTGACGAGCGGTGGGGTAGCCACCGGAAACACTGCCCATAGCCGCCGTGAAACTTGTAGTAAGTGGGAAAATGGTTGATTAAATGAGGAACTTGTAACAGCTTAGAAAAAGCTTTATTGTTCTTGGACTCTATTTTAGTAACACTGAGACTTTTTTTACTCTGTGTTTGCATTTTCTTATAGAACAACGCTAAACGACTTCGTTTTCTTTTTAGAGTAAAATGCATAAAAATTAAATGAATTTTGGTTTGATTTTTTTTTTAAATATTTAAAATAAAATACGTTATACAAAACAGAAATTGAATTAAGTTTAGAAAAATCTAGTTTAACCTTTTTGTTTTAGTTAAGTTTTTTAACTTATTTTTTTATTAAATGGAATTATTAAACTTTTTTATTTTAAATAATTTTTAATGTTATTTTATTTAAAAAATTACAGACTTGATAATTCAAATTAAGAAATTTCTTTGAACTTTTATTTCTATTTAAACTTTTGTCTTTAATCAACCGTAGAAAACATGCCATTTTGTGCTAGTTATAATCATTATAATAATATACTTTACAATTACTTTTCGTTTTCAATTATATAATCAAGTTAAATGCTAATTACTATAAAAACAAACAAGTGTATGTTATGTAAGATAAAAAATGAAAAACGATATTTTAAGAAATATAAAACAAATTAATTTATTTATATTCGTGATATTAAATAGCATGATTAAATTAAGTACATTCAATATTGAGCTCATCCCAAAGGTATTGATAGATGATTACAATGATATAATTACAAAAGAAATATATTTTTAATACATTTCAGTTTATATACAATTAATTATGTTAACATGATAAGGGTCAATCAGAAAATAAAATAGTAAGGGAATAAAATAAAAATAAAATAATTAATTATCGGTATTAATTATAACTTTAAAATTATATTTCTTAAAATTTTCAACAATTTCGAATATAACCGTTTTAGAATTTTTATATAATAGTATAAATAATTTTACTTTTGTTCCATATACTTTGATAAAAAAAACCTTGAATGGTTGAAGTTCGTTCTTAATTCTTCAATCCTTTTATGGTTCTCATTTAATTTAATTTATATAAGTGTATAAATATTATTAACATAACATAACGTAATAAAACTATATATTGTTTTATACTATTTTCTTAATTTTAATAAAAAAAATAACGAAGATACTCTCTTAATTAATCAGTTATCAGAATTTTTATAACAAGCAATCAAAACTAAATAAACCAGAATCGCAATCAAAATTAGCTATTAAATAAATTTTAGCAAACGAAAATAATATAAGAGAAACACAAAAATTAAAACTAATGTTTACTCTAATACAATTTTTCAATATTCATGATGTTTATTAAAAATATAATCTAATTTCTAAATTGTTAAAATATTCAGGATATATATTGAAATATTTAGGATATTTTAAAATATGTGAGCATATATTTGAGAAAAAGAATAACAATAGTACACACATGTGTGACAAAAATGTACAAGATACCAATAACACAAACGCAATACAAAATAATAATAAAAAAATAAGGTTTACTTTTGATCCTTGATGTTTGCATTTCTTTAACAAAAAGTATTTCTTAAAATGCTTCAAAATTGTGGATTTGCTTTCGTCATGTTTGTTAATTTTCAATGGGTTACGTACATCCACAACTGATTGTTAAGTTTTTCTGTTAAATCCAGTTAAATGTTGGGCATTTTGGTCATTTTACTATTTTTTTTATAAGGTTCATCTAGGCTTCGCCTAGACTACATCTTTAGCAATTTGGAAATGAGTTTCGATTGTTTAAGACTAAGCCTGACCACAAGGTTCATTTTACTATTTTTTTTATCTCATGTAAACAAAAGGATCAAGAACATGATTTACTTTTACAAAAACAATATAAAGAGTTAATTACAATTAACATCTTTGGTTTCTTATCAAATTCCAACGTCCGTTATCCCTTAATTCTGACCACCGACTCTGGCCACCTAGGAAAATGTAATAATGAACTTTTCTTTGGGAAAAGGGCAGTGACGTCAAAAAGGCGATGATGAGCTCACCTTGTCAACCGTAAAGAGGGAAGATGGCTTCCGATGAAGTATCTGTCCAGGAAGAGATTATAGAAAAAAGTCAAAATAGTTTTAAATTTTCCAATGACCAAAATACCCTTCAAATGAAGCTAACTAAGAAACTTATCATCCATGAGTGCAATTGACAAAATCCTTTGAAAAGCAACAAACATAAGGGACCAAAACCAAGTTTTTAAAAGTTGAGAGATAATATCCTTTGCAAATTCAAACATTAGGGACCAAAATTGAAGTTTACTCAATATAATAGACATGTTATTTACTTGAAGCATCAAGTTTTCAAAGAATTCTTCCAATTCATCTCTCCCTCTCTCTCCAACAAAAGAAATGGGGATTCTCAAGGATAACGGGGTCGTTTACAAGCCTCTCGAACCAAATCGATCTCGGCCCTCATAGTGATGAAGTTTTACCTCCATGCCGACGTCAAAGGTCATCTGCATCTCTCTCTCTCTCTCTCTCTCTCTATATATATATATATATATATATATATATATATAGACACACACACAATATAGGGAGATTCAAGGAAAAACCTCAGAGAAACGGAAAACAGAGAAACATCATTATACCCTTTCATCCCGGACTGTAAGTGCATAAAAGTAAATTAAGTTGTTTTTTGGTTTTTATGGACATGTGCATATTCCAAATTACTTATATGCATAAGTGCATACAGTTCAGATGAAGAGTTACGATGGGGTTCCTCAGTTTTCTGTGTTTTTGAAGTTTTCCCTTGAACCAGTTGACCCTATATGTATAATTCATCATTGGTCGGTAATCATACATACAGAGTTGAATTTGTATGTATATATGTTGAGGGAGGTTCAAACGAGAAACATATCAATTTAAGAGAAACAATCTCAGCCACTCATCCGGTCAACAAAGGACGGCTTTGCCGGTCTCCTCTTTAATAATCTCTACCCTCCCATGAATCGCGTCAATCCTCCGTGATCACATCCACCGTAACCGCGAGATGAGTGGCTGAGATTGCTCTTCACGCTCTCTTAAATTGACATGTTTCTCGTTTGAACCTTCCCCTATGTATGTATATGTATATAATATTTGTTGATTATAATAATTAACTTACGTATATATGTATAGCTCCTCGAATGACGGAATTATTGCGAAGATATTCGTATACTTTTTGGAGATGAAAATAATCGGCAACGTATTGTTGTATTTTCTGAAGAAGAATAATCGAATTCAAAAGGTATGATTTTCAAAAATTCGTTTACTTTTCAATTTTGCATTCATTCATGTACACCTACGTAACTGTAAATAATTTACTTTTTTATCTGAAAAAAATTTATTTAATTTATTGTTGAAACTTGAATGCAGTTATTATAATTCTTTTTGGTAGTTCAATATTCGCATCATTTTATTTAATACTACAAACCTATTTTCATTTTCTTATATATATACTCTATAAGAATTAACGATTTTGGAACACATGGTTGCAATTTCCTTAAATTTTGTAAAATGATAGTAATATTTTATTGGTGAATTCTTATGAAATTTAGTAATAATAGCTGTAACTGATTTAAGTTTCCAATGGTGGGAAGTGTAAAAACACCAATTAAATAAGAATTTTATTTATTAATAAAATATATTACATAGATGAAGTGATACGTTATATATAATTCAATATAATTATTTGATTTTAGTTAAATGTTTAAATATTTTTTAATTAAATTATATACAAGTTATTATTTCTTTTCGAAGATTTTTATGTAAATTAACTCAGTGAGAGCTGTTAAAATATTATCAAATCATTTCCAATTAAATATATATGTTAAATCAAACTTTTTATTTTTTTATTAATTAATAACAAAGAGAGCATTAATATTCAATACATAAAACACATAAAGACATAAAATAGTTGCCAAAAAATCTCCAATTGTTTTAATAAGCAAGTGTGGCTATCTATGGATTAATTCTAAACCATGTTCATTAATTTTTGGTTTATCAAATAAAATGCCTTTAATGCTAAAAAAAGATACAATAGCTATTTAAAAAAATAATGTATGATACTTCTAATAAATGATCAGATATAAAAACTATTAAATTACAATCAATTTCATAAATATGTTTTTTAATTATTAATTGGTAAATAGATATATGTTTACAAATGTTGAGTTTGAAACACCTCAAAATAAAATCTGATTATAACTTAAAAGTTTGTAAAAATAATAAAAAGAGATTACATAATCGAATTTCTCTTTTAGAATTTAGTTAAAATGCTAACATTTTATTATTTTCGTTGTATTTGCTTAATGTATTATTGTATATATTTAACATTACTATGTTATATACAAGATTGGTCCAGGATTTGAGATGAAAAAAAGAAAAAAATGTTTGAAAAAGAGGAAATAAAATTTTCATTTATGTTTTCAGAAGAAGAATATGCCACATCAGTGCAATGCCAACTTATCTTTTTAATGTACCACATCAGCTTAATAAACATTTATATCAATGAAATACTACTCATCTTTCACAATCGTCTCAAAAGTGATACGTACATAGTAATTTATAATTATGTATTTCAATAATATATAATATCATAACGAATACTAAATATGATTATTTATAATATAAATGAATTAATTTTAATACAAAATTAATAAATAATTTAATTAAAATTTTAACTTATAATATAATATTTATATAAAAATAATTATTTTTGTATAAATAAACAATTTTTTTATAAATATCAATTTTAGTTTTATAATGTAAACATCAATTTTATTTGATATAAATAAAAACTACATATTTTGTATAAATAAATAAAAGTAAATTAAAGAAAAATAGAATGGGAACCATAATGAGACTTGCAAGAGCTTTTAAATTTGACAAACTTTGCAAGTCTTTATGATTATTTTTTTTCTTAGATGGACAATACCACATCATTTGCAAGAGGATTTTTGCAGACGTAGATAGCTTAAAAAAAATTAAAATTAAAACTTATATTCTTAAGCAAAAGAAAAAGAAAAAAAAAAGATATTATTTTTATAAAAATCTTTTTAATCTTTTCAACAAGTTTTAATTGATTAACAGATATATGTAATATTTTATTTTAAAAAGAACAAATATTAATTTTATATATAGTCATAATTGCTATTTGCTATTTGTTATATGTAAACAGTGGGTCCGGTGGGGCCCATAGGTTTTACAAGCAAATCCCCACGACACAATAATTCCTAAATCGGGTCGATGTGTAAGCCTGTATTTTTGGCTTAATTTTCCTTTTAAATTTTATTCGTTTTCTATTTATAGGAATTGGAAGTTTTGATAAAATAAGATTTCATTAAATGAGTCAAAATAATTGAAGCTCATACTTAGGTTTTTCATTTTAAATTTATTTATAAAACTTGAAAATTTTCATCATTTTTTGAAAATATATAAGGCCATGAGTACCACGTCCTGGGCTCACGAGGTTTCATCGGCGGGCTCGAGCCCGGGTGTGATACGCCCTCGGCGATTTCGGCAACGGTTTCCCTAACCCTCTCTTTCACTCTCCTTATTTATATCTAAAATAATTTTAAAAAAATGTAGAGGGTATGAAATGTTGTCTTACGAGATTTGAAAGGTTGATGATGGTTTGAGGTTGGGATAGTGGAAAGTTGATGTGACGCTGATGTGAAGGTGAAACAATGAAATCAGAAAGTTGTGTGGTACTCATGACCTAATAAATGAAGTTTGTTTTGACCCGCAAGTTTCAATTTACACATTTCGGCCTCTGATTTTAAAAATATTAATCTATAAAAATGTTAAAATAAAAAAAATGACAAAAAGATATTTTTAAGCTTTATTTTAATAGACTTAGGTGACAATCGTTTCATCTAGGAACCATATCCAATAAAAAGTGCATATCACAAAGACCAAATGCATACTTATGAAATCTATACCATTTTCGTGAAAATTCACATATTACAAGGACCAAACCCGTAATTTACTCTACTTATTAATTACTTAGCATTATTGTTAATCATGTAAGTTATTCTAATATATTTGGTTATTAAAAAACCAAATACATTAATTGCAACACATGTTATGCATGTTACACATAAGATTGTAATTTTGTTACATAGATAGTAAAATGATATTAAACTATTTTAATAAATATTTAATTTAGTTATTAGTTATATTTTTAAGAAAATTATTAATTAGTTAGGATATAAATAGTAACTTTCTTTATTCATATTATATGTAATGGTTCTTTAAATCTTAAATTAATGTAGTATTTTTTGTAAATATGTGTTAACAAACAAAATTAACATATTATTAAATTTTCTTTTCTATCTTGTCTTTGTTAATTAATATATTATATTGTAATTATATTATAAAATATTGCAATTATATTATATCTTTTTACATGCTTACAAGCTAGTTTTTGTCAAACATGATTTATTTAGTAATCAAATTATCAGCTATCACATGTTTTATCAAGTAGTTTGCCAACTATAACCTTAGAAGAAGAAAAAAAAAGTTAACTACATAAGATTCCCCCTATATTTAATTTATTTCATATTTTGTTCTTTAACATTTGACATTTGGTTTTATAAATATTTGATTAATAGAAGTTTTATAAAACTAATAAGTTGAACTATAATAATCTTTTATGATCATATTAATAACGATGAATGAAAGAAACCAACCTTTCAATTCCATATCAGAAAGGCCAAAGGTAACAACATTTGATAATAACTAGAATAAAACATCAATTTTGGCTCCACTTTTCTTGTTGAAAGTAACATGTTCCTTAATTAATTATTATCATTACAGTAAATTTTTGGATTTGGTTCTTGTTTAAGCCTTTAAGGTGATAACTAATTATGCTTTTTTATTGTTGAACTTTGTTTATTACTAAAAAAACCCCTTATAGTATGTAATTTGTTTTGATTATGGTCCCTCAAACCTGGCATTTGTTTGTCTCTTTGCATTAGATTTTCCTTTAGGTTTCTCTCTGTATTCTTCATTCTTTAAATATTTTTAGTTTTTGAGGTTAAAATCCTCGACCTTTCATGGTTAGGAGTGCTTATGGATTTGTGAAGTGTGAAAATGTCAACAACCTAATCGAGTTACTACAATTTACAAAAACCTCAACCAAATTCAATTCGTTAAAAATGGGGGTGGGTAATAAGCCATGGTCTAATCGTTAAAAAAGGGGGTGGGTAATAAGCCATAATCTAAGAAAGTACCAAAGTTTCAATCAGCATCTTATATAATACATGTAGCTTGGGAAAAAAATTTTGGGAAAATATGCAATCATGCATAATATAATAGTATATATGTTAGCATACGTAAATACAACTATTTTATCGATGCTATTAGTTATATATCAATAACGAGTTGCATTGAGCTATCAACTATGTATAACCCAATTTCAAACCAACTAATTTACAGTTTGACTGAGTAATTGTTTTCCCAAAAAATATTTGATAGGTTATTCACAAATTGGTTTAGTGGTTTGATAGTTTGGTTAGATTTTTAGACGACCTATTTATAATATGTTGTTGTGACTTACTTGCCATTGTGTAAGCTTTATGGATAAAATGATCTCGTATGCAACACACATATGGAACTTAATAGGAGGGGAAAGACATGGGGTAAACGATCAAAACCATAACAAAACACATATCACAAGAGCATTTCGTAACAAACGAAGTTCAAGGATAAGAACCGAAATTTTTAAGAAGACATAGGGGTTAAATTTATAATTTGCTTTTGTAATTATTACTTGATTACATTTCTAAAAAGATGGCCGCAGAATTGCCATGGTGCACCAAAGCACAACGGCGAACGCTAGTGTCTCACAACACGTTAAGCACATAGGACGCCTTGACCTAATCCACAATTTTGTAATGTGATGTTTGATCTTTTTTACATTTTTAATGTCTTATTTGCTAGTTTTTAATATATATATATAGGGGAAGTATCCGTTGCAAACCACCTAGATTGTGCACACTATATAAACCTAATCTTAACCATTGATTTTCTATTTATTTCCATTGATTTTGTGTATCCCTAATTTTTAGGCCGTTTTTTTAAAATGTGGTTGAGAGAATTTAGGAACCTAATTAATCTACACCATTGATCATGTAAATGTATGGTTGAGATTAGTTTGTATAGTTTGCACAATCTAGGTGGTTTGTAACGGATACGACCCCTATATATATATATATAAGCTAATTTAATGTGCTTATTTATATTGACTCATTGAGTAACAACACAAAACAATATGCTTTATATCGAGTGTTATATACGAATTAAAAATTTGACGTTATAAATCATGTCTTGAAAACCGCTATGGATTCGTTGTGACTTCTAAAACTTGAGTTCATCCACAATTTTCATCTTGTTTTTATATATTTTGTAATTTAGGATAAAAATTGATAATTTTATCAAAAGAAATTATAAAAATTGATTAAATTCACCTATTTATCAATTTTTTAACATTCTTTAAAAAATATATATTTATCTTTTATACTCTTTTGTTCTTTTACTTTGTCTTTATCATTAATATTTTCTTACATAATCAAAAAATTTGTTTAAATTATATGAAATTTTATAAATTTTATGATAACTATTCATCTAAAGTTGGATTTGGCTTTTTCTACAGCTTGTTTCATTTGCAGTTTTGGAAGAATCGCCTTTATATATTCCTTTGCATCCTTATGAAGGTGAGCTTAATAATATGAGCTTAATAAGGTTTCTTATCATTGATATCTTTATCATAGAGTCTATCTTTAAAAAAAATCAAAAAAATGGTAGAAGGTTAGTTTATAAAAATCACTTTTTGTGTCATTTTATGAAAGGAAAAACTCTTATAAAACCCAACAAACTTTTATATTTTGAACGATTAAATCTATAAATTATTTTAACCAAATAACTTATTGAACTTTTTTGAAATCATTAAATTACATTATTATTACCTATAATAACCTCGAAAAATTTCATTATTATAACCTCGACAAGTATCAGGTGGCTCGACTTGACTCGTTAGTATATTGAGTCGAGCTCGAGTTTCAATCAAGTCTATTCGGGTCGAATATTAACCGACTCCATTTAAAATAGCTCACAAGTTACGTCGTCTCATTTATACCCCTCGTTGTATGATTATTACCTTGCTAACATACAAGTGGTCTTTTAATTTACAAGCAAAACAAAGGGTGAAGATACAAGATAAGAAGTTACACATCATCCACTCTTAAAAGTTGCATATCTTATTTGTGTTCAACAAAAAGCACCTAACCTCATATATAATTACATTTCAAATTTACTTAAGAAATCACAATACTCTAACTCCTATTAACCTTAATGTAGATGTTAATGAAGGTGAAGAATCAAAATGGGTTCACTCTGGTTTATCAGCAACAGAAAGAGTTCAACAAACTAAGGAATATTGTTTACAGTCTTCAGATTCAACTTCAAATGATAAGACGATGACAACTACTACTACTTTTCATCGTTGGACGATAATGGATTATTCAAGAGCATATACATCCGGCAACATCACTCCTCATATGGTATCTTGCATCTCTTACCTTAGACGCTACATATAGATGCACAAAAATCCCCAAACCCAAACCATCGAGCGAAAAATTTTAAAAGCCCGATTGAACCTATTCTAATACCCAAAGCTCAGTCATAGAAAAGCTTGGACTATCTTTCTTAGTTTCATTTGCTTACTGAAAAGGGATTGTACTTTTGTACATTTATGGTGCATCTCTAGTTGACCATGGATAACTATACTTTTGACTATTTTTGTTTTTATAAGTTCTTCGTTGTCTTTAGGTTGCAGAGCGGTTGGTATCTGCAATCATGCAATCTTCAGGTCCGGAAATGGATTTGTCATTCTTCATCAATTATGAATCTCAAGATATTTTAAAGCAAGCTACCGCATCAACTCTTCGATACGAGAGAGGTAATCAATTCTCAATACTGCATAAGTTAACCTTTTGTGTGTTTCTAGCTACTCTACAACCATGAGCAACCACATTTTTAGAGCTTGATGAAAATCTAATGTTTGGCAAACAATAGATCAGCTTATAATCTACCTTTTTAAAAACTACTTCAGTAACGTTTCAAAATGCATCAAAGACTTTTTTTTAAACTTTTTGAATCCAATAATACCCCTTATATTTTACAGAAATAACCAAAACCTCTCACCTTTAAGCAAAATTTACATTGTCATCTAACTTATCAACTACTTTCACCAAACATAACTAGTTTATTAGCTAATAGCTAGTTTATAAACTAGTTTCCCAAATGAATAGTTAGCTATTGAATAACGTTCATCGTCGATCCTGTAAATAACGTTCATCGTCGATGCTTACAGGAGAACCAATTTCAGTTTTAGATGGAGTCCCCATTGCCGTCAAGGATGAAATAGATTGTATGCCATATCCAACAACTGGTAATATAATTATCAATTCTAGTACTTGCATATATGTCATCTTTTATGTGATGATTTTCTCTATTTGTCACGCTTTTTACAAGTAAGGGGTTTTCATGTAAACACCTGCTTTACTCTCTAAAGTAGAGATTATGTTTGTATACGCCTTACCTCTACAAATTCCATCTTCGAAAGGAATATACTGAGTTTTTTTTTTGGTTTGTTTCATCACTGCCAATTACTTTATTATAGGAGGTACAAAGTGGTTGCATAAGGTAAGACCTTGCAAAGAAGATGCTTGTTGTGTCGAGCGCCTCAGATCATGTGGTGCTATACTCGTTGGGAAAACAAATATGCATGAGCTCGGCGCAGGAACAAGTGGGATAAACCCACATTACGGGTAAGAGAAAAAATTTGGATCATGTCTAAACGTAATAAGTTGTTAGAATGAAGTTAGACAACCTTACAAGTTTTGCTATGAAGTTGGACTCCAATAAGACCTAAAAAGGTATATTGTCATATTAGCATTTTTATGTAACACTTCTGAAAATGTTCCTATTGTATACGAAAAGCTAATAGGACGAATTACTTTTTGTGTCATGTTAGGTTATCCAACTTTGTTGATAAAAACTTGCTAAGTTGTTTAACTTTGCTCTAATAGCTTACTGTAACGCCTTCAGCTAAAAACACAAATCTTCTTGGTTCTATGAACTTAAAATCCCATTAAGTACTCTATTAAAACGTCAAGGACATATGGGTCCTTAAAACCCAACTTTATTGTAATGCCATTGATCATGGACTCATCATCCTTTTGTTTTGACTAAGGTAGGACATCCCGAAATCCATATGATCCTAGCCGAATCTCTGGTGGTTCATCTAGTGGTTCTGCTGGCGTTGTGTGTGCAGGGTTATGCCCGGTAGCCCTTGGTGTTGATGGGGGAGGTAAACAGAATTGCTACCATTATTTACTAAGCAATATTATTGGAGTCTTATATCATCTAAACTTAGATCGTTTTTCTTCAACATATATTGGAACCTCCATTCTAGCCTGAAAGGCTCTTCTGAAGGTTAATCTATTGGGATTCCATTAATTTTCAGTACGACTATTGTCACCTATGTGTAATTACAACACGAGATGATCCATTGAACCATCCTTTAAGCTACAACTGTAACAGAGATCTGTTTTCCATGTCTAGGATCTGTTAGAATGCCTGCTGCTCTTTGTGGCGTCGTCGGTTTAAAGCCATCCTTTGGTCGGATACCACATTCAGGGTTAGTATTGTACTTTCAAGAACCTGCCTTATATTAAAAAGTAGGATACTCATAAAAAACATTGTTACCGAACTACTAATTTCAATCGTTTCTTTTATAGGGTTATTCCTTGGAACTGGACAGTTGGAATGGTTGGGATATTAGCAGGCACGGTTGAGGATTCTCTAATAGCGTCAGTATTATCTGTTCAAAACTCTCATTCAATTGTTTACGACTTAAGCGTTGTTCAATAATTGCTTAATGGGCTGAATAACATCCATGGCTTACTCGATAACTTATGTAGACTCATAGATTTTAGTCAACCGAACAGCTCCTTAGTCTCTATACAACAACTTTAAGCTCATCGCCTTTAAGTTGAATCACATGGTAACATGCGTATCATTTTCATTGTTTCCAGTTATGCAGCAATGAGCGGAGAAGCTGAAGTACACCAACCAACTATGGTAAGGGTATGCTTGGTAAACTAGATGATACGCTAACTATTAGCTATAAAACTAGTTGACAGTTTACAACTAGCCACGTTTGGTTAAATAAAAGACTAGATACGTACCCGCGCGCATTGCAGCGCGAAATATGTATCAATTATTCAATCATATTATATTATACAGCGCGAAAAGCCCCTGTAACTTTTTGAAAAGCTATCTAAAGTAGCTTTACAAAAAACTAGTTTATGGCTTGTCAAACAGGGCTTTTTCAATAATTTTAGAAAATAAACTAGCTTAAACATCCTATATTAAAAGTTTTCTAATATTCCTTGTTACAATCAGCAGCCAAAACTATATCTGTCCATGCTAAGACCTTCTAATCAGCTGCCTTGTATCAAGCTTGCTAAATCTAATGAGGTTCGTATTCCTCTAACCGTCTTATTAGTTTAACTTGTTCGTTTTCCTAAATTGTATTCTAAGGTTAACATCGGTTTCTTGGTGTTTCTACATGCCAGTGGTTTAACGATTGCAGTGACGATATTAGAATCTGCTGTTTAAGAGCTCTAGATAGTCTTAATAAATGCTACGGATGGGAGGTACTTATATATCTTCTTTTCTATTTATGTTTTAGCAAAACTATCATATTTCAACAGCTGAATGTAACTTGCTTGTTTCTTTGAAAAAGACTGTGGAAGTGACTATACCGGAGATAGAGGTGATGCGTTTGGCACATTATGTAACCATCGGTTCAGAATGTGCGACTTCTCTTGCTCATCATTTGGAAAAGCAGTACGTACGACCCTTAAACACCATAACAATCATCTATAGATTCAAATATATATATATGTGTGTGTGTGTATACATATATATATATATATATTATATAAAGGTACCTGATGCTATTTTGAATGGAAACTGAAACAGGGATAAGTCGGAATCGGGGGTGGATGTACGAGTAGCACTTTCTGTATACGGAGCTTTCAACAGTAGGGATTACTTGAATGCACAACGAATAAGGTATATTCTCTTTCACGACCAACCGTTTCTATGTTCATTTAGGGTGTGTTTGGTAGGCAGACATGTACTAGTTGTTTGTCAGCTGTTTGGTATGACTAGAACAAGGTTAGTGGTGGTAGTGGTGGTGGCGGGGAGGTGAGTTTGGTTTTTCAAAAAAGGCAAAACAGGTCCTTGGGACCAATTAGTAAACTAGAGGGACTAATTTGTAATTTACTCAATGAGTTGGCAGCCTATGTGGCATTTTGACCGGTTACCTGCTTAGAAGGTAAACCGATACATACAATGGCAAAGTTTAGCAAGTTCGATACATACAATGGCAATTTTAAAAGTTGAGTACATACAATGAAAAAACGTGACAAGTTCGATACACACCCGTGTAATTAACCCTTTTTTTAATGGTATTTGCTTTAAAATATAAAGGGTGATATAGATACAAAAGGCCTCAATTTAGTAGGCTACATTTGTTGCAGAAATCGTCAAATGAAGATTCATGAAAAGATATTCGATATGGCTGATGTCATTGTTACACCTACAGTCGGGTATCATCTCTTACCTTGAATCCTTCTACGTTTCACACACACACACACACACACACACACATATATAGGGTCAGGTTCAAGGGAAAACCGAGGAACACTCTCCTAGCCCTCCATCTGGACCAAATGCACTTGTGCATATAGTACAGATGAAGGATACTCTCTATATATAACATCATGGTTACTTTTGCTCTTCTCATATGCAATAGTCTAAAGTCTATTCACCTGAAATTCTGAACTGACTCTAAAGAAGAAAAATAAATACATTATAAAGAATTTAAAAATCACATATCTCACATATCATATGGTGTTTTTAACATCAAAATGGTTTCTTTGATGTTCTTGATAGCATAACGGCATATGAAATAAAGGATGATGCTAAGGAGACCGGTGAATTGGATTACATTAACGGAGGTATAAAAGTCATTTTTCTTTTTTGTTTTCAGTTCGGTTTTTGACTTCAACCCCTCTTTCTCTCAGCTGCACTTGTACGATATTCTATAGCTGGAAATTTTCTCGGATTGCCGGCTGTCACTGTTCCGGTACACTAAATCTTGATACTTATTTGGTTGTTTAACACGTCACAAATACTCCCTCTGTCCCAAAATAAATGTCCACTATGAAAATGGCACACTATTATATACATGTGTAATTATTACACTTTTAATGAACTAAATGACAATTATCCCCTTAATACTAGATGTAGTAACGAACTTCTCCATCCCATAATGAAAATTAGAACCTGAAAGTAGGCACTTCGAGTCTGTTTATTAGTAGCTTAATGAGCTGTAATGGGACT
Organism: Centaurea solstitialis; assembly: GCA_030169165.1. Lineage (NCBI taxonomy): Eukaryota > Viridiplantae > Streptophyta > Magnoliopsida > Asterales > Asteraceae > Centaurea > Centaurea solstitialis. The sequence goes on from CM058047.1 coordinate 714,290, forward strand.
CACAGCTTATTCAGTCAGCTTACATGTCCCTTTGGTAGTGCCTTAATGATATAAAAAGTGGCTTATCCAGTAAGCTTCAATCTAGGGGATAGCTTTATGCAGAAAGTCAAGTTTTTTTTCAAACCTGTCCATCCCAATAAAAAAACATCTCCTTCCATCAATGAAAAACTCTCCTAACAAAAACTTTCCCATTTCATAATACAGAGTAATCCACACAACAATTTTATCCATAGGACTTAATGCAAAACCAGCCAAACAGCCCCTTAGTCTTAAAAACACATTATTATAGGACAAACTAGAATAGAAATGTGGACACTTATTTTGGGATAAAGGAGTACGGCAATTTCTTAATCCTACCGACTTTAAATGTTCTTCGTAGATCGGGTACGACAAATCGGATTGCCCATTGGCATTCAATTTATCGGGAAGCCTTGGTCTGAAGCTAAACTGATTCAGATAGCTTATGCAATGGAGGTAGTGCACCATACACTTCTTTATGAGATATTTATATATGTTTATATTTCAAATCTTAAACCATAGGTCACCTCGTTTTTGCAGGCATTGTGCAAGGCAGCATATAGGAAACCTAAAGTTTACTATGATCTACTAACCGAGAGCTAAGTCATGACAGATGACCTAATTACAAGATTTTCCAATAAAGGAAACCGAAGAATAACAGACTTTTCGTACAATATATACAAGAATGTAAAGGTTTAAAATGACCTCCATTCTTTACTTTCGTTTCATAAATAGTTTTATGTACTCCTCAATGCGGCTCAACTAGCAATAATGTTAGTTCAATAAATCATATGAGTATATTTATCCCCGGGGTTTTTTCCTCGCCAAAAGACTCACTTCTGTATGCCTAATTGCCTAGCTAGGATCGGATTAACTCTTTTCGTGAATAACATGTATGTATTAGAAGAACTAGCTGATATACTAGTTGTTGACTGATAAGCTTAGTTGTTATCTGAACTCCTTCCAAATGGTTCTTATAGATAGAAGTATGTATTTATTAAGTCTATGTTAGGAAAACTAGCTAATAAGCTATATTGCCTAGTAAGCAGTTTTTAGCTAATAAACTAGTCAAGTTTGGTAAAAACTTGTTGCTAAGCTGTATAATAATGTAAATTTCTAAAAGGATCTTGGAGCTTATGACGAAAGAACGTTAGTAGAAGTAGCATTCAAAAAGCTAGCTTATAAGCTAGTTTATGGCTTACCAAACAGGGCTTATAAGGTAGCTTATGGTCGCCAAACATGGCCTAAGTCAGTATGCCTCAGAAAGAACTTTGGGCAAATATTTAATTAGCCATTGAGCTGATGTCCTCTAGCCCAATGGTATTTAACCGAATATTTTTGAACCTAGTGGTTGTGGGTTCAAATACTCAACTCGAGCTAAATGGTGTGCATTTTCTTTGTTATTCCTTGCCTACTCCAAAATTATACAACTTGACTGTGTGATTGAAAGTAAAAGCACAAGATTAAGGGGTTTTGTATATTGCAACAAACAAGGAAGTGCAAGAAAAATGTAAAGTATGCACGTATATTTCCATACTTCATCTTCATGTACAAACAAAAGTCAGCTTACGAGCAATTGTCCATTTGCCTCAAGAAAAATATTTACGTAAATATATAATGACAGGAGAAAATTTTGTTGCGTTTCTTTCCTGTTTTGATGACCTTAAGAAAGTGTGATGAAATCTTGCAAAGACCGAACCAGACTTGGAGGCCAGTGCTTTGTGTCTTTAACAGTATCCAAGGTCCGTATAGTTTGGATCGAGAAGAGTTGCTATTGCGAATTGGTTTTCAGCAAGCACTGAGGCGTGCTTATCGGAGTATAACGCCGCTGCTAGAGCTGCGTGCACTTCTGCAACCAAAAGAAGATGTACGAAAAATATCAATTTCTGTACACCCACACAGGTTGTAACTATGCAAAGCACCATTAAAGAGCTGTTTCATGAGGAAGTATAAGATTATAACCTGTAAACAAAAGGTGTAATACGACTCTTATGACTTGAACCCATTCAGTGGCTGGTCCAAGATTTTATTTCCCGTGGGGTGCACTTTATGGTAATTAACTTCCCGTAAGGAGGACATTTTTGTCTCCTTGATCGTAAGAAAGTGATCTTACAAATACGGATAATCTTCTATTTTGAATGATGTTGAATCTAAAGATGTCAAGGGTAGATATGTGAAAATTATTTGATGATCTACTTTTGTTTGGTGATTTAATTTATACGCTCTTTAATGTCACAAGTGCCGTAGGTGATTTTAAGTATACCAAGTTATAAATAATCGAATAAAAAGAAAATGAAATAAGAGAAGGCATCTATGCAACTTTTATGGATTACCTGGACTGCCTTTTAACGAAATGGAAACGTCCTCCATTTCCGATATGGCTTCGTTTTTGTCCCCGACTTCGTATAAGGCTAAGGCTCTACCAACTCTTGCATACTCTGAAAGAGCAAAATCCTTGTATTCTCTTACAACCTGAGATTAATTAGAACATGTTTTCAGCAGTCAGCACCATGATGATAATTCGTTGAATATCTAAAAGTACCCATTAGGAAATACAAATTAAGGATCCTTATGCACCCAACTCAATACCATTCATGTACTTTTAATAATACGAAGACTTAGGTTTGCGTGAGACCAAACTGTTTTCGTAAGACCAAGACCTAACGTATATAACTACATAAAAAAAACACCGTAAAGGTAAATAAAATTCGAACACTCATCCTCAAAAACACTTTCGAGGTAAAAAAAATTCCAAAACAAGGTAAAAAACGAAACCTTCATAGCGGAAATGTTGTGAAGGTATAAAAAAATTGAACTTTGACATTAAAAAAACACCGTGAACATAAATAAAACTCGAACACTCATCCTCAAAAACACTTTTGAGGTAAAAAAAATCCCAAAATAAGGTAAAAAAACGAAACTTTAACAGCGCAAATGTTGTGAAAATATAAAAAATCGAAACTTTCACATAAAAAACACCGTGAACGTAACATCTGCATTGTTTTTACTATGAATGTTCAATTTTCTTTTACCTTCACACGGTGTTTGTTTTGACGTGAAGTTTCATGTAAAAGATGTTGGTCTCATCGGTCTCACGGAAACAGCTTGGTCTCACCACCTAACTCATAATATGAATGTATAAACTCATCTACCTAAACCAATAGGGATTAAGAAAAGCAAGTGAATATATATATATATATATATATATATATATATACCTGCGTGAAGTATTGAAGAGCTTTGACATAGTCACCCTTCGCCTGAAACTCCCTTCCTTTCTCAAGAAGCTCCACCGCCTCCGCCACTCTCCGTGCCACCTCCGAGCTCGCAGCTTTCTCCGATTCCGTAATCGGATCGAAAATGGAGGCCGCAACAGCTGAAGAAGAAGAAGAGCTCAATTCAACGGCTGTGAGTGAGATTGGAAGCGAAAGCAACAACAATTGCCTTCTGTTTATTGTTAATTGGGGCTTTGAAGATGAAGATACGATGATGAAGAAGGGTTTTCTAGGAGGAATTAGGGTTTTGTGGTGGTGGTTGGGAAGAAGATGAGAAATTGGTGGGTTACAAGCACCCATTGAATTAACTAACAACAACCATATGAATCTCCTTCTTCACTTGCTTTATACTCCCCCTTCTAGTTGTAACAACCGTTTATCTCATCTTATTAATTTACGGAACCAACATGAAAATGACTAAAATTTTATTGGGTAAGAGCCATAGCATGAATCGGTAGTCTCGTGATATCGACAACTCTTACTCTATAAGAACTTATCGGGTAAATTGTTGTGTACGATACTGGTTTGAGAGACTAAAATATTATCCGTACGTAGAGATGGAAATTTTACCCGTCGGGTCGGGTACGGGGCGGGGACGGAGATTTATTTCCATACCCGTATCAGGTTCGGGGTGGGGTCGGGGATGACATTACCCGACCCCGATTAATTTTTTTTATTATATGTATATATTGTGTGCATAAATAAATATACATGTATATGTCTATGCATTTACTATAAATGATAAATATATTTAATTTTCAATATTGATGATTAATAAAGTGATGATTCAATATAAATTTTAATATTAAAATACAACTTTTTATTATTTTTTAACTAAACGGGTACCCAACGGTTCCCCGAACCCGCCGGGGATTTCCTTCCCCGAAACCGTCGGGGATTTATCGGGACGGGGTCGGGGACGGGGGGTTTAAACGGGAATCGGGGTCGGGAACAGGGAATGCATTACCCGCCCAATACCCGCCCCGTTTCCATCCCTATCCGTATGGTAGTGATAGTGTTTAATTTTACTGATAAGCACTTATCAGTAGGGATGGAAACGGGGCGGGTATTGTGTGGGTAATGCATCCCCCGTCCCCGACCCCGATTCCCGTTGAAACCCCCCGTCCCCGACCCCGCCCCGACAAATCCCCGACGGATTCGGGGGAAGGAAATCCCCGGCGGGTTCGGGGAACCCGTTGGGTACCCATTTAGTAAAAAATAATAAAAACAATGTATTTTAATATTAAAATTATATTAAATCATCACTTTATTAATTATCGATATTGAAAATTATATATATTTATCATTTAATAGTAAAAGTATAGATATATACATGCATATTTATTTATGCAAACAATATATACATATAATAAATAAAATAAAAAAGTTAATCGGGGTCAGGTTAGGGGCGGGTAATGTCATCCCCGACCCCGCCCCGAACCCGATACGGGGATGAAAATAAATCCCCGTCCCCACCCCGTTACCCGACAAACCGGGGAATCCCCACCCCATTAGGGTCGGGTACCCGCGGGTATCCGTCCCCACGGGTAAATTTTTCATCTCTACTTATCAGGTAAATGTTCAAGTACACGGTCCTAAGTTAAAAAGTTTCTTAAAATAATATAATTGTAGTTTTTATAAGAGCTTCTTTTCAATAAAAATAATAATTATTGAGTCAAGAAGATAAAATAAAAAGCTAGCAAATATATCACTTTATGGTCTTATTTAAAAACCTAACGAAGATGTGGCTTTTATAAAGGGTTAATTTCATATATGCGCTTATGAAACACAAAAACACATCGGGTTCAATTCAAGTAACGTAAACACAAAAACAGAGGTATTTTATGTGCATACGGATGTTTAGGTTCCTACTTTAGTCACTTCTAAGGAAGGTTCAAGGCACTTTGTCACTTTTGTAGATGATCGCTTTTAGAAATGTTTGGGCTTATTTTTTGAAGCATGAAATTGATGTATTTGACACGTTTAAAAAGTGGAAAGTAATGGTTGAGAATAAAATAAAACAATAAATAGGCACTACTATCCAATAACGGTACGGAGTATACAGAGGGTGTGCCTTCAAGGAGTTATATGATAAGGAAGGTATCGGTAAACATTGGATGATCAAAAGAATAAGAACAGGGTCGTGGAGAGGCTGAATTCCACATTATCTTGTAAAGGGCGAAGGAGGTAGATTTTTAAACGAATACAAAAGAGCTCTTTCTTCTTGAGTGAATGTACGCATTTATGCTGAATCACGTAAATCTCTCTTGCATTGTCTTTACTCTTTATTTATTTTGATTGTTTGGTCATTGTCATTACTTGTTATTGGTTTAAGTATGATTTGGAAGCCAGGTTATTTTGTTTCTATTTTTTACTCTGTTTTCCACTGAGCAACAAGATTTTTTAAGGGCACCCTCATAATTAAACGAGTGCACCTTCACGACGTTTCATTTTTCTCCCCTTAGAAGAATTGAGCGAACGGCTATACGTAACCCTGCGGCTTGCTCAACCTTTAATAGGTCTCCCTCTAAACAATGACACATTTATCCTACATCATAATAATATATGTATTTCCTAAAACTAATATGTATGAATTTGTTTGATTATATATTTACATGAAAGATATAGTGATAAAATTGTCAATTGACCAAGTAATAGATTTGGCATACTCCATGAACAAGCCGCCCAAAAAGGTGCAATCCAAGAGAGGATGAACCTCGTGTCATAATCATGATAAAAGAACATCCAAAGCTTTTAAAATAATTAAAACAAATAAAATCCAACTTAAATTTAATATTTATATCAATATATGAAAGCTACATGTTTACAGTTTGTAGTGAAGTTTTATTTATACAATATATGTTTTACATTATATAATATTTATAACTTATTATTATTCTCATGTAATCTATAAATTTAAAGTTTATAAAAAGTTAATAGATATATTTAAATACAAGATAAACATTTAATCATATTAATATGACAAATAAAGCATTAACTGAAACCTACACTTTTATAGAAAAGGGGCACATTAAGCATAGAAACCAGATTTCTCTTTTGCAATCACTTTGTTTTATAAACACAAAACCATATTCAAGAATTTGTTTTTAAACTGCAAGGGTTAAGTTCTGGTAAGACCAAGTTGTTTCGTGAGATCGGTGAGACCAATATATTTTACATGAAACTTCACATCAAAACATTTGTCAAGGTAAAAAAAATTGAACATTCATCGTAAAAACATACTAAAAAACACTATCGAAGAAAAAAAATCCAAAAAAGGTAAAAGAACGAAACTTTCACAACATTTGAGCTATGAAGGTTTCGTTTTTTACCTTGTTTTGGATACTTTTTCGCATCGAAAGTGACTTTTAGGTCTGCATATTCGAGTTCTATTTACCTTCATGGTGTTTTTTGTAAAGTTTCATACGTTAAGTATTAATCTCACACGATCTCACGAAAACAGCTTGATCTGATTTGATTCTAAGCCTAAACTGCAAAGCAGAATAAATAAAACGTGAAGTACAATTGTCAATGACGTGAAACACGTGGATGTTATCCTAGGAAATTACTAGGAATGTATCAATTCATAATAGGTAACAAATCTTAAATCATTTTAAACATGTTTTCTTAATAAAAGTTGACCTTTAGATCACTTTACACCTATTTCAATTAACATCATAGGGTCAAACAAAATTAATAGAAGTTAAATATGTAACAAAATTTATAAAAACATGCATAAAACCCTTTATTTTGTTAGATCAAAAGTACCCAATATGTCATAAACAAATTATTGTGTAAGAAGCATAAAAACTTTTAATCCTAAAAACAACACATAAATTACGTTTTAAAAGAGAATTAATCCAGTACATCTCATTAGCATTGATCAGCCAGCCTGCCTTGTACTGCTATTTAAACTAAATAGAAGTGCAAAAAGAGAAGAAATTGACTAACGACTTATCGAAAGGACACGGATAGAATTCAATAATTACGTAATTACCCTCAAGTTTCATTTCTTCGTATACAACTGAAAAAAGGATATTACAGTAGTAACACTTGCTATTTACATCAAATCACAAAAAAAAAGCGTTCGATATCGCGAGCAAGAATTTCCGCATCACTAAAACAATCCAAACGCGCATAACATTAACACTTCGGACTTTTTATGGTCTTTTTTTCACAACTCTATACTCCGATCAAATAAGTTGTCATCTTGGTGATCTGTTGGGTGGCGTTTGGGTTCTAAGTTGAGGGATTTCGTACCATGGGTCGAGTGCGGTTTTCGTGTTGGGTCGAAACGGACCCGCCAAAACGTCGGTCAAAGTGTGGCTTCTTTGGCCGATGTGAGCATACGATGGGTGAGGTGGAGAAAGGAAACCGCTTTTGAATGCAATTCCATGCTGTCGTAACGGGCTTGAAGTTGGAGATACGGGCAAAGAAGTGATCGTTCTTGCATGTTGCCTGCAAGACCGGAAGGGTATTAACATAATTTCGCTAGAAAGATTACCGGGTGTGAAGTTGGGGATGTACATACCTTGGAGACGAGATGGCACCTTTTGATGCTAACATGAAAGGTCGTGTTGCATAGTCTCCTTCAAACGAGCGAGTGTTTCTGTTTGAATGCGTTTCCGAGGCAACCTGTTTCAATGTTGGCAATGAGGGCAATTAGCGGACGTAAAAAATCAATAAGTGAAATAAAGGATAGAACAATTGTTTTCATAAACATCCCAGATAAAGCTACGTATAGAGAGGGAGGTTCAGGGAAAACCTAAAAAAATGGAAAACTGAAGAACACAAAAAATGGAAAACTGAAGAACACCCGATGGCGCTTCATGTGGCCGGTATGCACTTTTTGCATAAAAGTAAATTAAGTTGTTTTTTGGTTTTTATGCACGTGTGCATGTTAGAAATTACTTGTATGCACAAGTGTAGACTGTTCAGAAGAAGGGCTACTAAAGTGTTCCTCATTTTTCCATTTTTTTTGAGGTTTTCCCCTGAACCTGACCCCAGGATTAGAACCATAAATATTTTGAGAGCCTTTGACCCAACTATTAACGATGAATGTCACGAATAATATTTTAAGCCTATTCACAAAATAATGAGAATGTATGATATTCGTGATGAATATGTTTTTTATGAATATTTTATGGTTATTCATCATGAATAATTTAGGAAATAGTTATTGTGCATGTAAAAAGGGTTTACCGGTGTGCGACTTCCATCAAAAGCACTAGGAAACGCTTCCTTGGGTAGGCTGACATTTGCAACTCTTGTTGTAGCTTGGTCGCGTACAAATGGATGGTCCAATAGTTTCGAGGCCGTAGGCCGCAAAGATGGGTCCCGTTGTAGGCATTGTTTTATAAAAGACTTTGCATCGTTCGAAAGATGATTAGGGATTTCGGGCATATCTTTGCTGTTTCCAATCTTAAATATTGCTGCCACCTGGAAAACAACACGTAAGAAATAGCCCGAGTAAGTAATTCATCAAAAACTCCAACATTTCACTTCATATATAGTTTAAGAAAGCATGGAAACAACTGCTCTACTCTTTGGGGGTATAGGTATAGATCATTTTTGCATACATCCCAACCCCATGCCCTATTTTCGAGTGGGATATAATGGCTTAATTTGATTATAGTTTAAAAAAGCGTTTAACCATGATACAACCGCCTAAAAATACCATCAATAATGACAAAAACCGCAAGATTTTGTTGAACAAAAATCAATTCCAATATAGTGTGTAAACGATAAAAATAAATTTGGAAAATTAAGTAACTTGAAACTAATTGATGCAATTCTTGGACCAAACGAGCCGGTTAAGATGTATGCAGCCCTGACCTCTCTACCTCAGAGTAATAATGTTGCCGATCATGGACCAAAAAGAGTAGTATAAATAAAATTGACGACAGGCATAATATACAAAATAATTTAAATATCTTACCCCCTCATATTTAGGGGTGGCAGTTTCCGACACGACCCGCCAACCCGACACGACACGACACGAAGATTTCGAGGGTTGGGTTGAGGATTTCTGACCCTCCAACCCGTCAACCCGCCGACCCGCCAACCCGCCAAATTTCGCGGGTTGACCCACCGGGTTGGCGGGTTGACCCGCGAACCCATTTATATTTAAATAACTATTTTATATTTATATATTTACTTATTATTATATTATAAAAAATAAAAAACTAAAGAAATTACAAATCAAAAATCAATTATGAATTGAAAACTGAAAAATCAAACAAACTCTAAACTTGTTTAAACTTGAAACTTGGTTTATTTGAACTTGAAACTTGTTTGGTTGCATTTGGTATTTTGGTACTTGGTTGTATTTGGTATTTTGGTTGCTTTTGGATGTTGTCTACTTGTTTTTATTTGAATTATATAAAGTATGAGCTCTGACCCATCAACCCTTTTATGACCCACCAACCCATTTATGACCCACCAACCCGCCAATGACCCACCAACCCGCCAACTCGCCAACCCTTGACACGACCCACGACACGACCCTTCGTGGGTTGGGTTGAAGAACTCGACACGATTAGTTAAATGGGTTGGGTTGGGTTGAGGTTTTCTGACCCTCCAACCCGCCAACCCGTGACCCGCCAACCCTTCAACCCGCGAATTGCCACCCCTACTCATATTGACCCCAAGGAGGTTTGGATGTTGCCATTTCAAGAATTGTGCATCCTAAGCTCCAAATGTCGACGGCAAGGTTATAACCATTTGTATTCATGACAACCTAAAAGATTAAAAACTTGCATGAGTTTAAATTTTGCCGAGAGGGTTTTCATGAAAAAAAAAAGGGGCTCGGTAAGAATTACCTCAGGTGCCATCCAATACGGACTTCCTTTGAAAGAGAGCATCGAAGTATAATTCGTTATCTGAAGAGCACAAAAAAATTAGTACGAAAAAACAACAATCGTTTAACATAGCTCAAAAATTGGTAAGCATGTAATAAATGAAGTTTTTCGATGACTATGGCTAGGAAACGTACGTGTTTAGCCACCTTTAATATCCCTGTGCCAAAAAAATACACATTTCTTATTAATTTTTGTATTATTTTCTGGAAGGAATTCAATATTAGAAACATGTACAAGTGAAAAAGTTTACCTATGTATGGTGTTTCTTCCATGTAAGTAGGCAAGCCCACTGAGGACTTGCCTGGTATAATTTTGAATTACGGGCTCTCTAAACGGACCGTATTCTTGAAGTAACTTGTGAATGGAACCACCGGAGACAAATTCCAAGTAAACCCGATGGCATCGGCTTGGCCATCGGGTCATTCGGCAACACCATTGTGGTGTCTTCGGCTTCTACAACCCGAGACAAATACCCCACCCTACCCCCTTTCTCTGTCTTCTTTCTCTCTTTTATTTTCTTTTTTCTTTTCTTATTAATAATTTAATGAATGGGTTGATTCGGTAAACCATTGTGGATGGATTAGGTTGGTTTGGATAAGGTAGTGGAAAGCTGATGTGGCAATTGGGTTCATTGGGTTGCCAGTCTACCATTAAGGATGGTCGGGAATATTCTTTTACGTTTCTATCATTTAATGAAAACTAAAAAAACATGTTTTTTACGTGTTTTTAGATGATTACACTTTAAATCATAAGATCAACTAAAGATATATTTTAGAGAAGTATTTGACAACAAAATTGAAAAATATTGCCAAGTGTTGAAGTGGAAAGTTATGGTAAGAGAGAACGATTCAAGTTATACTCTTTGAACGTGTTGGTACGTGGAACGGGATAATACAAGATAGAATAAAAACTAATTATCTCACATTTGACACACGTTTTAAATGGGACAATGGTTCTCTAAAAAGTCGTTGTGTGGGATGAGAAGATCATTATTCAAGAAAGGCTAACGTTGATTCGCTCCATGCATGGAGTGAATCGAATTGCTAAGGATTTTGGAAGGGGTTTTTAGAAATTGATGAACCTGTTTTCGAATGGTAACATGACGAACGAATTCGGGATTCTTACCCTTTCCAACAACATGGAGGATATAAACTTGGTTGGAGCAAAGAACACTGGTTTTACATTGCTTTGAAGCGAGTGAAGTTTTAGATTATTTGAAAGTTCTCTTTCCGTTGGATAAATTCAACATGCATGATTAACTTCCAACGTGCGTGCCCACCCCAAGTGTTTACATAACCGGATGACTTAGAATCATATAAGGTATGAAATCAAACAACACAATCTAGTAGTAAGTTATGATTTTACTAATCAAACCAAAAACATCACAATCTATCTAGTCCAAAGTACCACCAAAGTAACTCCCAAAAACCTCCACTTACCTACCAGTAGTGAAACAACATACTCTCCTCCAAGGCGGTTTGATGATCTAAATTCACTACCACAATTGATGATTTTGATTATCTTCCCTTACTTTACTCTTTCACCACCACCACCACCATCACCACTAACTCCATGACCAGCCCATTCCTACTTTGTCACATAATCACCTCCATAGAAGAGCCTATTCCTTTTGGGAACTCTCCGAGATCTGCGCAGTCCATCACCATCACCATCGCGATCACGATCAAGCAAACTCTGAAGGGTGGTTCTTGTTTTACTCCTCTTTCTCACCACCGGTATCCAACAACATTTCTTCCTCTTTTCCGTTTCATCTTCTTCTTCTCGTTTCTGGATTACACACAGAAAAGAGATCAAGATTATTTGAAGAAACCCAGAATGAAAGAAAGAAATCTTTTCTCAAAAAATACAAAACTTAAGTCCACTTACCACCGGTGGCGGTGAAACATCCTCGGGGATTGATGACGGTCTAACTTGAGAACCACACTTAACCTCAAATTGTTCTTCATCCTCAATCTTAGGTGGTTGTATCTTAGGTGGTTGTCCTTCAGAGTCGCTCACCGAAAATGGTTTGTCTTCCTCAACACATATCCATTTCTTCCTTCTATTCGCTTCATCTTCTTGGTCTCGTTTCTGGATCACGCACAGAAAAGAGATCAAGATTATTTTAAGAAAAGAAAAATAACTCAGAAAGAAATACAAAACTTACATTGAGTTGTTCCTCAAGGTCGTCAAGCTCTTCCAACCAAATCTCCGTTACACGAGTGGTTTTGAGATTATAAGTAAGGCTTAACAATGTATCAAAAAAGTCAACACTCTGATCATGTACATCTTCAAGGGTGGTGGTAGGCGTTGGAGGTTCGATAGAGGGCAACGAATAGTTGTTCTTGAGCCAAGCATACAGCACTTCATCCCCTGGGTTGTACAGAGGAAAGAGTGCGCTCTCACGAAAATCACAAAAGACAGTGTGTAGATCTTCTTCCAGTGTCAGCAAAGCGTTCTCAACAATATCAAACAGAGCTGACTGTAGTAATGAATGATAATAATAATCCCATCATGAATTAGTCCTCCATAAGAGTAAAAAATAACACTTGCTTTTTATTTATATAAAAAAAACTTGCCTTTCTTTCTTTATAACATTTGAGACGAAGGTCAACGAACTCCTTCATGACTGTAAGTGAAGTAAATATATTATTAATTTTGTATATATATATATATATCGTGTCATAGGGGCAGGTTCAAATGTGAACCACTTTTTGGTTGTGAACGTGAGGACAACCGAGAGCGTGACACGTGGGCGGATGACTAGGCGCCACGTCAAGTCCACGGCGGATGACTAGGCGCGATTCATGGGAGGGCATTGAATTAAAGAGGGGGACCACACTCAAAGCCGCCACGTGTCGCGCTCTTGGTTGTCCTCACGTTCACAACCAAAAAGTGGTTCACATTTGAACTCTCCTCTCGTGTCATATTATTATATTATATATACTTACTTTGTTCAGGGGTATCATACTTTTTTCTTACACCATTCGCGTCAAGGAAGTGCATGTTATCTGTGTTTAAATCGGTAGTTAACCCGAACTTTTTCTCAAACCCCTCCTCCTGTGCTTTGCTCATTTGATCGGGAGACATGACAACTTTGAAAGTTACAGTACCATTAATAATGTCACGATGAGCAATGTATTCCTGCAAAAACGAAATCGTAAGCTTCCCAAATAATAAAAAAATATACAATATAAATTACCACGACAAATTAAGGAAACGTAAACATAGGAATATTCCAACTTACTTTAATGAACGGTTCCGTTTGTTTGAGCCCCGCAGCTTGCTTCAAAAATTCCTCATAATCTTGAGCCTCCATTCCTATTGGGAGCTCGGTGATAAAGAGTGTATTCGGTGCATGCCCTCTTTCCTCCTCTACGATTCCACGGGCGGTGTAGGAGGAAGTTGGAATCTCTCGCGTGAACCATTTGTAACGTGGAAGTGGATCCATAGGCACGAATGGTTTGCCGCTCAGTAGATTCCTAAGGTTGGCAATGATATCGTGTGGGTCATACTTTGGGCATATCCCTTGACTTCCGTTGACCAAGACCATTGGAATTACAGGCATCAACCTGTTTGTTACAACAAATATTATTGTTGTTGTTGTTTAAGAAAAGCTAAAGCAAAAAGTTATATATATAATTGGATATATATAGAGGGACTTTCTTTTGTGAACTTTTTTTTGGTGTGAAATTGTGAACTTTCTCCAAAACGACGATTTCATAGGTTGAATTAATGAAATTGGTTTATGAAATTGTTTAATATGATGAAATTATATCATATGATACATTTTTTGTTGAAATTGTTTCATATTTCGGTGGTTTTAGGTGAAATTAAAAGGTTTTATAAAAATATATGAAACAGTTTCATAAGAATAAAAAAGTTACGTAAAAAATACGGAAATATGAAACATTTTCATCAAAAAATGAATCATATGATATAATTTCATCGTATTAAACAATTTCATGAACCAATTTCATTAATTTAACCTATGAAATCGTCGTTTTGAAGAAAGTTCACACAAAAAAAAAAGTTCACAAAAGAAAATCCCTCGATTATAATAATATATATATATATGTGTGTGTGTGTGTGTGTGTGTGTAGTACCAACCAGGTAGGAGGGTATTCATCAACGTAGTAGTTATGAGTCATGTACTCTGCGAGAGGTTGATCCACGTCACGAAAAATATGTCGGGTTATAGAAGAAAGCTGGGTGCACGTATATCTGTTACCTACACCACCAGATGGGTTAAGAAGGTTGATGTTATTGGTTCCGGGGTAATTTTGAGCCATGGCAGTCATGGTAGCGGTGAAGAGTTGTTGTTGGTTCCGATAAGCTGGAGAATCTGAATCGTAATCCACCCAAGCAATCAATTCTTTTACTTGCTGGCAATCGGGGTTCTTGAAAGCATATATTAGAATCATCCTCTGCACTGGTGTCAATCCATCGACCACGGATGGTATTGGTATTGATCCATCGAGCATGGATGCTATTGAGCTTTGATCATCATCATCATCAGACATTCCTAGCTCCTCTTTAGCCACAAACATAAAAAAATAATCAATCAATAAATAGCAAACTCAAAATCACATTTTTTTTCTACAACAACAAAACCAAACCCTAAAACCAACCAATGAAAATTTTCAGCATCAACCAACTAACTAGTCATCTTGAACTAAACAAGAAATGTAGTAGTAGTAGTAGTGGTTATATATATATATATATATAAGGAAAGTCAAATGTGAACCACTTTTTGGTTGTGAACGTGAGGACAACGAGAGCGTGACACGTGGCGCTTTTAGTGTGGTCCCCCTTTAATTCAATGCTCTCCATGAATCGCGCCTAGTCATCGCCGTGATCTGACATGGCCTAGTCATCCGCCACGTGTCGCGCTCTCGTTGTCCTCACGTTCAAACCAAAAAGTGGTTCACATTTGAACTGCCCTATATTATAATATTATAATATATATATATAGAGGAGGTTCAAATGTAAACTCTATATTTCGGTAAACTATGTAACCAATCCACACCATTGATTTCAAAAACGTTTCATATTTCACATTTTCATATTTCCATAATCATGACTTACATATATTTCACATTCCATATTTTCTATGAATCCATATCCTCTTGATTTTTTTGATCAAGGGCCACGATGGTTTACATAGTTTACACGAAATATAGAGTTTACATTTGAACCTCCCTCTATATATATATATATATATATATGTTTTGATGGTACTACTACTAATAATATCTAGACTATAACCAAACATTGTACGCATTAGCTTTCAAAAACCTAGAAATTAAACAAGTATCATTCAAAATTCGTAATTAAAAACCCTAAAGCTACATTCTAATCGAAATCACAACTTTTCTTATCAGAATTGAAAAAGTAAATACCTTTCTTTTAAATCCACAAGAAGATCAACAGACCAAAAACCTCGAATGAAATCAAAGTAAAATTATAACAAGTGTGTGTTTATTTCATTTGATTTCAAGGTTTTGTTTTTAAATGTGGTACATATTTAAACTTTCCTCTATATATTCTTTAGAAATTGTTTTTAAAATGCAAAGCCAAATAAAGAAAAACGCCAAGTACATTTGTTGTTATTCTAGGAAATTACTAGGAATGTATCAATTTATAATAGGTAACAAGATCTTAATCATTTTAAACATGTTTTCTTAATAAAAGTTGACCTTTATATCACTCTACACCTATTTCAATTAATATCATAGGGCCACACAAAATTAGTAGAAGTTAAATATGTAACAAAATTTATAAAAACATGCATAAAACCCTTTATTTTGTTAGATCAAAAGTACCCAATATGTCATAAACAAATTATTGTGCAAAGAAGCATAAAAACTTTTAATCCTAAAAACAACACATAAATTACGTTTTAAAAGAGAATTAATCCAGTACATCTCATTAGTATCGATCAGCCAGCCTCTGCCTCTATTTAAAATAAATAGAAATGCAAAAAGAGAAGAAATTGCCTAACGACGACTTATCGAAAGGACACAGATAGAATTTGATAATTACGTAATTACCCTCAAGTTTCATTTCTTCGTATACAACCGGAAAAAGGATATTACAGTAGTAACACTTGCTATTTACATCAAATCACAAAAAAAAGCGTTCGATATCGCGAGCAAGAATTTCCGCATCACTAAAACAATCCAAACGCGCATAACATTAACAGTTCAGACGTTTTATGGTCTTTTTTTCACAACTCTATACTCCGATCAAATAAGTTGTCATCTTGGCGATCTGTTGGGTGGTGTTTGGGTTCTAAGTTGAGGGATTTCGTACCACGGGTCGAGTGCGGTTTTTGTGTTGGGTCGAACCGGACCCGCCAAAACGTCGGTCAAGGTGTGGCTTCTTTGACCGATGAGAGCATACGATGGGTGAGGTGGAGAAAGGAAACCGCTTTTGAATGCAATTCCATGCTGTCGTAATGGACTTGAAGTTGGAGATACGGGCAAAGAAGTGATTGTTCTTGCATGTTGCCTGCAAGACAGGAAGGGTATTAGCGTAATTTCGCTAGAAAGATTACCGGGTGTGAAGTTGGGAATGTGGGAATGTGGGAATGTGCGTACCTTGGAGACGAGATGGCACCTTTTGATGCTAACATGAAAGGTCGGGTTGCATAGTCTCCTTCAAACGACCGAGTGTTTCTGTTTGAATTCGTTTCCGAGGCAACCTGTTTCAATGTTGGCAAATGACGGCAATTAGCGGACGTAAAAAATCAATAAGTGAATTAAAGAATAGAACAGTTGTTTTCATAAACATCCCTGAGAGGGATGTTCAGGAGAAAACCTCCAAAAAATGGAAAACCGAAGAACACCCTGATGGCGCTTCATGTGGCCGGTATGCACTTGTGCATAGAAGTAAATTAAGTTGTTTTTTGGTTTTTATGCACGTGTGCATTATGCACTTGTGCATGTTACAAATTATTTGTATGCATTAGTGTAGACTGTCCATAAGAAGGGCTAATAGAGTGGTCCTCAATTTTCAAATTTTTTTTTTTTGAGGTTTTCCCATGAACCTGACCCCAAAGATCAAAACCATAAATATTTTGAGAACCTGTGACCCAACTATTAACGATGAATGTCATGAATAACATTTTAAGGTTATTCACGGAATAATGAGAATGTGTGATATTCGTGATGAATATTTTAAGGTTATTCATCATGAATAATTTAGGAAATACTTATTTATTGTGCATGTAAAAAGGGTTTACCGGCGTGCGACTTCCATCAAAAGCACTAGGAAACGCTTCCTTGGTTAGCCTGACATTTGCAACTCTTGTCGTAGCTTGGTCACGTACAAATGGATGGTCCAATAGTTTTGCGGCCGTGGGCCGCAAAGATGGGTCTCGTTGTAGGCATTGTTTTATAAAAGACTTTGCGTCGTTCGAAAGGTGATTAGGGATTTCGGGCATATCTTTGCTGTTTCCAATCTTAAATATTGCTGCCACCTGGAAAAAAAAAACATGTAAGAAATAGCCCGAGTAAGTAATTCATCAAAAACTCCAACATTTCACTTTATATATAGTTTAAGAAAGCATGGAAACAACTGCTCTACTCTTTAGGGGTGGTACTAATCATTTTTGCATACATCCCACCCCAAGACCCTATTTTCGAGTGGGATATACCACAACCGCCTAAAAATACCAAAAATTGCAAGATTTTGTTGAACAGAAATCAATTCCAATATAGTGTGTAAATTGTAAAGATAAACTTGGAGAAATGTTGTATATACCTCTTCTATCCCACAAAACTTGTAACATTTGACTCTACATGTTTAATTGACGTGTTTGGACAACATCAGTCAAACGCCTAAAATACCCCCCAATAGAGAGGGTTGTCTCTTAATGGAACTATTCAGATTTAAGAGGTAAAACAAACACCCCTAAAATCAATAGCATTTGTTGGAAAATAAGTAATTTGAACATGAACTTATGCTACAAAATACATACTCTAATTAGATGAGACATGGCAAATGGAAAATTAATTGATGCAATTTTTGAACCAAAGAGTAGTATTAATATATATTGACTATAGGCATAGTTTATATATACAAAATAATTTAGATATCTTACCCCCTCATATTGACCCCAAGGAGGTTTGGATGTTGCCATTTCAAGAATTGTGCATCCTAAGCTCCAAATGTCGACGGCAAGGTTATAACCATTTGTATTCATGACAACCTAAAAGATTAAAAACTTGCATGAGTTTAAATTTTGCCGAGAGGGTTTTCATGAAAAAAAAGGGGCTCGGTAAGAATTACCTCAGGTGCCATCCAATACGGACTTCCTTTGAAAGAGAGCATCGAAGTATAATTCGTTATCTAAAGTGCACAAAACAAATTAGTACGAAACCACAACCATCGTTTAACATAACTCAAAAAAAAAACTTCATTGTGTTCTTCATCTTATTCCATTTGTAAGCGTGTACTAAATGAAGTTTTTTGATAACTATGGCTAGTAGACGTACGTGTTTAGCCATGCCAAAATCGGCAAGCTTGATTTCGCCATTTGGGTCTACCAAGATATTTGCACCTTTAATATCCCTGTGCCAAAGAATACACATTTCTTATTAATTTTTGTATTGTTTTCCGGAAAGGAATTCAATTCTAGAAACAATACAAGTGAAAAAGTTACCTATGTACGGTGTTTCTTCCATGTAAGTAGGCAAGCCCACTGAGAACTTGCCTAGTATAATTTTGAATAACAGGCTCTCTAAACGGACCGTATTCTTGAAGTAACTTGTGAATGGAACCACCGGAGACAAATTCCAAGTAAACCGATAGCGTTTCTTCCCCCTATCAAAGTCAAATTCACAACATTATTTTAAAATATTCTTTTAGGAAAAAATGCAACAAAGTTGCTTTAATTCCTATTTAGTGTAATCATTCAATGTAACCTTACAAGATCAAATATTACTCTTCAAAATATGTATGAATTCAAATACTATAAAACATTGTTACATTGATTGAGAGAAAAAAAAAATCTTCTTTCCACTAAATAAGAAAAGGAACTCTGTTGCATTTTGATGCTTTTTGCCCTATTTTAAGCAAAAGTTGTTTTAACAAACTACCTAATTGAAGTTAAAAACCATAAACAAAAGATTACCAATTCACTTCCATAGTATTGAACGATGTTTGGATGTGAAAGTTGGCTTAGCAAAGTGATCTCCTGTTGAAAAAGAACAAATTTGTCAAGAAACCTAAAGATAGAAAGGCGACCACTATGAGTAAAATAATTGCAATTAAAGATCAAAATCTTGAAAACACATAACACCACCAAAGAGAAGAAGATTCAGACCTGGTTTAATTGCTTGAGACATTCTTTTGACGATGAATCGTCCACAATCAACCTTACTTCTTTGATTGCACACATCTGCCCACTCTCGCTATTAAAACACGAAAAAAGATACAACACCCGAAATAAATTCCTCATGTGACATCCAACTAAAACAACATTCACTATAACAACAACAAAAATCACATCAAAATGGGTACAAAATAGAAAATTTTAAAACTTTTTACATCGATTAAGAAGAATAAAATTCATTACACAAAATATGAAATGAAAGTATAAAACCAAACTTTGTTGCATTTAGCACAACAAAATTGCATCAAAGTTTGCTTTACTTCATATTTCACGTAACAATTTATTTTCTCACAATCAATGTAACAAAGTTCCAAGATTTCCCATTTAACGTAACAAAGTTTGAAACTTTTCTATCTTTTATCCCATTTTCTTAAACGGGTATCCACATCGTCAACACGTTACCGGTCAAAATGGGTACAAAATAGAAAATTTTGAAACTTTTTACATCGATTGAGGAGAACATAATTTAATTACACAAAATACGAAATGGAAGTATAAAACCAAACTTTGTTGCATTTTGCAATATAACAACCACAAAATTGCATCAACGTTTGCTTTACTTCATATTTCAAGTAACAATTTATTTTCTCACAATCAATGGAACTTTGTTCCAAGATTTCCCATTTAACGTAACAAAGTTTGAAACTTTTCTATCTGTTATCCCATTTTCTTAAACGGGTATCCACATCGTCAACACGTTACCGCTCAAAATGGGTACAAAATAGAAAATTTTGAAACTTTTTACATCGATCGAGGAGAATAAAATTTAATTACACAAAATATGAAATGAAAGTATTAAACCAAACTTTGTTGCATTTTGCAATATGACAACATAAACATGGAGAAATTGTGAATCTTGAAACTTAGTTCACACCTGTTAAATCCAAGGTAAACATGCCCGAAAGTGCCTCTACCCAACAACCTTCCTTTCTTCCACTTTGATATTTGGTAATTTGAGTTTTCAACGTTTTTCGCATTCGACACAATCGAAGCTCTCGTAGGAGAGCTACAAATTTTGACGGCAGGCAACGGAGAGGATGGGCTTGTAGGTGAAGTGGGCGGAAGGGGAAGCGGGTGGCCTTCGTTTCTCCCATCCTCTAACCTTTTGTTCGGAGAATCAAGACTTGAACCCGCGAATCGTGGATGAAGAGGCGAAGTGGTTGTGGTTGCCGCCCTTGACCCTGGACCCGGGCTTCTTGGTTGAGGACCGAACTTGATCTCTCCGTATCCTCTGTCGTAACCAAAAAAATAAAATACGTCATTGGTGTATCATATTATTTAAGGCTATTTTTGGCAAACTAGCTGATAAGCTACTAACGGGTAGTTTACTTACAGCTTAATGAGCTCAATGGTCTATGAGGCTTATTCGCTCAGCCATACACGAGTATTTCTTTACATTTTAGTCATGAAGCCATTAAGCCGGTATAGCTATATGGAATAAGCTAGGACCCTTCATTTGTCAAGGCTTGATGGAGAGAAAAAGTAAACAGCCCTTAAGCTAGATGACAATGTAAAATGACCTAAAAGGGGATAAGGGGCATAATTGGAAAAATAAAACCCTGGAACTTCATCACTTATACAAACACTACTTGAACTACACTTTTCAAAAAGCTAGCTTCCTGCTAACTAAACGAGGCTTTTTCAATAAGCTCAAAAAATAAGTTAGTCAAAAATAAGTTAGCTTATGTTCGTCAAACATGTTGCAAGTAACAAAAATGACATTGTGTCGATGAAATATAAGTTTTTCATAACATATATATATTCAACAAGAATCGAGACATACGTGATCATTGTTACTCCGAGTCTTCAACTCAAGAGAAAATGATTCTTTAGTTCATTCTCTTCAACCTACATATGATCAATTTCGATAACGCAAAATCCGAAAACAAAATCGATAGTGGTTCACTAGCAACATAACCATGAAACAAAGTGGCTTAATTTGGATAAGCTTTTGCTTTCTTTAATCAAAACCACTTTACTTAACTTTCCAACTATAAATTTTTTCCCTTTTCCAATGAATTAGATAAATTAGCTTCCAAATCAATCTCAATTACGATTTTGGGTTTAACCTAGACCTAATTCACCAAAAAAATCACACACCCAAAAACAACAATTTCACTTTCCAACTACAAATTGATTTCCTTTTTCAATGAATTACTTTAATTAGCATCAAAATCAATCTCAATTATGATTTTGGGTTCAACCTAGACCTAATTAACCAAAAAACTCAAACACCCAAAACAACAATTTCATCAAAAAAGCACAAACCTTAAAACACCCAATTGACCATGATCAAGATTATCAGCCGAAGAAACCGAAGAGTCCCCACTGGAAGAAACCGACCCGGATCCGGTCGGAAGATCCGTCATCCCAAACGACGTCGTTGGGGAAATAGACGGCTGTGGAAGCGGGTGCCCGATACGATCCGAATCAAAACCCGAAAACCCAGATGAAGCTCCACCCATGGGAGTAGTACTAGAAGTAGAAGTGGAAGAACGATGTGGCAATACGTCATCAAGACTCTTCTTTTTTTCATCTTTTACTACTAAAGAAGAAGCTTTAGTTTGATAATTGGTTCCAAGAATTGGGTTTTCTTTAAGATTCTTGTGTTGATTTTGGTGATCTTTGTTCTTGGTGGATTTCCACCCCCACCAAGCAGGCATGATGATTTGGGGAAGAAAAGAAATCAAGAATTGATCAAGAAATCAAGAAATCAAGAAAGATATGAAAAGGGGGCGTCAACGTTTGAAGATATTATTATTATTGGAATTGGGAATTGGGAATTGGGGGAATTTGGGATTATTATTGGAATTTGGGGGAAATTGGGGGAATTGGGGGAAATTGGAAATGGATGGTGGTTGAGGAAGAAAAATGGAAGAAGAAAACAATGTGAAAGTGGGACCAAGAAAGAAGAAGGGGTTAATGAATGAAGGGAGTAGGCCGCCGGGGGGTAGAAATGGTATTTCACATGTGGGGGGAGGGAGGGAGGGTCACTCTCAAGATTTTGCAAGTGGTGGTGTGGTTTATCTTGTGGCCAAGCTAGCTACTACTACTATACTACCTATAGTTTTAAGTTTCATCCCCACCCTCTTAAATGCATATTTCTCAATTGGATTGGGTGTTGTTTCTTTTTCTAAAAAGGTAAACTAGATAGATATTTAGGGTGGGATGTTTGTTTGGCATTGTTTATTTGTTTATTTCTTTTTTTCTAAAAAGGTCAACCGGTCCGTAATCGTTTGTCGATTCTGTAATGTGGGGCATGTATGAGTAACTCGGTGGTTAGGGTTATAGGGGCGTCTTGGATATGATATTGGGAGCATTTGAATTTGGACAAACACTACCTTTACCTATTATTACCAAGTGAGGTATGTATCATTGGCTCCTTATTTGCTTATTGTTGGTTGGAACAATAAATAAGGAAATTTAGGTGTTTGGATTGGGAAAAAAAGGCTTATAATGGTGTTAAGTAGTTGTTCGGTCTGTTTTCACACCCCCCTTTTGTTCTTTTGAATTAATAAATTATTTGAGTGAACGGTAGCGGTGCCAAAAACAGGTGTGCAAAAAGAAATAAAACAAGTAACCTTCGGTCCAAGTATAAACCTCCAATTACTGTCGTTTTTCTAAAAACAAGTAATAAAATGGTACAAGTACCAGATATCGATCCCACAGGGAAGCGTGTGAAAACAATCTTTCGAGATTCAGTTTTTATGAAAGTTAACTTCAAACGGGGTTTGGATGAAAAAGTATGTTGGTTGGTTGATTATGAGCTACTTTAAGAGAACAATTATAAAAAGGAGCCAGGGGTGTAAAGTTATTTAATTGGAATAAAAATAGGTAAAATTGATAGGAAGTAATTCAATAATCTCAATTATGCAGAAATGATATCCAAGTAACTTCTGAAAAGTTATCACATTTTCATATAGCCCAATTATTTATCGATGAGTTTAGATGCAATCTTTAATGAAATGTTAAAATATATTAAAAATCAACACTTACGTAACCTCTGTAAGATTAACACATTTTCATGCATCTGACTCATCGTTAAATAATTAGTTATAATCTTTAATGGGATACTAGATCTGATACCAACTTCAGGAATAGTGCCAATTGTAGTCCCTTAAGAGACTAACACATTTTCATGTCTTTGGATTATTACCAGTTAATTATTAAATATACTCGTTAATGAAATGCTAAAGACGTGAGATAATAGCAACGAGTGTTGTCACCCACTCATATATCCCCAAAATAACATTTTAGTAACTTCTGAAAAGATACCGCATTTTCGTACATCTGGTTAACCGGTAAAAATCCAAGGACAATCTTTAATGAGGCATTTAAACTTGAAGTGGTAAAAATTGAGTTTATATAAAAGACTTTTTTCTTTACCAAAGATTCATTCTAACTTGAACCTTACACCCCAAGCTATGAAATTAGCCTATCATGCTTGGGTGTGTTTTACGACTATTTTTAAACTAATAATTAATTGGACAAGAAAACGTTAGTGCAACGAGGATAATTATAAATTGCAGTAATAAAAACAGCTGGTAAGATATGGTTACTGGAAGTGACCAGTTGAAATCAAAAACAAGTAATAAGATGCAAGTACTGGAATTGACCAGTGGAAATTGAAACAGTTAATATGGTAAACTGGAGAAATGACCAGTTAATAACATAGAATTTAAAACATATGCTTAACTTGAAATATTAATAAACACTTTAATTAAACAAAGACTTTATATATTTTATCATTTTATGTCACAAAACTAAGTATGCATGCTCATAGGATTATATGTATATGATAGCAAACATTAAACAAAAGACAATGAGATAACTGAAATGTTACTTAGATTATACTTTCAAATATTCACCAAAACACTTGGAGATGCGTTCGAGTCAAACAACGAGTTTTAAAGGACTCGAAAGCTCAAATCACCAAGTATCCAAAAGAGATGTTCGGCCTTACTAAAAGGAAACCCGAACCAAACAAAGGAGTAGTAGTCGCGAAAGGGATTGTCTAGAGGTGAGGTCGGTTTCTTGCTAGAAACCGAGAAAACAAAAGGTGATGATGATGTTCTTGAGTTGGGTGGTAAGACTTATATGTTCTTAGTTACATAAACACACATATATATAGGATCTCTCATGGACTTGGGCCAAAAACTAACTACTATGGGCTTGTATGTTGGGCCTCCATTTCCTTGCATAGAAACCGGCCCCAAAAAGGGACTTCTGCAGCCCATCAACAGCTTCGGCCCGACTTCCTCTTTGGTCATCCAGTCCGGCCCAACAGCTCAAAAGAAATCCCGGTGGTCCATGAGAGAGTTCCTGAAACGTAGTATTTTACGTAAGTTTGTGCAATAAACAAAGAAGAGAACATATGAATGTGATCGTTTGGTAAAAAAAATTGTATGTAACCATATTTTATGTAGTTTTAATATTAGAGAGTAAGAAAAGAAAGAGAAAAGTGCATAAAATACGTTAGTTATGAGGGTAAAATATTTACCCTATCAGTAGCTAATAAGGAGTTTTTAACAAATCAAATGGTTTTAAAATTTTCAACCAGTAGATAAGTACTTTAAAAAAAAAAAACATAAGTTGTCTTAAATAAGCAATCCTAATACAAACGCTGTAAACATCTTGAATTTAAAGGTGAACTAGATACTTGTTTGTATGCAATATGATTACATATGGTAAACGTGTTGATAGTGTCTAACCCTAACTCGGCCCATTTAAGACGGTTGAGTAAGAATAAGCCCGTGACTGATAAGACTTAATGCTTTGATAGGACTGTCGGAAGGGGGGAGAGCGAGTTAAAATCAAATAAGAATAAAATTTAAAATTTAAAATCGAAAATTCACAAAAGATAACGAATCCAAAATTTATACATATAAGTTCGAATCAAATCCATAACATTCAAAATCTAAATAATACGATAAAAATAAAATTGAAATCGAGAAAGTCTTAGTGATATGACCGTTAACAAGGGTTACAATTTCAACTTTAGAGTTTTAGAGTTTTAATTGTTTTTAGGCTGTCAGTTTATCTAGTCCAGCTGTCCAAAACGTAAATCGTGAGTTAGTAAATTAATAAAATAAAAACCATATATATACACACCCATACACATAAAGATCAAGGGTTTTGTATTTGATATTTCCCCTATATGTATATAACATTTTATTCATTTGTTAACCACAAGTATTGTGTTAACTATGTTAAACCATCACAACTATTGATCATTTAATTCTACGGTCAAGATCAACTTCCTATAATTAAGAATTTTGAACAACTCTTATTTCAAACACTTCTCAGCTTTGAACAAACTTAAGATGAGGTTCAAAGCATGTTTTGGATTTTTATTTTGTCATAATCCGTATGTTATATTTTTCTTTTCTTGACTATCATTTTTCCAACGTAAAAGTTTCGAATAGGTAGAAAATTGAATAGGTGAGGTGTGGAACATGTGGTTATCAGATCCTAGAAACGTATCAAGACAGTAAAGAATAGTCTAGAAGTAAGTATCGGCGTCGGAGTTCAAGGTGAGATTCTCGCGGTTGGATTGCGCAAGAAGTAAGGACATCATGTGATTTT
Organism: Centaurea solstitialis; assembly: GCA_030169165.1. NCBI lineage: Eukaryota > Viridiplantae > Streptophyta > Magnoliopsida > Asterales > Asteraceae > Centaurea > Centaurea solstitialis. Next base: position 740,428 of record CM058047.1, read on the forward strand.
TAATTAATCATTTTAATAATCTCTACCCTCTTATACATGTCCTTATTTGCACATTTATGAAATATTGTTTACCTTTAACGTCTTTCTAATCTTATTATTCACTTTACAATGTATACACACACTATTATGAGGTCCACTCTTTTAATAACTTTTTACTTTTTATTATGTTTGATTTATTTGCTAATATAGTGTTTATTTCCGACACAACCCCTGCGTAAAAAACGTTATATTTTGTTGCAATTTACCATTTACGAATAGAAAATTAACTTTTTTGTAGGCAATAAATTTTCTTTGGTTTTGGAAACGTAGATTAACCTACAAAGCTTCCAAGTTAATGTCTTTAATATTTAGAAAGAAACATAAATGTGAAGTCAAAGTCAAAGACAAAGAAAGTGACTACATAATAACCATCGATGCTCTCAAACTTTCAATCGTGCATCAAAGCAAAAATGAAGACTTTTGGCATTTTACTCCTAGTAGTTTTTTCCATTGTTTCTCCAACACATGGATGCTTCATCGATAAAACATGGACAGTTTTCGTTACCAACGGCGGTACAGAGATAATGTTGTGGCTCATATCAGATCCGGAGACGATGATTTGGGAAACCATACGCTTCCGTTCAATGCAATGTATAGCTGGAGTTTTTGCCCAAGGTTTGATTAACGCACACTTTTTTATGGATCGTTTTGGTGGGGTTCACACTTCCAAACTTTAGACTTGTATAACTTAGATCTCAATCATTTTTGCTATCATGATGGAGCTCATCATGAAAATTGTTACTAGTCGATACAACCTGATGGATTTTATGTGTCTCGTTGGAATGACACATTTCCGAATAATTGGTTCATAATGAAACAATGGGGTTAAAGAATTGTTAAACATTGATTATATATAAATGAAAGGCTAAATTTTTATCTTCTCATTGCAAATGTATTTTTATTGCTTTTTATTTGTTCTTTTAGTCGTCGTGTATGGTTTATCTGTATATATATAGGTAGGTTCATACAAGAACAACTCCATTTGCAAGAACAAAAAAAACCCATTTTGAGCCATACATTGATGTGAGTACAAGTGGGTCCCTTATAAAAAAAAATCATATATGATTTAGTGGTGGGACCCACTTGAATCATATATGATTTTATATTATGTGGGACCACATGGGCTCACATCACATGTGATCCAGAAGTGTCCATTTGTTCTTGGAAATTGAGTTTGTTTTTGTTTGAACCTACTTATATATATAGGGATTTTCGTTTGTGAACCACTTATTATGTGTGAACTTGTGAACTTAATCTAACCATCAAATATTTTTTGATGGTAAGAATAATTCCATGATTTATCTTATTAACCGCCCATGATTTTAAGAAACTTCCATGATTAATCTTGGCCGTTGATTTTGAATTTGTATGGTTGAGATATGATTCACAAGTTCACACCAAATAATGGTTCAAACGAAAGTCCATCTATATATATACATATATATAGAGAGAGAGTCAGGTTCAAATGTGAACTCAATTTTGGTTGTGAATGTGAGGACGAATCTCAACCACAATTTCGGTACGATGGACGCGATCACGAGGATTGACGCGATTCATGGGTAGAGATTATTAAAGGGACAGTCAAAACCCTTTTATTGACCGAGAGTGCTGAGATTCGTTCTCATGTTCATAACCAAAATCGAGTCAATTGAGCTCCCACCCTCTAAGTTCCGAGGAGCTAATGTTTTATTGCCACGAAACCCAAAGTAATTTTTGACTTACCTTGCTCTACTTCCCCAGCCGTTTGCTTACCAGTAAAATTAAACATTTCACTTTATCATATCAAATCAATAATTTTAGTTCTCTTAAAACGGTATCGTATGCAACAATTTATCCAATATACTTTTACAGGGTAAAGAATTGTCGATCTTTAGGGGCTATTTACTTGAACACTTACTTGGTAAGCACTTACGGTATAGTTGAACACTATCACCGACCATATCATGCAATATTTTAGTTCTTTAAAACGATGTGCGTATACAACAATTTACCTGGTAATAGCACTTACCGGTAATATTTGTAAATCTCACTTGCCAACTAAAACTCTCGGTTCAATTTCTTATTGCTTTTACCGAATAAGATTTCTGTCTTTGTTAATGTACATCGTGGTAAGATAAATTGACCGATAAGTAAGTCAAAAAAAACTGCAACATCATCATAAATCTGCATTTCGCATTACCATTTTTCAATCAATCCGTTGAAAACTTCTAAAATCTTTCCCCCCAATTGTCACTTATTAAACCCTAAAATACCATCCCACCTTAAACCCTAACCCCCAATTTCACACTCTATTTGATGTCAGATTGTTTCTATATACGTATTTCCTGAAGAAATTGCATTCTTTTGCGATGGAATTGGGCGATTTCGAGCCCTTATTCGGCGAGCCTAATGTAGAATGGTCATCTACGAGCTCAATCGCAACCCCCATTCGCCCATTTTTGTTTCAAGTTCATGCGCCAGATTCTTCTACCCTCCGAGTTAACGTTACTGACTTTTTTTCGAACAGTTTTGGGGCAGTTCGATCGATTCAACAGCTGGAAGATATGGTTAGCTGCTCTGTTTTTTCATATTAATCTGATATCTGTTTACTTTATTCCATTAGCTTAATAGGATTGTATAATTTGTCTATATAGTCTTAATATGTTTGGAGATGATGATGATATAATAAGATATGTATTGTAATGAGCCAAAAAAAGCTTAAAAATAGTGGTTTGGTTTGGAAAGGCTTTGAATTTTTGCAAATTTTTTGGCTTTTTGGTGGTGGTTGTTGTTCCATGGCTGCATAACAACATGAATACAAGATAATTTTCAAAGTATATAAGTTGTTCCCCTCTTTTGAAATTGTCTCTTAGAATATTATAGGGATAGAGCCAAAGATGTTTTTCAAACGGTGGCACCATATAGTTAAGTTTTTGGTTGATTGCCTTTAGAAATTTTAAGTTTTTTTTTTTTTTTTTTGTTGATTTTTGATAGGTTTTTTTGTTGAATCTAGAGAATTTTTTTGGGTTTTGATTGATTTCAAGAGATTTTTTTTTTAACTTTTTTGGTTGATTTTGAGAGAAATTTTCGGTCTTTTGGTTGATTTCAAGGGATTTTTAGTTTTTTGAGCGACTTTTTAGGCTTTTTCGATTGATTTCAAGAGTTTTTTATACTCGTTTTTTGGTTAATTTCAAGGTACTTGTTTTGGTTTTTTGGTTGGTGGGGGCCAGGACTAGGAATTACTGGGAAACTAAGGTAAAAGGTTGAATTTTTTGCCATTCATAAGCTAGCTTATTAGTCAACAGCTAGCTTATCAGCTAGTTCGCTGGTTCACCTAACACAGGCTAAGAGACCAGTATAATGGGGGTACCTCAGAGGATGCTGTCTACCCTTTTTCTTTTTCCAAATACTACCATATTTGTTTACTGAATTACATGCTATAAAATGGGGTTGTTTTGGAGAATAACTTTCTGCCATATTCTTATTAATGCATAACCTTCAACTCTATGTAAAAGCCAAATTCTATCTGACTAATATGACTTTTTCCATTGACGACAAAAAGGACGAAACAAGACCTTAATGTAGGATCATGGTGCTAGCTTTTGCCAATAAACTGTGACCTAAGCACAAGGAGAAATGAATTTTGTTTCATAAATTGTGATAACACTTTGGATTAGTAAAGAAAGGCACTAGAATCTTGTTTTCTTCCTCCATCCCATGACCATTTTACGTAATGTACTTATGATTGCACCAGGTTTCCACGGTTTTACAATGACAGAAGAAGTAGAAAGATTGTGAATCACTTCCTACTTTTATATCAATTGATCTATCCAGTTCTCCATCTATTATTTCATTTGTATTACGTTTCCATTGTGTAAAGTAACAATTGGCATACTATAAGCGTTACCAATGCTTATATTTGGGCATCATGATAACGTTGTCGGTGACTCCTTACGGGATCTTGAATGGGGATCATAGTACTCATTTGAAAAACTTTTTCGTGGTTAAATTTGCATTGTAACGGAAAATGGTCATCAAATATTCAAACAAGTTTCTGTTGAGAAGTTATTACCTTCAACTCATCCTTTAATTTTTACACAGAGGGATGATACTGGAATTGGTGGTTCGTGGTCTGAGTTTCTGGAATACCTTGTTAATTCAATAAAGCTCGGGGATGTAAAGCTTGTTTTGGAGGGGAAATCAAAATCAGACGGTAATTAGCTATCAAGACTCATTCAACATAATTACCTGGATACAAAATGTGCATCTTAATAATTTTATTATTTTTGAAATCCTTTAAAATTTTCAATGTTGCATTTGTTACTTCCTGTGCTTTCTTTGGATATATTGTTAAATCTTTATCTTATTTACTAATGTAGAGTTTGTCTAAATTTCAGTTGTTTATTGTCATGTAGGATGACTTCACTTCACCTTATCTTGTAATTGATATTCTTTTAATTTTAGGACCTGAATCTGCAATACTAGTTGCGCAGAAGTCAAAAGGAATGCCTCGAATCTCCGTTTTTTCTGCGTAGGCTTGTGGGCACTGCTGCAAATGAGGTGATGGCGAGGCTTTCTCTTGATCTGTACAAAGCGTTTAAAAGCAGTCACAATGGTACTTTTAATTCTTTATACCATTTTATTATTTTTCAAAGGCTTCTTTTGAAGTCTTTTACAAGTTTGTAATACAGAGTTCTGTTATTCAGTATGTCAGTTTTTATTAATTTACAAAATGGGTATTTAAACAAATCAACTGATATATGACTATAAATCTATAATCATCAAGATATTAACCACAAAGTTATATCTCTGAACAAGCTAGTAATATGATAACTTTATCTCTCCTACTATTGTCCTCTGTTGATTAAAAAGCTTTAACATCTTCAACATCTATGCTACTTTCAAAGTGTAAGGGCAATAAGGCATAGGTGAGGTCAATAATGGCCATGTTTTATAAGCTAGTTTTTTTAGTTTATTGAAAAAGCCACATTTTGGTAGTCATAAGCCAAGTCTATAAGCTAGTAGCTAACTTTTTAACATGTTCTTATAGATCATTTTACATTGTCATCTACCTTATTAACTAGTTTATACCAAACATGACTAGTTTATGAGCTAGCTTATCGGTTAACAACTCGCTTTTTAGCAAACAATTGGCTTATTAGCCAACATATAGAAATCGTGAACCCTTTAGTGTTCGGAGATATAAATAGCACCTTTCCAACACTTGATATTAGGACCCTTTTGTAAATTCCACTCATTGAAATCTCGTTTCACAACTTCCTCTCATTAATTTCTTTTTTGGATGCTCCTTTTGCTGCATAATCGTCGCTTGCAAGTGCTTTATCTACTACTCCCTCTGTTCCAAAATAAGCGTCCACAATTTCTATTTGAGTTTGTTCCAAAATAAGTGTCCACTTCAAAAAATAAGTGACTTACTTTCTAATTCTACCCTTAATTATGAAAGATGATGAAATTCATTACTCTATTCTCAAGGGTAAAGTTTTCATTTAATCAGATAGAGTGTGTGCCTTTGTGGACATTATTTTGGATGGAGGGAATATTATGCTACTTATATATTTATTTTCCTATCTTCTAGAGTGGCAGCAAATTAACTATTACTTCACTCTGTATTTTGTTTTTAGGGCAAGAGGGTCGTAATGGGTTGACAAAAATGCTTCCAGCTGAACAGGTAAATCATTTTATGTTTTTGATAGTATTCATGGTTGTCTTATTTTAGTTGGTCCACTTCAGTTTATGGCAGCACGTTGCAAGTAAAATGGTGCTAAAATTTAGTTTTAGAGGGAATCAAAAAGTCGAGATTGAGTAAATAGGCAAACTAGTTGATAAGCTAGTTGTTAGCTGAAAAACTAGTTGGTCACTAAGCCGGACGTTACACGGTAAACTAGTCATGTTTGGTAAAAACTAGCTAGAATGTAAAACGTTCTATAAGGACATTTATAAATAATTAATTAGAAAAAGGTAGAAAAATGCTCTTGGAGCTTATTGAAAGAAGCTAGCTTATGATGAACCAAATGGGGATTTCTCAATATGTTCAAAAAATAAGCTAGCTTGTTGTAGCCAAATATGGGAGGCCCAAGATTGGTCAAATCCTCATTAGGAAGGGCATGTTTGGTTTGCAGAATGTTTTCTGAAGAAATGGAATTTTGTCAAAAGGAATTTGACTTTGAAGGCATTGGAATGGAATTTGACCATGTGTTTGGTTGACATGAATTATAATGGATTTTGTTAAATGATCTGGAATCTGCTTGTTTGGTTGGTAGAATCTAGCTCCCGAATTGGAATGAATAAATGATAAATGACCAAAATACCCCCCCCCCCTCTCTTTTCTATCATGGTATTTAGTGTGCTTTGTGGTCATATAAGCTTTTCGAGTTATTTAGTAAGACGTGTGTGATTTATTTAATCTTCTGATTGTATCCAGACACAGCTTGATGCTTCAAATCATTCAAAAAGGCACAAGATTCTTGACAAAGTAGCCTTAGATGCTTCTTCATCTGCTACCCCCTTCAACGATGTTTCAGGTGCTTACTTAAACTTCTTGTCTACATAAGTATGAATAACTTGAATTACAACCACCCTTTTAAGTGCCTTTTTGAATTGCAATTATTGAAGTGTACACTATTTATATATGTATAATTTGTCCACAGACAAACAATCTAATCAGAATCCGAGCCCAATGAAAGCGTCTAAGCGTGTGGTACCAGCACATCGCAGGTACTGATTTTAAATTTTAGTATGAATTTTATTTTATATTGAGTTATTGACAAATCAGAGGACAAAGATCACATACGTGTGCTCTCGGAATCATACGAGTTACATTAATTTTGATCGATTAATGTACATGTTTGCCTTTTTATCTAATTAAAGCATTTGACTTATATAAAAACGAATCAGATTAAGTGAAGATCAATTTGGGACGGAAAAAAACCAAATCTTGATGGAGAAAATGTAAATTTTGTCTTTGTTAAGACTGAGTTGATTAGAAGTTGGTGAAAAATGTGATTATGATTAGAGCATAAGTATGTGATTGATATATGTCTTCAAGGAAACAACCACCGTATTCTTTTGGGGTAGAGATCAATTCTGGGTACATCTTAGCGGCCGTTTACTTAACATTTACCCCGATATGTGCTTACCGAGTTACCTTACCTTACTTACTGGATGAACATGACAAGGATTAAGAGTTTTACTTACCCGGTAAGCCCTTTTTGGATAAATTGTTCTATATGATACTGTTATAAGATATTAAAATCTTATTTGGTAAGTTAAAGTGTTTGACTATTACCGATAAGCGCTTACCACGTCCTAGATCCCTTATGTGGGTGCATTGGGCTTGGTTTTTTGTAATTATGTGATTTATAATATATATATATATATATATATATATATACATACATAGAGGGAAGTTCATTTAGAAACCAAAAAAAGAGTAAAAACTTACAAACTGATGGTTTTTTGGTTTAAATCAACGAAAACTCTTTATAAAGTTGTTTATTATGATGCAAATGTTTCCTATAATTTATTTTTTGATGAAATTGTTTCATATTTTGGTGTTTTTTATATAAAAATGAAAAGGTTTCATACATTTTTCTATGATTATGAAACTGTTCTATGTATTTTCTATAATCCTATGAAACCTTGTTATTTTTACAAAAAAGAACATCAAAAAATGAATTATATGAAACATTTGCATCATATTAAACAACTCTACGAAAAGTTTTCGTTGATTTAAGCTATGAAACCATGAGTTTCTACGGTTTTTACTCTTTTTTTGGTTTCTAAATGAACTTGACTCTACATACATACATACATACACACACATAAATATATAGGGACGGGTTCAAATGGAAACTCAAATCTGATTGTGAATGTGAGGACAGTCGAGAGCGTGCCACTTGTCCTATTCAGTGTGAATAATACATGATTATTTAGATTGAATGTTCATGCATTCTTCATGGTAAATAATATAACATTCAATATTATTCGGTCTGAATAATAATACTTGATTATTCAAACTGAATGTGACACGTGGTGCGCTCTCGGCTGTTTTTCTGTTCGCAATTAGTTTTGAGTTCGCAGCCGAACTTTTTTTTTTTTTTTGGGAAGGTTCACCTGGACTTTGGCCAGACTACATCCTTGGCAATTTTTTTGGGAAGGTTCATCTGTTTTTTTAATTATCATTTCGCAGCCGAACTTTCATCTCTCTCTCTCTCTCTCTATATATATATATATATATATGTTTGAGTATGTAATGGAGGAAATGCTTAAAATAGGGTGATGATGCTTTTCTTTATTTGTTGTGTTGTATTGTTTATTGACAAGATCCAAATTGAGAAATGGCAGGTCAAAAGTAAGAGGGGTTCTCCTGCAAGATACTGAAGATGATTGATTATAAATATTGCTTCATTTATTTACGGATACAGTCGCTCTGTGCCTCTATCCTTTGAGGTTACCTCGTAGGTAGAGAAGGCTGCCTACAGGCTACATCTCGTTCTTAGACCTTACTTTCGAGTGGGATATACTAGATTAGCGAAGTTTGGTTTAGTTTGGTAATAGGGAAAGGATGAACATTTTTGTTAATAGTTTGTCGGTTTCTTGTTCAATGAATTCGGTTTGTGAGAAGTATGTATGTATGCATGTATTTATGTATTTATGTTCATGATGGGTCTGAGCATTTTCAGTGCAAGGGTTTTATAAATAAAAAGGTTACATTCTTTAAAGGATCATCATTGGAGAGAGTTCTTGTACAAGAAACTGGTCACTCCAATCAAATACATAAGCCCTTACTTCAGGTTGTAATATATGAACGATGACGAAAGTTCGACCGCGATCTCAGTTTTCATTGCGAATTTGAAGACAACCAAGAGCCTGACATGTATCACATTCAGTATGAATAACGAAGGTGAATGTGCATGTATTGTTCATGATGAATAATACATTATTCATCTTAAATGTTGTATTATCTACCATGAATAATAATATATGAGCAGTCACCTTTTAGGTTTTTATATATCATTTTACATTTAAATCATATTAACACATATAATAGTATATTCACTAAAATATGTTAAAAAATACGTTTTAATTTAACAAATTATACCATTATAATCGTATCGTCAGTACCTTCAAAATGAGTCCAATATTGAATTTTTTTGATCTAATTATATATACGCCGCTATAACGTATTCATCAATCAATTTATACCATTATAATCGTCTCGTTGATACCTTCAAAATGAGTCAAATATTATCCGATTATCCATGTACGAAATGAAGATTAAAAATTTACTTATTTATGGTTTTAGTCTTGATGGTTTCTTTTATGTTATTTAAGTCTTAAGTCTTATACATAGTTGTCATTAATCCCCAACGTTATATATAAAAAATAATCTCAAGCCTTACAATATAACTCATTGTAACGTGTCATAACACATCGTAACGTGCCATAACGTGTTACAATGCAGGTTAAGCCTTAGAGTGGCGTCATAGGGATTAACTTGAAGACAACCCAAAGCCTTGACGTCATAACGCACCATAACGAAGTTAGAAAGCCGCCTACTTTTTAAAAAAAGTCACAATGTTCGATGAGGACAACGGAAAAGAGTAATGTGAAATTACCTTATTACCCCTTTGAGCTAAGCTCGTTTATTATATAATATTGTAGCTTCTTCCGGTGAATTGGAATCCGATCTTCGTCTCCAAATCCGGCAGGCAATTGGTTGAATTGAAAATTGTAGGTGTATCTCTTCTCTTATTTGAAGTTTGTTCCTAGAATTTGATGTTTATTTTGATGATTCATGTCAATGGAATTTGATGTTTATTTGGATGATTAGTGTGAAAGTTTGAACCTTGTTCTGATTGCATCATATCATATGCTTCTGTATTTGCATTATTCTAGCTTTCATAATCTGAATTTGCTTTCATAAATTAATTGCATCATCTGCTTCTTCTGTATTTGCACATATATATATATAGAGGGAGGTTCATATGAAAAATATAACTTTTTAGAAAAAACGAGGAGCAATCTCAGCCATTCGATTCGATTTTTGATGAAAAAAAAGTGACACGCGCGACTTGAAGTCGCGGGGGTAAGTCGCGCAAGTCGCGAATTCCTTTGTTAATCATATATGATTTTGTACACAAAAGTCATGAAAACAAAGGACACGCGCGACCTCTGGTCGCGGGGCAAGTCGCGCACGTTGTTAATCACATATGATTTTCTATATGATTTACTATATGAATCATGTATGATTTTGTACATGTTTTTTGTACATGAACTTTTCCTTTGTTAATCATATATGATTTTGTACACAAAAGTCATTCTCATATATGATTGGCTTGAGATGAGTGGCTGAGATTGCTTCTCGCTTTTTTTTAAATTGATATGCTTCTCATTTGAACCTTCCCCTATGTATATATATATATATATATATATATCTAGGGGTGGGTTCAAATACAAACCACTTTTTGGTTGTGAACGTGAGGACAACCGAGAGCGTGCCACGTGTCACTCTGAATTTTCGGCGACTTAGTGTTATTCATACTGGATAACGCTTTATTCAGTTTGAATAAAGCGTTATTCAGTATGAATAACACTAAGTCGCCGAAAATTCAGACGACATGCGCGACTTGTAACCAAAAAGCCCGCGACTTTAGTGTTATTCAGTCTGAATAACGCGTTATTCAGACTGAATAACACTAAAGTCACGGGACAAGTCGCGCGTGTCAGATTTTTTTTTGCCACGTGTCGCGCTCTGGGTTGTCCTCACGTTCACAATCAAAAAATGGTTTGTATTTGAACTTTCCTATATATATATATATTCACAACCCAAAAGTGGTTCACATTTGAACCTGCCCTTATATATATATATATATATAGCTTGTTCTAGTTTAGTTGGTTTGTTAGCATTCACTTCATTTCTGTAATTACTTCATTGTTGAAACTTTTTTTTTTTTTAAATTTTGAAGAGAAGGAAATCTTCAATAATGGAGTCTGCAAGTTTGAAAATGATATCAGATTGCTTCATCAAACCAAAATTCTTATCAGAAGAAGCTAAAAAACCAACTTACTTGGCACCATGGGATCTCGCTATGCTCAATCTAACTTACATTCAAAAGGGTCTCCTTTACTCCTTGCGCCCGGAAACGAAAAAAGATTTCTCCGCAACCGACTTCGTGTACCGCCTCAAAGACTCGCTTTCGGTTACACTTACTCATTTCCACCCGCTCGCCGGCCGTTTAAAGCCCAACTAGATACATTGAAACCTCAATAGGTCTGTTAAAGCCCAACTAGATCCATTGAAGCCGAATAGGTCTATTAAAGCCCAACTAGATACATTGAAACCTCAGTAGGTCTATTAAAGCCCAACTTCCATTAAAACCTCAATAAGACCATTAAAGCCCAAGTAGATTCCTTGAAGCCCAAATAGGTGCATTAAACTCTAACTAGATCCCCCAAATAAGTTAATTAAACTCCAACTATATCCCTTGAAGACCAAATGGCTTCACTAAACCTAACTAGATCCCTTGAAGCCCAAATAGGTGCATTAAACTCTAACTAGATCCCCCAAATAAGTTAATTAAACTCCAACTATATCCTTGAAGACCAAATGGCTTCACTAAACCTAACTAGATCCCTTGAAGACCAAATAGGTTCATCAAACTCCGACTAGATCCCTTGAAGACCAAATAGGTTCATCAAACTCCGACTAGATCCCTTGAAGACCAAATAGGTTCATCAAACTCCGACTAGATCCCTTGAAGACCAAATAGGTTCATCAAACTCCGACTAGATCCCTTGAAGACCAAATGGCTTCACTAAAACCCAAGTAGCTCCAGTATGACTCTATACAAACCACCAAGCCACTATAAAAAACAAAATAAGACATATTTTGACTTATTAAGACCTAATAATATCACTGATGACTTAAAACTTGTTTGTGTATAAGTATGTACTACAAGTGGTAACTATTCAATTTTAGCAACTCTACTTTTGTATTTTAACGGGTAAATTTAATTTTTTAAGAAATCAAGGTTTTCTAAACATGTAATAAAAATAATATACTATAATTACAAAAAATATAATTATTAAATATAGCATTAAAAAATGTACAATAATAATAACTAATAAACTAAATTTACATATTTCTAACTGCTAATAGACAAAAAAAATATTATTCATTTTATGTTGAAAACTAATAAGATTTTAATAAAAACAAGATTTTTTTGAAGTTAATAGGATTTTCAAACAAATAATTTATATTTTTTTAAAACTTATTAATTTCCGACGGATTTTCGACGGAAAGTTAAAAAAAGAAGGTATTTTCAATTTCCGTCGAAAATAGGTCGGAAATTTATAAGATTCTCAAAACTAATTATCTAAAAAAATAAAGTTTTGTAAAGATCTTTTTAATTTCCGACGGAAAATGAAAATTATATATATTTTTTAATTTCCGTCGGAAATCCGTCGGAAATTTATAAGATATTCAAAACTAATCATCTCTTTAAAAAAAGGTATTTTGACTGATAATACACAAAAAGATATTATTCATTTTATGTTGAAAACTAATAAGATTTTAATAGAGAACAATATTTTTTTTGAAGTTAATAGGATTTTCAAACAAATAATTAATACTTTTTTTAAACTTATTAATTTTCGACGGATTTCCGACAGAACATTTAAAAAAAGGTATTTTCAATTTCCGTCGGAAATTTATAAGATTATCAAAACTAACTATTTAAAAAAAATAAGTATTTTAAAGATCTTTTTAATTTCCGACGGAAAATGAAAAATATATATTTTTTTAATTTCCGTCGGAAATCTGTCGGAAATTTATAAGATATTCAGAACTAATCATCTCTTTAAAAAACAAGGTATTTTAAAAGTCTTATTAATTTGTGACGGATTTTCGACAGAAAATTTTAAAAAATTGTTTTTTTTGTATTTACGTCGGAAATCCGTCGAAAATTAATAAAGTTTTTAAAATAACCAATTTTAAAACAAAACATTTTAGTAAAAAAATCTTTTAAATTTTATTTTTTCTAAAATAACCTATTCTAAAAAATTTGTTTTTTATATTTCCGTTGGAAATCCGTCGGAATTTAAAAGATTTTCATCATTTATTTGTTAAAACAACATTAATTAACTACTTAATGATAAATTAACATATATTTGTGACGGATTTGCGACGGATACAACTTTCGTCATAAATCCGTCGAAAGTTTTCTAGAATAAATTATCAATAATTTAAAAAAAATTCAAGTGATAGATTTGTGACGGATTTCCGACGGATTCTTGTCTATGTTGATTTTTGTTGACATTTATTGGTTCCGTCAAAAATCCATCGGCAATCTGTCGGAAAGTTTCCGACGGAAAATTTCGTCGGAAAATTCCGTCGCAAATTTATTATCTTCCATTTTTTATGGTTCTCCTTTGATTATTATACACACACACAGACGCATATATATTGTCACGGTACCAACCGTGTTGACAGATAAACCATACATGACGACTCGAAGAACAAACAAAAAAGCAATAGAAACACATTTGCAATAAAAAGATCAGAAATTTATGCTTTTAATGTTTATATAATCAATGTTTAACAATATCTTAACCCCATTTTTTCATAATGAACCAATTATCTGGAAAGGGGTCATTCCAACGAGACACATAAAATCCATCAGGTTGTATCGACCAGTAACAATTCTCATGATGAGCTCCTTCATGATGGCAAAAATGGTTGAGATCTAAATTATACAAGTCTAAAGTTTGGAAGTGTGAACCCCACCAAAACGATCCATAAAAAACTGTGCGTTGATCAAACCTTGGGCAAAAACTCCAGCTATACAATGCATTGAACGGAAGCGTATGGTTTCCCAAATCATCGTCTCCAGATCTGATATGAGCCACAACATTATCTCTGATACCGCCGTTGGTAATGAAAATTGTCCATGTTTTATCGATGAAGCATCCATGTGTTGAAGAAACAATGGAAAAAACTACTAGGAGCAATATGCCAAAAGTCTTCATTTTTGCTTTGATGCACGACTGAAAGTTTGAGAGCATCGATGGTTATTATATAGTCACTTCTTTGTCTTTGACTTTGACTTCACATTTATGTTTCTTTTTATAAATATTACAGACATTAACTTGGAAGCTTTGTAGGTTAATCTATGTTTTACATAAAGGTTAATTTTCTTTTTATAAATGGTAAATTGTACGAAAATAGAACTTATTTTATGTAGGCTGTGTAGAAAATAAACATAATAAAGATCTAAAGTTTTTAAAAGAATGAACCACGTAATAGTGTGTGTATACATTGCAAAGTGAATAACAGGGTTATAAAAACGTTTAAAGTAAACAATATTGCATTAATGTGCAAATAAGACATGTGGTTACTTTTGCATTATAAATTAATCATAAAAGGTTATAATTTAAATATATAATCTTCAATGAGATTTTTAATTAAACTCTCTTAAAAGAAAATTGATGCATTCATATTCTCTTTATAAGGGGTACGTGAATGAGACATAGGGTCGGAAACACGTGATATATACATATAATAGACGAAAGTTCGGGTGCATCAAAATAATACAAATTTATTTAGACTGAAAAATACAACATTCAAACTGAATGCTATATTATTCGATGTGAATGTTCTATAGTTCATCTGTAATAAAGCATGCACATTCATTTTGAATAATACCGTATTATTCAAACTGAATGTGACACGTGATGCACTCGTGGCTCCTCGCATTCAATCTGAATAATGCTCATGGGGTTAGGTTCGCGTGAGACCAAATTGTTTTTGTGAAACCGGTGAAACCAAAACTTTACATATGAAATTTCATACAAAAACACTGTAAATGTAAAAAGAGAAAAATCGAACAATCATACTGAAAACACTGTAAATGTTACGTTCACAATGTTTTTCACTATAAAGGTTAATTTTATTATTTTTTTTACCTTCACAACATTTTCACTGTGATTGTTTATTTTATTTTTTGCCTTCATAGTGTTTTTCTGTGAAGGTTTGGAATTTTTACTTTCATATGTAGTGTTTTTCATTATGAATGTTCGAATTTTTCCACAGTGTTTTGCTGTGAAGTTTCATGTGTAAGGTATTAATTTCATCGGTTTTATAAAAACAACTTGGTCTCATATAAATATAAGTGTGTGTATATATATAATATATATGTGTGTGTGACGGTAATCTAATGGGAAACACAAAAAAATTGGAAATCCTGAGAATGAAACACAATCATTAATCAAATTTAATCTTCAAGGAGGTGATAACATTTTTGTGATATTATTTAATCTAAAACTAATTAATGGATAGATGGCAAAATTAATGAAAGGGGCATTTATCATTTACGGCATTTGACATCCACTATATTTTTTTTTGAATGAGAGATAACTCAACCATACGTGTTTCTGACATAAAGTTGATGAGGTGTCCGGGATTCATACGTACACCCGACTAATTTTCGACGATCATGGACCGACCCAAAAGGCGACCCATGATCAAGGTATAACCATATGTTCAACCCATAAATCAAACCTGGATAGACATGGATACCATTCATTGTTCTCGAAAGGATGTAACGATTACTAGACTACTAATGCTTTGATTTTTCACATCTAGTCAACAAAAGTTTAATGGACTTCCACATTTTGCTTGAATCAATTTTTAATTCAAGACTTTGTAATATTGGGAATTTGGGGATGAGTACAAGATTATAGATACTGATGTGAAATTATGGATCCAAATCGTTTGTTTTATGATTTACATTTAAAATTATAAGCTTAGAACATCTAAATTAGACACGAGATTAGATAGAATTTTGACAAATATTACAAAATATGTCATCATTTTTAATAGTTTTTTATTAAAACCTTTGGGTGATTGAGAATGGTCTTTATTATCTTCCATTTTTTATGGTTCTCCTTTGATTATTATCACACACACAGACGCATATATATTGTCACGGTACCAACCGTGTTGACAGATAAACCATACATGACGACTCGAAGAACAAACAAAAAAGCAATAGAAACACATTTGCAATAAAAAGATTAGAAATTTATGCTTTTAATGTTTATATAATCAATGTTTAACAATATCTTAACCCCATTTTTTCATAATGAACCAATTATCTGGAAAGGGGTCATTCCAACGAGACACGTAAAATCCATCAGGTTGTATCGACCAGTAACAATTCTCATGATGAGCTCCTTCATGATGGCAAAAATGGTTGAGATCTAAATTATACAAGTCTAAAGTTTGGAAGTGTGAACCCCACCAAAACGATCCATAAAAAACTGTGCGTTGATCAAACCTTGGGCAAAAACTCCAGCTATACATTGCATTGAACGGAAGCGTATGGTTTCCCAAATCATCGTCTCCAGATCTTATATGAGCCACAACATTATCTCTGATACCGCCGTTGGTAACGAAAACTGTCCATGTTTTATCGATGAAGCATCCATGTGTTGGAGAAATAATAGAAAAAACCACTAGGAGCAAAATGCCAAAAGTCTTCATTTTTGCTTTGATGCACGACTGAAAGTTTGAGAGCATCGATGGTTATTATATAGTCACTTTCTTTGTCTTTGACTTTGACTTCACATTTATGTTTCTTTATAAATATTAAAGACATTAACTTGGAAGCTTTGTAGGTTAATCCACGTTTTACATAAAGGTTAATTTTCTTTTCATAAATGGTAAATCGTACGAAAATAGAACCTATTTTATGCAGGGGTTGTGTCGAAAATAAACACTTTATTAATAAATAAATTAACGTAATAAAGAGCTAAAGTTTATTAAAAGAATGGACCTCGTAATAATATGTATATACATTGCAAAGTGAATAATAAGGTTATAAAGACGTTTAAAGTAAACAATATTGCATTAATGTGCAAATAAGACACGTGGTTACTTTTGCATTATAAATACATCATAAAAGGTTATAATTTAAATATATAATCTTTAATGAGATTTTTAATTAAACTCTCTTAAAAGAAAATCGATGTATTCATACTCTTTCTATAAGTGGTATGTGAATGAGACGTAGGATCGAAAACACGTGATATTTGAATGTGAAAGGTATAAATAGCAACTCTAGAATGAAAAAAAATAAGTGGTTGATTTTCTTAAATAATAAATGGTATATATATGGAGGAGACGAATTGTTCATCCGTAGATGGTTTGACGGAGAGGTACATATTTGAGTGTATTTCGTTAAATGAAACACATATTTGAGATATTTTCAAGAGTGATGTATCGTTTGTATCTTTATGTGTGTACTGACAAATGTTAATCACAACAAAAGAGCCAATGTGCGGGTTAGTGGTGTCTGTACGAGTGATTTCTTGAAGATTGACGTTGTCTAAGTGTTTAAATTACGATTTTGGTCCTTATGATTTGCTAAAAAATATGATTTTTGTCCCTCTGGTTAAGTAATTGGCATTTTCGTCCATACGGTTTGCATTTTGTTGCTATTTTACTTCCTAGGGACTAATATCTATATTTAAGAATAAGGTACCAAAATGGTAAATAATTGCAAACCACAAAAACCAAAACGACAATAAATTATAAAATCATAAGGACCAAAGTAGCAATGATTTACAAACCATAGGTATAAAAATTGTAATTTCTAAATTATAGGGAGGAAAATCAAAAAATTTAACAAATCATATGAACGAAAATAATGATTCACTCAAATGTTTGTTTCATTTTTCTCTATTGAAATTAATATTAGATTGTCATTTTCTCATGTGAAATGACTGGTTTTCATTCGCTATGTTATTAGAATGTTAGTTTATATCTTTACGTATTGTATTCTTGGTTCAACCCACAATTTTGGTGCTAATGAAAGCAATGAAACATTTCGATTTATTGAATTGGAACTTTAAAATTGTTAACTTGTTGAACATGTATCTCATAGGAATTGACTAAAAGACCCCTTATTTTACCGATTATTCTAACGGCCATTAGAGATAGATAGATAGGGGTGTACAAAACCCAAATATCCGAATTGAATATAAGGCCTTGTTGCAAAACTCGAATACACCGAAATCCAAAAAAGCAAAACCCGACTTTGGGATGGATATTTGAGTTTAGTCGGTTGTGATATTTGGCCATTCGACACGTTCAAAAACCAGAAATAATATACATACATAGGGGTGGGTTCAAATGTGAACCACTTTTTGGTTGTGAACGTGAGGACAACCGAGAGCACGACACGTGGCGGATGACTAGGTGCCACGTCAAGTCCACGGCGGATGACTAGACGCAATTCATGGGAGGGCATTGAATTAAAGAGGGGGACCACACTCAAAGCCGTCACCTGTCGCGCTCTCTGTTGTCCTCACGTTCACAACCAAAAAGTGGTTCACATTTGAACTTCCCTCTACATACTACATATATATCTTTAAAAAAATATATTATAATAAATATTACGCTTACAAAACTATGAAAATAAATTTATCGTTACTCTAGTAAGAAAATACATTGTATATGCATTAAAATCTAAAATTTAAAAAGAATGGTCAATGGACTGGAAGCTTCTAGAAGCTTCTATGACCGACCTCCATACCTATAAGTACCAAACACCTCCCTTCCTCTTTCATTCATCAATCTCAAACCCTAGAAACCCTAGTTCATATTCTTCCCCAATTCTCTTCGATTTCATCCACAAATCATCGATTAAACATGCAGATCTTCGTCAAAACCCTAACCGGCAAGACGATTACTCTCGAGGTCGAGAGCTCCGATACGATCGATAACGTCAAAGCGAAGATTCAGGACAAAGAAGGAATTCCGCCCGATCAACAGCGTCTCATCTTCGCCGGAAAACAGCTGGAAGACGGCAGAACCCTAGCGGACTACAACATCCAGAAGGAATCAACTCTCCACCTCGTCTTACGCCTTCGCGGCGGTATGCAGATCTTCGTGAAGACACTGACCGGAAAGACGATCACGTTGGAGGTCGAAAGCTCCGATACGATCGATAACGTGAAGGCGAAGATTCAGGACAAGGAAGGTATTCCGCCCGATCAACAGCGTCTAATCTTCGCCGGAAAGCAGCTGGAGGACGGCAGAACCCTAGCGGACTACAACATCCAGAAGGAATCAACTCTCCACCTCGTCTTACGCCTTCGCGGCGGTATGCAGATCTTCGTGAAGACACTGACCGGAAAGACGATCACGTTGGAGGTCGAAAGCTCCGATACGATCGATAACGTGAAGGCGAAGATTCAGGACAAGGAAGGAATTCCGCCGGACCAGCAGCGTTTGATTTTTGCCGGTAAGCAGCTCGAAGACGGTAGAACCCTAGCGGACTACAACATCCAGAAGGAATCGACTCTCCATCTCGTTTTACGCCTTCGCGGCGGGATGCAGATCTTCGTGAAGACGTTGACTGGGAAGACGATTACTTTGGAGGTCGAAAGCTCCGATACGATCGATAACGTGAAGGCGAAGATTCAGGATAAGGAAGGAATTCCGCCGGACCAGCAGCGTTTGATTTTCGCCGGAAAACAGCTTGAAGACGGAAGGACTTTGGCTGATTATAACATCCAGAAGGAATCGACTCTCCATCTCGTTCTACGCCTTCGCGGCGGGATGCAGATCTTCGTGAAGACACTGACCGGGAAGACGATTACTCTCGAGGTGGAGAGCTCGGATACGATCGATAATGTGAAGGCGAAGATTCAGGATAAGGAGGGGATTCCGCCGGATCAGCAGCGGTTGATATTTGCGGGAAAGCAGTTGGAGGACGGTCGGACTCTCGCGGATTATAATATTCAGAAGGAGTCTACTTTGCACCTTGTGCTACGTCTTCGTGGTGGTGTTGAAGTCTGAAATCTTATCGCTTTTTCGTTAAGTTGTTGATGACTATTTTAAGATGTTTTGTTTGTGGTTGGAAAGATGGTAACTTGATATCTTGTGAAGTGGTTATATGCTAATATAAATAAAGTGTTTATGTTTGTAAGTTTGCTTTCTTGAGGTTTGTAGTGTTGCAATATTTTTTATCATTGTAAGCAATTAGTATTTTAGAAGCACAAAAGATGAACAAAGTGAACATCATAATGTCAAGGGTGATATGAAATTTACAAGCTTTTAGATTAAGATCAAAGAGTGTTCAAAATTGGATGGTAGTACAATTTAACCAATATAAATTGTTGTTGTAACAAAAGCAATGGTATAATATTTTGAGGATAAAATAGTCATTTTGAAAAACAATCATAGAAATTAGAAGGGATCCTCTTATGCTTTTTTTGATAGTTGAACTTGTTAAAATTGTTGATGCCATTGTAAGGGCTGGAATAAAGATGGAAGTTTGTGTTGTGTTTCTGTTTGAAAGGTGTTATTAACATTCATTGGCTTTTAATATTTCCTTTTGTATGATTTCTTGAGGTTTTGCAATGTTACATTTACTTCTTCTTATCTTTCAATAAGAACTCTGGTTTCAGATCTTTAAAGTGCTTGTTTGATTGCAAGTAATTTCCAATAGTTATGAAATTTTTTGGCTATAATGTTTGTTACTAATCTTTTATTTGTGGTTAGGAAGATGGAAAGTTGCAATCTTGATGTGATTCTGTTTTTTACTGGATGGCTTTCCTTCTTTTGTTATTGACTTATTTGGTGTGTACTATTAAAAACAGAATCACATTGTATGACAAAAGAAAAAAATGAGGTGGGTAATGGCATCCAAACATGTATGAAATAATGGTCTATGGTAGCAGGGCATTTTGGATTTGTTCTTTAAAGCTATGCTCTACCTTATATTTCATTAATGAGAATTATTAAATGAAATATATTGGAAAGAGAAAAAATATTTTATTAGATATATATAATATCTTAATAATATAAGTAACGATGTTATCCTTAAAATAAAAAATTTGTTGGAGTTGAATTATTTTCATGTAAATTGGACATGCTCTTATATCAAGTAACGCTTGATGCATGCTCTCTCCTCTCGTTTATTTTTAGTCTTAATGTTGCATGCTTCTTCAAAGTTTGTTTTCGTGTTAAAAAAAACATGATTCAGAACTTGCCTTTTGTTGTTGCAAAAAAGATTTGTCTAGTTAGAGGAATAAATTATTTCTTTGGAGATTTCATATACATCAACAATCATTAAATTCATTCTCCATCTCTACAAAAAACTGATCAGATATTCATGGCAACCGTGCCACTAGAACCTGAGATACATGTGGGCATCAAAACAAGTGTTATGCCGAAAAGCCTGGTAAAGCATGAACATGAAGGATACAAGTGCAATATAATTAGTTTAAACCATCTATAAGCCATTCCAAAGGGTTGTTTAAGGCGGAGAACCCCTTGCTCTGTGGCCCTTTGGGCCCAACCATCACCCCACCAAGTGTGGTCCCCAGGCAGTCCATCCTGTCATAGCGCCGTGGATGCAGGGAGTTGGGATCGAACCCAGGCCAAATATTCCAAAGACCCTCCTTGACCAGGTCAACCATGCATTCACGAATGGGTGGTGGCCAACTTAGCTAGCCCAGTTGGTTAACCATCTATAAGCCATGTACAACATTTAGGTGAAATCGACGTGGGAGACCTGTATCCATTGAGAGCAACGTGAACACAAAAATATGTCACACAAACAACGTTATCGCATAATACCTCAAGTCTTGTGGTCCAATGTCCTAACGACTAATTAACAAGTTTCATCTCAAGAGTCGGTTGTTCTTAGTGTTTATTCTTACGAATAACCTCTCAAGGCTCGGTACACTTGGTGTCTACCTTCAAGATAACACCTTAAGGTTAATTGATTTGTGTTAGTTCTATATGTTTGCATTATCTTTTTAATACATTGCTTCTCATTACATTCTCTTGTGTTTTGCATTTTGCTTGCTTAATCTCAGTAAGTCAGGTTAATTTTATTTCTTCTTTTTCCATTTTTAGGTGTGCTCTTTTTGGTGCGCTTAGAGTTGTCCCATATTTTGTCTAGTCCAGTCCCGTCATATCTTACCAAAAGTTGAAAAGTTGTCTTGTCTTGTGATGTGTTATCCGGTCTGTGTGCCAAACACACACTTGATGTTCATGAATCTGTCTATTTACAAATGGATATGCATAAATGTTGTTTAGGAAAATATAGATTTGGTATTTTGTTTCTATTAAATCTAGCAACTTGCACCACGTATTTGTTGAAACTTCGTTGTTTTTTTCTATTTTCATTGATACCTAGCTGCTTTTGGAGATTACAGGTTTCATCATTAATTGGTACTGATTATGTTACCTCTACTGCACCAGACAACAACTCATCTTTTTATTTGCGTTTTCCTTTCAAGCAAAACTTGTTGCATCAGACAACAACTGATTTTTATTTGCATCTTCCTTTTGGGTCGACTCTCACTGCACCAAATCAATCATATTATCCTTGAATTTACTCATCAACCAATTCCCCGATTAAAATTCACATAAAGTCAGACAAATAAAATTCTCAAGGACTAAAAAAAGAGGAGTAGGATTAAAGTTTCAAGCTTGCATTATACAAGTTGAAAGAGGTTCAAATGAAAATGACATCTTTTTAAGAGAATAAGATAATGGATTTTTTGTGTACAAAATCATATATGATTAAGTACTGAACTGAAAAAAAAGGGAAGCGGGCGGGTCAACATGCTGGTCATGAGTCGCATGTGACCCGCGCAGTTGTTAATCATGTATGATTAACAACATGAATCATATGTGTTTTACTATATGTATCATATATGATTTTGTACATGTTTTTATACCTGAACTTTTCTTTTGTTAATCATATATGATTTTGTACACAAAAGTCATTGTCATATATGATTGGCCTGAGATGATTGGCTGAGATTCATTCTCGTATTATTTTAAATTGATGTCATTCTCGTTTAAACCTTCCTCTATACAAGTTTGTGCATATATATAACCGGGTTAGGTTCACGTCACACCAACATGCTTTCGTAAGACCCCTAAAACCATATTTTACACTTGAAACTTGACAGTAAAACACTGTTATAAAATACAGATCATTCGAATGAAGTTTGAACAAATCTGGTGGATCGGGTCGGATCCGGCCCAATACCTAAACAGGCCCATATTTTTAACTCTTTTTTAAGTCTGAAAACGCCGCTATACGTTTTCAGTGGTTCAGCCAGCAGCAGTCGGAAAATGGAGAACAGCGACGAAGAACTTCGCCGGCGGAAGTACGAAGAAGCCCTAGAAGTCAAATCTCTTAGGCGCATCATCTCCGCCTATCTCAAGTAATTCATCTTCAATTCGTTCGATTGCATGCTCCAATTGCTTATAGCTAATTGCCTAATTGCCTAATTGAATTGTTTAAAGTTTGATTTTTTTGATTGAATTGGAGTTTTGTTGATAGAAGGATTGAATTGAGCAATTGAATTGCATACTGTTTCAGTTTGATTTTGTTTTTCTGTGAGCTGCTTGTTATCAGTCTTTTGACTTATGAATTATGATTAAAACCTTGTGATTTCTAGGTTGTTTGATTTCTGTTGATGCATTTTGGTAATTGAAATTTGGTTCATTTTACTAGGGACAATGTTAGTATGAAAAAAATCAGTTTGTTCTGTAAATGAAGTGGATATTGCTGTTTCAAAAAAAAAAAAAAAAAAAAAAATGAAGTGGATATTGATGAAGTTTATTTCAAGAGAAAAATATTGATTTTTGTCTGTCACAAATGAAGTTGATTGTATTACTATTCTATATAAAGTTTATTTAAATGTTTTTTGGGATAATTAATCTATTGAATATTTTAATAAAATTGTAAGTTATGTTGAAATCTCCAAAAAGGGGCAATTGTTGAAGATGGATGATTTGTTTTTAGAGATTTCAATTTTTGCTTCTTCTTTTTGGAGAAATTATAGAGCATTTGTTGGAGATACTCCAAAAGAAAGGCAATTTCATTAAATATTCAACCAAAGTAGTAGTGAACACTGTAAATTGATGAACGATAATAGGTTCACGATCAAATGAACACTACCATTAGGAGAGCAATATACTTTAAATTATCAAGTTTAACTGACGTAACTAGCTAAATGTACATTTTTGGGAAGTTATCCATGGGTGAGAAGCACCCAAGGCTGCTGAAACCAAATGTGAGCTTGCTGTGGGTAGTGCAATCTTGCTTCAGCGTCTCAACGAAACAATGCATGATGCATCCTTATCTTGTACACGGTTTTAATGTGTGTACATATGAAGGCTGGTTGAAAACCATTTGTTTCTTGCCAGCTGTATAGTCTGAAGGGTGCCTGGACCTATTCCTTGCCAAAATCTCTTATTGATATTTCCATGCCATAATGCCAAACCATGTTCTACCAAGCAAACAATTCTGACCAGATGCGTAAAGGCCAGTAGTAGTGGAGGAACATAAGTTCAAGAGTGAAAACTTTTTCACAAACTTGTTCAGCTTTGTGCTGTTGAAGCAGCATGGTGTGCTATGCAACTGTGAAAACTCCATTCTTACTCGATGTCTAAATAACAAGATCTTGGTTCTGAGAGTCTAGTTTCAATGCAAAATGTTTCCGAGCTCTTGTAACATGGTTTTGTGTTAGTTATCAAAATTTTCACATATATGGTAGGAATAAACATTATTAGTATGTTTTCAAATATGAATCCTGCATCGTTAATTTTATTTTGAAAGTCAAAAAAGGATTGCTTCTTATGACGAATACCTTCTTTAGGGAAGATTGTAGAATGTAAAGTTTAGGATAGTACTTCTCAAATATGAGCGAACATTGCAATATTATATAAAGAAGGTTATAAAACAAATGATAGGCGGTGTTGTGAACATGGTAATAAATTTATTTGTGATAAACTTTAGTCATAACTCCTGAATACTGAGCATGCATGTACTTTCCAATATTGAGTATTTTAAAATTAATTATACTTTTAACGTTAATGCAAATAAAAGATCACATATTTTTAAAGTTATGCATGCATGATAAATACAACATTTATTCTCCTTAACTACACATTTGCCTTGATGGTTGTTGTTGATTCTTCTTAAATTATCCTAATAAATTTAGTGTGAATAATAAGGTGATACTTTTTTAAGAAAATTTAACAGAATACCCTTTTTATTAGTCTTTTTGGTTAGCGTTAATTTGTGTATATTTATGTAGCAGTGCTAACCTAATAGCACGTTGACCAATTCTTTATGGTTCTTTTGTGTATATCTGGCTCTAACTGTGTAGACTTTAGGTTTATGTTGTGTATTATCTAGCTGTAACTTCTGTAGAGTTTACGGTTATTTGTTTATCTCACAGAATTTCTGTTTCTTAACGCTTGTTTAGATTAGTATTTCACTACGTTTTCTTTGAAAAAGAGAAATGGTATTTACTTATGGTTCATAATTTTGCTAAACCGATTGATGCAGTTACCCAGAAGCTGCAGAGGAGGATGTCAGACGATATGAGAGATCTTTCAGAAGGCTTCCAGTGGCTCACAAGGTACACACTTGCTTTTCTCCTAACATAATACTATGTCAACATGAAACTCAAAGTCTCATGCAAAGTTTAATGATTCTGTTATTAATGAGTATCAAAAGTTGAAACACTTTCCAGAATCCAATATGCAACAAATCTGGAAATCTCATTTCAGTCATAGCAATTGTTTTTAAACCTGCATTTAAGTAGATTGCTTTATACTATTCAGTCCTGCTTTCTTGGATTGATAAAGCAGGAAATATTTAATTTCCCTTTGCACTTTATTTCTGTTTTTATCATAGGTTAATCTTTTTTTTATAGAGATAGTTTACTGTATTTTTCTTTAATCTTATGCAGGCTCTGCTGTCACACCTTCCGTTAAAATATCAGAAACTGAGACGGTATGTCTTGTGCAACTTCTAATATTTATAAATGTGGGACCATGAACTTTTGGTATGTATGATGTCCGAAGGGTGCTGCCATTTCATTCAGCCGGCTCTTATTGAAACTTGACCATATTATTTACTTAATTACATGTGTTTCTGTATATGTAAATATTTATGCTCGAGCTGTCATTCATTATGTCTATATTGATGCTTGCAACCGAAGATGGTAGATTATTTTAGTGCCATATGTTCTTGGTTGATATTTACCAGCTCCCTCTTCATTCTTGCAGGTGTATCTCAAAAAATACATTTTTTATTTTTGAAATGCTAAAGGTAATTTTATCCGGATCTAGTTGTTCTTTGGTTACCCTTCCTCCATTGATGGCTTATTGCTTTCAGCTTCTTCTAATAACTATTTTTTGGCATTAATAGGTTTGATGAAAGGACTATTGTTTTTCTGCATTTTGTTTTCAGGCATTTGAGCCCCCTGTTGATATGAGCCAAGATGATGATTGCTGCGAACATCATGATAATGGTTCATGTGGTCATCTTCTCACAGGAGATAGGGATCCCTGCTCTTGTGAATCTGCATCAGTAAGCGGAAGAGCGCATTCTACAAAATCTGGTGAAGCTTGTGGTGGGCATGAGGTAGATGCTATGATATAATATATATATATATATATATATATTAGAGAGAGAGAGAGAGAGGGACATAGGTTCACGGGAAAACCGAGGAACACCCTCGTACCCCTCCATCTGGACATTATGCACTTGTGCATGACAGTAAATTAAGTTGCTTTTTGGTTTTTATGCACAAGAGCATTATGTATCTGTGCATAAATAAGCACGTGTGCATATTACAAATTACATCTATGCACAAGTGCATACAGTCCAAATGGAGGGCTATGAGGGTGTTCCTCGGTTTTCCCTTCTTTGAGGTTTTTTCTTGAACTGACCCTATATATATAGATATATATAGGGTTAGGTTCAAATGTGAACTCAATTTTGGTTGTGAACGTGAGGACCACTAAAATTGCACCATGTGGCAACATCCATTCTGAATATCCTGCATTATTCAGAGTGAATAAAACTTAGGCGCCTTTATTCACTCTGAATAATGCATGATATTCAGAGTGAATA
Organism: Centaurea solstitialis; assembly: GCA_030169165.1. Classification (NCBI taxonomy): domain Eukaryota; kingdom Viridiplantae; phylum Streptophyta; class Magnoliopsida; order Asterales; family Asteraceae; genus Centaurea; species Centaurea solstitialis. The sequence goes on from CM058047.1 coordinate 767,433, forward strand.
TTGCCACATGGCACAATTTTAGTGGTCCTCACGTTCACAATGAAAAATGAGTTTTCATTTGAACTTTCCCCTCTCTCTCTCTCTCTCTATATATATATATATATATTATATATATAGAGGAAAGTTCAAATGTGAACCACATTTTGGTTGTGAACGTGAGGATAGCCGAGAGCGCGACACGTGGCGGATGACTAGTCAATAAAGGCGGCTTTGAGTGTGGTCCCCCCTTTTAATTCAATGCCCTCCCATGAATCGCGCCTAGTCATCCGTTGTGGACCTAACGTGGCGCCTAGTAATCTGCCACGTGTCGCGCCCTCGGCTGTCGCGCTCTCGACTCTCGGTGAACCAAAAAGTGGTTCATTTGTAAACCTTAAATATCTTGTAAACTTTGTGAACCAATCCACACCATTGATTTTCAAAAACATTTCCATATATATATATATATATAGGGGTGGGTTCAAATGTGAACCACTTTTTGGTTGTGAACGTGAGGACAACCGAGAGCACGACACGTGGCGGATGACTAGGCGCCACGTCAAGTCCACGGCGGATGACTAGACGCGATTCAAGGGAGGGCATTGAATTAAAGAGGGGGACCACACTCAAAGCCGCCACGTGTCGCGCTCTCGGTTGTCCTCACGTTCACAACCAAAAAGTGGTTCACATTTGAACCCACCCCTATATATATATATATATATATATATATATATATATAGGTAGGTAGGTAGGTAGGTTCATACAAGAACAACCACATTTGCAAGAACAAAGGAACCCATTTTGAGCCACACATTGATGTGGGCCCATGTGGGTCCCACATAATAAAAAATCATATATGATTTAGTGGTGGGACCCACCTGAATCATATATGATTTTATATTATGTGGGACCCACATCATATGTGATTCAGAATTGTTCCTTTGTTCTTGCAAATTGAGTTTGTTCTTGTTTGAACCTCCCTCTCTCTCTCTCTCTATATATATATATATATATGGATCCTTGGTGAAAGTAAATGACACATGTGTTTCTTGAATAGATGTTGAGGACTTGTTAATCTCTCATTCTTTCCTTACTTCTGTTCGTGTTGATATTCATAGTGTGTACTTACAGGAAGAGAAGCATGAAAATTGCTGTGAGCTAGAATGCAAAACAAACACTCATAAAGGTGGCTGTGACAATGTTACAGATGTCAAGGACCAGGACGTCTTTGATCCTACTGATTCCAGTAAGGATGTGAGTGCATTTTCTCTTTTTGTTTTCTTTGTTCCAATATTCATTCATCACTTTTAACATTTCTACTAGACGTTGAAAGATTTTTAGATCACATACAGTGCAGATGTGAGCCTAAGTAAAAGAATGGTCTTTTTATCATAACAGATATCAAATCTCAAACTACAGTCCTGAAATAGTTCATATGTTTCTTTTTTCCCTTTCGGTTTGCATATATTCTGAACAGCATCTAACAGTTGGTTAGCTGTATGTATTTTGTTCTTTGTTTGGTTGTGAAATTGTATATCTTTTATTTAGATGTAAGCTGTAGATTAAATTAAGATCCTTTGGCAAAGTTGTCAGTGTTTTCTATCATGTAATGGGGTTTACACTTTAAGCCTTCGAACGAATTTGATGGTATTTTCATTGTGCATTTCTGAAAATTATGTAGGACCAGAGAAAGTTTCAATTAACAAATTGTGTTTGTATTATTATGCTACTTTTCATGTGATGTTTGTTAGCATCTATTATTCAGTGCAATCGACATGTATTTAATATTTATGGTCTTCTTGCTGTTCTATTTTCAGATATCATCTGTACATCCTGAATCTCCTGATAGGATAGATTCGATGCCTCATTTCCATGTCCCTCTAGTGGATGTTGATAAGGTAATATTTCTCTTAATCATATCTTATCAAACATGGAAATAGTATCTTTATGAAACTTGCAACGTGCAGGTTCGATGTGTCATCAGGAATATTGTCAGAGACTGGGCTACTGAGGTATCTCACTGATTCCTTCTCTAAGTGGCTGTTTGGTTGGTTTCAGTTAAGTCCTGTATGGATAAAGTTGTCTGTGTGGATTAATCTGTCTGTGTAGATTGGAAAGATTTTTGTTTGAGAGGGTTTTTTTCATAGATGAAAGGAACATGTTTTTAATCCCGAGGGACAGGTCCAGAAACAACTTCACTTTCTGCATAAAGCTCCCCTTGAGGAGCTTAATGAATAAGCTACTTTCTATAAGCCACTACCAAATAGTCATGTATAGCTGACTGAATAAGTTTAGGCTGTTCGGTTCGTTGTCAATTAAGACCTGTATGGATAAAGTTGTCTGTATAATAACAGATAGACTGTTGTTCGGTTGTTGTGCTGAATAAACAGTATGGATGTTAGAAATGACCATTTTACCCTTGATCCATACAGGCCCTAACTCTTTGCTTCTCCGTAATACATGCCAATCTTTGACATTGATTTTTACCAATGTAAGAAGACAATAGAAACAAACCTCAAGAACGTATATGTTGTTTTGTCCTCTAAATGCAGGGGCAGAAGGAACGAGACCAATGCTATGGGCCTATTCTTGAAGAGCTTCAACGCCATTTTCCTGAGCGTAGTAAGGAAAGGTAGATGGTGTTTTTTTCCCCATTTAAGCAACATACTTTTAAAAGCTACACTCTTTTTTTAATCATTTGGTAGAATCTTTGTCTGTTTCTATCTCATTGTGCGGAACTATGTCTGAAGATTGTGTTTTATCTTTTTTGTAGCCCTCCAACTTGTCTAGTTCCAGGGGCTGGATTAGGAAGGCTGGCCTTGGAAATTTCTTGTCTAGGTATGCATTATAGCTTACTAGAAGCATACACTCGCACAATAATACATCTCGATTTTAAAGTTCCGTTTTATTCTTTGTTTCTATCGATGTTATAATATGATTTTTTGTGGTTTTGTGAAATCGATAATGTTTTTATTTTTGAATAAAATATATATTTTAAGATATCATAAGAATTTGAGAAAATTATATTGATATTAGTATCGAATTATCTATTTAAAAGTTCTCATTTTAATTGAAATATTTTATTATAGTTTAATAACAAAGCAATTTATTTTTAATTTATTAATATAATTTTTTTAAAGATAATAATTAAGTATTTTGTTAGAATTCGATATCATCCTAATTATAATTTACATTTTTTGTATTTAAAATGAGATATTTATCCTCTATTTTATTGTGTTTATCTACAATTAAGTTACACAAATTCAAATCTAGAGCTTTAATAATTTGTTATGCACAATCTACTTGTAATCTTGAATTTTAAGTAACATGCATTAATAAACAGTACTTCATGCATAAAAATGGTTTTTAAGAGTTTTTGCCAAATGCTTTAGAATATAGCATAGATATTCAACTGTATTCTGAAAAATATTTCACTAGTATGCTAACATATTTTTATCTGTTATACAGGTTTCATAAGCCAAGGAAATGAATTTTCATACTACATGATGATCTGCTCTAGTTTTCTTCTCAATCAGTAACAATCTCTTGCTTTATCTCACCTACTCATTTTTATTCTCCATCCGTAATTCGTTACTTTCATCATTTCATGTTCATTAACTTTATGTAATTATCTGTCATCAGGACTCAGGCTGTCGGGGAATGGACTATCCATCCATGGATTCACAGCAATTGCAATTCACTGTCTGATTCTGATCAGCTTCGTCCAATTTCCGTTCCAGATATTCTTCCTGTTAGGTAACCATTTCGCTTATGGTATTCTTGCACTTTTCTGATTTTTGTAAGTTGTTCATTTTAGGCTATGTTTGGCAAACTAGCTGATAAGCTAGCTGTTGATTGATAAGCTTGCTAGTAGCTGATAAGCTAGCTTATAAACAAATTATGTTTGGCAAAAAGTAGCTTATGAGTATGTAAAATGATCAAAAAGGATATCTTTGAATTTAATAATTAATATTAATAGGGGTATAATTGGAAAAAGCTACAATAAGCTCCTCAAAAGCTACTCAAAGTAGCATTTCAAAAAGCTAGCTTATAAGCTAGCTTCTGGTACATGTTTGGACAAGCTTATAAGCTAGCTTATTTTTGCCAAACACAGCCTTAGATTACCTGGAAAAGTAGAATATGATATAAGCGGCTCTTCTTGCCACCCATTATGTCTCAAAGCTTATGAAGTCTCTATTTTTCAATTCACCAACCCATTTGAAGTTTAAGCTGCTGGATAAAGAGCACAACAATTATCTCAAACCTTTTAGTGTCCACTTGGTTTGCAGGAATGGAATGGATTTGGGGGGGATTTGGATTTCAGATCCATTCCAACCCCATGTTTGGTTCGCAGGATTGTTCAGATTTGTAAATCCTAGAAAAAAAATTCTCCAAATTAATTTGTTTATTTTCGGTGACAGTGCAGGGATTACGGAAGGTTTTTCTATGTGTGGCGGTGACTTTGTTGAAGTATATAGTGACCCATCCCAAGTAGGTATGCTGAATACACAAGATCATCCGGTCTTTCTCTTTAGTTAATTTTGGTCAGATACTGTAGTGGAAATTAGATCCTGCAGCGGGTCCCACTTTGGTCGATGTTTTAGAATTTCTCTGTTTGTAAAATTATTTCAAGTGGACGCTAACAATGAGCCTTTTACGGCACTTGCAGGAGCTTGGGATTCAGTTGTGACATGCTTCTTCCTTGATACAGCACACAATATTATAGAATATATCGAAATCATTTCAAAAATTCTTAAAGACGGAGGAGTAAGTAGTTCAGTTCATTTATCGTGTTTGTTTACCACTTAATAGTTCCATTAAGAGGCAACCTCTGAATAGCTAAGAGGTGAATCTTGTTTGGCTAAAAAAAGTCTGCCTCTGATCACTTAATCATACTGCACCAAGCCATTTAGCAACTATCAAACAACCCTTATTCCTCATGAGGAGTTAATAGATTTGTGTGTTGGCAGGTGTGGATAAACTTGGGTCCGCTACTTTATCACTTTGCAGATATGTATGGCCAAGATGATGTAAGCGTCTCTTTTAACATAATATTTCATTCGCGTTGATAAATAAATTAAGTGTGTGATTTATGGGTTTCACATTGCTTCTATTGCCTTATTTTTCTAGGAAATGTCTATTGAGTTAAGTTTGGAAGATGTGAAAAGGATTGCGATCCATTATGGGTTTGAGTTGGAGGTGAAGCACAATTTCGCTTTTATCTTTTAGTTAGTTTCTCTGTGGTGATATATTAAAATTATTAGTGTTTATGTTTTTTTTAACAGGTCGAGAAGACCATCGAAACGACTTATACTACAAATCCCCGAGCAATGATGCAAGTAAGTTTCTCACCTCATGTAGTCTCTCTTATCCGGGTTGGGTTCTTGTGAGATGTGGTTATCAACCGTTGGATGAGAAATGGATGGACATTAGGATGAGATGCACTGGATCCATTCTCTTTTAAGCCGCAATTCATGGGAAGTTATTTGACTAAAAGCGGTCAACGGTGATAACAGTTAACTTATTAGCTAGTTTCGCAAACACAAAATGGCCACTTTTCATATATGATGATCTTGTAGGAGGGTACCGACATTTTTTTCTTGCATTTTGCAGAATCACTATTTTTCTGCATTTTGGACGATGCGGAAGAAACCATCGACGGCAAAAGATACACATGAGAACATGCATGAGTGAATCGACACCAACATCATCATCGTATACATGGATCAACGTAAGATTGTTTCTGTTTTAGCAGTCAATTATGCCTATATGAACCTTTAAAGGTGTCTCAAAACTCTTTATAAGTTCACAAAGTTAAGTTGCATTATTCATGAACAAGAAGTTATAAATTAATCTTTTCTGAAATAGATTTGAACTTTACTAGTTGTGTTTGTTAAGGACTGAGAATAAAGTTCATGTTTAGAACAAAAAATTGTATGTGTTTTATTATAAATTGGATAGTGTTTTTGGTAAACATGCTCAAGATCTTTTCTTGATTGGAGATAATTTTCATATGATTTCATTGGTTGGTTGGAGATAATTTTCTTGTGAAATGGTCATTTACATTATCATTTTGAAGGGTTCTAATATGGACACCAAATTGACATTTAAACACAAACACAATTTAAAAAGAATAAATAAATAGAATGTGAATCAACTAAATAAAGCCAAGTTACTTGATTAAAATTAAGCATAGATGACATTTATTCCAAGTTCTAAATGGTTTTAAGTTGTCACATGGTCATAAAGTTTAGCCATAAGTCTTTTATTTTAATACATATAATATTTATATTTGGTAAACACACTTCTCACATGTTGTGAGGTTGAACCCATGACTTAAGAATATTAGGTTACCAATAAGGCTAATTATTTGGTCAAATTGGTGACAAAAGCCATGATGATAGCTAAAGCATCGCTTAAAGGTGTTCTATGTTCATCAAACCACACGAACTGCTAAAACCGTGCCAAACTACACAGGTTTTGAACTTTCGCGGTATGGTTTATGATTCAACTTTTTAAGTGTTGCATTATACACGAGGACGTATTTAAAAAGATCTGACTGGCATCGTTATAACATAAATTCTTTTTGGGTCTTTAAAAGTGCCTTCACCAGGTTTCATTAGCCCGCTCGATCATTAAAAAGTTTGAGACAAAAGAAGATGACGTAATCGATATAGGTTATTATAGGGTTGTTTGGTGGTTTTTCGTTAGGTGTTGTATGAATAAAGTTTCGTTTGTGTGGATTAATCTGTCTGCATAGATTTATAAGACCATCCTTTACGGGGCCGGTAGGTGGGCGTAACCGGTACCGGCGGTAACACCACCGAGGTGTGCCGGTAGGTGGGCGATACGCTGCCCCACCGGTACCTGCGTACCGTTCAAAAAAAATCCCAAACACACACACACACACACATATATACATACAGTCTATATATATAAAGATAATATTTTAGTATTTAAATAAAATATGTGGTATGAGTGGTACGGGTAAGGATGGAATGGTATGGTAGTGGTAAGATGGTCGTAAAGTTGATGTGGCGCTGAGGTGGCAGCTGGTATGACCTGTATGACCTGTACGGGTAAGGATGGCCTAAGGTTTTTTTGGGAAGAGTTTTTTCAAAGGGAAGAAATGTGTTTTTAATTGGGAGTGAGATTTGGAAAAACTTGGCTTTTTATATAAAACTCCCTCCTAAAAAGCAAAAGCTTACTGAATAAGTCACTTCCTATATCATTAAGCCATTACTTGTGAGTCTTATTAAACTTATTAAACTGCTAAGAAACAAGCCTTACATTATGTTATTAATTCAACACATTTAAAGATGAAGAAACTGGATCTTGAACTTAACGAGGATGACACAAATCTATGTCTTGTGTTCAATTCGGACATCTAAGATAATAGGACACGTTTATACATTGTAAAGGTCACATGAATTAATGATTGGTTGAATTAATTTTTTCTTATCATCATTAATATGTTTACTATTGTTTAAGGTTCAAAAAGTAAAAATGAAATTTGTCTGAGGTGGCTATTAAATATGTTATGATCGGCCTTATACCAATAAAACATCATTCTCTATGCCATTTTTTGAATAATAATATTTATTTTGTTTTAATTTTTTTTTATGATGCTTTCCCTAAAACCATATCTTGGCCTCACTCGTGATCAAGGTTCCAAATAGCGCGAGGCGTGGCGTGGCGGCAAAGCCAAGCCTCAAGCCTTGGAAGCCACGACGAGGTCGCGGCGTTTTTCAAGGCGTGACTTATGGTGGCAAAAATCTCTATATCATATATAATATTATACACATTAACATGCGTTTTCCTACTATTATTCAATAAATAAATTATAATAAACAATTTAAAGCAAGTATATATCATAAACTAACAAATAAGACATTAGAAAGATAAATTACATCAAAATATTGTGTTACAAAAACCGCGCATTACCCCATGGCGTGCCTCAGGCATAACGTGGCGTGAGACACAAGCCTTAAGCCACGGCGCGCTATGGCAGCCGTTGCGGCGAGCTTTTTCGAACATTGCTCGTGATAGATACGGTGGCACAAATCACTTTTTCATTGTTAAGTCGTAAGGAAAAAAAATTACGTTTATAGGGAGGCCAGCATATAGTTTTTCAAATAATAACGTTAGCATAAAAACATAATGATTAAGACAATAATTGCTCCTACCTTTGTACAAAAGTCTCGGGTTTAAATCCCATACAATTTTGTCAAACTTGTTGTATTTTAACTTAATTTTGGTGTAGAATCGAACATGAGTCTTTTCTATGAACGGACGTAAAACCAACCAAGCTACACTAACTTTGTAAAATAAAAAATAAATACTATTTTGCAATCAAATTGCGTTACTACTTGAGAAAAAATTGAGTGTCCGTCTACCTGATTATACACACATATAATTGTACACTTGTATTTGTGTTTAAAGTTGATATCATTTCATTATTTTAAGACATTTTACATATCCTAGGTGAGATGTAAAAATAGGCCCTCCATAAGTACGAAAAAAGATGTTCAATGAAGTAGTTTTATTAATTATTAAAAAAAAGTTGAATTTGTGAAATACTAATAACTAATAGAGAAAATTACAAATGGGCACATGCGGTTTTTATGAGTAAAGTCCATATAATACATTTATTATAGATAGAATTACCGATATTGTTGAATTTTTGAAGACCTTCAAGTCATTGGAACTTAAGTTTCGAAGATCTTCAACCTTGGTTTTGGTGAACTCAATCATGAGGATCGATCTTCATGTCAAATTTTGGGGCTTCTTCGTTAAAAATTTGACTTTTCAGAAACATCAAAAGTCAGAATCTTTAATGTTGATGAACATAGTCTTTAAAACGGTGGAACTCGATTTTGTAAGTTGTTCCTCTTTTGTTGAAACCTAATAGTCTAATTTGCTTCTCGAAACCCAGATTGATGAATCCTCTTTTGTAATATGTAATTTGATACTCTTCTTGGTTATAGATTCATGCCAAATTTGTTAAGTTCACAAACAGTTTGATGAAAATCCTAAAAAATGTGATTGCTATATGTAACAATTGATTGTTATTTTGGTTTTGAAATATGACTATCAACATTATATGAAACAATTGATTTTGATTTTGAGGATCAAAATGAATGGAAGTTAACATCCATTAATGGGAAAATATATGTCTCTTTGGTTCATAAGATAAATCCGTTGGAAGTAGAGTTTATCAAAAGAATTGAAGTGGAATTAAATTAGGTTGTTTAACCATGTGTTTGATTAACATAAATCATAATGAAACATGTCAAATGAATTAGAATATGTTAAAAGAATCGAAATGTATTTGTGATTTGTTGGTTATAATTTCAAAATTGTAATAAAATAATAGTAAATGACGAAAATAAATACCAACTTCACCGTATTTCATATTTTATTCTTAAAATAAAAATATAATATTTTGACATAAATAAATACTTATAATTAGTTGTGGTGATGCCAATGACATGTGTATCATAAAGAATATCATTTGAATCATTAACATTAACAATAACATGTTTAACATTAACATGTGTATCATCAAGAACACCATTAGAAGCATCATCATTAATAACAACATCAATAGCATCATCAACATTAGTTTCATGAATAAGTATCCCAATAACCAGTTAATCAGTAACAGTTTGGTAAACGAGCCTTAGTTAGGCCATCCTTTATGGTACCCCTCATACCCCTCATACCTGTTGCCACATCAGCTTTACCACTACCCTACCAACTCCATACCTTTCATCCACTATCGTACCCTTCATACCCCTCATTAATTATTTGATTAAAAAAAGAAAAAAAGAAGAGAGAGAGAGAAAGAAGAGAGAGATAGAGAGAAAGAGGGGGTAGAGAGAGAGAAAGACAATCGGTATGTGGGCACCGATGGTATCCCCTACCGGTACCCTACCGATCAAACACTTCGGTGTTCCCGGCGGTACCGGGGTGGTACCGACCCATTGTGCCGATCCATTGCGGATGGCCTTATACTTTCTTAGCAGAAATGTAGGGTACGTCTTTCAAAAAAAATGTAGCGTATTAAGGCATTGTTTAGTAAACACAAATTAGCTCATAAGCTACCTTATTTTTTGTGTACATGTTTGGATGGACAAAAAATAACTTATAACCTAGCTTTTTGAAATAACTTTTTCCAATTATACCCTTGTTAATATTAATTATTATATCTCAATATACTTCTTTTGATCATTTTACATATCTATAAGCTAATTCTTACCAAACATAATTTAATCATAAACTCATTTATCAACTACCAGCTAGCTTACCAGCCAATAACTAGTTTATCATCTACCAGCTAGCTTATCAGCTACTTTACCAAACATAGCCTAGATCAACAAAAAATATAAGTGTAAGGACCAAAGTTGTAAAATCTATTTGAAAAAACAAAACATTGGCATCCCATCTATGACTCCAATTTTCATTTCAATTTATTGTCCAAACTTTTGACCATTATTTCAAATGTAAATCCCATAAACCCCCATTTCTTACGTTATATATATATTATATATATACATACATATATATACACACACACACACTTCACATACAATACGACTTTCCATAGTTGAAATCCTCCTTAATTTACGCGCCAAGATGAAGAACAATAGAAGCGGTGGAGGTGGCAAAGTATCGCCCAAATGGATCATCGTCTTCAGCATCTTCAGTTTCCTAATCGGGATGCTATTTACAAACAGGTTTGTTGTTAAATTTGTGTATCAATTTCATGAAATTGAAACTGAAATTGGGAATTTAAGTTACGAATTTTAGGGAATTCGTGTGATTTGGATTGAATTGAGCTAATTTTGATTTTAGGGTATGGGCGCCTGTTGAATCGGATGGAAGGATTATGAGACGGAGAGAACAAGATTTGAATTTTGGTGGTGATGATTGCATAACAAAAAAGGTTTTTTTTTTTTTTTTTTTTTTTTTGTTTATAGAAAGAAAAAAGATGTAAATGGTGTTTGATAATTTGGGGGTTTTTTTAATGTTTATTGATTTGTTGATGGGTTTTGTTGTTTCAGGATAATGATTTATTGGGAGAAGTTCATAAAACCCAAGAAGCAATCCAGTGAGTCCTTTTGTTTTCTATTTAATTCTTATTGCTTTATATATATATATATATATATAGAGGGAGGTTCAAATGTAAACTCTATATTTCGTGTAAACTATGTAAACCAATCCACACCATTGATTTTCAAAAACGTTTCCATATTTCACATTTTCATATTTCCATAATCATTGACTTACCATATATTTCACATTTCCATATTTTCTATGAATCCATATCCTCCTTTGATTTTTTTGATCAAGGGCCACGATGGGTTTACATAGTTTACACGAAATATAGAGTTTACATTTGAACCTCCCTCTATATATATATATATATATATATATTGTGTGTGTGTGTGTTGGAGAATTTGGAGCATATTACCACATTTGGTTAATGAGTTACATGGCAAAGAAATATAGATACAAATATGTATCAATCATATGAGAATGAGAGAATCTTGAAAAATAATATGAAATTTATAAGATTTTAGGGAAATGATAATAATTTGGAGATTTTGGAGCAATTTAGAGAACAAAAGTCTCATTTTTTACTAAAGTTTTAGAGAAATCTTGAAACTTGGAGATTTTTTAGGTTTTTTTTTTCTATTTTAGAGAAGCTGTTGGAGATGCTCTAAGAAGGGATCTCCACATTAGGATCAATTCCCTATCAAGCGCAATTAATGGGATGGGTTTGGGATTAAAAGTGATCAAAGGTCCGGATCTTTTCTTACCCTTATCACCCTAAGGAGCTGTTTGGAAGTTGCTGAATGATTAAGTGGCTCTTATGATATAAAGCAAAATGAAATATGGTCGGTTGGTTGGTAATTGTTTAGAATGAAATTAGGGTGTTGCATGGTTAAGCGAGGCCTAATATACAAAATCATTCAGAGGGTTTTAGAACCCTTAAGAGGTAGACTTGTTTTTTGTCAAACAAGATTTACCTCTTAATGATTCAGAGGTTGCCTCTTAATGGAACTTTTAAGAGGTAAACAAACACGATTCTTTGTCTTCCATTTCTATGGTCTGAATTATATTTCTTTGAATATAATTCGTTTGACTCTTGGAGGTCTATCAGGTCACTTGGAAACTCAATTTCAGAGCTGAAATTGGAGCATCCGGTCAATCAAAGTTCATCCGAGGAGGTGAATCATGATGAGGTGCAAACCAACAAGACGCATAGCGGGAGAAGGAAGAAAGTGTTTATGGTTATCGGGATTAACACTGCTTTTAGTAGTAGAAGGAGACGTGATTCGATTAGAGAAACATGGATGCCTAGGGGTACTGTTGTCCATAGTTGTTTATACACACACACATATGTTTCTCGTTTCTTTCGCATTCTTTCCTGAAAATGATTGAATCTTTGTGTTGTTTGATTAGGCGAAAAGCTAATTCAGCTCGAGAAGGAAAAGGGTATTATTGTCCGTTTCATGATCGGTCACAGGTGATTCTTATCTTTTTCTTGTGTATCTTCATTCATAAATGCCTATTTATTAGTTTGTTTCAATTGTCAAAGTATGCTTGTAACAGTGAACATACCATTTCAAAAACTTCCATGATTAAGAAGATTCCACGTTTAAAACATCAAATAAATTCCAATACTACCCTCACATAAAAAAACTACTGTGATTTTTTTAACCAAATTACATGGAGAGATTTGATCGTATATTCGTATATCATATTTGATATGATCGTATACCAAACTACCGTGATTTTACATGAAAGTCAAATATTGACTCTCTAAAACTAGTTCAATTTAGCTTCCCGTTATATCATATTTGCAAGCTATTGATCTATTGCTACAATCTTTTCGCTATCGGAAAGTAAAAATTAGATTTGCTTCCCTTTTTTTATTATTTGTAAGTCCAACTCATCCTTGGTTTTCTTCTGCAGTGCAACGTCTAAGAGTATTCTAGATCGAGCCATTGACTCTGAGGAAGCTCAACATAAAGATTTCTTTAGGCTTGTAAGGCTGAAAGAAAAAAAATACAAGTTAATCGATTATATTTGACTTCAATCTTGAAAAAAATCTGACATTATCATCCTCCTCATCATCATCATAGGAACACGTTGAAGGGTATCATGAGTTGACTGCTAAAACACGGATATTCTTTTCTACGGCATTCGCCAAATGGGATGCAAAGTTCTATGTCAAGGTGGATGATGATGTTCATGTCAATCTCGGTACGAATCTGTTGGAGCAATTTTCATTTTCATTTCCATTTTCTTTCCCTATCATTTTCATTTTCTTTCCTCAGCCTGAACCCACCAATTGCCGGCTGTGTATTTTACTACTTATCATTATTTTTTGTCACGTAAAATGGGAATTGATAATTCTTATTTATGATGCAGGCATGTTAGCTACAACTCTTGGACGACATCAAACAAAACCACGAATCTATACAGGATGCATGAAATCCGGACCCGTTCTAGCCCAAAAGTAAGCACTGCCAACGCTTCACTTCATCTTGTGAAAATTGACCCAAATCGTCGAGCTATAAACATGCCTTGAAAAATTACTTGGGCTTTTTGAATTTAGTCATAAGTTTTTCTATATTCTTTGATGGGTAGGAATGTCAAATACCACGAACCCGAATACTGGAAGTTTGGAGAGGAGGGAAACAAATATTTTCGGCATGCAACCGGACAGATTTATGCCATCTCAAACGACCTTGCTGCATACATCTCCACCAACCAGTAAGTCATCGCTTTCTATCTTCTCGAAGTCGAACGTAATTCTTTTCAAGTTCAAAAGTTCATATGAAATTCTTTATAGATCTTTTCGGGTTTTCTCGTAAAAATTGGTGCTCTTTATATTGTGTGTGGTTTCAATTCTATAACGGATATCAGATGCATTTTAGTCAAAATCAATCAAAAATTCAACAATGTTTGCCTTAATTTCTATTTAGTGTAACAAATAGTTCTTTTTTTTTATCTTTTTAATAAAGGAGTAAATTACGGTTTTCCGTCCCTATGGTTTGTTAAAAATTGTGATTTCGTTTCCTATGGCTTAGAAATTGCAGTTTTCATCCTTATGATTTGTAATTTATTGCTATTTTCATTCTTATGATTTACAACTTATTGTGGTTTTGGTCCTTGTGGTTTAAATTCTTTTACTTTTTTAGTCTCTTGTACTTTACGGATAGGAATTATTTCAGGGATGAAAATAGCAATAAATTACAAACCATAGGGATAAACATGGAAATTTCTAAACCATAGGGACGAAAATCAAAATTTATATCAAACAACAGGACTAAAACTGTAATTTACTAAAAGGGTTCCAAAGTTTTCCTATTTTACCATTTGGACCCTAAAAAGTCAAATTTGTAGCAATAGTCATGGTTCATCTTCATTAACACTTTAATGGTCAGGCCCATTTTGCACAAATATGCAAACGAAGATGTGTCGCTCGGTGCTTGGTTCATCGGTCTTGACGTCGAGCACATCGATGATCGCAACATGTGTTGTGGGACCCCTCCCGGTACGTTCTCCATCTTTCATTTCTTTTTGGGCCCGAAGGGCAATTTCGTAATTTTGATCCTAAAATCATTCGAACTGATGTAGATTGCGAGTGGAAGGCAGAGGCGGGCAACGTATGCATTGCATCGTTTGATTGGAGTTGCAGTGGCATTTGTAGATCGGTCGAAAGACTCAAAGATGTTCACAAGAGATGCGGTGAAGATCCCGCGGCTCTATGGAGTGCACAATATTGAAAGCCAACAAAAAACGAGCGATCGAGCTAAACCCCAAACCCTATGATAGAAGTCGGGTTTTCGATCGTTGTTATGTTACATGCCAAAACATCACTATACGAGTATATCATACGTGTTACAGGAATAGAATCGAAATTTTTGATTAGATCAGTGTTCGACAACACGTTCAATAGTTGTATCTAAATCGTTATATATATAATGAAAAGAAATAGGCGTTATATTTGTGGACACTTGCCGTCATGTCACCCTCATGGATCGCTTTTTGTTGTATTCTCACGATCTCTCGTTTTTTTTTTCCCGAAGGGTGTCTAATTTAGGCAAATTATTGTTGTAAGACATCAGATCTGATAACTTTAGTGGCAACAATTGTTGTGGATGCTTGGAAGTGAACCTTGGGCAGATAGGATATCCCACCACATCCACCTGAACCTAGGCAGATGGAATTCTCATGAGCTATGTGTTGCATAGAAAGTGTGGAAGGATCGATAAACGTCTAAACCATTTGATAAACGAGAATTTTACGAAATGATTTAGGAAGGGTGAGGACATGTTTTCATTGATCTTTATAATCTTGAAACACCCTTGTGGTTGTTTTTGTAAGTGCCCAGTGGGCATCGTTCGTGCCGGAAAAACACCCATATTTTCGTGAAAAATCTTTTTCCGGCGGTGTTTATTCTTTGAGGTACTTGTAGGGGTGTAAAGCTCGAGCTCAGCTCATTTAAGTTCATAAAGCTCGGCTTGGCTTAGGCTTGACTCGTTAGTCAGACAAGCCTAAATGACCCTAAGCTCGGCTCGAGCTTGACTCATTTACCTGTAATAATTTTTTTATTTAATACATATTTATATTACGTATTAATTGAGGCTCGTATAGGCTAGGAAACTTAATCGAGCTTAATCATAAAGGCTCGAGCTCGTTTATTAAACGAGCCTAAAATGAAGGTTGAGCTCATTCAACTCGAGCTCAAATCAGTTTTTAACGAGTTTATCTCAAGTAGCTCAGTTTGATTACACAGCTTTTGTTAAACGCTAATTTTCATTCAACACAAAAGTCGGGGGTAAAATGGTTATTCTATATCATTCAGACTATTGCTTTTACGCACGGTCTTCAAACAATCATTTCTTGGCCATCCGCAGCTGTACAGGTGGTACAGGTCATACATGTTGCCACTTCAGCGTCACATCAGCTTTACTACCACCTTATCACTACCATACCATTTCATCCTTACTCGTACCACTCATACCACTCTAAATTATTAATTAAAAAAAGAAAAAGAAAAGTAGAGAGAGAAAGAAGAGAGAGGTAGAGAGAAAGAAGAAATTGGTAAACGGTACCCGGCTACTGTTGAGCTCCCATGCAGCTCCCTTGCAGGTCCACCACGGCGGTGTTACCTCCTGTGCAGCTGCCGTGCAGGCCCGGCCGCGGATGGCCTTATCTTACACTTAATCAGAAGAGTCTATTAATCATTCTAGCGACTTAATCATCTACTGTCTTCCAAACATCCCCTTGTTATTGAGAATAAAAATAAATTAATTACATATACTAGACATTATGTTTTAATAGAAACATAATAATAAAAAAAAATATTAATAGTCATCTTATAAAAAACCTAAAATCACACACATGAAGTCTTCTTCTTCATACTCTCATCAACATCAAACCACTCAGTCCTCCTCCGGCGACGGCCAGCTTCTGTTCTCCGGCGGCAACCCAGTAAGCCCTTCTTCCGATAAATGAATATTTGTGCTTTTTCTCTAATTAGATCATGTTAAATTCGAATCACTAAAGGTTTATTTAGGAACCCTAATTGCGTATGGGGGCACAAAAATTTGTAATTTAAGGTCATTGATGTGGTTTATTTTGTTTGATTTTATCAGTATGTTATGTAATTGTAGGTAAATGGAAATCTTAGGTTGGTTTTGCAATTTTGTTAAATAGAATTGGAAATCTTTGCCAATTGAGTTGTAATATTATATAACAAGATTCAAACTTGAATCTGTTGTGCATTTGAGCAAAGTCACTCTGCCCCTTTGTCAATTGAGCTGTTAGCTTACTTGATTAAACTATACTAAAATGTTTGATTTTAACATAATACCAAGAGATGGGCTTAACATAGTAAGCCAACCTATCATATCTTAATGTGTTAAGCTAGGAACTTTTTCCAAAATTACCCATGACCTACAACTTTTAATCATGTCTCACTAAAAATAAGTAGTCTACTAGCA
Source organism: Centaurea solstitialis (assembly GCA_030169165.1). Classification (NCBI taxonomy): domain Eukaryota; kingdom Viridiplantae; phylum Streptophyta; class Magnoliopsida; order Asterales; family Asteraceae; genus Centaurea; species Centaurea solstitialis. The sequence continues at coordinate 784,436 of CM058047.1, forward strand.
AAAGCATAAATTAAAAATCGTAATCGAACAATGTTGCTTAATTGCTTTAGATATATTTGAAGTTATTAAATATTGTGTCATGAAGTCGTTGAATTTTATGTAGTTTTATATAATTTATTCACTTTTATCATCTTTGCAATTCTGAAAATTTATCAAACAGTTAATTTTAACTCAACAATTATGCAAACAGAAGGTTAAAGTAGTAGTTTTTATTGTTCATACTATTTGTGTAAGACATAATCAAGCAACAAATTTTATCTTAATTCACGCTGACAGATTAATGCTTACATAGAGCTTAAGAAGTACAGGGCTTAATGGAAAAATCAAGCTGCGATAGTGTCGTAAAGCATGTTAAACATATAATGGATTTTTCGGGTTTACTTTGTTAGACACCAGAAAGTCCAATTTAAAGTAGCATACGTTGTTGAAGAGTAATATACATGTGTTTGTGTGTGTGTGTGTATAGAGGAAAGTTCAAATGTGAACCACTTTTTGGTTGTGAACGTGAGGACAACCAAGAGCGCGACACGTGGCGACTTTGAGTGTGGTCCCCCTCTTTAATTCAATGCCCTCCCATGAATCGCGCCTAGTCATCCGCCGTGGATCTGACGTGGCGCCTAGTCATCCGCCACGTGTCGCGCTCTCGGTTGTCCTCACGTTCACAACCAAAAAGTGGTTAACATTTGAACCCACCCCTGTGTGTGTGTATATATATATAATTATATATAGGGGTGGGTTCAAATGAAAATTCATCTTTCATTGCAAACGTGAGGACAACCGACAACATGACATGTGCCCACATTCGGTCTGAATAAACAAAGGTTAATGTTCATGCATTATTCAACATGAATGATACAAGATTCAAGCTGAATAATAGCTGAATAATATATTATTCAGCTTGAATCTTGTATCATTCATCATGAATAATGCATGAACATTCACCTTGAATAATCTAGTATTATTCAGAAGAAATGTGACACATGTCATGTCCTCGGCTGTCCTTAGGTTCGCAATGAAAAATGAGTTCGCAGCCGAACTTTCTTCTCTATATATAGCATTAGTGGCCTAATTTTCTAAGATATCATAATGCTTAGTTTGAAACAGAGTTGCTACTTGTGTGAGATTTACTGGGTTTGGTGTGGCTTATTGAAGATAGGTGGGATTCTCTAACATGTAAAATTACCATGGATGCCCTTTGCAGAATTGCAGAAAACTGAAACTTGTGTATCGTCTAGTGTCACCTCCTAGTATCAATAATGCAGCAGGTGAAAGTTAAATTTTATTTCCGTATTTTGGTTTCTTATATATAAAACCATATGTTCTTTCTTTACTTGCATATTTTTTTTGCCTAACTTTGTATTTTGATGAAAATCAAAGGCTGGTAGTGGGTCTGAAACCGAAGTGACATGGGAGGATCAGGAGAACATCAACAAATTCGGGAGATTGAACAACCGATTCCATGAACTTGACGATGAAATAAGGGTTACCAAGGTATTTTTTAATGATCAGTAGTTTCAACCTCAAAGAAAAAAAAATGGAAAATGGAGGAACACCAGCCTTCAATCTGAACCTTATGCACTTATGCATAGCAGTAAATTAAGTTGTTTTTCGGTTTCTATGCACAAAGTGCATAAGCACATGTGCATATTACAAATTATGTCTATGCACAATTGCATACGGTTTCTTCTTCATGTGTGCATGTGTGTGTTCCTCGGTTTTCCCTTTTTTTGAGGTTTTCCCAAGTCTCATGTACTTTAGCTAGTCCTTGTTTCTTCTTCATGTTTGCTCACACTCTTTCAAGGAAACAATCGCTCTACTCAGTAAGGTAGATAGAGGTCAAGTCTGCATACATCTCGCCTTCCAATCCTACTTTCAGTCGGAATTTACGATGTCAGTTTGGTTTATTTTTATATAATTTGTGTTTTGGTGGGCATGCAGGAAGCGAACGAGAACTTTGAGGATGCCTGCAACGAATTGATTCTAACGGATGAGGAAACGGTGAGGTTCCAAATCGGGGAGGTTTTCGCTCATGTACCCAAAGACGAAGTCGAGATAAGGATAGAAAAAATGACAGAGACGACGACCAAGCATTTGGAGAAACTCAAGGAGGAGAAGGATGCGGTGGTTGCCCAAATGGCCGATTTGAAAAAGGTTTTATATGCTAAGTTCAAGGACTCTATTAACCTTGAAGAAGACTGATCGGTAAATCAAACGAACCCAGTATATCCCATTTGGAGGTCGGATCTACTTGGTGTTATTGCATGCATATCTAGTACCAACTATCTCTACATGTTTTTTTCTTCTTTTATGGTACTTCATTGCTTTTGGTTGTAGTATTTGGAATGTAATGGATGGCATTGTGTGTGAAGCTGAGTTAACAATGTGAAGCACGAGAAAATGATCTGAACCATTGATCAGTTTAATTTTTATGGCTTCCTATGAATGACACTTTAGAAGGGAATTAATCCCATGCATCTTGATGCATCTTATCTCAGTGTATCTCATCTAATGGTGAATAACCACTTATCATGCTTGTTATCAGATATAGCACTTCTCACTAGAACCCAACTCTGTAACGGATTATGATGATATTATTTAAAATAGTGTAGAAATCCCTTTTAAAGCTACGTGTCCATCAATCTCATGCATGACTCCCAAGTGTTCATTTTTATTCACACATATAAATTTATAAACCTTTCCTCAATCTCCAAATTTTCATCATCATCCAACCAAAAAAAATGTCTACAATTTCATCTAATCTCATCAAGAAATCATCCATACCAAAATCTGGAATTCATTCACTAACCAACATGGTCAAAACCACCACCTTCCCACCACCTCTTTCCTCCCTTAAACTAGCCCACAATCCACTAGAGATCTCCCTGAAAACCCCGGCGGAGTTTCCTTCACGGCCGTCACCGGAGCACGAGTTCAGCGTACCACAGGAGGTGCCACGAAAGCCCAACGTGCCGGACTTCGATCCCATTCCTCCGGAAAAACCCGCCGACCCGCCACCGCTATCGCCAAATCCGACTCCGGAGTTTCCGGGCCCGCCGAAGCCGGACCCGGAGATCCAGCCACCGGGACCGGACATGCCGGTGCCACCAAATACTCCCGGTGGTCCGGAAGTGATTCCGCCAAGAACACCCGAGTGGGTTCCTCCGAACCCACCAGGGATTGGGCCGGACCATCCGACACAGCCGGATATTCCGTTACCGTTTGCTTGATAGAAGAAGATAAACCTACCTTTGTACAGTTTTCTTGAATTATTGTATATGGTTTAAGAATAACTATTATCATGATTATAGAGTAATTGTGCTAGCCTGCTGCTTTTTTTCTCAATAAAACAAGAAACATGACAAAATTCTTAATGAAACAAGAAACATGACAAAACAGAAACACCTTTGGGTGTGATGTTAAAAGCATGACAAAGCAAACTTAAAAGCATGAGGTGTGGTGTCAAGTTCATATAAAAGTACAAATTAAAAGGCCAAAGTGTATAGGTACTTAATGCAAGAGACATACATGATACATCCTATAAATAGAAGCCTAAAAGGTTTATCTTTTTTTTATCTTAAGATTAAAAACATAAGCTAAAAAGGCATATGAAGTAAGGATTAAAAAGTGGGTTAATAAGCCTTGTAACAATTATGTAACCTTTTTGTATATGTGGTATTGTCACATCACCTGAAAGAGTATTTGCAAGACTGATAAGATAAATGTTATCTGATAAACTGTTATGCAATCCATTTAAATTATTTAAATTTAAATGGATGTTATTGGTAATGGATAAATAGTAAAACAAAATTTTATTTTAAATTATTGGATAAACATGGTAATGGATAAACCACAAGGCTTGTGGTGTAGCGATAAGACCTGTGGGGAATGTGAATGGTATCTCATTCATCCCATGTTTGAATCCCTTCGCGAGGCTTGTTCTCAGATGACCGAATTTTCAGTTTCAAAATTGCCAAGGACGTAGTCTAGGCTTTGCCTAGATGAACCTTCTCTAAAAGGATGTGAATGGTATCCCATTCACCCTAGATTCGAATTCCTTCGTGCACATCTTGTGGCCAGACTTAGTCTCATACGATCGAATTTTCAGTTTCAAAATTGTCAAGGATGTTGTCTTCATATAATTTTGCATACATATATAAATATATATATATTATATCATAAGGGTAATGCGTAACAAAAATTTTCAGATAAACAGGTAATGGGTGTTTGTTTATTCATATCCTATAACAAAAATTTTCAGATAAATAGGTAATGGGTGTTTGGATAAATGAAAAACATTTTCTTTACTCCTATCTTTATCTAAGGATTGAAACAAAATAGCTAACGAATCTTACATTTTTAATTTTTTACATATTACACAAATGAATTGATTTTTCAAAATACAACACCCTAATAAACAAACAATTCAAAATCCATTTCTATACTAAGAAAAAATATACAATATTATAATAAAAAAATTATTATAAAACAAGTTATTTTTAACTCTTGTTTTTATTATTGAAAATGAAACATCAAAAACAAGAAAATTTACCATCAGAAAAAGAAAAAAAAAAAAAAAAGCAACCTTTTTTAATTTTCTTTTTGTCCTTTGATTGTTCCTTGGTTCCTACCAAAAATCACCACTGACACCAACCCCTCCCCCAAAAACCCCACCAAAAGTCTCCCTTCTTTTCTCCTCTTCTCTTCTCCCCTTTTCTGTGATGCCTATTCAATTTCAACAATTTCTGGCTATTTAGGGTTTCCAATTCCATTTTCTACTTCCAATTTCATATTTCTACTTCCAATTTCAAATTCCAGTTCCAATTAGGATTATGATTTTGTAATTGTAGAGAGAGAGAGAGAGAGATTGAAAGAGATGGAAACAGGAGAATCAGAACAGGTGAGATCCATGGCAACAGATACCAGAGGGAAGCATAGGATTTCTGCTGCATTAAAGAGGCTTGAGCAAGAAACTAATTCTTTACAGGTTTAATTTTTTAACAATTATGTATTTTTTTTCTTATTATCTTTCTTTTGATTGCAATTATTATCTTTTCCATATGTGGGATTTTTTCTGTACAATATGAGATAGAGATGGAGATTATATGGAATGATTGCTTTCAAGGTTTTGCTAATTGTGAAGGAAATTAGGAAGTTGCTTTTCTTTAAAGGATTGATTTTTTTTTAGTAAAGAGTATGGATTATACAAGATTAGTGCTTTAGGAACAAAAAGTGTTACAATGGCCTTTTCTTTTGTGCTAATGTATGGTTCTTTTGGAACAAAAAAAAGGGTTATAGTTCATGATGTGAAACCTTATTAGATTACGCGAATGATCGTGTGAGAAGTTGAGTTAACGGTCAGAAGCGTGAGGAGTGGATCTAAACCCTTGATCTCTTTTAATTTAATGCCCTCCCAAGAACTGTGCTTTAGAAGGGAATTGATTCGGTGCATCTCAGTATGGTTGATAACCACTTTCACATCGGAACCCAAAAAGGTACCCTTTAGGGGACTCTCAATAGATATCGAGCAGAAATGATTCAAGAAATGATTCAAGTCTAGCTGATGTGAGACTCCAATACGCCTTAGTCAGATGGGCAGAAATTGTCGCAGAGTGTCAAGTTTATAGATTGGTGACCCTAGCTTTTTGATAACATACCGTGTGAGAATAAATGGAATCTCATTAGTTCATTCTTAAAAAGTTTTCTCGAGAAAAGAAGGGGGTTCAGATATATATTTAGCCTAATTTAGGAGAAATGGTCCAAGTCTGGCTGATGTGGGACTCCAAGAGTTCAAACTGAAAATTGCTTGTTCTTGTTTTATTGGTACCCTTCGTCACATTCTATAAACTCGATCATTGAAATGTCCTGTTTTTAGCCGCTAGGTTTGAAAATATGTAAAGGTCAGGAAAAGGGGTTGTTAGAGTTATAAGTGAACGTCGTTTTTGAAGTATATAATATTTATGTTGCCTCCTATGAAGTTGGGACTTGGGATCTACTGGATACTGTTGGGCCAATAATCCTTTGATAAGTCTTTTGAGGCAACATAAATTTATATCCATTTATTTGACTTGATTTTGACACACGAAGAATCTATTGTTTAAACCCCTTAAGCCTCTCATTTGGAATCTTCGATCATATCAGGGTTTGGTCACGCAGGTTCACTCAATGCCATGGTATTGATCTGGCATCGAGGTTGGATATTTCCATTATGGTATTAGCCAGGGTACATGTGATCTCATGATTCGGGTGTTAGGGACCTTAATTTGGTCAAGATAGTCATAGTGAAGCCCGACATCAGGGCCCGACATAGGTATATGTCGTGGTTAGCCAATGGCAGTTTGGCCTAAGGTGAGAATTGTAAGAAAGGATTTGGACCCTTAATCACTTTTAATTAGTGTTGATATAATGGTTTAGATTTAGTCCCAAAATAACCTATGAATTAGCTTAGAAGTGTATTTTCAAACCATCTCTCTCTCTCTCTCTCTCTCTCTCTCTATATATATATATATATATATATATATATATAAATAGGGGTGGGTTCAAATGTGAACCACTTTTTGGTGTGAACGTGAGGACAACCGAGAGCGCGACACGTGGCGGATGACTAGGCGCGATTCATGGTAGGGCATTGAATTAAAGAGGGGGACCACACTCAAAGTCGCCACGTGTCGCGCTCTGGGTTGTCCTCACGTTCACAACCTAAAAGTGGTTCACATTTGAACTTTCCTCTATATAAATATATATATATATATAAGTGAAAGTTCAAATACAAACCACTTTTTCATTGTGAACGTGAGGACAACCCAGAGCGCGACACGTGGCAACAAATTTTATAAGACGCGCGACTTTTCCCGCGACCTAGTGTTATTCAGTCTGAATAATAGTGTTATTCATACTGAATAACACTAAGTCGCGGGCTTTTTGGTTACAAGTCGCGCGTGTCACTCTGAATTTCGGCGACTTAGTGTTATTTATACTGAATAACGCTATATTCAGACTGAATATAGCGTTATTCAGTATGAATAACACTAAGTCGCCGAAATTCAGAGTGACACGTGGCGCGCTCTCGTTTGTCATCACGTTCACAATGAAAAAGTGGTTTGCAATTGAACCCACCCCTATATATATATATATGTATATGTATACAAACACACACAAACACACACACTCACACACACACACACACTCATATGTATATAGGGTTGGATTTTGGATCAACCATTGGATGAGAAATGGATGCACATTGGGATGAGATGTACCGAGATAAGATGCACCGGATCAATTCCCTTCTAAAGCTCAACTCATGGGAGGGCATGAGATTAAAAGTGATCAACGGTTTATATCCAGTTCTCACGCTTCTGTCGTTAAACTCAATTTCTCACAAGATCCTTTGCCTATATGCATACATACATATATAGGAGGGGTGAGTTCATATGAGAAGCTAACTATATAAGAAAACAAGAAAAAGATCGTCATATATGATTCGCAGCCAGAGTCGCGTGCGTCCATTTTTTGTTGTTAATGTAAAATCACATGTGATTGTTCACATGATTTGTTGTTTTCTTAAATAGTTTACATTCTTGTTTAAACCTTCTTCTCTGTGTGTGTGTGTGTGTGTGTGTGTGTACGTATATACATAGAATGGTTCACAATAAGTCCCAAAATTACCCATAAATTAGCTTAGAATGATATTTTTAGTTGATCTTCAATTAGGATCGATCCAAATGCGGAAACCCCTTCTTATCCTTCTCATAATAACTACTATTCTTGTTGGAAACCATCTCTCTCTCAATCGACACACACACACACCCACATATATAATTGTTGATATGTAAGGCAAATTGAGGGTTATAAATTATGGTTTGTGCATGTGCAGGAAGAGCTAGAGCAACTTGAGAAAATGGGAGCAGCTTCAGGTGTATGCAAGGAGTAAGATTTAATAAATGAGCCAAACCAACTAACTTAACATAACACCATTCTCAACAAATCTTTAACAACTCCCTTCTTCTCTATCTATCTTCATTAGGATCATGAACGACGTCGAAACAAGGCCCGATCCCCTACTTCCCACGTAATTTACCCCTTTCGCCTTTCTTATAAGATTTTTGGCAATTCATTTACTTAACGTTTTCTTGATCGTGGTTTCTAAATTTTGTTTGTTTTGGCAGAACGAATGGTTCAACAAATCCGTTATGGGATAGATGGTTCGAAAGACCACAAGATAATTCTGATTGTAGATGCCGGATACTTTGACTGACGACATTCTTTATCGATTGCGTAGTGGTGTCATTTGTACAATACCATGATTACACATATAGAAACCGATGTTTATTGGACGGACGTGCGAAAATGGCAAATTTTTAGCTTTTACTTCTTTTCTTGTTGGCTGTTCCTTGAGGTGAAAAATGATGTGTTAGCTGTACTTCCATGTTTGTTGAATGGATTATTTAGGTGCTGTTTATCAAATAAGCGCTTGCTTGGTAATATTTAAGCTATCAGTTGCCTTACCGTGTAAGATTCTAGTTCATCAAACTGGTAGTGTATGCAAGAATCTACTTGGTAATCGCTTACTGGGTAAGAATGATAACATTCACTTAATGGCCACTGGGTAAGACTTATGGTCCTTGCCATTGCTCTTACCAAGTAAAATTCTTGGTTCTTGACATTTAATTCACAAGGGTAAATGACCTGGTGAGTAACCGAATAAGCGTTTGGTAAACGACCCTTTAGTTATTATCAAATTAGACGACCAAATAAACAAGACTATAATTTTATTAGAAAAAAATTGTGTTCTTAAACAAACCTTTTTAGGTCAAATCAAATATAAAACAAGTTAGCATCTAAGCATGTAGCCCGGTTGACAAAGGGAAACTTTGCCGAAATACATAACAACTTGCAACTAGTTAGGAATGAGAGTTTTAACTTTTAAGAGCCACTCATACCACGTAAGTGCTTACCGAATGTGGCTTATAAGCATGACAAGCACTGACATTCTTATCTGGTAAGAGGCATAACACGAACCAAGAATGTAGTATGGAAACAGTAAGCGTTTACCAAGTAAAAGACTTTTATCACAGTCCATTTTGGCCGACAATGTTACCCCCGACAAGAGTGTTAGACTCTTGCCGGTAGGAACTTACTTAGTAAACGTTTGATAAACAGCCCCTTAGTATCAAGTAGTCATGCATCCGGCTAAAAGCAAGCACGCCATTACCTTGGATCACCAGGTATCAAATAATGTTACATCATCATGAAAAAACAAACTTAATCAGAAACAACGACTTAGAATTGACCGAAATCGAATCGTAAACATGCTTTGTGTGTATTTCTACTAGCAATAAAACATAAACAAAAACGATAAATTCCTTTTTCTTTCTTTCTTTTCCTTAACGGTTTTCTCTAGCTTGTTGCTTTTCCCGTAACTCTCTGAGCAATCCAACCCAACCCATCGTAGAGCCCATCGCCGTGAGAGCAGAACAAGCTTGGATGTGCCAATCGTGATTCTTGATACTGTGAAGCGAAAGGGCGTCGGTTATTTCAGCTGGGCTCATCGCATCCTTCAGATCCTGCTTGTTTGCAAATACCAGTAGTACCGCTTTTGAAGATCTTCGTTCGGGAGCAGCCGGAAAAGTTCGTCTTTCATGATGGAAATTCGAGCCCGGTCGGTGCTGTCGATCACCGTAATCACGGCGTGGGTCCCACGGTAATACGTGGCCCATGATGTCCGGAGTCTGTCTTGCCCACCGAGATCCCACACCTGTTCAAGTAACATCGGAAATGAAAAAAGTCTATACCCTGATAGCTTATATACATCCCCTCTTCTGGAATAAGTGTCCACATTTCTATTTTGAGTAACAGTAAACTACAATTTTGAGTAACAGTAACAAGACTCAAACTTGAGACCTTGCATTTAAAAAGCAATGGTGGTACCGTTTGGAAAAATATCTCTATATATGTTTCTTATAGTGAAATGGGGATACCGTTTGGAAAATTTATGTGCCCGAAAAGCAGGCAGACGTGGATATATTGGGCTTATGTTGGTTTGGTTTTATTGACTATTCTCAAGATAGCTGAAACTGGTGCTCTTAAACTCCAACAAGTATTTATAACTAACTCGACAACGAGAATTAGTCACGCCAACTTTCAAAAACTAGTACCATAGCTCAAAAATTATGTTTCTGAAGATAAATAACTCAACATGATAGAATTTTTGTCAACTATCTCACTATTGCTCTCAAGTCTGATAAACAAAAGTACCAATATATCCCAACTCTGCATCACAAGTCAATCCAAGTATCTTGTATCGATACCATATGAAGCTGCATATGCTATATATTTTCTCAACCAGTTAACATCATCAACGTTAAATGACTAGTAAGAACGGACTAAGATATTTGTAATTCATTCACTCCATCTATAAGGAGCGATGTTAACTGGTAAGTCACTCGTTATTAGTTCATTACTATTGAAGGATTTAAAATCAGAAATTGATACAGAACTTTGGTGTTACACATTTACTTTCTTAAAACATAATTTACCATTTGCAAGTGATTGATTGTGTTCTAAGTTGTAGAAAGCAACTTAAATTTGCAAAACAAGAAGCATTTGAAATACCTCGAATCGTATATTCTTAGTAAACCAGCTCCTCCACGTTGCTACCAACAGTTGGGGTGAGTAGTTACCACCTCACCTAGATGCAACTTATACAGTGTTGTTGTTTTGCCTGCATTATCCAATCCGACAACAACGATCTTGTATTCCTTTGCGGAAATAACATGAACCAAAACCTTGACATAAGTTGCCCCATGTTTTTACGATTTTACCCCTGCATAACACAACAGTGAAAGAACATACCTTCAATATCTCCAACCTATACAAGAAAAAGAGTTTATTCTACATAACATACAACAATACCATAAGGCATTCAAAAAGCATCAGATTTTTGAAATGCATAGAGCTCTTCAGACCAAATGAAAATAACTTAATAGTTTCATTAAGAGGCAACCTCTGAATCCTTAAAAGGTGAATCTTGTTTGGCAGAAAAAAAAAGTCTAATGATTCTAAGACCCTCTGAATGATTTTGATCTAGGGCCAACCTTAACCATTCAGCTCCCTAATTTCAGTTAAAACAATTAATAAACAACCATATTTCATTTTATACTACATCATAAGAGCCTCTTAATCATTCTGCAACAATTATTCAGCAACTGTCAAACAGCCAATTAGACTTGTTTTCTGACTATGTATTGTCTTTTTCATATACAACATACCACTTTCAAACAAAATTCATTCAAAATCACATTCCATTTACAGTTTTCATTGCTTAGAAGTGACCACAATTTACTAAATTTTAGTTGTCAAAGATTGCCAGCAAGCTTCCTTCAGCTGTTGCAAAGGTTGCAGGATTATTCCTGAAATCTACAAAACGAAACATTGAGACTACAAAACATAGGTCACATAGGACAGAGTCCTCCAAACTCAACCAATGGTTAACGTTTTTGGTAAAATTATAACTCCAAGACTGATATCTCTACTTCCCATGAATTTGAATACAATTTTTTCGCTTTCTAAACAAGTGTTATAATTTATTCATACACGCATATATGTATACATACTCATTGATCAAAATTGTGTCTGACTAGAGATATGAAGCTTATAGCTGAATGATATTTTACTTTGTACAATATAATATTTAGATATGGCAAATGTACTCACACGCCCTCATGGACACACCCAATAGATTGCATACGGTGACATGTGAGATGTGACACAGTTACTTTCCTCTGTTGTAAAAAATATAAGGCCGTGAAAAAGTCACTATAACAATTTGTTTTGTGCCACCGTATATATTTTGGAACTACAATAAGGAGACAAGTTTCCTTGGCAGAGTTGGTTTGCAAAGCTTTTAATTTCAGGTTTATTATGTTTGAATCTTGTTAGTCTCGATTTCTTAGTTGTTAGCTTCTAATTCCAGGTTTATTACGTTTACGAAGAAAAACTCGCAATAAAAGACTCGAACACAAAACCTAACATATGAAAAACAATGAACTAACGAACAAACCAACTATGATTTTGTAAAAAATATCCCTATATATGCTTCTCACTTAACAAATGATGCCACCGGTTGAAAAGATTTCCAAGTCCACCCTGGTTTTGTTCTTTTGTTCACCACCTGATAGGATAGGATTGGCTTTCCAGGTAACCTAGATATCACTAATGGCCTAATCAATGGCAAATACATTAAAGATTTCCAATCATTCTATACACAAACATAATCATATATCCAAACCTTGCATCTTTTAACAATTTCCAACCACTCTACTTACAAATTACACAACTTATTGATGCAATTAACCTGGTTAACGATCAAAGCACAAAAGTTTAATCCAGAAAGAGCAAGTCGGTATTTGTAACCTAATTTAAAGCCAAAGGTCAAATTGAGATTAAAGACATGATCAATCGTTATATATATATATATAGATACATCAAGCAACAAGATCATGCATACATAAATCTAACAAAATTAGTTGCAAATTGAGGTTTAGAAAACAAGATCAAACCTGGATCGATTAAGCGATTGATACAGCAATCCTTTTTACGGTCAGAAATCAGTGGAAATTTCGAAAATTAGGGCTTTGTTTGTTGATTTCACCAATACTTTTTCAGAATCACAGATCTGTTGATGATTAATTGCAGGTAGAATTGGAATTAGAGAATTAGAGAATTAGGTTTAGAAATCCACCTTTTTGCAAATCGTTGTTGAAGAATGAAGCTATGGCGTTGTGATGAGATTTTTGTGCTCTTCTTTATGGCTGGTGTTTTTCTATAGATTAGATCACAATGCTTGTTTCAATTTTATTTCTTTAAAATTGATATAAAGTATAGTTTTTAGGATGGTGGTATATGTATGACACCTAAAGTCCTAAATAAAGTCTAATCTTCAATTGCATTCTATTATCTATTATTATATCTAATCAGAGTATACATGATACGTATCAATCAGATAAGCCTCGATGAATCGGAAGTTTAGGTGGGATATTCTGAAATCGACTTATCAAATAACGACACATGGCAGCCCAATTACTATTTTATTATATATTTATATTTAGGGGTCGTTTCCATTACAAACCACAGTTTGTACAAACTATACAAACCGATCTCGACTATACACGTAGATGATCAATGGTGTGGATTAATTCAGTTCCTAGAATTTCTCTCAACCACGTTTGAAAACCACCTAAAAATTAGAAGATAAACAAAACATAAACAAAATCAATGGTGAATATTAGGTTTGTATAGTTTGTACAATCTACCTGGTTTGCAACGGATACTTCCCCTTTATATTATATTAGGTTTTAACCCCGTGTAATACACGGGATAATTTTAAAAAATTAAATTATGTCAGAAATTTAAATCAACCTGGAAAATAAAAAATGAACTCTAACTTAGAATCAATAATTCAGAAAAATAAAATAAAACATAAAAAAAGTAACAAATTGAAAGAGTCATCTAAACAAATCTAAGAAACACAAAAGTGATCATGGAATAAAATCAGGAGAAAGTAATAAATTCACTAAATCAAATAAATATCTTTTTTTGTTTTTTTCTAAAAATTAGGCCTCAGATTCTGAACATTTAAAACTTGATAAATCCATATTAATCATAAAAATAGCATAATCAAAACGGAAAACCAAATTTAACTATAATTACTAATTAGCAAAAGAATCATTTTACATTATTTTCATAATCCAAGAACATATATACTCGAAAAAACAAATTAATACACTTTCGAGAAGGAAAAAAGAACTATTTACAAAGTTCCAGTTTAGTATTTGCCAGAAACTTTTCAACTGCAAATTAAACACAACACAACACCAAATAAACAATCAAAACCCTAAAAATTGAAATAAAGCAAAGAATTTATATTATTGATGAATGCAATAAACATAATTCTAAGAAAAAACCTGAATTTGGTAGGTTATTGATCAAGATAATTAAAATTTCTTATAATTCAGTTCAACTCTGCAAGAAAAAAAAACACTCGTTCTTAAAGAAAGAATAAAATAAGTTCAATATGTATATATTTTGATAAAGATATAACGATTCATATAGTAGAGAGAAACAAAGATAGTTTAGTAGTTGTTAGAGATAAGGATTCTCAAATTATTTAAAAATAAATAAAAGTAATTTTTCCCAAGCTTATCCTACAACTTTTAATCGCAAATCTCAAAAGTAAATAGTTGATCAGCAATATGAAAATTAAAAATTAGTTGAATTAACACAAAAAGTGTAATCAATGAGCATAAATACAAAGTCACATACGAGAAATCAACAACTCCAAATTGGATTATAAACATGAATAGAATCATATCATGTGTAGGAAAAAATAAAAATTGAAGAGCGTTTGTAATACAAAATAACACAAAAAGTGTAATCAATGACCATAAATACAAAGTCACATACGAGAAATCAACAATGCCAACTTGGACTATAAACATGAATAGAATCATCATAATCATATCATCATGTGTAGGAAAAAATAAATATGTGTAAATGGTAGTGACTTAATTAAGAGAGTTGCAGCAATTGATTGAGATTGAGAGATTGAAAGGGGTATTTATAGATTGAGATTGAGATTGAGGTGTGTATTTTTGGATTAAAACTGTTTGATTTAATTATGTAGAGGATTTTTGAAAGTGATATTTATCTTTTACATTATTTTATTTATTGTTTTCTTATTTATCTATAGTTTGGATTAAAAAATGAAAATTTTTAAAGAGTTTGAGTATATTTTTTTGTTCCAATAGGTTATATGGAATTTTCTTAAGAATTAAGAAAATAGGAAAAGTAAGATTTTTCAACTTTGGAAAACTCTTAGAAAATTGTACTTTGAAAATAGAGAGAATATTTTTAATTCTTTATATCACCAATGAAAAATTATAATACGTGTATTGATTATATTAAATATTACACAAATATATGTAGAGTATTTTTTAAACCGTTTGATTTAATTATGTATTTTTGAAAGTGCTATTTATCTTTTACATTATTTTATTTATTGTTTTTATATTTATCTATAGTTTGGATTAAAAGATTTGATTTAATTATGTAGAAGATTTTTTAAACCGTTTGATTTAATTATGTAGAGGATTTTTGAAAATGGTATTTATCTTTTACATTATTTTATTTATTGTTTTGATAACCGAAACCGGCTCACCAGAACGCGACACGTGGCAATTCGGCTCACCAGAGCACGATTTGATCCCGTGTATTACACGGGATAATTTCAAGAAATTAAGTCATGCTAAAAACCTTATATTACAAATATGAATTGTTGTGCTATTGATCTTTTAACATCAATATTATTTTCTATCAAATACATTAACTATATTTAAAAAGAGTACAAACTTTATTTATTTTTAATTTAATTCAATTGATATCAAATTATCAACAACGAAAATATAACAAAGACATTTTATAGATCAAACTATAAACTATCTTTGACTTTAAAATGACGTTAATATACTTTCACATGTAAAGAGAAAGATATATATACAAAAGTGTACTTGGATTGAAATATAATAATGGATACATTTAACAATAATTTGTTATAAAAATATTAATTAACTATTATATTAAAACTCAATGATTATCTTCATTATATTTAAAATGAAATATTTATTTTCTATTTGATGACGTTTATCAATTAGTTACATGAATACAAATATAA
The DNA here is from genome assembly GCA_030169165.1 of Centaurea solstitialis. Lineage (NCBI taxonomy): Eukaryota > Viridiplantae > Streptophyta > Magnoliopsida > Asterales > Asteraceae > Centaurea > Centaurea solstitialis. The sequence continues at coordinate 800,163 of CM058047.1, forward strand.
ATTATTATATAATGTGGAGAAGAAAACTTAGTTATGGTTCTACTGATGTAGATCAAAAAACTAAAAAAAAGTAAATCAGGAGGAAATCAAACCATATGATTTAGTTCATCATAAGAAGACAATGACATAAATTTTCTTAACATTCTTCAAATAATTGCAAAAACAAATAATAAAAAAAATTATGCATGAATGTTCTTTGAAAAAATGGTTGATGAACTTACCTAAGACGTTTGCAAAAAGAGTAATGGAGGAACTTAAAAAATTAAGCAAAAAGAGTAATGGAGGAACTTAAAAAATTAAGCAAAAAGAGTAATGGAGGAACTTAAAAAATTAAAATGGAAAAGGTAAGGTGTATACGGTTTTTGTTGAATTTGCTTAGTATTTAAATATCAATTTAGGGAGAGAGATAGAGATATAGATGACTTCATACCAATAGATGGAGATAAAGTTTGTTATATTTAATAGATAATTTTGGATTAATTTTTAATAATTTTAAATTTTGAATCAGTGCCATGTGTCAATATATGACACATGACACATATGCATATGATGTGGCAATGGCTCACCAGAGCGCGACACGTGTCAATGAGTTACTCAGAGCGCGACACGTGTCAAACCAATTACTCTTTTATTATATATATACTAGTTTTGATCCCGTGTAATACACGGGATAGTTTCAAGAAATTAAATCATGTCGAAAATTTTATACTACAAATATGAATTGTTGTGCTATTGATCTTTTCACATCAATATTATTTTATATCAAATACATTAATTATATTAAAAAAAATACAAACTTTATTTATTTTTAATTTAATTCAATTGATATCAAATTATCAACAATAAAAATATAACAAAGACATTTTATAGATCAAACTATATAACTATCTTTGACGTTAAAATGACGTTAATATACTTTCACATATAAAGAGAAAGGTATACATACAAAAGTGTGCTTGGATTGAAATATAATAATAGATACGTTTAACAATAATTTGTTATAAAAATATTAGTTAACTATTATATTAAAACTCAATGATTATCTTATTATATTTAAAATGAAATATTTATTTTCTATTTGATGACGTTTATCAATTAGAATTGCCACGTATCACGTTCTGGTGAGCCGGTTTCGGTTATGAAAACAATAAATAAAATAATGTAAAAGATAAATACCACTTTCAAAAATCCTCCTCTACATAATTAAATCAAACCTTTTAATCCAAACTATAGATAAATATGAAAACAATAAATTATTATATAATGTGGAGAAGAAAACTTAGTTATGCTTCTACTGATGTAGATCAAAAAACTAAAAAAAAAGTAAATCAGGAGGAAATCAAACCATATGATTTAGTTCATCATAAGAAAACAATGACACAAATTTTCTTACCATTCTTCAAATAATTGCAAAAAAAAAAAATTATGCATGAATGTTCTTCAAAAAAATGGTTGACGAACTTACCTAAGACGTTTGCAAAAAAAGTAATGGAGGAACTTGAAAAATTAAAATGGAAAAGGTAAGGTTTATACGGTTTTTGTTGAAAATATCAATTTAGGGTGAGAGATAAAAATATAGATGACTTCATACCAATAGATAGAGATAAAGTTTGTTATATTTAATAGATAATTTTGGATTAATATAGAGATATAAATGACTTCATATCAATAGATAGAGATAAAGTTTGTTATATTTAAAAGATAATTTTAGATTAATTTTTAATAATTTTAAATTTTGAATCAGTGCCATGTGTCAACATATGACACATGACACATATGCATATGATGTGGCAATGGTTTACCAGAGCGCGACATGTGTCAATGAGTTACTCAGAGCGCGACACGTGTCAAACCAGTTACTCTTTTATTATATATAGATATAGATATAGATTTAGATTAGTTGGGTTCATATATTTAGATTAGTTGGGTTCACAGAAAACCAAATTGTTTTTACAAGACTTGAAAAGCCATGATTTTATACTTGAAACTTTACAATGTTAGATATTCGTGTTACTTGTTTGCACTGCTTCGTACATGAATGAGGTTAACTTCATTAGTTATGTTCAGATAAGTTGTAAATATATACTTGTATCAACTTATTTTTCGGGCACCATTTTCCTCCTCTCTATAACAACCCAAAGCCCCAAATGTATAGAATGACTCAATAACTTCAAATCCAACTTAAAAACCATGGTGGAAATTATTGGTAGCTCATTACTTGAGACTTATAAGATTCTCACAAGTTTCACCTTCTATCTATGTGGGGCAGGCGGGGCGGGTTGTTACACTCTCCGGTAGATCAATGAACCTAAACCCGCTTTTGTGTTGTTGGTAGACTTCTTTGGCCACTAGATCTACATTTCTTCAAAGACATTGAAAACCAAGACCCGTTTCCTCCTTCCATCCACCATCACCAACATCCGTCAACCCCACTTGTCCCTTTCTCTTTCTCCCCTCACATCCTTCTCTTTTTCCTTCGTGTCTCCCTTTTCTCCCCCTCATTTCTTTGCTTGTCCCTACACTAATATATTATTGAAAATCTAAGTATTTTTGGAAATGCATAGATGATCTCGATTGAGAGTTCAATATATGGCAAATGATGGGACATGGTGGAGAATGATGATCTCTTTTCCTAACTTGGGTTTCTTTCATCGAAATTGAAGCTAAAAGGAAAAGAAGAAAGTTAGTCACAACTCACAACTCGCGATTGTAACCCAGTTAAAGATTACAACCTGTTATTAACAAACGTATAATTAACAAATGATAGAAAACAACAAACCGACAAGAAGATGCCCCTCACTGAACCAGACTCAACAATAAAAACTCCAAACGCCCGTAACCCGTTACTAGGACGATCAAAACTCAAAACCCAAAGTTTTCTTCCCCTCAAACGTCGAAGACAGACGTGTCGTTAAAGAATTCCACAGTCTAATTTCGTCGAAAACAAAAAACATCATGGACTAAATATGTAAACTTAATCTTTAGAGAAAACATTGATTGACACAACCAAGTGACCAACAAACAACTCACTCACACACTCACTCAAACGCCATTGACGACATTAACAAAGCTCCCATTTTTTTCATAGTTTTCTCCGCCACCCTCTTCAATCTTCCCAATTCTTTCTATATCTACTCACCATCTTCTCTCCCACCTTCCACAAACCCCCCAAATTTAGCAACTTTCCAATGGCACAATCTCTAAATCTCTTCATCTCAACCTCCATTTCAAACCCCCATTCAAAACCCACCTTCCAAATCCCAATCCAAACCCCCAATCGCCTCTTCACCCTCCCAAAACGCAAACCCACCCTTTCTTTCTCCCTCAATAACGGCCAGGGGGGTTCGTCCCTGTCCGCCGTGACGGCGGACTACGTGTCCGACAACGGCGCCAAACCCTTGATTGCCGACTCGACCTCGATCGAGGTGGATGCGGTCACGGAGGCGGAGCTGAAGGAGAACGGGTTCCGGAGCACGCGGCGGACGAAGCTCGTGTGCACGATCGGGCCCGCCACGAGCGGGTTCGAGCAGCTGGAGGCGTTGGCGGTCGGCGGAATGAATGTGGCAAGGATTAATATGTGCCACGGGACCCGGGAGTGGCATAAGGGGGTGATCGAACGGGTGAGGCGGTTGAACGAGGAGAAAGGGTATGCGGTTGCGATAATGATGGATACCGAAGGGAGTGAGATCCATATGGGGGATCTTGGTGGTGCTTCTTCGGAGAAAGCCGAGGTATTTGAATTTGGTTTCTTGAATTTGTGTGTTTTTATTTGATTGTTGGTTAGAAGTATATGATTGATTAGTAATGGCATTGAAGTGCACAATGGTTAGATATGTTGAAAGGTGGAAGCTTTTTTAATTTCAAGTTATCTTTATATGATTATATCATGACCCTTTTGGTTGTAGGTTAGAAGTAAATGATTAGGGGTTGTTTGGTAGTTGCTGAATGATTAAGTGGTCGGGATGATTAAGAGGCTCTTATGATATAGTGTAAAGTGAAATGTATAATGGTTAGTAATGACATTGAAGTGTATAATGGTTAAATGTGTTGGAACTATGAAGCTTTTTTAATTTCAAGTTTATCTTTATGTGATTATATCATGACCCTTTTGGTTGTAGGTTAGAAGTAAATGATTAGGGGGATGTTTGGTAGTTGCTGAATGGTTTGGTGCTGAATGATTAAGTGGTCGAAATGATTAAGATTAAGAGGGTCTTATGATATAGTGTAAAGTGAAATATGGTTGTTTGGTAATTGTTGAGAATGAAATGAGGGTGCTTGATGGTTTAGGGAGGTTTAGGATGCAAAGGCATTAAGCGGGTTTTAGAACTATTAAGAGGTGGGACTTTTTTTTTGCTAAATAGGATTTACATCTTAATGATTAAGTGGCTGCCTTTTAATGGAACTGTTAAGAGGTAAACAAAGAGCCCCAAATATGTTGGAATTATGAAGCTATATATAAGTATCCATGGTGATTTTGTTTTCGAAAGTTATCTTTATATGATTATATCAATGGAGTATATAATTTGGTTGCTCATTAGTGAGTGGCTTCAATTTGTTAAAGCATTTGATACTCTATGTATAAGTCTTGCCATATCTCTTTATATAATTGGTTAATTGTGGAGATTAGATGTACAAAAAGTTAAAAAAAAAAACTTGACCTTTTGTTCACCTAGGTTGAGGGTTTTCTTGATTGGATTATGAAGTTGGGTTATTTTTTTTCTTTGTCTAAGTTTTCTGTTTTCTCATTTGGGTGAAGAGTTGAAAGAATGGTAGGGAAGACTTGGGTACCATTTGGTTTTTAAGAGGTGTGAAGTCCGAAGTCTTACTTCACTTCTGATTAATATGACGTGATGCGGAGTTTGAAATCTGAATCAATAAGACTGTTTGTTTTTGTAACGTGTGGATTGATTTCAAGTTGTTTTCCGAAATTGACTGGATTTGATCTCGATTTGGGTCGAGATTGATTTGGAGGTTGTATGAACTTGGAGAATGCGTCTTGAGAGAAAGGAGGCGGTCTGTGAACTTGATAGCAATTAAGAGGTGTTTAAGAAGCTAGATTACCACTTATTATTTCAGATGCATTTAAAAGTCAAGAGGGTCTGAATTCTGGAGAAAAACAAACGGTCTAAATGTGAAAAGGTCTGACCGATTAAGACTTAAGAGGTATTAAGAGGTTTTTTTTAAAAAAACAGACAGCCCTTATTGTTAAAAGTTATTGAGGTAATGTTTGTCCCACATCATCCGATTGTCAAGATTGGCATATGTATATAGGCGAAGGATCATGTGAGAAGTTGAGTTAACTTGAGAAGCGTGAGAGGTGGATCTGAACTTTGATCACTCTCATGCCCTCCCATGAATTGCCCTTTAGAAGGGAGTTGATCCTATGCATCTCAGTGCATCATATCTTGGTGCATCCAACGGTTGATAACCACTTCTCACGCTTCTCACGTTAGCCTCAACTTCTTAGTAGAACTCATTTAACCACTTCTCACGCTTCTCACGTTAGCCTCAACTTCTTAGCGGAACTCATTGGTTATCAGTTATCATAGAGAATATGTTGCTTTTTTTTTGTTATTGTTACTTTTGGTTGTATTTTACGTGTGCCTCAATGGAACTTTTGGGATTGGGCAAACCTATTTTCTTGCCAACCATACTTGTATCTTTACCATAGCTTATTTACATTTTGTATACTTTTAGATCACTAAACCAATAAAATGGTGTTTCATGGCATCTTCTATACCGTGCAATGGTCATATTTTCGTTTTCCAACTATAAACTCTAATTCATCAAAATAAACGTTAAGTTGAAAACGGTCAATTTGATTGTTTAAAGTTTAAACTATTACTCCGTTCAGGATGGAGAAGTATGGACTTTCAGTGTTCGAGCTTACGATTCCATTCGCCCTGAGCGTGCCATCACCGTGAACTATGACGGCTTTGCAGAAGGTCCGGAAGATTTTATTTGGGATTAATGTGTAAGATTATTTGTTTACGATCCTAATTGTCTTCTTTTATATGTGTTCTTATACTATAGATGTGAAAGTGGGGGATGAACTTCTTGTTGACGGTGGAATGGTGAGGTTTGAGGTAATTGAAAAGATTGGCCCGGATGTCAAGTGCTTGTGTACCGATCCGGGACTTTTGCTACCACGTGCGAACCTAACGTTTTGGCGAGATGGAAGCTTAGTTCGTGAACGTAATGCCATGCTTCCCACAATTTCCTCAAAGGTTGGTGCTTCAGTTTCTTCTCCTTAAATTATTATATTTTTTATTCTCTTTAAAATTTCATTTTATTGTCCTAAAAATATTATTTTTATACAATTTATAGATTTTGATTAATTTATTTAACTTATGAAGTGTTAATATAGAAAAAATATAAGAAACTACTTAAACTTTTTATTTTCATGACATTTTAATCATTTGTGACAGAATAAAATTCTAATGTTCTATTTTGTTTTAAAAACTACTTAGTTTATTATAAGTTAATCACTTACATAATTAATCAAAATATATAAATAACTCTTTAGGGGTAAATTGGTCACTTTATTTGTTTTGTCTTGTCCAGTTCTGTCTTACCAAACGTTGAACAACTGTTCTGGTCTGTCGTTTCTGTCCTGCGTGGATACCAAACGCACCTTAAGAGTCTTGGTTTTGTTTGTGAAATTGTTTGAAGCCGTGTCCAAGACCTTTTAATGATGATCTAAATTGGTCAACCAATTTTTTGATATTATATGAACATATGAATTAAAAAATTGGCTAATTGGTGTGACACTTGATTAAACCAAAATATCGAGTTTTTGAAAGTTTACTTGCTTTTCTCTCTTTCTTACACTTTTCACAAGTTGAGGGCATTCATGGAAATAGCACTAAAAGGTTATATGCAAGGTATTTAGAACTTCATCAAAGCGACTACATCAAATATTAAACTTTTCATAAGTTTAGTTAACCCAATTAGATCATCCCCTAAGAAAACAAAATATTAAACTTTAGTTTGGTATGAAGGGGGGTAGGCTCATTTGGGTGCTTACATGTTTGGTTTGTGCTATATTTTTCGTTAACTTAATACTCTTTGAGTGCTTTGTGCCCTTAGGATTGGTTGGACATTGATTTCGGGATTGCAGAAGGTGTTGATTTTATTGCCGTCTCATTTGTCAAGTCAGCGGAAGTGATTAATCACCTTAAAAGTTACATCAAGGCCCGCTCTCGTGATGGGTAAGAAATCTTTCACGTTTACGCTCTTCAATAAGACGTCAACACATCATCTTACCTTTTCTTTTGAGATTTTGACTTTTGGTTCTCCATTTTAGAGAAGCTGGTGAAGATGCTCTTCTATTTACATAATCATTGCCTACATTTACATAACCGCCCCCTACCTTTACACATGTCGAAATTTTATTGGAAGAACATGAAAGGGGCAGTTATTTTGGGACAAACTAAAATAGAAAGATGTGTTCTGTATAAAAGATCAAGAAAGAAAACTTGATGTAAACAACTTATGCAGGGACATAGCGGTACTTGCAAAGATCGAAAGCATCGACTCGTTGAAAAACTTGGAGGAGATAATTCAAGCTTCGGATGGAGCCATGGTTGCCCGAGGTGATCTGGGTGCACAAATTCCACTTGAACAGGTCCCATTGGCTCAACAAAAGATTGTGGAGGTTTGCCGACAGTTGAACAAACCGGTGATCGTTGCTTCTCAGCTGCTCGAATCTATGATCGAGTATCCGACACCCACGCGGGCAGAAGTGGCCGATGTTTCCGAAGCCGTTAGGCAACGGGCCGATGCCCTTATGCTCTCGGGTGAGTCGGCCATGGGTCAGTTTCCCGATAAGGCGTTGACTGTCTTGAGAAGCGTTAGTTTGAGAATCGAGAGGTGGTGGAGGGAAGAGAAACGACACGAGGCCATGGATCTCCCCGATATTGCGTCGTCTTTCTCCGATAGTATTTCCGAAGAGATCTGCAATTCCGCTGCCAAAATGGGTGAGAATCATCTTTTATCGTTAGCATGAGAATTGGTATTGTCTCCGCCCCAAAATCAATGTCCATGATGAAAAGACATGGAAAACTTGGATTTAGTCCCTCACGTTTGTCATTTCGTATCGGTTTTGGTCTCTTCTTCTAGCGACCATTAACTTTTTCCGTTAAGTCCATTTAGATGAGGGATATTTTAGTCATTTTATACATTTTACTGATGACCGAAATACTTTTCATTTGAACACTTGTTGTTGGATTTAATTGAGAAGTGTTTAAAATGACTAAAATACCCTCATTTAATTGGACTTAACAGAAAAAGCTATGGTCGTTAGATAGAGGGACCAAAACCGTTAAGAAATTACATACGTGAAGGACCAAATCCGAGTTTTCGAAGTTTAGGGACGATATCCATTGAAATTGACAAACGTTAGGGGACCAAAAGTGAAGTTTACTCTTAACTAAATAACAATTTTAACCTTAATTATGAAGGGAGTAATGAATTTTCCATCGGAAAATACGCTCATGTCAAAGTACACATAGACCATCACTTTTGAACCCACGATCACCGGTTCTAAGGGACATGGTTAACCCAACTATTGGTCATAACTAATCTTGTGGGACCCTGAAGTTAACAGTCAAGTGCTGCGGAGACGAACTCGTGACTTCATATTTGAGTTCTTATCGTTATTTGATGTATTTGCAGCTAATAATTTAGAGGTTGATGCTCTTTTCGTCTACACGAAAGACGGACACATGGCGTCTCTCCTCTCCCGTTGCCGGCCCGACTGCCCCATTTTCGCTTTTACGGCCGACACTTCCGTCAGAAGACGTCTAAATCTACAATGGGGCCTAATACCGTTCCGCCTGGGCTTCTCAGACGACATGGAAAGCAACCTCAACAAAACTTTCGCGCTACTCAAGGCACGGGGGATGATCAAATCCGGCGACCTCGTGATTGCCGTATCCGACATGTTGCAATCGATTCAAGTCATGAATGTGCCATAAGAAACACTTGTTTTCCACCCGTTTTTCTTTGGATCTTGATGCCAATAGCCTCGAAGTTTGTATTTGCTAGATGGGTATTGTATTAAGTCGTTTTGTTATGCGGAAATTTGTACGAACTTCATCCCTGTACCGGGACCCGAGGTCGCCGGAGAACTTTGTAGCTTATTACTTGTGGATTGTGTGATTTGTTTAGTTTTGGGTGTTAAAATGAGATTGTTGTTTGTTAGATTCATGTGAAGTTTTGTGTCATCTTTGTTGAACTTTAGGGTTACATGGTATAAACATTATGGGTAAACAAAGGGCGTTATAGCCAACTGGGGCTAGCCTGGTTGGTAGAGGGTATCCCTCTTGAAGTAAAGTCCCAGGTTTGAACCTAGGCATAGGCGATTTATAACTGAGGTGTATACTAAGAAACTAACTAACCTGTCGTTCAAAAAAAACAAAGGGCGTTATGGTAATTGAAGGACGGTCTTCATATTGTCGATTTTCGATTCATTTACTATGCCTAACACAATACGTACTAACTCAAAATAGAAATTTCTTTTTATCTAGATTAGTATGGGACAAGGTAAAGCTTAAATAGTTGAGACAAAGAGACAACCCCACATGTATTGAAGGATTGCTTTTCAAATATGTAAAAATGAAAGAATAAAAAAAAACAATTTGTTCGGTTTTATTTCTTGCTTTTCAAACATGTAAAAAGAAAAAAAAAAAACAAAGACCAATTTGTTCGGTTTTATTTCTTAGTTTAACAAAAATGAAAGATGGTTTTTAGTTTGTGGATTCTAATTGGCGTTTGGTTCGCAGAATGGAATTGTTGGAATTGAATCTGTCAAAGGAATTGGATCTGAAGGAATTGGAATGGAATTTAAAATCTTGACCATGCGTTTGGTTGAAAGGAATTGGAATTGGAATTTGTCAAAAATTGAATATGTATGTTTAGTTCATTGAATATTGGTATTGGTGAGGGGTGGAGTAGGTGGTGGAGTCGGCGACGGTGGTGTGCGGTGGCGGTGGAGGTAACGGTGGTGGCGGGTGGCAGTGGCGTAACGGTGGTGGCGGGTGGCAGTAACGGTGGCGGCGGGTGGCAGTGGCGGTAACGGTGGTGGCGGGTGGCAGTAACGGTGGCGGCGGGTGGCAGTGGCGGTAACGGTGGTGGCGGGTGGCAGTAACGGTGGCGGCGGGTGGCAGTGGCGGTAACGGTGGTGGCGGGTGGCAGTAACGGTGGCAGCGGGTGGCAGTAACGGTGGCGGCGGGGGTGGCGGGTAACGGCGGGGGCGGTGGAGGTAACAGTGGTGGTGGGTGGCAGTAATGGTGGCGGCGGCGGCAGATGGCGGTAACGGTGGTGGCGTGTGGCGGTGGCGGTAACGGTGGTGGTGTGTGACAGTAACGCTGGTGGCGGTAACAGTGGTGGCGGTGGTGGTAACGGTGGTGACGGTAATGGTGGTGACGGTGGCGATAACAATGGTGGCGGGGTGGCAGTAACGGTGGTGGCGGGTGGCGGTGGCGGTAACGGTGGTGGCGGGTGGCGGGGGCGGTAACGGTGGTGGCGTGGTGGCGGGGGCGGGTAACGGTGGTGGCGGGGGGTGGCGGTGGCGGTAACGGTGGTGGCGGGTGCGGGTGCGGTGGTAACGGTGGTGGTGGGTGGCGGTAACGATGGTGGCGGGTGGGTGGCGGTAACGGTGGTGGCATGCCTTGCTAAAACGCCACCTTAAAAGACGGTAAGAAGGAATTGAAATTCCTTGCTAAAACCTAAGAAATCTACATTCCATCATTTGTGGAATTTGAATTCCTTGTGAAAATGCAAAAGATGAACCAAACGCAGGAATGGAATTTAGTCAATGGAATTGACCATTCCAATTCCTTCAAATTCCGCCGGATTCCAGCGAACCAAACGCCACCTAAAGGAAATTAATGAAATTGAAATGTTAAATTCCATTGATCAAATTTCATTTGTTGGTTTGGTTCATTTTTTTCTTCCTGAAAGGAATTCCTGTGCTCTATCAAATTTTACAAATGAAAGAATTTGACATTCCTTAACAACTCGTTGGTATTATGATGAAATGTAATTCATAATTTTAATAATGATAGATATAACATTCAATATAACCTAATAACAAAAAATTATCTTATTAAAGTTTACAATATTTATTTTTATTAAAGTATTTGTTATTTTTTTATTAAAGTAATAAAATAATTATTTTTATTAAATATTTAATAACTATTTTATTAAATATTTAATAACTATTTTATTAAAGGGGTTTAAAAATATTAAAATTATTCAAAAGAGTATGTTGGTCCGGTAACAAAATTGTATTCTAATCCACCAAAACTACATTTTGTGAGCCAAATAAACAGAGTCTAATTCTTTTTAACAAATTTCATTTCAATTCTGTCAGCCAAACAGATGGTCAACTCTGATAACTATCCATTCAAATTCCTCCAAAACCAATTCCTATGACGTATTTAATTTCATCTAAAATATTCTGCAAACCAAATGTCACCAAAACTTTTTATATATGTTCTCGAAAATAAAGAAAATGAAAGGTTAGGGATGGGTAGTTAAGAAACATTTTTTAATGTTCTTGAAAGTTCAAAAATAAAAATGAAAGATCTCATTTTATAAAATATACTATTAATATGGTGTTAGTTTGATCGAAAGATTTATAATTTTACTAATTTGTCCAAGGGTTATCATTTCTTATAGACACGTTAAGATATTTGTTTCCTTTTAATATTTCCTCTTCCTTTTTATTCCTTTTCCTCATAAATAATTTAGAGAACACTTTGTTTTTTCTCCTCTCATTTTCCTTTGAAAAAGATTTTGAGAATATAAAGTAAGTACATTTATTAAAATGGTTATAAAGGTCTTAACATGTCAATTTTATGCAAGTGTTTATGTGATTAAGCCTACACAAATATGGTTGATATTTATGATGCAAGTGATAGAAGAGTTTGAACAAACAAGTTGCAATTAGAGCATAACAAGGTGACAACTTCTCATGTAGTTGTGTTTAAATGCTTGAATGAAGCAAACAACTTCTACCTACAATATCTCATTTATTGTGCAATCAATATATTCATATCATCATCATACAAGTTTGAGTCTATTTTGGCAACTCGTATCTTTTGAATCAAAAGTTCAAAGCCTTTTTAGCAATAAAACGTACATATTATTTGAGAATAAAAGATTAAAGAAAAAACTATTATTCATACATATTTATATATCCAGAGGTGAGTTCATACGAAAATACTAACAATTTAAGAGAATGCATAATTTTTCGTTCATGTATAAAATCATATATGACTTACACAACTTTGTTCGTGGCTTTAAGTCACGTGGCAAGTTGCTCTCCATTTTTTCTGCCAGTATGATTTTATACACGAGCGAAGTATTTCGTGTTTTCTTAAAAAAGTTAGCGTTCTCATTTGAACATCTTTCTACATATCTATACTTATAATAGATAAATAACTGAAGTGATACGTGTCGTCTTTTAGTGAGCCAATATTAGTGTTTTCCCGCCTAAATATGTTGTATGTAGATACATTTTACATTAGTAGTTAAGTTAGCACACCCACACACTCCTCCTTAAATCTCTTATTAATTCATTTTTTAATTTATAAGTTACAACTTTTATCCTTTATAATTAAGGATGTTGTTTGTTTTTAATCCTTTACTTTTTCACTTTACATTTGTATCATATAAAAATAAATAACTATATGAACTAAAACATATTAAACTGCAGTTAAGCATATTTGGGTGGGAGTAGTACCAGGATGAATGACCCCCTGGAAAGTCATCACCAGGTCGCTAGAAACAAAGCCGTGAGCTACGCATTGGTTAAATCCAAAGACAAAACAAACAATATTGTGTTACAAAGGGAGGATGTTACACTTTTTGTGACTTTTCTAATTATACTCCTTATTAATATTGACTGTTATTAATTGATAATAAATATTAATAATGAAAAATTATTTTATAGTAATTAAAATTAATTATTAATTATTAATTATTAATTACATATTACATATTATATATATATGTATATATAGTTATTTTTCAAATGTTATTATTTATACCAATTATTTTTTAATATGTTTACTTATGAAAAACAAATATAATAATCTGTAAATTAATAAAAATATTCAAAATATTTATATAAGTTAAATACAACTAAAGTTATACTTTTTTTCATATATAATTAAAAACATGTTACATATTTTAATAAATTATAGATTTATAGTATACATATTCAATTTAAATATCATTATGTTTATATTAATTAATATAATATATTGTTAAAATTTTATTTTAGTTACATTATTAGAAAATTTTCTTAATTACATTGTAAAATATATGTTATTAATCATGTAACAAGATATATTTTTTGATAATTTTACATATCCATAAGCTAGTTTTTGTCAAACATAATTTGTACATAAACTAGTTAATTAAGTATCAGTTAACTTATTTGTTAACAACTAGCTTTCAACTACTATCTAGCTAATCGACTAGTTTACCAATATAACTGTAGTATTTTAATGTTAAATCGAAAAGAAAACACTTCTATTTGTTTTGTTTTAATGTTTTCAATGTTTGAATTGAACACGATAAAACTTGTTTTTTCAAACTGTCGACAAGAAAGCAACTTTATAACATTGGGATCCCCATCTTTATGAATCCCACTGTAATGTGTTGGACTTTCAGGCTTTCTCTAATTGCCAACTACCAAAAAGCAAAACTCATTTAATGATCAATTGAAATTCTTAGGAGGCGTTTGGTTGGGGGTATTGAGGGGTCAGGAATGGGAATGATAATGAAAACTGCTGTTTGGTTTGATATTATATAATGGAATGATTCCTGCAGATCCATTAATTTCCATTCCTGACCAAATTGGGGGGAATGAAATTTTTATTTCTACTTCGTTCTTTTTTTCATGCATTGTTCCATCTATGGATGTTAAATGATACATCTTTTGTATTTTCAAGTTGAAAAAACATATTTTTTTAATATGAATCAATTTTTCATTGATTATAGTGGGTTAACCAAACAACATCAATGCAATGCTCATTCATATTCCCATTCTCCTGCATTCCCATTTTCATTTTCATTCCCATTCCCTGAGATGAACCAAACGCCCCCTTAGATTCAAATGGTAAACTATCAGAGTTCAATGTGATCATTAGAACATCTATAACAACAACAAAAAAATTGTAGTTTTCATAAAATTGAGAATGAAAAATTAATTTATCTTTAAAAAGAATTCAAACTTTAATAATTTTTTTACTTTAAAGAAATCATCATTATATATAATTAAATACACAATACATTTAATATTTTAATAAAAATTTTCAAAAAATTTAAACAATCAATTATGGTATTAATACAAAATATTAAAATAATATTTCTTTATATTCATTAAAAATTTTAAAAAATTCTTAATATTTAGAGTTTCTTCATATTTTTCTATTTTAATGAATATGATAGAAAAACTATTCAAGCATTTTAACAAACAAAGATCCAATTTATTTTTTATTTTAGCAAAATAGTTGAAGTTGCTTTTATTATTGTTCCTCTTAATTTTATTTCTTTTATAATTTCTTTAAAATATATAAAAGTTAAAAGATTTCAAAAGTAAGCTATATTCGGTTTCAATAAAGTCTATTTTATAGATTTCATCATTAAGTATATTATTTAGATATTCAAAAAATTTATGATCAAAACACTTTTTTTTTAACTTTACATAAAATGATAGTAATTCAACCTTCATTAAGAAATTAAAAAAATATATATTTAAAACTTTAAAGAGTTCTCTATATTGAAAGTTTTTTTTTTCTTCATGATTCTCTATAATAGAAGTTCCTTCATCATTTTCTATTTGGAGAATAAGATAAGGAAACTGTTAAATCATTAAAGAGAACAAAAAATTGATTTTTTATATAGTGCAAAATGAAATATAGTTGTTCGATAATTGTTCAGAATGAAATTAGGTACTAGGTGATCAAAGAAGACCCAAAATAAGCTTTGAAACCATTAAAAGACAAGTTTTTTTTTTATCAAACAAGATTCAATCTTAATGATTCGGAAGTCACTTCTTAATAAATTATTAAGAGGTAAACAAATAGCCCCTAAGTCGGTATATGATCGTACGTCTACCTTCTTTCATATATCGAAGTTTAAATTTTCAACTCCTTGTATTTATTTATTTTCATAGAGTAATTACCCCTTAAAACCATAAGTTTGAATTAAAATTATGAAACAAGATTAGAGGTTAAATACCTAGTTTGACACTCACATGCATTACAAGGAAAGGTAAATAGGACAATTGCCCTTTTTGCCTTTTATGGCTTTATAGTACATAGTAACAATTTAAAATGAATGAAAAAGGGACAACTATTTTAAGAACCAATCTTCGTAATCCTTGGCACATGTACCGGAAATTCGTGGATCTCACTGATCCACGGATTCTTCTCCTTTGCAGGATCGATGGTCCTCAAAGCTCTCCAGACTGCGCTGTTACATTTGAAACCCGACCCAAAAGCAATTTGCCATGATCTATCTCCTTTTCGTATCCTACCCTTAGCTTCACAATATGCCAACTCATACCACAAAGAGCTACTAGAAGTATTCCCAAATCTATAAAGAGTCATTCGTGAAGGTTCCATATGCCAGTCCGATAATTCAAGATTCTTTTCTAATTCGTCAAGAACTGCTCTTCCTCCTGCGTGAATGCAAAAATGCTCAAACGCAAGCTTGAAATCAGGGATGTAGGGTTTGATTTTCATCTTGAAGACTTTTCTTGCAACCAAGGTGACGAAGAACAGGAGTTGTTCAGACATAGGAAGCACTATTGGGCCGAGGGTTGTAATGTTGGTTTTCAGGGCCTCACCAGCAACTGCCATCAGATCCTTTGAGAGAGCCACTCCTATATTTTTATCAGCGTCCTCTTCTTGGAAAACACAACTGTAACATCTGTCATCCGCACCCTTATGGGTGCGAACTGTGTGAAGGAGTTGATATTTTGCGCGGCTACGATCAGAAGAACGATTAGACAAGAGAATTGCTGCCCCACCCATTCGGAAAAGGCAATTCGACACGAGCATAGATCGGTTGTTCCCAAAGTACCAATTCAATGTTATATTTTCCATGCTAACCACCAAAGCATATGAATTAGGATTCACCTATTTCCAACAACAAAATGGATATCAATTCAAAAGTTCCTCCATTATTTATGGATTTAGATATATAACAATATAATTGAACAAAATAATTAAACACTCAATATAGAATTAGTTGTAACCAATTAAAAGCAAGCATATGTTAAGTGATCCGAATTTTCTCCAAATTACAAATAACTGTTTTCCTAATATTGTTCAACTTATTTCGTTACGTAACATAAAAGGTTTACGGATGTTAAGATACATATTATTCTAAACAACAAAAATGTTTAAACAAAATACATATTCTTCAACTTTTTATCAATCCTTTTAATCATATTTACAAATCAAGTTCATCTAATGGTTGAGATTGATTCTTGTTTCCATTGTACTTTTTATGTGTATCTATGTGAAGTCCAGGTTGTCCAAGATGTAGATCTAAACCTCTCAGAAAAGCCAAAATCCTATTAGGACCATTTTTGACATTAGAGGGTAAAATGACAATTCTACCCTTGTTTTAGCAAATCATATTTATAAATCATGTGGTATGCATGAGGATCATCACAATATCAGGTGATTAGTTAATTAAGTATGAGACAAATATAACCCTACACCCAATAAACATAAACAGAAGAAAAAGACAATTACACCCCTATACCCAATAAAGATAAACAAAAAATAGACAAATATACCCTTATGCCTAAATCTTGAAAGCTAGCCATGTGCTTTGCATTATGAAGACGACAAAATAATAACCAAAATTTATTTAATCTTAAAAGTGATATTACTAATAAGGTTGGCCCCATACTTGTGTACTTTGATGATGATTCTTATTAAAATCTTAACTTCATTCATTTTCTTAACCCCAATGAACACCACCTTTCAATCAACAACAAAGTCATAGAAATCATCAACAAATTTAGAGGGATTCGTTACAACCGAGGCATATATATATATATATATATATATATATACTGACACACACTTGGAATCAGATCATAGACTGTTTTTTAAAACCATGATTCCATATAACAGTAAATTATGAATGTCATCGATAATTGAGAGCGTCACACATGTTGTATTCTATCTTCTAAATAATATAAGATTATTTAAATCGAATATTATGTATTATTCATGGTAAATGATACAACATCAAACTGAATAATATGTCATTCAGTATTATTCACCTTGATTGATGTATAATATTTGGTCCGAATAATCTTATATAGTTCAAATTGAATATGTCATGTGGCGTTTTTGGCTTTCCTCATGTTTACAATTAGATTTGAGTTTTCATTTGAACTTTCGTCTACGTATACACACATATTTACTTATAAGGGTTTAATCAAATGAGAATTCGGTAGTTTATGAAAACTGTGATAACTAATATGGATCACTCTTTTTTTTTATTTGTTTAATTAGAGATAATTGTGAGGTAGTTTTTTTAGGATTTTATTTTAATTCATTAATTATTGAAATAAGTAGTCCATATTGATTTTTACAGTTTTCACAAACTACCGAATTCAAATGACTATAATATATATATATATAGAGAGAGAGAGAGGGAGAGAGATTAAATATGAGAACATCCTCCAAATAAAGGAACAAAAGAACACCATTCATAGCCATATGTATATGTGGGATATATAATTTATTGGTGAAACCATTAAATCATATATGATTTTATATTATAGAGGGGTTGGTTTCGTTTGTGAACTCCATCATTCTTGTGAACTTTGCGAACTCATCCCTACCTTTAAATTTAATGATCCACGACTATATTCAGTTGATGGCATCATTGTAATATACAAAAATATTGGGAAAAGTTTAACAAAAAGCAAGGATTGGTGGATTTTCCTATGGAATTGTGAATTAATTTGAATCCAGTATAATTTTCCCCAAATTACATGGTACTCAAATCATTAAGCCATTGGTGGGTGGATTTACGATTACGATTGCTTTTTGTTAACCTTTTTCCCAATATTTTTGTATATTACAATGATGCCATCAACTGAATATAGTCGTGGATCATTAAATTTAATGGTAGGGATGAGTTCGCAAAGTTCACAAGAATGATGGAGTTCACAAATGAAACCTCCCCTATTATAGAGTATTTTATTTATAATATGTTGGGTGTTACTTTATTTATTCGTGACCCTACTTCTATATATATACTCTATATATATACACATATACAATTATGTTCAAATAAGAATATTTGGTATTTGCAGGAACAAATAAACTCATTTGAACCGCATGTGACATATTAATTAAATCATATATGATTCAGGTGGGTCCCAGATAAAAGGTGTAAAATTAAAGTTGAAAAACATACCTGTAAAAGCTGTTTAGCAAGATCAATGGAGATCAACCCAGCACTACACCCCATCCCACCCAAATTATAGCTCAACACATTCCCTCTAAGCTTATAATGGTTCACCACCATAGAACTCAACGAAGGCGTGGGACAAAACAAGCTACAATTCACAATCAAGATCCCAATCTCCTTCGCCTTCACCCCGGTCTTCGCAAGCAACTCGTCGATCGCGCCAAACATCACCATCTCCGCCTCCCTCCGCGCCTCCGCCATGCTCGGGTTGGGCGGGACCTGCAGCACGGCCTCGGGGAAATACGTCCTCTGTCCCAACCCAGAGCGTTCCAGAATCTTCTTCTGGAACGCCAGGTTGTCCGCGCTGAACGACCCTGCCAGCGCGGACCGTTCCATGAACGTCTCCCGGCTGACGACGTGTTCCTCCTCAGGCTTGTAACAAGCAAAGTCGAGGAGGAACACCTTCTTCGGCCGGCTCATGAAATACAGAGTCGCTAGAAACACGAGTAAGGTCGAACAGACGACGCACGTGAGCAAATTGAAGCGGAGGTGGTGCCAGAGGTGGACGAGGTCCTGGAGGTGAGCGTGGAGAGGTGGACGGATACGACTGCTAAGAGCGGGATTAAGAGAAGTACATGAAGTGCGAGATAAGGTAATGGTAGCCGAGCTTGACGTATTTGAGCTTGACGGATAGGAGGAAGTTAGGGAGGGAGTCCGCCATTGTTGTTGAGAAATGGAGGTTAATTTTGAGAGAAATGGAGGATGGAAATTGGGGATTTATATAAAGGGGATGATGATATGAAGATGGGAATTAACTACCCACAACGAACTCTTTTAATGTGCCAGCCATTTTAATGTTGAAAGATGGACTTTTTTTTTGTTTTTGGTTTTAACTATTTACATCAATATCATTATCACATTTTTTTTTTATTTTTTTTAATTTTTTTTTCCCTTTTTAGAAAAGATTTTTGGGTTTTGATTTATGGGATTTTTTTTGTATATTTTGGTTTTTCTTGTTTTAAATATGTGATTTATATTTATTAGACTATCCGGATTGATTGGGTTGTCAATTATCGTTATAAAAATGTCACATCAGCTTTGTAATGAACCTCCATATCAACACAATATTATCCATCTTTCATATTTTTTCTGAAATGGTCTTACCAACTACTTTATAAGTTATGATAATATAATTTAATCATAAAATATTATTCTATATTTAAAAAGAGATTTTTATGAATTAAAAAAGGAAACGACAAATGAAATGGGTTTTGCTAAATATGAAAGACTTGTGAGTTGTAACTTCTTGCAAGACTTCTTGTCTATGTCGCATTACCACCTACTTGCAAAATCTATCTTAAGATTAGTGTAGATGGTCTTAAAGGGTAATTATAGATAGACCCCTTCTAGGGGTATAAATATGTTTATCTGTGTATATACAGGTAGGACTCAATATACGAAGATATACTTTTATGTAAGTGATAAAAAAGCTCAAATGAGTCTAGATAAAACACTTTTATTAAATTGTTTGTGATATCAAACTTCATTTTCAGATGCAACAAGTTTTAAAAGAAATGTATTGTGTTATTTTGAAATATTATTATTAAGAGTAACTTGTGGATTTGGTGTATGTGGTTTTATATTTTTTATCCGCTGGTCCCTGAATTAAATTTAGTACAAGGATCAAACTTATGGTTTACGATTTCGTACTTATTGAGTTCTTTCTTCTAACGAAATAAAAAAGGTTTTGTTAACTACATAATTTGTAAACTATATGTTAAGCAAATTAGAATTGAAGTTCATATTTTTTCAAATTAAACTATTTTACTATTCAAAACTAACACTTTCATTGAATAAGTATGATATATTATGTTTTAATTTTAAAAAGTGTTCAAGTTTTATAAACAAGTTAAATAGTATAGATTAATGTAATAAAATTTGAAATAAATACCATCTGGAAACAAAATTTAAAATTAATATAAACTACTTTATTAAAATTTAACTTCACAAATAAAAACAAGGTCATTATATATAAATTCAAAAATGACTATGGTTTTTTATAAATATGAAATCTCGAAAAGGATAATGTTTGGCAACTAATATTTTTATTAGTCATAAATAATAAATTAATGTAATAAATCCTATCATTCAAATGCTTTCAATTTTCTATTTAATTTATATAAATTTGATCGATACTTAAATTCTTTATTAAGTTATAAATGAAATTAAATATTTTAATAGAAGACTCATTTGTTTTGATTGCCAGCTGGTATTTTATTTTGGTTTAGTAGTTGCACGTGATCCGCTGTAAAACGTTTAAAAGGAAAAACAGAGCGACCCGACCATTGTTTTTTTGACATTTTTGTCCCTATACCCATTTTTGTCATTTGTTTCTCACAAACTTTGTATTTTTCCCACTTAAATTTTAAGTAAATTAATATTTTCCCACTTTGTATAATTTGTTGTTTATAAATACTTTTTATATTCAAGGGTGTAAATGATACGAGCTATCTAAGGTTGCCTCGATTAAAACTCGGTAAACACTTTGTTGAGCAATGTCCCATATTGGACACAAAGTGAATTTGTAATGTATTTATAAGGGTCTTGGGCTACTCCACTATAGCTAATTGGTTTTGAATTGGAACCCCACAAACTTACACACTTGAATCGAATTGGTTTGACTGAAACTCAAGCTCTACTCGACATACTAATGAGTCAAATTGAGCTACCTAGTACTTGATTTGAAAAGCTCGTGAAATACTCGATACTTTATATACTTGGTTTTGTAATATAGTTTGTAAAACTATAATGCACTAATAACTTACCAATACAAATAAAATGTTGTATATTTTTCGATACTTGCACAAGATGTATATTCTTTAACTATAATAGGGGTGTAAACGAGCCGAGTCGAGCCGAGTATCAGGTAGTTTGAGTCGAGCCGTTAGTATCTCGAGTCGAGTTTTTTTCGAGTCGAGTATTGACCGGGTTCATTCGAGTCGAGTTTTTAACCGAGTTTTGACCGAGTCGATTTCGAGTAGCTCGCGAGTTTTCTTGTATTAAGCCGAGTCGAGCCGAGTATCAGGTAGTTTGAGTCGAATAGTTGGTATCTCGAGTCGAGTTTTATTCGAGTCGAGTTTTGACCGGGTTCATTCGAGTCGAGTTTTGATCGAGTTTTGACCGAGTCGATCTCGAGTAGCTCGCGAGTTGTCTCGTCTCATTTACACCCCTAAACTATAACTTATTAATCAAAAAAAATCTATAAAGTGAACATTTTAATTTTATTTAAAGCGTACTATGTGATTTATAGTTCTTTGATTTGGGTAATGTAATTGCATCAAGCACTTTTATATATTTTTGAATCTAGATTCCAATCGATATATGTAGTACCTACATCCATGAGCTGTGATTTCCAATCCTTCGTAAACTACTAGTTTTAGTTGATTAGCAAAATGTTATGAAATCCATCAATTAAAGTTCCTCTAACGTCTAAGGATGGTCTTTCGAGTATGAGAGGTACCTCTTTATCTTCATCCATAACTAGTAAGATGAAGTCCCTCAGGAAGTAGAATTTCTCCACCTTGATCAATACACCTTCAATCACCCCATATAATAGTATAGAGCAAAGGTGTTAAGATGAGTCAAAATCGAATATGGCATGCAACTAGCAAAGAAAGAACTAGAACTAGAATTTGATCAAAAAACTGATTAGAAAATCATCCGATTAAAAACCATTAAGGCCTAAAAAATTGATTGAAAATGTAAACCGTAAAATGTAAATCTTACAAGAAAATATTTACTTGGGCAATCAAGACTTGATCTTATTAATATAAAGAAGACAAAGCATGCCTCATTATAAGACATACATTTATAAGAATCAGTTATGATCAAATTTATAAATAATGATCAAATTTATAAATAAAGATCATAAAATATTCCATTAAATACATATTTAAAATACATACAAGTGTACAACATATATAACACTCATACATATATATACATGCATGCATAACTAAAATGCAATCTTTGCTAATTTTATGATAAATATTTATAATTATATTAGCATGCTTTTTATAAATGAGAATTTCATGAACATATATTTGTCGCAAAATTCGGTATCATAACCAAATGTAGCTTGCCTATGATGAACTGATATTTTGTAAAAATATGTTATCTATGTTGGTTAATTTATATTAATATGTTTATTGTAAGTGTGAATTTCATGAACATATATTTGTCATAAAAGACGGACCTATAACCCAATGCAACATGCTCATGATGACATGTTATTTAGTACAACTAACTTTAAATATGTTGGTTACGTTTACAGAGTAAATGTAAATGTCATGTCCAACATTTTGTCATAAAATGTGTATTTACTGCAATGTAATGTCTCATTAATATAACTGGTTACAATTAAAATGTTATTCAAGTGCATTTGATAAGAAGACTAAAAATTAAAGTGGCCAAAATACTATTTAGTATTTGTTGACGATGTATGCTTGTGAAGTGTTACCAAAGCACGTCTGTAATGTGGTAAAACCACGTCTGTAATGTGGTAAAACCAAGATATGACATTGGCCTTATTGACAATGTTCTTTTCTTTCTAGAGTTAACATACAATTATGGTTTGATATGAATTTTAGCTAATGCATGACAATGGTACATTGGATTCAAAAAGGACACAAGTCTTCTTTTATGTTTATTATTCATGATTCAAGTTAAAGAAGAATAAACCATTAAAAGCTTAATAATAAGTCTTTGATTATATGGCATAGAAATAGATGACTTAACTTTAGAAAATTTGGCACTCTAGCCTTAAATATGATGTTTGGGGTGTTTTAGGTAGTATCTCTACCTAACATTTATACAACAAAATATTAAAAACTTCAAATTAACGTAGGATCAAATTTGAACATTTGGTCCTAACAGTTCTTTTTTAGATTAAAAAAGTGACAAACATATATATAAAAGAATGGAGTGCAATTAGTTACTTAACTATTAAATGAAAATTCAAGGTTTGATCAGAGCATTGGTTTGATAGTGCTTTTTTGAGCTTTAATTAATCGGGCTTTGACCAAACTTGTTTTCGGTTAACCAATAAATGGTTCTGAGGATTTATCATAGCTCTTGTAGCTTGTTAAGGACCAGTCCTAGGTTTTAAATTTAGGACCAAGATAGGTCCTCGTCCTATCAGTGGTCTCTCGGTCAAGCTTTTTTAACCGTCCCTTTTTAGGACCGCTCTGGATGGTCCGAAAGATGTTAATCCATACCTGTAACTATATATTTTACCGAACAAATACTATTTGTATTCGTATACAAAATGTTATAGAGGTATGGTACAAAAATAAATCATTTTATACAAACATTGCAATACACATATTTGACCATAAGTATAAATAATGTGGTTGATTGATGAAGATGATATCCATTAAAGTGAAAAAGCCTTTGAGCATCTAGAAATGAAATTTATTATGGAGTAGAAGTAAGAGCCAGCCACCCACCAAGTGGCACATGTATTACCTATGTAACATCCACATGAATACAAAAGGAAGTGTTAGGTTGAGAAAAAACAGAGCATTTAACTCAATTGGTTGTAGCAACCAAGAATTTCAATTATTTGGTTTCTTGTTTCTAAGTCCCATTGACTCATCAACAAAAAGGATACACCAATTTTGTTAATGGTCAATGGCAAACTCCAATTCATTTTTATAAGAAGCTATAATTTACCAATTCATTTTTATAAGGGGACAAAATTCATTGAACGAGTCGTAAGCGTAAATATGTAAGTATGTAATCATAAAAGATAAAATAATAATTTTAATTTTAGTATATTAAATATAAGGGAAAAGGAAAAGGTGTGATTGTCATGTACCTAAGGTTAGATACAATTACTATCAAAACTTTGATTAATATATAAAATAAAATAAAATTTTCAAAATTCAATCGATAGTAGCCTCAACCTAATCAACCAATTCCAATTCTAAATCGATATTAGCTATTCGATTTCCATCCTATTCGATTGCAAATCGGATTTCCATTCTAATCGACTGCCATGTGATTTCCATCCTATTCCATTGCCATGTGATTTCCATCCAATTCGATTGCCATCAAATCTAATTCCGGCCAAATGGATTTCTTCAATCGCAAGCTTTCAAAATCGATTTCCATAGGGAGCTCTCACAATCGATTCATCCAAATCGATTTCTAGATGAATCGATTTCACCTATTGGAAAAAGTTGTTGGGTTTGGGTACCCGTTTCCCAGAACCAGTCTTCCTATTCCCCACACCCCTACATTTTACTCCACAAAGTCTCTCTCACCGTCTGTGTAGAGGTACATAGGAAAAACTTAAAAAATCGAAAAACTGGAAAACTATGAAAAAACGAATAGAAAAGTATATGAATATGGACGTAAAAAATGATGAGAAAAATATAATTGTTATTTTTTTGTAATTTGTTTTGTTTGAATTTGGTCATATTTCGTATTTTTTGATCTAAAAATAGGGGTGGAATTTTTTTTTAATTAAAAATATTGTTGTAATAACCTCTTTAATTTCATCCATTGAATCAACGAATCTATTGATTTCCGAGAAAGAAATTCATTAACGCACAGTCTCAAAACGAAGAAATTCATAACTCAGTTTTTATTACTTTAACAAGTTATTGGAAAATATTTCTATCATTTATATTTTTTATATCATGGGTTAAATCGATTTTTTAAATATCTAAAAAGGGACTAAATAGATCTTGTATATGCTCTTGGCCCAAATGTGAATTCTTGGGCTTCTTGGCCCAACTTAACTCATTTCCCCAGTCCTTTTTTTCCATTTCACAAATAATGAACCTTTTTTAAACATAAAATAAAACACAACCATTTTTATTTTAGATTATTTCTAAATGATTTTAAAACGTGGGGGTCGATTTTGGTGCATTTTTTGGCTTGTTTTTCATGCCAATACATGTGCGTTTTGATATTTTAGTGTTTTTTAAATTGTTTTATTTTGAACTTAGGATAATATATTATTCCATATTATCGTTAAGTCATATAAACTCAAAAGTTGACCATTAAGACGCTACTGTAGATGCATAAAATAAGTGCTTCATGTAAACGATTTGATTAGGTTGTGATAATACTTGAAACCATATTAAGTTAGGTAGGGTTTGTATTTTAAGATGTGCTGAACTTTGATTTGATTTTGAATTTTAAATGAAATTGTTGAAGTCTGAAGTCTGAATTATGAATTTATAAGACTTTTTGTTTTTTGTAAACTGACAAACGTATGAGTATTTATAATTGTCAATTTTATTCCGTAAAATTCAACTTAGATATGTCACGTGAAATAAGTATCGATGATGGAAGGACCAAACGAAAAAAATGAAACAATAGAAGGATGTTGATAGTTTTGCAAGCCTGTGGAGTTTTAATCGTATATCACACATTGAAGTCCCGATTTAAGCTATTCAAGATGTTTTGGAAAGCTAACACATACATAGATCTACAATCTTCGTGTTTTACGTTTTTATAAATTGGTAATTAAAATACATTGAAAATATAATTACCTTTAATTACTTGTAATTAAAATAATATTGGGCTTGGACCATTTAGATAATGGGTTCTTACTAGATCGAACTCAAAAACTTGTTTTCTTACATAAGATTATAAGAATAACATGAAGCTAACTGATTTATTAAATTTCACCAAAATTTGAAGACAATAATTATATTTGGTAAAAACAGTTTATCAATATTTTCTAAACAGTTTTTACTAAAGACAAATGTTGGATTTTAAAAGTATCATTTATAAGATTGTTTATTTTTATAACTAATAAATATTTTTATATATGCTTTATTTTTAGAATGGTCAAATACAAAAGATTCTTAAAATACATATAAACCGTTGATTTCATTGGTTAAGTTCATGAAATTGGTTAATATGATAAAATTATATTATATAATTTTTTTAAAGAAATTATTTCATGTATTTTTTCATTCTATTAAATTATTTCATTTATTTTTCTTATTCTAATAACACATTTCTATTTTTACATAAAAACACAAATATATAAAACATTTTCAGCTAATTAAACAATTTCATGGAAAATTTCATTAATTTGACCTATAAAATTGACGGTTTGCACCATTTGTATTCTAAAAGTGTTTTGTAAAATAAACTATATATATAGAGAGAGAGGAAAGTTCAAATGTGAACCACTTTTTGGTTGTGAACGTGAGGACAACCGAGAGCGCGACACGTGGCTGATGACTAGGCGCCACGTCGGCTTTGAGTGTGGTCCCCTCCTTTAATTCAATGCCCTCCCCATGAATCGCGCCTAGTCACCCGCTGTGGATCTGACGTGGCGCCTAGTCATACGCCACGTGTCGCACTCTCGGTTGTCCTCACGTTCACAACCAAAAAGTGGTTCACATTTGAACCCACCCCTATATATATATATATATAGAGAGAGAGAGAGAGAGAGAGAGATGAAAGTTCGACTACAAACTCATTTTTCATTGCGAACGTGAGGGCAACCAATAGTGCAACACGTGTTTTATTCAGTTCAAATAATACTAGATTATTCAAACTGAATGTGATGCATTATTCATGATGAATAATAGAACATTGAGTCTGAATAATGCATTATTCTGACAGAATACTGTATTATTCAATATTAATGTTGTATTATTCATTGTGTTGACTTTCCCCACGTCAACCATGATTTTGTGACTCTTTGATCAACCTTAAATGTGCACCGACTCAAAATAATTCCTTGTCTGCCATTGTCCGCCTCCAAAAACCTCTAAGTTACATTTTTTCAGATATGCCCTTTTTATATTTACGTTTTCAAGAACGTCCGTTTTCCGATCCATGGTTGTAATTCAAAATCAAAATTTCCGAATGTTGCTATTCCCTAGTTTTAGACTGTCTTTCTTTGAAAAAGAAAGTTTTCTCCGTTTTCAAGGTTCTACAAGTTGGGAGGTTTTCATCTTTGGAAAGGTCTCAAGGTACCATTTTCTAGAGCATTAGGTACAATTACTTTATCTTGATGTTCATATTTATTTTGCAATAGTCCATGAATTGTTGGTTTCACATGCTATTACTCGAAATTGCAATTCCTATTCTCTTTCTGTAGATCTCTCTCTCTATCTCTCTCTCTCTCATTGTAGCAAAATAAGAGTTACATTTTGATTGTTAATGCAAAACAACATTTTGATGTATGTAATGCACGATTCTACCAAATATTATACACTAGAGGTTACATTAGTTCTTATTATGGTGGACATAGTTTTTACTAAATAATCTACTATAGTTGGTCTGTCTAAACATCATTTTATTTTTACATATGTATCAGTCTATTCTCATTGGTTCATTAATTGGCATTAAAGAGGTATGGGAATAATTAGTACATGAGAATTTTTAGAAATTTTAATACGGACGATAACTTTATGATGCAAGGAGTATGAAGGAAGTTGTGTCAATTCAATTGGTTAGGTTTCATTATGATTAATGTGATGCTAACCAACCTCTTTAAGAAATCGTGTACTAACTTTATTTATTGCGTTATGTATACTTTTTTTGTATTAATCATGATTAATATATTTATTATAGTTTACAACCAATCCATGGATTTGAATCTCGATATTGGCCCTGCCTCCTTAACAAGAGGTAGTAAGGCAAATGACAACTTTGGACCTTGCACCAAGTGAATTCGCTCTTAGGTGACATATCCGTGGATGGAAGAAAAAGGGTAAATGAAACCATTCTTGCGTAATTCGTGATTCGTTTGACATATCGGAAATATTGTATTTAAGTTAGCTTTTTGTGCTATTGTAGATTGAACGACCTATCACATTGGGAACTCAAATGCCTCATGCCCTTGCCTGAGTATTGTTGTGACTTCCAATAGTTTTCATGTTTACGAACTACCTTTATATGTTTGAGGGTAAATCTTTATTTACCTTCTATTTTGCTTGCGACCGACAATAATAAACCAAAAATCCCATTGTTTTGGTGATTATAACATCATATACCTAAACATGTTAACCAATATTTATCTTTATATATCTAAAAAGAAGATTCTAAGTTAATGACATAGCAAAAGGAGAAACAAGTATGAATGGTGAATGGTAGTGAAATTTTTGTTGTCCCATATTCGTAAATAAACATGTCTATATGCATTAGAGGAGCAATATGATCCCTATTAAACTATTAGGAAACGCATAACCAAAAGGGCAAGCGAAATGAAGAAACACAAGTCGAAGCTTTCTAGCGAGGTCACAAGAGTCATGGTTCAACGGCCATGTGAGTGTTATTTTTGTTCGTGCTTTTTAGATGGGCGATGGTGGCTTTAATAGATCAAAGTATTAGTTGTATTTGATCATGGAAATCACTTTGTGGTTGTTTCCTTAACATTTACCCGATAAATACTTATCGATAATCATACCTAGTAAAGGGATGATAAGGATGTGGAGTCATACCCATTAAGTGACGACGAAGACTCTTAGCTGCTAAACACTTGCCAGGTAAATTGTTAGATATGGACTACAATATTACCATAAAGTAAGTTAGGATGTTGAACTTTACCCGTGAGACAGCTTAATTAATAAGCATTTGGGCTTAATGTTTGACAATGCTATGTTTGGCAACGTATATTTGGCTTATTTCTCTCTTTTGAAAAGGAACCAAATACAATATCTTCAATTTTGTATTACAAATAAACATAGATAACAAGGTGCTACCATAAAAAAGAAATAATTGTTATAACTTGGAACGTGGTCATTTTTGTTATTCTACGTTAACAAAGAAGATGGAAAATTGTATATATGTGAATATATGGAGATGATGCTTTTTTTTTTTTTTTTTTTTTTTTTTTTTTTTTTTTTTTTTTTTGCAATATAGGACTCACTAATTTTTAGATCAACATTAATTCAAATCTATTAATTCAATAATTTAAATCAAAAACTAATTAATTCTGAATTCACTTGGTTTCAATTTTTTTCAATTCGATTGATATCAAAATGAAAATATGTTAAAAAAATATTATATAGATTAAACCATAAACTATATTTATCTTCTTACACGATATTAGAATACTTATATATAAAAATAAAGACATACATACGCTTGGTTGAACTGAAGGAGCGGGAAGCATGCCATTCAATAGTATTGGCAACGGACGAAACAACTATTTAGTGGCGACGGATAATGAATACTGAGTTTACGTGCTGAAAATGAGTTATATTATAAACTAAAGAGAACAGCCATAAAACAAAGAATCAGGAATCTGTGATTTTCATTAGTCATAATCCCTTAAATAGGGATGCGTTATAAGAAAGATTAGTATGATAAATATCAGTTTTAAACAGTCTCTAAAATGTCTACCTATCGCCATATCTTTTAACGACGACACATTTATCATACAATATATATATATATTAATTGTTAATTAAACCAATGGATTACGTTACATTTTAAGTCGGTCCATTAGTTTTTAAAAAAAAGTTATCGCTACCATCCAACGTATGATGCCCAGATTAATATGTTTTTTTAAAGAAAAAAATCCGGACTAATATGTTTATATATGTAATAACGTAACCAGTGACATCATTACACATATATTCGCAACCGTTTGATTCCGTTTAGCACTTAAAACCAACAAGGCAGATCGAGGTAAGAAATGCAAGTTCATGGATATGGACAAATATTGTAACCATTTATTTAAACATTTAACCTTAAATTATTAAGAATGGTTCAATTCTCGACCACAATTTGAAGAGATTTAGATTTAGATTTTCCCATCGCTTTCTTGTATTTCTCTTTCAAACAATAAATTTGTCGTTAAATTTGTCATTACAATTGTTCTACTTTGAGGTTTGAAATTTTTAAACATGATATCATATGTTTTTGACATATACATTATAGACAAATTTTCTATAAAATTATAAATGAATTGAAGAGAACATGTCAAGAGCATATGGTAATCGTAAAAAAGCTAACCATAACCATACAATTATAAAATCAATAAGAGTTATTCTTATGAGAATAGAAAATAGAGATCAAATAACCTTATAATTAATTATTTTATATGCCTCATGGTTAAAAACATAGATTTTTTGGGTTATGAAAAATATTTGTTTTCGTGAGAACATCTTAATTAGGAGCCATCAATAACTTTTGATCCAATGGAGATTATCCTGCATGCTTTTTAAATGTACGAACATATTCGTCTTTTGGTTTCCAAATCTGCACATGAAACAGAGGCAACAACGATGGGTAAATTAATCTATCGCAACCTATAGCTGAAAGTTAAATCCCTTGCGAATCCGCTGCAAACAATTCTTAGCTAATTAGTTGGTCTCAAATATAATTTGCTTGCAATGTATTTTGTGAAGGAACATTGATATTAAAGACAAACGTGCCTGTAGGTAGAATATTATCTACAAATTAGCTAGGGCGGTAGTTAGCAACAAATTAGCTAGAGTGTTTCATTTATGGATTAATTTCTTATAGGTTGGGTCAAAATTAGCTACTGACTTTATCAGCGACAGATTCGCTACTATATTACTCTCTCCGTCCCAAAATTATTGTCCAGTTTTGACTTTTGAAAGTCTGTTTTTTTTCGACTTTGACCTTAAATATTTTTGTTTGTGTTATATAATATTTGATGCAAAATATATGAATGGGTTGTGTTTTTAATATACTTTCATTGGTATAACTTTCAGCAAGTATTATATAACATAAACAAAAATATTTAGGGTCAAAGTCGACAAAGGAAGACTTTCAAAAGTCAAAACTGGACAATAATTTTGGGACGGAGGTACTATATAGTTAAGAATTAGCTAGATCTAATTTGGCTAGATCTGGGTCTAATAGAACCAATATTCCTCTTATGCACAACCCTCATAAACCAACTTACCACATTCATAATGTTTTTACCAAGACTTTTTGACTATCTTTTTATTGTTTTTTCGTGGTGGTTAAGTATGAACATTACTTTCAACAATATGAATTCATCATCGCAACTCCAAATGACGAAACTTTCAAAAAAAAAATATGTTTATATTTTTTTAATCATAAATATTACATGTATTTTAATTATATTAAACTTGATCAGTTAACCATGTTATAAAGTAGTACCAACTATTTGGTATGACCAAGTAAACAAACGGTTTTTAACTTTTTATCGGATATACCACACTTTTATGAAGTTTTATGGAAGTTTGTAGTTTTTAACTTTTCATCGGATATATCACATTTTTAGGTTTGTAATTTATCATATTTATTGTTTAAACTTGGTATTAATTACATTTTAAATTTATGAAATGTTTAAAAAATTTGAGACCGAATACCCGATACTGGAACCGGTTTCAAGATATGAGGAACCGATATAAACGGTTCCTATTCCAAATGCAGTTCCATGAAAAATAGACGGGTATCCAATCATTCTCACCCCTAATCAAACCCTAGCCTTAGATATGGACTCTTATATTTGTTATAAAAATACCTGAATCATTTATTAAGCTTTTAAAAGTGAGTTCATTACTATCTTTAGAACCTTAGTGATATTTTTTGATCAAATGACCGAATCATTCTCTTTCGGAGACTCCTAATCCATCAGAACA
Organism: Centaurea solstitialis; assembly: GCA_030169165.1. Lineage (NCBI taxonomy): Eukaryota > Viridiplantae > Streptophyta > Magnoliopsida > Asterales > Asteraceae > Centaurea > Centaurea solstitialis. The sequence goes on from CM058047.1 coordinate 832,253, forward strand.
AAGTGAGAATGTACAGGAACGTGAAAATACACCAGTAGAGCAAAGAGAACATACAAAGGAACGTATTTCTTTTGATCACACGTAATAATTGAAATAAAATACTTTTCATTTTAACCAATTACTTTTTCTTAGTATCCATTTCCACTTGTTTTATTATTAATTTGTTTGGTTAGGGAAACATTGGTATGACCAATTTTATATTTCATTATAACTAACAGCCAAGCAATATTATAACAACAACTATATATGTGGTTGAGGTAGTCTAGCTTCATTGAAAATTATTTTGGTTGACCATCAAACAAGTGCTAGTTCATGCATATAACAACAAAATGTGTGACTGTTTATGCAATATTTGGCATTTTGTTATTTGGAATATTGAATTTCTGGGACCATCACTACAAGATATTTACATTTCAAAAAACAATAAAATTTCTTTATCTTAGACATCCACAAATTTTAAATACTTGAAGTGAAAGTGATGGTCTTGTTGTTTAGTATTTTGTGTTTAAAAATATTAATATGGTACTCTATAAATAAATATGTTTCATGCATCAAAATAAGTTTTATATTTCTATTTTAGTTCTTTTTAGGCTAAGTCTTCCATTTTTAATAACAAGCGTTTATGTTCAGTAATTAATTAAAAATTGTAATAAATACCATTTTGAAAACCACATCATTTTTTCATTATTGAAACCCTGGTTATTAGGTTATGTATAGCATGTGTGACTGTGCAAAGCATCATAAGCCCAGGAGCATCAAGTTTTGATATGTTACTAGCTATGAGCATCAAGTTTTGATATGTTACTAGCTATGAGTTTAATAAAAAGCTATAAACAATCAGCATCATGGTGAGCTATTTAGTTTAATTAGGTTCTAAACCCCTTAAAAATAATATACTGCATTTGCTAAAAAATAGATGTGGGGACACTTTTTTAGTTTTTCTGCACAGGGTATCAGAAACCTCAGGATCGATCGTGAGTTGTGTAGCTGCTTCAACTTGCCTTTCCGTACTCCATTTTATAACATATTTATTAAATGTTTGTTATAGGAAGGTAGGACAAGCATCGGTAACTCTAAAAAATTCTATTAACCTTTTCATCTATCCATTTCGCCAAAACGTGTGGTTCACTCTGGTGGCTTAGACCATAGGTGAGCCTCCTACTTCTTTCTTTAGAAGGACAATCAATTTGGATCCCAAAAAGTATGCTTAGACACTTCTATAAAGGCTCAAGTTTTTTTTGGCTTCCTATAATATAAAACCCTCCTATGCTGTGGCAACTTTATACTCCTGCTGAGTTGTCTTGTCGTAAAAGAGGAAAATTGCTTCAATTCTTAGGAAAATGTCTAGAAAGTGCTTACTTGCATTAAAGCACGTTATGGGCGGTAGGTGGGAAATCAAGAGAAGTGACAAATAAGAGTACTCTTAAGGCCGAGCGTACCACTTGCTCGGGCCCTCGCTCAAGCCTAGGCGGGTGTTGCCCGAACGTGGTACGCCTCTCACGGGTGTGTGCTCGAGCTCAGAAGCCCGAGCTTGGGTTTCTCTCTTTCTTCTATATATATATATACATATATATAGAGGAAAGTTCAAATGTGAACCACTTTTTGGTTGTGAACGTGAGGACAGCTGAGAGCGCGACACGTGGCGGAGACTAGTCAATAAAGGCGGCTTTGAGTGTGGTTCCCCCCTTTAATTCAATGCCCTCCCATGAATCACGCTTAGTCATCCGCCGTGGATCTGACGTGGCGCCAAGTCATTCGCCACGTTTCGCGTTCTCGGCTGTCCTCACGTTCACAACCAAAAAGTGGTTCACCTTTGAACCCGCCCCTATATATCTATATATATATATAATTTAAAAAAATGATAAAGGATATGAATTGGGTTTTGGGTTACAACTTAAATGGGTGTTTGTGAGTAGATAGTGGAAAACTGATGTGGTGCTGGATGTGGTAAATTTGGGCTTTGGGTCTTGAAGAGAGTGCTACTCATGGCCATTTGTCAATTTTATCATATATCTTGGTTCACATTTTATGATATTTCTAGTAAGTGTAGGAATTCATGGATAATTAACTTTTGCTTTTCTACATTAAGGAAGCATATATATGTTATCCTTGTTCAACAGGTTACATACCACATCATAATTGTTAATATTGATCGCTTTGTTATATCAATAAATATGTATCTATATAATATAATATATTTAAGACACAGATAAGATCCATGAGCCGATACCATGTCTTAAAATGTTGTAATTTCTTATTAGCTACCAAGAATTAGGGGTGGACTTACAAAGTTTTTTATACGATGACACTGTATTTTTATCGTACGGTTTTTATGGACGTGTCTTCATCTTTTTATTAATGTTCAATATTGTCCGAAGTGTTTTAAGCTAATTCCACTGCTGTGAGGGATTTAGAGGTTTTTTGGTTGACCTTGAAGGATTTTTAAGTTTTTTTTATCGATTTCAATGGACTTTTTCAGTTTTTGGGTTGATTTCAATAACTTCTTTTTTCAATTATCTTGGTTGATTTCAAAGTTTGTTTTTGTTTTGTTCTTGGTTCTTACGAGGTACAGTTGCACTTTTTAAATCAGTACAGTTGCACCATTTAAAATGGTACGGTTGCAAATTTCATAAACGTAAAATCTTTTACCTTACGATGGAAAAACGATACAGTGGTACTGCCACCCTAAACACCAACGTAGGTCTGGCCATGCCAAGAATGGATCCGTTGGCCGAATTTTTTTATCAAAAAGATAATGAATAATAATATATTTTCTCTCATATAACGTGTATAATCACTATTTGGCTTCTTGCTCCTGTTCTAAGTCACTCAATTTGGCTTCTTGCTCCCGTTCTAAGTCACATAACCATTAATTGAAACCAACCATTATTGTGTTTGTTTACTTAAGAACAAATAGTATATAGACAAAACATGTGACCATTTTTCTTAAATATTTGGGATTAACTTATTAAGAATGATAGGTTTTGGATCACCATTGAAATTTACAAGAGATCTTAAAGGATACATTCATTTTCATCTATTTCCCTTTCACATAAATAAGTTTATATAGAGTCACAATCCCTTATAACCCACTGCTAACTTAAAACTCGTACAATCCTATGAAATCCTATCAAAATTCTATGAAACGTTTCCATAATCATTGACTTTCCATATATTTTATATTTTCATAATCATTGACTTTCCATATATTTCAAAATAAATATGAAAACGTTTTATGGAATTTTGAATGATTTCATAGGGTTGTACGGGTTGTACATTAGTGATCGGTTGTAAAGGATGTTCCCTCTAATAAATTTTTAGCTTTGCTTGTTTATGTTGATGATATAGTGCTGACTGAAAATAATAGAATTGATATAGTGTCCAAGGCTATGTCCAGACTAATCTCGATAAATTATAGCTGTAATACATCAGTCCATTTTATCTTGGTATTAGCGTTTTATTGATACTTGCTTCCGTCTAGACCTGGTATTTGCCTTTGTAGTGCATTGTTTGGCTCTTAAGAGTGTTCAAGTTATTTGGAAAAAAATCTTCTATAACAAAGCATGCTTCAACCACTATGATTAGTTGTTAGAAAGATCATTTGTCTAATTATCATTTTAATAATTGTTCTATAATATAATAAACCATACATAAACATATCAAAAATAACGTCCATGTCAACTCAATTAAATTTGGAATATCTTAATATATAAATCCAACAAAATTGATAACTACTATTACACTTAAAAAGCCAAATGTATATTTTAAGAAAGAAAAGTGACTGAATGTGATTGGTAAATCTATATCTCTTCAAACAATGGTCCAATTCCCTCTTAGTTTATTCCAAAATATGTGAACCTAGCATTTGCTCCAAGTCAACTAACCTATTTGCCAAGAATAAGAGGCTTCCTCCACCACACAATAATATTAATTAATGTTTTAATTAAAGAATATCCTTGTATTTCAATAACTCTTACTGTCTTACATAATGTTATTTTTTTCATTTAAATAAATATTTATTACATAAGCATGGAGTAGGATGGATGACTATAGAACAAAATGTAGGTTTATAGAATAGGTTTTCGATTTCGATAAAGTGGTTATAAAGTGGTCTATTAAGACACTTTATTTTTAAAACTGATGCAAGTAGCGTACTCTAGTGCAACTAGCGTACTAAGGTGGCTAGGAACTCTTCAATATACATAATTTTGGATAGGATGGTTGTTAAAGACCCGTGCAAGTAGCGTACTCTTCGCTAGACCAGCTTAAAAAGTTAAAGCAACTATTTGATACGTCCCTATCTCATAGTACATACATCGAAATTAGAATTATTTTTTTAACAGTAAAATCTTATAAAAACCGCTTTTAGCAAGACACAAATAAGCAAACTATGTACAACAAAAATAAGAATGGACTAAATTGCCAATTACATTCCAAAAGAGGGTTGTTTCACCACACAAACCAGCTTTCACGCGTGAACTAAAAGAAGAATACCGATTACATGATTTTGATCACTAATTCTCTATATGATGGAATGTCTTTTGACTCGTGACTTGAAAGACTTGTTTTTCTTCAACGAACCTCATTCTTTTGTATTATCTATATTGTAAACATATACATACTTAAAGTGTAATTATTCTCTATTAAGCTTATAGTCAAGGTTGTCAAACTCGCGATCAAGCTCGTAGGCTCGTACGAGTTTACGATCCTAGCCTACAAAAACTAGCCGGCTCGCTTATAGGATCGTTTTTAGGTAAGCTCGTGTAGGCTCGTAGGATCGCATCGTAAGATCGTAAGCTCGACTCGGATCGTAAGATCGTGCAGACTATGTTATTTTAAAATTTTGGAGCTATTTTGAGTTTTTGACTATGTTATTTTGAGTATTGGTAAAAGTTAAGACTTATGACTATGTTATTTTGAGGATCGTTAAGGCTTAAGAGTTAAGGCTTAAGACTATGTTATTTTGGGATGTGGATGTATGCTATTTTGGATGTGGATGTATGTTAATTTGAAAGTTAGATGTTGAAATATGGATGTATGTTTTCGAAATTTGAAGTAGAATCTGATAAAATTTATACTGACTTACAGTAGGTAGGATCTTACGATCCCGAGCCCGAGCTTACGATCCGAGCTTGCAAAGACAAAAACGATCCTAGCTAAGATCCCGATCTTAACAACCTTGCTTATAGTCATAGAAGGCATATATTGTTCTTAAATTTCCTTTCCAACAACATAATCTTCTAATCCTATTATATCACCATCTTCTTCAATCAAGCTATTGCGTACAGTATCAGTTTTATAAAAGTAAAATCTATAGTTCATCTGAAATGTTCTGTTTAAGAATAAAAGTAATGCTTGAAAGCGATTGATATGGAAATTAAATGTCTTTAATTGGTGGTCGATCGAGCACTCAAATATTCTTAGTAACAAAAAAGAATGAAAGATATAACATTAATCAAAGAGATTGTTACAAAATTTTAGACATCTAAATGCATGAAATTATACATTTGTTTGGAAGTGGACCAAATAGCATTTTCTCGAATAAGAAAGCTCAACCCCACTACCAAACGTAAGTTTCAATTCACTGGATTCCATTTATAAAGCTTGTTAAATTATAATACTATCTATCTATATCTATAGTTGAGTGGAATTAACACTCCATTTTCCAACAAGTGTTTGCCACAAACGTTACAATCATTCTTTGACTTAAAAGGGAAATTCAAAAGGATGTCTCTTAATGATGTCAATTGGTATAATATGTAAAACAAACATGCAACGTATCCATATATACGGAGGATTAAGCAAAACAAATATTTATTTAAAAGAACACGAAAATAAATAAAAATTTATATATGATTTATGTATAAAATCATATAATCTTTGGTCTAATTGGGTAGATACTAAGGACTCGATACTTGAGATGCTACCCAAAGTGGTAGGATAAGAATCATGTACCTTGAGGTGCTGCCCGATAGGGTAGGCACTAAGGACATCATCCTTGAGGTGTTGCTCCGAGAGTATGCACTAAGATTGTGAAGTCTTGAGGTGCTACATGTGGAGGGAGGTAGTAAGATCTTTGTCACTTGAGGTGGAGAAGATACGAACTGTGTGAAGCCTTGAGGTGCTACTTGATAATGTTGATGTATGGATTACTTTGCGCTAGCCATATTCTATGGATACGAGCCTCCCCGTAATTATTTAGTGTTATTTTTTTATATTTATATCATCCTTGTTTTAGTGTTATTTAGGTTTGACGAATAATTGTAATTTATGATTTACATATGTTGTATCCCCTCCATGTGTTAATGTATCGGTTAATAGAGTCTTATCCATGTTCTCACGTGTTTCATGCAAGCATTGGGTTTTAGTTTCATGATTTGATGGGTGTTTTTATCAATCAATGGGTTCTCATCACGAAATTATAGGGTTTGGGAATGATATCGCTTTCATTTTAATGACATTTCATATTAGAAACTATGCTTTAAATAATATTGTTTTCATTTTACCGTCTTGTATAACTGTGAAACTGTTTAAACTCATTAAGCGTTAAGCCTATGAGTGTTAGTTAGTAGCACGAGAGTGAATTTCTATTAGGTGGACATTTTCCATATGTTTGGAGAAAGGCACATGATAGTTTCATATAGTCCTAATGTTAGAGAGGCACATGATAGTTCCAAATAAGGTGGAGATGGTATACATCATTGTTGTAAAACGCGTTAAGATAATTTTTACTGATTGGGTTAAGTTTTACAAACGTCTTAACAACAAAGATATCGTTAAACTTTGCAAATATGATTTAAAGTGTTGCTACTTTATATTAAAGTGTGATTTCTACCTTCACAGATTATATATTGTGGATAAAATCAGTGAACAGATAAATTCATAATTTTCCATAATAAGCTTATGGCTTATACAACATAATATTTACCAATACATTACACTATCAATATTAACATAATATAGTCCAAGAATTTTATCAATTTTACTTATATATCTTTTGTCCTTCTTCTGCTCTAGTTTCTATTTTGTGCTTTCATATTACCATGTGTTGCATCAGCTTGATTGGGAGTTCCAACCGACCAAATTATCGTAACAAACTGTATCAAATCATGTGGTGAATGGTATGAAAGCTCGTACCAAACCAAGTGATCGTCATTAAAATCTTTAAGGACAAAGCTTTTATTGTGATTTGATTTCTTAAGTTATTGTTACGGCTCTTATCATTTTGTTAGTACTATTGTTGATGTAATTTGTTTATAGTGAATTTAGCATTTATATTTTATTTTTACTTTGTAAACTTTATAGTCGTGTTAAAAAAACAACAATTATACATAGATTAATTATTTTTTTAATTAAAATTAATTGTTAATTAAATTAAACTAAATTATACATTATATATTATTTATTTTCAAATGTTATTAAATATATTAAATATTATTTAATATGTTTAATTATTAAAAATAAATATAACAATTTTTAAAATGTTATATAGTTAGAACTTGTTAACTACTTTAATAAAAAAATATTTATATCTAATTCTTAATTTTATATATATTTTTAAACTATTAATTATTAAAAATATGTAAAATTGATCAATTTTATTTTGTTTTTCATATATTTAAATTATAAGTTAATGTTGATTTTTTCTAAAATTTGTTTTAACAGATTCTAAATATATAGTGTGTATATATATATATATATATATATATTAATAATAATCAGTTCTATATTATTTCAATATATTATATTATATATTTTTTTTTATTGTTTGTATTATTTATTATATTATATTATTAGAAATTTGTCTTAATTATGTTATAAAATACTTGTAATTGATTATTTATTAAAGATATCATTTTTGGTCATTTTAAATATTTATAAGCTAGTTTTTGTCAAACATAATTCATTCATAAGCTAGTTTATTAGCTATCAGCTAGCTTATCAATTATCAGCTAGTTTATCAGTTAATTTGCCAACCATAGCATAAATTTAAGAGGCATTACATAGATAAATGATTATTGTGTAACAAATAAAATTAAATGATTAGTAACAATAATCGAATGTATAATTTTTACTCCAAAAATATATGCTTTGTATTTTAAATTTTTTTGAATTATCCATCCATTTTGAAAAGTCAATAATATATTAATATTCAAAGTCAATTGAATAGATTGCTAGTTTTTAAAATCAAACACATTTTTTGGTAACAATTCCATCGGAAATTTTAATCCGTTGTTGATAAGATCCGATGTATCTTTGGGTCAAATAACTCACCAGTCGTAATCGAATAGACTTTATTTCGACCACTGAAAATACGGAAAATAAACAGTTTAAATTATAATTAATAATTAAAAGAATTAAAATTGATAATTTAAAGTTAAAAAGTTCTAATTTAAGAGCCGTTTCTAAATACTTATTTTAGTAAGTATTTAATGGTTCTATTACCTTACCAAGTAAATATAAGGACCTACAATCCTACCCAAAAAGAGGAACACAAGAATCAACAGTCTTATCTGATAAATTATGTCAGTGACTGTTATCCGGTAATATGAGAGTCGTGGTACTGTTGCCGACTAGCATTTACTTGGCATTTGATAAACCATCAATCCCAATTTTTATATTTCGTTAAGTTATCTTAAAGGAGTTCTAAGTAATTGTGGTTGTTTCTTTTGGTTTTTGTTCATTCACTTATGTTCAGATATGCTTGTTTTAGTTCGTTCATTTATATTCATTCAATTTAACATCTTAACAAATGAACATGATCAAACTCCTTTCTTAATAAACTAACATGAACACAAAAAAATCATTCATTTACCATTTATGTTTGTTCGAATTTTCTGTTAAGTTTGGCGAACGAACACGAACAAACTCTGTCCGTATTCATTTAGTAGCTAAATGATGATAAGCCATATCAGTCAGCCATAAACTTTGGGTTTGTGGATTCATTTGCATACAACCCTACTAATTCCATCTTCATATATATCAATATTAAAACTTATCTTTTATATCTAATACATTATTTGGTCAAAATTTGATATAAATAAGTATATAACAACACTTATTTTCAACATATTTCGTCTCCAATTCTATCTAATTGTTTCTAGTCGTCGAGTCTAATCCAATTTGTGTACAAATACGACTTTATTACTATAATTTCTACTTTACTTGAAGATATTAATTTATTAAATATGTTTCTTTTTCTTTTTTATTAATTAAAATAAAACACGTGGTGTTTTACTCCAAAATGGAATACAACATTTGCTTCCTATTTGGGAAAAATTGGCGGGAAGTTAACATAAAAGCCTGCCACGTAGCACTCTTATGTGACACGTGGATCATTATCAGCCGATGTTAGTGACCGTGGGCCCATCCAGATTCCATTGTTAACCAAATCATTTTTAAAGGTATCATTATTGAATAATTTATCATATATTATCTCCAACGTTCTAATTATGATTAAAAAAATTAGAGTAAATTACGGATTTTGTCCTCGTCGTTTGGTGGTTTTTATGGATTTGGTTCTTAAAATTTATTAGTTACGGATTTAGTTCTTGTAGTATGCATTTATGTTGGATTTGGTCCCTATGGTATGCGATTTATGTTGGATTTAGCCCTTGTGGTATGCATCTTCTATTGAATTTGGTCCCTATTGTATGCACATATTTATTGAATGGCCATTAGCAGTGGCGGATGCAGAAAATCTTTTAAATGGGTGTACCTTTAAGGTTGATCAAACTCCCGAAAGGTTATGCCTTTGATATAGTGAAAAGTCAACACGGTTTGACTAAAGGGAAAGTCAATTATGTGGATTTCGATAATAACACATTCCTTCAATTAGAATCAACCTTGGCCTTTTGAGAAAAACACGCGACCACATCTTATGCACGACTTGTTTTTAGCTAAGTTTCGCCATTACAGAAATTATTTTTGTTCCTTTTTGGTTGTTTTCATAAATTTCCCTATTTATATTATTTGATATTGATTGTTCTATAATTTTGTTCTAAGTTTTCAATTTGGTTTTCTTAGAACTCTTACTATTAAATGAGATGTTTTGCAAATGAAAATTAACTAAAATTTTTAGTACCAACTGTCAAATTTAAATCAATAAACTAAAATCAAATTACAAATTTAAAACTAATCAAGATGAAGAACTTATATTTTTTAAAAAGTTAATGAAAAAGATTAAGAGCATTTAATATTTATTAGCGATTTAGAATGAATGAAAAAAAAAACACCAAGGGAGGTATGGACTTTTTATTAATTAAAAAGGAATGCACATGGGGACTAGAGTCGAACCGTGGACCAACGACGGGAAAAATCTTTAAATTAAAGCATTTATCCATTCTGCCAAGCACCTTCTCTGTGTTATTATTTCAGTTTTAAAATATTTTAGGCATCTGTCAAATCAAGTGGGTGCACCTTTCAACTGCCTATACTTTTTCCCTTTACGCCCATCAATTGAGTGGGTGCACGGGACCCCGCTAGTTTGTATGTAGATCCGCCCCTGGCCATTAGGTCGAAGGACCAAATCCAAAAGAAAATGTATATCATAGGAACTAAATCCACAACTAATGAAGTTTATGGACCAAATCCCTAAAAACCATCAAACCACGAGGACCAAATCCGTAATTTACTCAAGGAGTTATTAAACAACATCTTTTTTAAGCTTTTTATGTATTTATGTGGTAAAAAAAACACTTATCTATATTTATTCAGGGGGTTTGGTTGGGGGTATTGCAAGGTAAAGAATGAGAATACTAATGAAAACAGTTGTTTGATCAGATATTATATAATGAAATTATTTCTACAAATCTATTAATTTTCATTCCTGACCAAATTGAAGGGAATGAAAATTTTATTTCTACTTAGTTTTTTTTTCCATGTATTATTCCATCTTTTGATGTTAAATGAAACATCTTTTGTATTTGAAAAGTAGAGAAAAATATTTTTTTTAATATGAAACAATTTTTGATAGATTATAAAAGGTTAACCAGACAGCATCAATACAATGTCATTTTCGTTCTCATTCTCTTGCATTTCCATTTTCATTCTCATTCTTATTTCCTGAAACAAACCAAGCCCCCTCAGTTAATTTACAGCCTTATTAAGTTTAGCAATTTATATATATGACTTCAGTAAATTCAAAATTAATTATACATTAAAGAAATTTCAGAAATTTAACCTCTAAAAACATACAAAATTATTGGGTTTTTTTTCATTTTGCCCCATTAGAAAATTATTTTCAAGTCAAAAGAAGGAATTTGAATACATTATTAATTTACATGTGGGCATACTTGTTTTATGTTTTATTTTTAAATATAGGAGTTGATAACTTTAAAAAATTTGTGAAATATCAAGAACCGTAGAATTTGAACGGTGATAAACCAAAGATAAAGAAACCAATAATCATACTTCAAATCATCGTTTGTTTTTTACGAAAAAAAAGTTTTGCAATTACAAAATAGAACCATAACCAAATTTATATGAAATATTTCGTTTTCAAGAAATCTTTTTAGCTTGAATAAAATTCATGATATGCCGTTCATTTTAATCATTTTTGACGTTATGATATGATCATTATTAATCGAGATGGGAAGCGGATCATTCCTTGTTACGTATTGGCCCCTATTTGGTAATGCTATGTTCGAGTGTCCAACTCTAATTATAATGTATTCAAATAAAAACACTAACTATTTAATAAACAATAAATTTTATGCAAAATTACATGAGATTATACATTTTTGGCAAAAACAAGATGGAAACTATTATGGTTGCAGATAAAATTCTAGAAAAGTCATGCGAATCATATATGATTTTTACATTAATGAGCATTTTTTAAATACTTAACATTCTCTTATAAAACCCACCTTTACTTAATAAATCAGGTTGGTACGGTTTTTACTCTTATCATGGTTTCTAAATGAACTTCTTTCTCTCCCTCTCCCTCCCTCCCTCTCTCGAGCAAGGAAATCATAACAAGGACTAATAATTTTACCCGATAAGTGATGAAAATGATTTTTACCCAGTAAACACTTACCGAGTTGAAGACGCTTACCAACAATCAATTTCGATGACCGAGAATGTTATACGATAAGGTAAGTAAGGGTAATATCCTTGTCAGTAAACGCTTACCCAGTAAGCACCTTTTAATAAGTCTTTTCTAATCAACCCTCTTAGAGTCTTACTTTCTTCACTCTCTTTGCAATTGATGCTCTCGTCATTGTCACAAAATTGGAAGTTCAGTTTTATATTATGTCCTCCAACAACAATTTTTTCTGGGTACGCCACTAGGGTGGAAATGCCCTTACGGAAAAAGTATTTAAGTTCAAACAGAATTTTCCTTATGGTTGTCAAACATGGCTTAAATCATTGTGTTGTAACATATCAAAACGAACCGTTAATGATAATACATTTTCTAAACCAACAAATTTTACTGAAGTATAACTATATCTTAACATTAATTTTTTCGAGAAAGAGGCCATGTCTTTACTAGAAATATCAAAACATTTCATCATAACTTTAAGGTATTGTTTAGACCTATATTGAAGATGATATTAAGGTATTGTTATACATTGCATCTTGGACATTCAATATTGTTTAATTTAATCCAATTAAAAAGTTTGCTAATTAACGCCAAATACCCATTTCAATATTCCATGTTTTTCAAAATAAAAACAAATAAACACCCAATATATCATATAATATCATTGCCATTAATAATTTTATTTTTCATCAATATGTTAAATAGCATAAATGTTTTCTATTTTTTGTTATTACTTACAATAAAATACAAAAAATAAATTAAAAATACATGAAAAATTAGCCACCGTAGAATTTATAGTTGGATCGATTCACGTGAAAGAAAACGACATTAAATCTAGGACAATAAGCTAGATTTGGAAGATCGTTTAATTATTGGTAGACTATTTCAACTTTTAAATATTTTGGTTGATGATAATTTAATTCGGTTTCTTATTTTTTTTTAGCATATTTTTTTATGAGCTCGTTTTAAAGTGTCTACAAAGTTAACTTAGTTTAATATCTAATATTAAAGTGATGTGGGTAATATTTGACATGTTTTTCATTATAATTAAATTCATGTTATCACCTTACAGTATGTTTACAAAGTAAATAAAAAAGTGAGATGTCTTATATGAAATTACGTATTTTATCCTTGTCACTAATGTTGATGGTGCCTTCTTTATACCATCGTCCTACTGATCATTATAACCCCAATCAGACAAGTGTCGTTAGGACAACGTCTACCTCAAACTTTTTCCCCACAAACCTAGCTACCACCAACGACCTAATTTCTTAGCACATGCTATATCAATCAATCTTTACTGATGAAGTATGTATGTACTACTGAAAAGTGATACCAAAAGAACAAAAGATTCGTTTGAAAAACGTACTAGCTAGACAAATACAAACAAGATTTGCAAAAACCTATGACTAGAGTAAAAAAGCATAATTGACATGGATATATGAATAGAATGAACATAAAGTTAACACTAGATAAAGAATGACTATTTTGCAGTGGAATCATACTGAAGATTAAGAAAGATATGGTTTTTTTCATTTTAATCAACCATAGTCTAAGTGAGCGTTTGGTTTGGTGGAATGGTTTTTGTTAGAGATCTGGATTTCATGGAAGTTTTTTTTTGGCATTGGATGGATTTGCATTTGGAAGAATTTATAAGAAATTGGAATTATTAGAAAATTTGTAAATAATTACAAAAACAATAAATTAAATTACATTTATATTAATTGGTTATCACAAACAAATGTTTTTAACATATTTTAAACTACTATTAAGTACGAATCCTACGAAATCTTGTGAAGTACCAAACAATCGTATGCGACTTTAAAATCATATGTTTGTGGGATTTCAATGAAATTCGAAAATTTCAAATCCAGAAATTCTTCAAACCAAACATGGGATTGGAACGATAATGGAATCCAATCCAATCCAATCACAAATCAAACAAGAACTTAAAACTTAAATATAATTTGTATGGTTTTCGAAGTTTATCAACTTTTAGTAAAGTAAGTTAGAAACAAATAACTAAACCATAATAAATCGATCACTTTATCAAACTATTTATAAATTTTTGACACATAATTAGGATAAAATAACATGTTGGAAACTATTAAGGTTGTTTGCTTCTCAAAATGTTTTACGAAGGAATGAAATATGCTAAAGAAGTTTGACTCTGAAAGTATTGAAATGAAATTTAACTACGTCTTTCGTTGACATGAATTGGGTTGAAGTTTGTTAAATATTTGGAATTTTCCTGTATGAGTTAGTAGAATGTAGCTCCGGAATTGGAATGAATAGATAGTAAAGACCAAAATATGCCTTTTATAACAGGTGGTGGTAGACAGTGGTTTGGAACGTTAGTTTAGATTCATGGTGACGATGGTGGTTCAGAACGTTGGTTCAGATTCGTGGTGGTCAACGAAGGTTCAATTCCATGGTGGTTGGTAGAGATTCAGATTTGTGGTTGGTGGAGATTTAGATCTGTAGTAGTTGTCGGTGGTTCAGAACGATAATGGTCGGTAGTGATCTGAATGGAGGTCATATGCCTGGGTAAATCAAGTAGAGAAGATAGGGCTAATGTTGTCGTTTTGAGAAAATTGGATAGAATGATATTGAATTCTTTTCTCAATATAATTGAATGGCCAAATACATGAAAGTTGGAATGTAGGGCATTCAATTTCATTCCATAGGTAAATCAAACGCTTAAATAGAATTTTAAACAACACAATTGATCATTCCAATTCCTTCAGATTTCATCGGAATCCTATGAAACAAACGTCCCATTTGGTTCATAGAATGGAATTTGATGGAATTGGAATTCATCAAAAGAATTTGACTTAGAAGAAACTGGAAAGGAATTTGACCACATTTGGTTGATAGGAATTCAATTCCTTCACTTACTCTAAAGAATGATGAATTTCTTAGATTGTGGAATTCAACGAAATATATTTTTGTTCTCTGCTTTACAAGCAATAAATCCAATCTCATAACATCTATCGGATTTAATCCAAACGAAGTCCTCATCATGACTTAGAAGACTTGCATGCATAGCCGTCGGAGTCTGAGAGGCTGCTGCAGGTTTGTTTGGTCCACCCTTGGCATCGAGTCGCAATTCAGTCGAAACAAATGCGATCAATCACAAGGAGGTTCTATGATAACCGGGACTAATCGCATTTTGGGGTGATTGTCAACGGAACAGTTTGCTGCATGCAAACTCGTCAGCCTGGTCTTGTCATCAGTCTAGGTTGTGGGATACTCGGTATCGTAACAGGGATAGGTGCTTGATATTATTTTGCTTCAAACCGTATTTCTATGTTTCGTTAGGCTCAGTGTTTCTCTATAATTGATGTTGGTTGGGTAATAAAATCATTTTGCCGTTAAAGAAAAGAAATACCCTTAAACAAACCATTTTAGAAAAACTATTGTAAATAAAATAATGTTTATTGGTGAGGCCACATAAAATCATAAATAGTTAAATAGACAGCGTGACAATTTATCAGCCGTCGTTGGTGATTGTGGGACCCATCTTAAAATGGTTTTCAGTTGTATCATGAAAACACTTTTCAGTCTGCAATCAAACTAGTGGCCCCCACATAAAGCACAACATTACAGAATATGCTTTTCTCTTATACTACAAAATGACACCATTACCCTTCACCATATATTTTAGTATGGAGGTAGTTCTCCGAAATGTATTGAACTATCCCCAAAAATCTATTGTGTGTATCTAACTATCAAAAATGCTATTGTGTGTATCAAAGTTTATTTTTTTTGCTATTGTGTGTATCAAACTTTTTTTTTAATGTATCAAACTTTATTTTTTCTTCTATTGTGTGTATCAGTTTACCAAAATTACAAGTCATTTGTAACACAATAGCAAAAAAAATAAAATTTGATACACACAATAAATTTTTTGTAGTTGGATACACACAATAAATTTTTGGGGATAGTTCAATACATTTCGGAGAACTATCCCCTTTTAGTATTTAAGAGTTTTCATGTATTTGAAAAAAAATGTATATATATTTTTGATATGATAATAAAAAAAATTAAAGTTACTTTAAAGAAATTTATTTATATAACCATTTCAAAAATACGTAAAATCTTGCTAGCCATTTTCTTCCTACATTTCTCAAAATAGTCATATAACCCGCCCCAAATAATCTGCCTCGGGCGAGTTACCTAAAATATGGCCAAAAGAAATTATTCCGGCCAAAAAACAAAGTCAGCGGCAAAAAAAAGGGAACCCTCCCGGTTAGAAGTCTCCCCCGGGAGGGTTTAAAATTTTTACAATTCTGGTTCCTGTATCTAGTTTAGGAGAAATGGCAAATCAAACTCCGGAATTATCCTCGCCCTCATAAAGTTGCCCCGGGGCGTGTTTTGTTGATTATACAATTTTTACACATAGAACTATACATCTAAAATTACAATTTGTATACATTTTTACACCTAAAACTATACATCTAAAATTACACAACTTTATATGTAACTAAATGATTTATATACAACGTTTTAAAAATATATATATACACATCTACACAAATCGATAGTACAACTATGGCTCAAGTGCCGATACATTATTAACCTAGAAAATAAAATTTCATCAGAAAATATAAAATTGAAATCGGGTTAATTTAGCTTTTGTTTGGATCAATATCCTTGGTTAACTATACCGATTAAAATTAGGATGATTATTTTTGAACTTATAGAATCCCTACACCCAAAAAAATCCACCTTTTCTATTAAATCATTTTACTTTTTTCATAGAGCATATAACATAACATAGAACACACTTTACGTATTATATGTGACATATAAAATCATAATTAAATCCAAAGATATTCAATATTTGGCTTATTTCGAAGGTATCGAAGAGACGATTATAACGATGTAACTTGTTAAAATTAAATAGTGTTTCTAACTGTGGTTAGGCTCTAAGTCCAACGTAAGCCGGGCCGAGACAACGGCGGATTAGTGGGCTGCCGTTGGATGTTGAATACCGCCGGAGAGACGTACGCACATTTGTATGTTTGTCCGTAGTTGTCGTTTATTTGTTCAATGCCGCTATATCTTAAAAAGCACAGAACAATTTTTTTTTGTTTCTCCTAAGTTAAATCACAAGCACCGCGGCTATGTCATAAGGAAGGAAGGAAGATGGCCACCTCAACAGATGACTTTGGGTTAGCTGTTGTGGGCTTCACGTCACCTTTTTTTTTCATTTATTTATTATTTCAAACTATAGTATAAGAAAAAAGAAATAAAATTAATAAGCAAAGTAAAATGAAGCAATCAAACCATTTATATTTTGAGTCATCAAATTTATTGGTGACCAACGTTTAAATTTAAATGGATAGACATTTAAAGAAATTTGGTGGTGCCCCCGTAGCACCTAGTCATCATCTAACATATATACATGCACTCACGTATCCATAAATACATATATAACATAGAGGAAAGTTCAAATGTGAACCACTTTTTGGTTGTGAACGTGAGGACAATAGAGAGCGCGACACGTGGCGGCTTTGAGTGTGGTCGGTCCCCCTCTTTAATTCAATGCCCTCCCATGAATCGCGCCTAGTCATCCGCCGTAGATCTGACGTGGCGCTTAGTCATCCTCTACGTGTCGTGCTCTCGGTTGTCCTCACGTTTACAACCAAAAAGTGGTTCACATTTAAACCCACCCCTATATACATACATACATACATCATATTCATATAAATATATAATTGGGTTTGAGTTTTCTAAAGAAATAAAAGATAAATGATAACACTCTTATAACGTGGATAAGTTGACTTTTGATCTAACAACTAGAAACTTGTGGATCTCTAATTACCTTAAACTTGTTTTTAATAAAAAACATGGACCTTTAATTACCTTCAACTCTTTGTTGATAATATTGGTAGCATCTTACTCTTCTTTATCTCCTAATTTATTTGGAAAGGCATAACGATATCGAACCAACGAAAGAACATACATACACACGCACACCTTTTCAGCGGTATCGGGCATCCAAGGGGAGCCCACTAATCCGTTGTTGTCTTTGACTGGACTAAGGGTGCGGCCTAGTCTATGACTGGGCCAACCCAAAGAGTGGGTACTCCTCATGCCCTCAAGTTGACTTCCCTTGGATTCGAACCCGGGTAGACTGGAATACCATCCACAACCCCTTCTAGGATGTTACCGCTTTTAGGAAGACCAACTGAACTACACATGATTTGTTTTTTATCTCCTAATTAATAACAAGATTTGTTGTCTTCTCGAAAAACTGCTTACTGTTTTTCTGGGAAGCTATAAGAATCTTATCCACTAAATCTGAAGTCTTGTTATTGCAAAATTTTTTCATTCATTGTTTTTCAAACGTAACTCAAGTTCGAGTCTTGTTATTGCAAATTTTTACACAATAAATCTGAAATTAAAAGCTAAAATCTAGTAAAAATGACTATAACCGGACTTAAACACAAGATCTCACATATGAAAAATAAGGAACTAACAAACTTTACCAAAAAAAAAACTTGTATCTTCATTGCAGTTTAAAAATATGTATCATGACACACAATAAATTGATTTGTTAACACATTTCACGACCATGTATCATGTTGACACTACGACGAATGAATGGAACAATGGCATGTGCCACCGTATACAGATCAGTGATTTATTTATATATCAGATGTATATGTATGTGTGTACACAAAATTGAGTCATAATTAAATATATTAAGACCAACATTTAAATGGATAAACATAAGGAGACTTTTATCAAGTTTGGTAATGCTTCACCTACATCTACTCATCTCTCTATAAGAATTGCTGTCTTAAACATATTAAAGAAATTATACCACCTTACTATTAATTATATCTTATTATTAATAATCGATGTAACATTAGGAAATAAATGAGCTATTTTTAAGCATAATTTGATGAAAAATAATTTAGAGCCGAATCAATCTCCACATGTTAAATGATGACATGATGCTAATCAAAGATGACAACATCTTAACCATCTGGGTATGGAATTTAAAGGAATTAGAATTCATATAAGAAATTTGATCTTGAATGAATTGCAATGAAATTTGATAGAATTTGATCACATGTTTGGTTGGTAGGAATCCAATTATTTCACTTAAGTTAAAAAATGATGAATTCCTTAAATTGTGGAATTCAATATAATTCAATCGAGTTCATTCCGTAAACCAAACATCCAAGATTGGTCCTAACTCCTAAGGTTTTTAATGCCCTATACAAAAATGCTAAAAGAATGCCACTATATCTACTTTTTAAGCAAATGAAGCAGCGTAATGTGCGATTTTAACCTAGTCAATTTATGCGAGTCATTCCCATGTCTACTTTTATTAGTTATAACTGAAAAAACCTACAAAGGAGGCATAAAAACAAAACTCTAGTTTATAAAATATAAACATTATAAACCTAAAACGATGCTTCAAATCATGAACCGTTAAGTGCGATTGGAAATGGACAACCCATCTAAAAATCAAAATAAACGATAACTTCAAAGAACAATATAAATCTAGTTAAATATAAATGGATAGCTTAATTGCCCACCACCTCAAATTTAATCCGAAACTAGTAATATGATGATAAAGTGATACCCTCTTTAGACCCTTGACGTCCCATACGTTGCACGTGACCTAAAGTCAGGCTTGTAAATCATTTAATTCTATCAAAATTGTTTAAATTCTGTAAACAGATGATATTAACTCTTAAATAATGTAAAAACATGTATTATTTAATAAAATTGAAGATAAATAAAATTTGACTTATAATAACTATTAAAACGCGTGATAAAGAAAGAGAGACCGACCTTCATAAATTGTTGGAGAGTTTAGTTGTTGACGTCAACCTTCCCACCACCTCTTTCCTTTTTCTTCTCCGAAACAACCTCCCCCCACCTGAATCCTACCATGTGGGACCCACCTCATTCTCTTTTTTACATTTTACCCCCTTTATCTTCTATACTTACCAACTTAAGTCCCTCTCAATTAAAATAATAAGACTACTTATCATCCCTTCATGCCTCTTTCATATACCTATATTATAAGATTATTACTTCAAAGTGGTCTCACAAGTTAATTATATAAAAATATAAAAATAATCATAAATGTACGGTTTCATATTCATCTTGTATAGTTGTTTTCCTCCAAACATTTTTTATGACATGTAGATTTGGAGCGTTTGACAGAGTTATCACTTATAATCATGAATTCATAATGATGGCTATCGCTAAAAGATTGTAGAATATTTCCACTACAATGGAACTATTTAGTGGTGTTATGTATGTATATTTTTTCCTTGCTAACAACTTTATCTCGTAAGAAGTTTGACTTGACTCTGTTAAAATATTAAAATGAAATGTATATGATGATGGTCTAGAAGATGTTATGTTATGTTTTTAATATTGGATATTAGTTATACCTAATGTAAGTTCTGAAACAAACTTGAAAATTGATGTGTACATATTTAGCCTCTCATGTTATATAAACGTTGAAATTAGGTGACAACGTGCAAAACGCTGCCTGCTTTAGTTAGGAATGGACAAAAATACCTCAAATGCGTAGCGTACAAATTAATGATTAGAAAAACCAAACTTTTCGTGTTGCATCAAATCTAGTATGATGAAAAATATAGTTAAATTGTACTTAATTGTCAAACATAAATCAATACGTAAAAACTTTATAAGTTTAATATTTGTTAAGATTAACCAAATATTTGTTAAACATACCATATAGGTACTATGTTTGACAATTTTAATGAGATTTAAGTAAAAAAAAAACCTACAATGTTTGAAACAATAAAAAATATAATATTGTTTTGACTTTTCTTTTAAAAATTGTAGTACCTATATAAACCTGTTAAAATGAATGAAAAAATAAATCTTGAAAAACCAGTGACAATCAAACCGGCAACATATTTTTAACATGTCATTAAATTTAGAAAAAAAATCATAAAAGTAATATAAAAAATGGGTTTTCTTAATAATAATCAACGGACCAAAATATAAATGAATGTTGGGATGTATTCCTAAAAATCATAAGTGAGCAATTATCAAGATTTGGTGTATGTAGGGATGGTGGAAACATGGAAGGTTGGATGCAATCACAAAAATACAAATTCATAATAGTTACTCAACTTGTCAACATGCCCCTTTCAATAAATCATTTTATTGGATTAAAAAACGTTGATATTTAATTTCTATATTGATTTATGGCCGTAAAAAGAAAAAAGTTGATATCAATCAAAGTAATCATCATTCTTTTAGAGAATGTAACACATGTGTTCATGAAAATTAAAATGCCGAAATTGATTAGAAATTAAAAATCTTTCTGAAGCTGACTTATGACATATTTATTAGAAATGCGGGTGTTTCATATATTAAACAACACATGTAAAACATGCATGTTTCATTCAGTGTTGTTTTATATATTAAACATGTAGAACTAGTTTGAGTGCGTAAGGAAACGTGTGAATATGTTTATAAATTAAAACACACATACGAGCTCATACACAAACGAGAACAAAACAATGAAAAAAGTTATATATGAATCATAATTTAAAATCAAACTAACTGAGTGGTTTGGATTGATTTTCATAAGGTTTATGACGTTCAATGAGTTTGTATTTGATTACTAGAATATGTGTGTGCCGTTGGGTTCTGGTAAAAAGTACTGATGGATGTGTATTAGAATGAAATGCCCTATATAAGATGCATCAAATTAGTTCTCTTCTAAAGTACAATTCATAGGATTAAAGGTGATTTGAGTTGAGATTCACTTTTAATGCTTCTTATATTAAGCTTAACTTTTCACATGATCATTCACCTATGTTATGTATGTATGTATATATTACCTATTAAAGTATTTTAATTATAAAATTTACTTGAAAGACATACTTTAAAATAAATGTATGAGATTTCGTTATGAGTAAAGTTGTGATAAATATATTTTGTAAGATACGACATGGATGCTTTTAAATGGAATGAACTTTCATATTTTATAGTAAAATATTAGTCATTAATCAATGTAAATTATGTAATACAACATATATAGATTTTATTCTGTAAATGGAGAATAAAATAAATTATCAATAAAATAGATCTAAGATTTAGGAGTATTTATCGTATAGCTAAAGCTCAACTTTTTATAGTGTTTACCGCTTGGTGTTAGGAAGTTATACATGAAACTTTCACAAAGTTACATATACAAGTACAATCAAACGAAAACGATACTTATTAAAAAAAACAAGAACTAACAAAATTATATGCAAGTCACGTCCATAGTTGTCTATGTATTTTTTTTCGAATGTTAACGGAAAATCATATGCAATTTGTTGATTCTTATGTTTTTTTAAATAGTTATTATTCTTGGTTAAACTACTAACTATAATCCCTATCGATATTAGAGATGCAATGAAAAATTCAACTTATCTTTTACGAAGACAACAGTTAGTCAGTTATATTCAAAATTCATAGATATATACTCAATACTATCATGTTCAGTCCTAGCTATATCAATCACCATACACATTGTCATGTTCCGTTCCATCATATTATCTTGTTTGTCCATTCCAACCATATATACATACCAAACGCTGATTATATCCTTAACAAAAGAAAAGGCAACAAATCACATTATTTCAAAGAGAAAATTGCAAACCATGTTTGTATACTTTACAAAATGACATTTATTTTACCATAAATAGGGTGTAAAGAGCGAGATAACTCGTGAGCTACTCGAAATCGACTCGGTCAAAACTCGATCAAACTCGCTCGAATGAACCGGTCAAAACTCGACTCGAATAAAACTCGACTCGAGAACTAACGACTCGACTCGGCTTCATCCAAGAAAACTCGCGAGCTACTCGAAATCGACTCGGTCAAAACTTGATTAAAACTCGGCTCGACTCGGCTCAATCCAAGAAAACTCGCGAGCTACTCGAAATCGACTCGGTCAAACTCGATTAAACTCGACTCGAATGAACCCGGTCAAAACTCGAGTCGAATAAAACTCGACTCGAGATACTAACAACTCGACTCGAACTATCTGATACTCGACTCGGCTCGGCTCGGCTCGTTTACACCCATAAGGTCCATAAGCTAAATGTAAAACGTGAAATTTGTTTTTGCCACTTAACAAGTATAACTTTTGTGAAGAAACACGAGAGTGGGGGTAAAATAGTAATTTCACCATATACAAAAATATCTTAGGAGGAAAACACTCTATTCAAGGCTAAAAACAGAAATGTAGACAGCCAAAACCCAACTGGGCCTCCTTTTTCCCATATTTCCTATAAAACCCTCTTAAACAACTCCCTTCTTTTCCACCCACCGTTCTCTCTCTCTACTCTTTTAACACTTTCTCTCTCTAAAACCTTCTCTCTCCATCGCCGCCGGCCGTTCATCCGATTTCCATTTTTCCGGCCATGCCGCCACCGTCCGCCTCCATCAACCGCACCGCCAGCGACGGCGGAACAATCATCCTCAACAAGTACCAGCTCACTCGCCTCCTCGGCCGCGGCAGCTTCGCCAAGGTCTACCACGGCCGATCGCTCTCCGACGACTCTTCCGTCGCCGTGAAGGTCATCGAGAAGCCGGCCGTCGCAGATCCGGCGATGGAGCCGCGGCTCGTCCGCGAGGTAGCCGCCATGCGGCGGCTAAACCACCCGAACATCCTCAAGCTCCACGAGGTCCTCGCCACGAAGACGAAGATCTACCTCGTGATGGAGCTCGCCGCAGGCGGCGAGCTCTTCACGCAGCTCTCGCGCCGCGGCCGGATGAAGGAGGCCACGGCGCGTCGGTATTTCCAACAGATTGTCTCGACGCTGAGCTTCTGTCACCAGAACGGCGTCGCGCATAGAGATTTGAAGCCACAGAATCTGTTACTAGACGACCAAGGAAACCTGAAGATATCCGATTTCGGACTCTCAGCGCTTCCGGAATCTCAAAAGGACGGTCTCCTCCACACGGCGTGCGGTACGCCGGCGTACACCGCGCCGGAGATCGTCCGAAGGAGAGGTTACGACGGAGCGAAGGCGGACGCGTGGTCTTGTGGTGTAATTCTATTCGTATTCCTCGCCGGATACCTTCCGTTCGACGACAGTAACTCGCGAACATGTATCGGAAAATTCATCAACGCGAATTCGTGTTTCCGGATTGGATCCCGAAACAGCCTCGGATCATAATCCAGAAGCTTCTGGATCCGAATCCGAAGACGCGAATGAGCATCGAGACGCTAATCGGTCTCCCGTGGTTTAAGAAGTCTCTCAAACCGGATCCGATCGAGTTTTCCGAGTCGGAAAGTGAAATTGAGAGTGAGTCGGTAAAATGTAAGGTTCAGATGAACGCGTTCGATATAATATCGATGTCGTCCGGATTGAATTTGTCTGGAATTTTCGAGGAGAAGATTGTGAGGAAGGAGAGACGGTTTACGACCTCGGCGAGCGCCGCCGAGGTGGAGCGGCGCGTGGCCGAGGTCGGGGAGCGGTTAGGGTTTCGGACGAAGCGGATGAAGGATAAGGAGAATTGGAACATGGAGGTGGTTGGGTTGGTGAAAGGAAGGGTGGTGGTGGTGGCGAAGGTGTTGGAGGTGGCGGTGGAGTTGTTGCTGGTGGAGATGACGGTGGTCGCCGGAGGTAGCGGCGGAGATGGTGGTGGTTTTAGTGATGTTGAGTGGGAGGAGTTGACAGTGGGGTTTCAAGATATTGTAGTCTCTTGGCACTGTTAATTACTATTTAATATTTACTACTAAAAAAAAGTTGTAAATATTTTGATTTTTTTTTAATAGTTTTTTTAGGGGTTTTGTTTTTTGTTTTTTGTTTTTGTTATGAAATCAAAAACACAAAATTGCAGCTCCCAATTGGTTTGTATATTGTTGTTGGTTGTAAACAAGTTTTCAAAAAAATCAAATAATGGAGTGATTGATTACTTTTTGTTTTTTGGTAACTTGAACTCGGTTGTTGTTTGGTGGTTGTTGAATGATTGAGCTGATTATGATTGGATATTGAATAAATGACATGTTTTCGTTGTGTGTTTTGTCGGATGGGTGAAGGTACAATGCCCGTTTGTCGTCCGACCGTGTTGTATAACTCGAAGTTGTCGGTTTGCTTATTTGATGTTATTTGATGTTTGATAAGGGAGATCGGTTTTCTATAGAATTGTTTATTTAGCATGTTAAATAGCTGATTTTAGATAGGGTCATAAAGTTTGGCACTAAATTTTACATTGTTTAAGGCCTTTCAACGATTAATGTTAAACCGTAAAAAGTAATTAGTCTAATGATTTACTTTTAGTTTTGATTTTTTCTTGACCGTTGTTTCTTGATAGACGCGCGAATGATTAAATAGTACACAATAAATGACACTTTTTTGGTGTGCGTTTTGTCAGATGGGTAAAGATACGATACGTGTTTGTCGTTCGACCGTGTTGCATAAAGTGAAGTTGTCGGTTTGCTAATTTGATGTTTGATAGGGAGATTGGTTTTTTTACAGAACTTTTCTTTAGCATGTTAAGCATGCGACTTTGAACAGAGTTCTAAAATTTTGATACTAAATTTTCCATTGTTTGAGGCATTTTCAACGATTAAGTAATTAATCTTATTATTGCACTAATAAAAGATTTTATAATGGATGTTGTTATATGGATCCCCTTTAACTTTTCAAGCACTTACATAAAAATAGGTCTCCTATACTAACTACTAAGTTCTACATGTACACTCATATAACTAACTCTATTCATTTCACTTATAGGGGGCATTTATAATTCCTCTTTATAAGGCCATCCACTGTCGACCCACTGCAACCCAATGGTTTCAGCTGCCACATCAGCGCCACATCAGCTTTTCACTATACTACCAAAAACTACCCAATCCATCCACTATCAACCCAATACCCAACCCAACCTTTTTATTTTATTAAATAATAAAAAAAAAGAGAGAAAGAGGAGAGAGGTAGAGAGAAAGAAGAGAGAGAAAGCGGGTAGGGCGTCGGTTTGGGAGAACCGAAACACTCCAACCCGTTGCTCACCGCGGCGGTGTTCAATACTTAAGCCGTCGGCTTAAGGCATGCCGAAGGCAACCCGATGGTGAGCCGAAGGCCACTGCGGATGGCCTAATACAAGAGGGTCTTCAAAAAGTTTCAAACTTCTAGATTTTCTACAACTAAATTTTATGAAGTTAAAGAAAATAATGTGTGCAAGCTTGTTTATGCTCTCAATAATTGCTTCAATGGCTACTATTATATTTTAACATATAACACCATTACAATACAGGACTTTTAGGTGCTAACTATCCTTTGGAATTATTAGCCAACCTACCAGTTTTTAATCAAATGATTGGAGTTGACACATAACATTCTCTATACATGTTTTATACATTCTACTTTTAAACTTTACTTTTCATTACTTATTAAATTCTACTAAATGGGTTCTCTTGATGTCCATAATTCCAGTAATTGCATGCAAAACTAATTAAGATAACCCAACAATAATATCACATGAAAATTAAAACAACAATCTTGTAATGATACAAATATTTTCCAAGATTTTCAAAACATCTATATGAACATAATGCACCTAACCAACCATGGGGTTTTTCTAAATTACGAAACTTTATCGCGTTTAAATCATCGTTAATCGTTCAAATCTTGAAAAACCAAACCGGAAATCGAATCAAGAGTCGCTAACCACGCCTCAACGCCACTTCTGTGATCGTTTTTCCACATAACTTCAAGATTCGACACTGCTTTCTTCGAAACCCCACGTTTCATGAGCACAACTCCAAGCGATCTAAAGGTCGAATCGTTCGGTTCGACACCCGATTCGATCATCTGCTTAAAGATCGTAACCGCCTCCTTAAACCGACCATCGGATGCATGCAATCCAAGAACATGATTATAACTCAACAAATCGGTCAAAAGTCCGAGTTCTCGCATCTTTTGTGCTATCTCGAACGCCTCCTCGAAGCTCCCGATTTTCTTATACAAACACAACATCATAGCGTAAGAAAACTCGTTCGCGTTTCCGTTTCTTCGCAACTTCTCGAAAATCTCTTCGGCCGGTTTCACCATCGATCGCTCGGTGTACAGATCGATCATGCAATTCGATGTATAAACATCGGGTCCCACGTCTAACCGTTGAAGAGTATAATATGCTTGTTCAGCATCTTTTAAGCATCCGACTTTCGTGTAAAGCTTGATCAAAGAGTTGCAAATCACCGCGTTCATCGGCAAACCCGTCTCTTTCATCGCGTTCACGTAACGTAAAGCTTCTTCGACGTTTCCAACGTCGGCATACGCGTTGATCAGCACACCGTAAACGACAACATCCGGTTCGAGTCTGAATCGAACCATTTCTTTGAACAGCTGTTCAGCCATTTCGAGTTGGCCTAGTTTCACAAAGCTCGAGATAACGGCACAGTACGGTATGCAATCGCTCACCAATCCCGAATCCTGCATTTTCCGTAAGTAAAAACTAGCTTTTTCCGGAAAGTCAGCGCTAGCAAGTGTCTGAATGAGTGAATTGTAGCTGCACTTATCTGGAACCGCTCCGTATTCAGCCATACTATCCATCAATCGACAAGCCTCATCGTATTTCTTGTTGATCCCATAAGCCTTAATCATGACGTTAAACTCAAGAACGCTCGGATTTCTTCGTTCTTGACAACATTCAAAAACTTTCTTGGCTTCCACGATATGCCCACGCTCACCGTAAGCATCGATACTTGCCGAATAGCATTCAGCACTCATTTTCCCCTGAACATGAAACCGTCTGAACCAAGCCCACGATTTCTCAAGCATACCGGCTTCTATGTACATTCTTGTAAGCGAAGATTGTGTGAATTCATCTATTTCAAGATCCCTTTTATCCATCTCACTTACAAGCTCTTCCGCTTCACTAACCATGTGTCTTATCGATAAAGCATACAAAAGCGTACGAAAACTCACCGCGTCCGGCTCAAGAGAACTCGATCGCATCTTTTTGAAATACCCGGTTGCCATTTCGATATTATCGTGCTTGGCGTGCAACGAAATTAGGATATTATACGTTCTTGTATCGGGTGGGCATCCAAGATTTTCCATTTTTTCCATCAAGGATGCAACTTTATCCAACTGCCCATGGTTTCCAAACATATGAATCATCGTATTAAGCGTTACAGTATTCGGAACGATACCTTCTTTGAGCATTTGCTCGAATGTTTCCGATGCATCTTTAACTCTCCCGGCTTTCCCGTAAGTATCGATCAACGTGTTATACGTATACGAGCTTAGACAAACATGGGGTTGTGGATCGGAATTTATAGCTGCAATTTTCGTTGGTGTGGTGCGGATAACGGCCATGGGATTGGATTCGGTTAAGCCTTTACGGATTGACCATTTTTTAAAGAATTCCTCGGCCTTTTCGAACTCTCCGGCGGTTTTGTACATTTGGACAACGATCCCCATTGTGACCTCATCGGGTTCCATCTTCTTTTCGTTCATCGTTTCTAACCAATACGTTGCTTTTTCCCGAATCCCGCCTTTGCTGTAAACGTCTATTAAAGTTCCGTAGGTGGAGTTTATGGGGTGGATTCCGTTCTTCTCCATTTCATCGTTTAGCGTCTCGAGTTCGGACCATCTACGGGATTTGCCGAGGATCCGGATCATGATGTTGTAATGGATTACGTTCAGCTCGTAACAGCCTTTCCTCTTGAACCATTTGAAGATCTCCATGGCTCTTTGCCAAGATCTTTGTTCTTTCAAGATTATGGTCCTTTCTTTGTTGCTCAAGGTCAGTTCCCATGGCTTAAAGGCTTCGTCTAAGTCGCTAATTGTTTCTAAAGCTTCAAGTATAGCCGGAATACAACCTCCGTATCTCGCCCATTTCGTCGAACAGTTGGTGTGCACTTTCTTCACTACTTCATTTTCACTTAGAACTTTCATCGAACAGTTGGTGTCCGCTTTCTTCACTTCATTTTCTCTCACGAATTTCGTCGAACACTTGGTGTGCGCTTTCTTCACTTCATTTTCACTCACGAATTTCGTCGAACACTTGGTGTGCGATTTCTTCACTTCATTTTCACTCACGAATTTCGTCGAACACTTGGTGTGCGCTTTCTTCACAACTTCATTTTCTTTCACAAATTTCGTCGAACACTTGGTGTGCAACTTACCCTTGTTTACCATCTCCTTTCTTAACCAAACTCTACCACCCTTTCCCGCTTTATACTTTTCAATTACAACCTTTTCTCCATCCGGGTTTTCAACCTCACCATCCGGGTTGGATTCTGGTTTATAAAAAACAGATCTTTTGTCGAAATTGGATGGTTTTCGAGGTGGAATTTTGTGTTTCTTGATGGGTTTTTGTTCAAATTCCGTTTCAGTACGGTGGCGCGGAAGAGGAAGCAAAACTCCGCCATTGATGTTGGTGGATTTTGAGGTCTTGTTGACTGAATGGAGAATTGGAATGCAATTTGTATCTAAATGCTGAAACTTTAGAAACATTGCTTGTTAAGTTTTTGTTGGAAAGATGTCTGGATGAATTCAGTATATATATGGATTTATCCAGCAGCTGAATCCATTAAGCTGGATTGGCTTAATAAGAATAAGATATTCAGATAAATACAAAAAGCCGTTCTAGCTCAGTTGGTAGAGCGCGTGGCTTTTAACCACGTGGTCGTGGGTTCGAGTCCCACGGATGGCGTTTTTCTTGTTATTTTTTGAAACTGTTTGTGCATAAAATTTACATATACATATTTTTTATATTTGGGCTTACAATCTTATACCATTTTTTTGAACGGCAAATTAACACATACATGCTCCAGCGGTATCGGACCTTCATTTGGGCAATCCCACTAATTTACAGCGACCCGCTTAACATATGGCTGAATCCGACGGGTAGGGAAGTGAATCCCATAGACTGGATCGGTGGATCCTCCCACACTGGCCCCAAACCTGGCCTAAAGAACCAGATCCAAAGTCTGGATATCTCAAAAATGTCACCCGTGGGATTTGAAGCCTAGTAGTGTGGCTTTTATCCCACACTCCCCATGGAAATTACCTATCTAATTGAGATAATACCCTTTGATTTATACCATTTTACTTTAGTATTTTAGATTTATAGATTTATAGACTACAAAGTTAGTATATAACTTTGAAGCATATTTAGCTTGTTAGTATATAACTTTGAAGCATATTTAGCTTGTTAGTATATAACTTTGAAGCATCTCGTTAAAAATACGAAAACCTCAATACGCTATCTAATCAAGGATTTTATAAATCCACATATTTTTACATCAACATTCTTTCAAGAATGATATATCTTTATTACAACATGCTTAAGAATACTCATCTATAAAATTTTTACAACATAACCATATTTTCATGTTCAAAACGATCATATGTTTGTCTCGAAATTTCTGTTTTGGAGTTCAATTGAAACTTATGTCATGGTGATTATGCACATATATCTCCAATGAAATCATAAACCACAAGTTTTTTTTGCATAAATTGTATTTATAACCATAATTTATAAATAACTACATTTTGTGTCACACATTTGTAAAGAAAAACATGTAATCCCATTAACTTCTTAAGCTTAGTTAGATGACTTTATTTTCTACAAAGTTTGTTTGTTCTTGGACCAACTTCTTCAATTATACTCTTGATCCCTAAGAAGTCTCATAATGACTATGATAGGTGTCCTGCTTTTGATGAATATATTTTCTCCACTCTTTACATAACCTTCAATATAGTGACACTTAATCCTCCACTAAGTCAATATTTTGATTAATCATTATATAAAATCTTATCATCTTCTTTATTTTATTTAATTATTTATCAAAAATATTTATTTTTTATTCAAATTTAAATACACCACATATGAATTCCCTATATTTTGGCAGGCAC
Source organism: Centaurea solstitialis (assembly GCA_030169165.1). Taxonomy (NCBI): domain Eukaryota; kingdom Viridiplantae; phylum Streptophyta; class Magnoliopsida; order Asterales; family Asteraceae; genus Centaurea; species Centaurea solstitialis. The sequence continues at coordinate 863,183 of CM058047.1, forward strand.
ACAACACATGTATATTTAATGCAGTTTATATATATTTTTTTGGAGGAAACCCAGTAATATTATTAAAATGAAAAAGGAAGTAATCACCTCGATTAGTAATGTTTATTATTAATTAACATTATAGGTTACTTTCCGAGATTCGATTTTTACAGAAACCTTAGAAATTCAAGAGAACTATTGTTATCAGCATTTGTTGCCAGATTTGTTGTGTTCATGGATTTCTATTCCAAAGGGACCTTAGAAATCACTTGCTAGCATTTGTTTTGTGACACATCTCACCCAACGAAAACTAGGTATTCGTCCAACCTGCTAATATTAATGACGAATAGAGCGGGTTGCCTTTTTCCGGCATAGGTTTCACCCTAGTCTTCTTCCCAATCTCCTTGGCCTTTCCAACTATTACAATCCTTATCGGTCGAGGCAACATCTTTTTTGTAACCCGTATCATTAAATATCGGTTTGCGGAGAGTTGGTTCCTCTGCAACATAAGCAATAAGACTTTCATCGGAGCTCCAGGAAATTCCCTCAAACCTGAACCGTCGGAAGATATCGTTCAATACTTATTTCGAAAATGAATAAAACTTTAACTAAGCATATCATTATAACAAAATTGAATTTATAGGAAATGTTCTAATAGAGTGTTTTATAGGACCCTAGGACAAAAAAAAAGACATCTTATCTAAAAAGTGTTAGGAAACATTTTTTTTTAATAAAGCATTCTATTAATTATCTTATAGACCGCTAAATGAAAAAAATACCATATAAACACAAGTGTCCTCTAAAAATGGGTTTATGGAGATTTTTCAAAGGTATCCTATAAAATTAGCTACGACACTTTATTTTGAATATGTCGCAAAAAAATACTTGTTACCACGATCAAAAACGTTGTATGAACTTATTGTAACACTTTCAGATAAAATGCTATTTTGTTTGGTCCTATATATAAAACTCTATTACGACGTTATTTTATTTTTATTTTAGGTGCCTATAAACTAAATTTTCTTTGGTGACGGTTTTTTACTCCAGAAGACAATACGACGGAAAATCTTACCATCCGTCTGCATACACGGAACCATGCACGGACTCCGAACACGAATCTCCTTCTCTAATTGAAATTGGCCCCAGATTTCGAATTGAGTGGCTGAATCATGTTCAGCATTTCTTACTACAAGAAGCTTTGATTGAGCCAGATGGTGATGGAACCATAAGAGAAGCACCTATAACTTCAATTGGAAATGGTGCCCATTGAACATTTAAAGCACCATTAGAATCTTCAGACATCACACTAGACAACGTAAGTGTCTTCTTCTTATTTGATAAAAGATTTGGTTGGCTGATTGAAAACATAACATGAGACCCCCAAACCTGTAGGATATGTTATGCACAAATTAGAGAACCATCCTTTATAACACCAAAAAGGAATTATAGAGAAAAACTGCATAATGTTTTTGGATGAAATGAAATGTGTGAGAGGAATTTGATTTTGAAGAAATTAGAATGAAATGTTGTCAAATTTGGGTGACAGAATTGGAATGAAATCTATTAAAGAAATCGGAATCTGTCTATTTGGCTTACAAAATGTAGTTTTGGAATTGGAATGAAATTTTGGTAAATGACCAAAATATCCTTTTTGACAATTTTAATTTTTTAAACACAAAATACTTTAATAAAATAATTATGAAGTACTTTAATAAAATAACTCTTAACTACTTACAGTATTTTACATACATACATATATATATAGACGAAAGTTTAAATGTGAACCACTTTTGGTTGTGAACGTGAGGACAGCCGAGAGCGCGACACGTGGCGATTTTGAGTGTGTAGATGGGCACAATTTATAACCCGATACGAAGTCCTGGCTGGCTGGATCTTTTTTTTTGAACGGCAGGTTAGTTGTTAGTATACACCCCAGTTAGATTAAATAAGCCTTTGCCCAGGTTTGAACCCGAGACTTCTACTCCAAGAGGGTGACCCCTCTACCTGGCCGGCTCTTAATACCTAGTTACAAAAATAAATTGAAATTATCCCTAACTCTTTTTCAAACGGAAGTGATCATTTCGTATTTTGTCTTTTAGTTAAATGACATAAAAGTTGTCTATATAATGACATTTTCGACAAGAGACCGAATGCTATTGAATTCCCGTGAATGATTTCATCACAAGCGAAAGAAAGAAAGATGGTGGACGCTAACCCAACCAGATTTCAACCTTCCGACGACCGAAAAGCCGAACTCACAGCGTTCGACGAAACCAAAACCGGCGTCAAAGGACTCGTTGATGCTGGAATCACAAACATCCCTCGAATATTCATCACCTTACCTTCACCCGAAAACCTCAACTCCAACCAACCATCTCCTATCCTCCCTACCATCACCTTACCTTCACCCCCTCTTTAATTCAATGCCCTCCCATGAATTGCGCCTAGTCATCCGCCGTGGATCTGACGTGGCGCCTAGTCAGTAGCCACGTGTCGCGCTCTCGGTTGTCCTCACGTTCACAACCAAAAAGTGGTTCACATTTGAACCCACCCCTATATATATTGTTATATTGGATTAAGGGTATATGTGGTATTATGAAAAAAATGAATTTTATTTCATCAAAATACCTACTAGTTGATAAAGAATTAATGTCAAGGTTCTTCATTTGTGGAATAGAATCTAGAAATTCCTTTGGTGAAAAAGAACATGCCAAACAAAGGAATTGAATTTAGAAAATAACATTCAACATTCTAATTTTAGAATCTGCAAACCAAACGCGCGACATGTTTGATTTAATGTAATTCTAACTAGAACATTGATAAAAGGATGTATGAAAACAGAGTATGCATACCATTAGAGGACTTGAAGGTCCATGCTTTATCAATGGTAGAAATGCTTGTGAATTCCTTATACAATTTTGATTGAGAAGCATATTCGTCCTCGATCAAGGAATCCTGGTCGATTACTGCTTCCTTCACTGGGCTAACTCCAGAACCGTCCATTCCTTAGCAGATCGCAACGCGTTTACTAGAAGTTCGTATTCACAAAAGTAAATTTTATATATAACTTACAAAGAAGCTTTCACAAATAACCAAAGTAGAAGACAAATGAAAACATAGAAAAACTGAAGATAGATGCCATAACACAAATTATGTTATGTTGCTTGAATATTGGAGGACATATCTCATCAGATTCTATTACTATTCACATGTGAATTGAAGTACTATTCACCATGTGATTTGTTAGAACATCCACGTGAATAAAGATGACATATTGTACAAACTATTTACCATGTGATTTGTTTATTATATACACTCTAGTGCCGAGGGTTGAAATTGTAACACCCTAAAATTTTGGACAACATGAATAAGTAAAAATTTCCGAAAATGGGTAAACAAAAAGTCTCCAAATACGACAAACTGTACGTAACCCACAAATGGGGAAGTTTGTACGACCATTGTTAATAATGTAATGAGATATATCGATAACAAGATGCTTAGTATACATTTTGATAACCAGATTAATATGTATGAGTGTCAAATCGATATTACGAGTGATTTATATTACTATAAACTATTTATTCGAATTTTTTTAAAAATTAATGTTTTTGTAACATATCATCGTTTTTTTAATTGTAGCATAAATTTAAATTTATGTTTTGATTGTTTTTTTAAATATATTAGTAAATTAAGAAAATGAAAATGAGCTTTTTGTAAGAACGTCCACTCTAAGGTTTTAACGAGATCCTTAGTTAATTTGTTGAGATAACAATGTATAAGAATTACAATTATTCGACATATAAACCTAAAGGTCTCATAAAAAATAATATAAAATGAAGGAAAAAAGAGAAACTTCTTTTTAATTTCTCTTTTTATACAATAAATTAATAGTTAATGTATAATCAAAGATGAATGAATAAATTTGTTAATTACAATTGTGATAGTAACCATTGGTCACCATCTATAAAAGAGGCATTAAGGAAAAGAGAGGCTTGTGTGTCATTAAGCCTTTGTGCATAAGGTACTCTCATTGATGTATTTGCTCCTACTCCTGTGCACATGTACTCTCCATAGAATATACTCCTGCAATGTACAATAACACAAAATAATTATGTGTTACATCTAAATAAAGGATTGATAATGAGTTGATAGAATGCTTTTAAACGTTTTAACATGTTTAGAATTTCTTTAAGCTAAAAGGCTCTATTAGTCTTTTTTATATTACATCATTTCTTTTAAATGTCTAAAAAACAAGTATATTAACAAGATGTGCTTATGGGTTACTTACTGGTCTCTTGAGGGGTCATTGAAGTCATTCCATCCTTCAGGAGCAATAACGTCAGACATAGAAGTATAAGCAAATATAACTTTGGAGAAGGGTCTCCATGCTCGACCTAACCATATCCTTCCTGTACCACCAATGTTACATCTTACGAATGCAAACCCACTGTCTTCCTCTGCCGATGCTCTTCCATGTGCTGTTACTGCTCCGTTTATAACCTTTTGTCCTATTGCCACCACCGGTGCCATCGATATCAACTCACAATCCTATATATACATAAACATCATCGAGTGCAACCACCATATTACTACCAATACAACCAAATCTTGACCATCGTTTTTTTTTGTTTTTTCTAAACTAAAAAGGGTAGGGTGGTCTTTTAAATAATTCAAGTTAACAATTGTTTCTTTAATTTTAAATATTTGTAAAAATACTTATCCGAACTTTCCTTATGCGGTTTGTATTCATGATTCTATATATACAAACTTACCTCATATAGTGATTTTGCATTGCCAAAAATGAAGTCAATTGAACCCTGAATATAACAGTTCTTGAAGTAATGACGACCTCTATCGTCATGAAGAGTATCTTGAGCTCCAAAAAATCCACACCCCAAGAATACAGCTTGATCTCCTCCTACTCTAATTGCTACGCTTGTGCTCCAACGTCTCCAGGCTTCGGAATCGGTGCCACATTCTAGCACGACCAAAAACATTTTGTAACGTTAAATTTCTCTAAAAATGTGTCAATTTAAGCTTGAAGGTGTGTTATATTCTTGCCTACCATAAAACTAATGTTCTTCGCTACGAAATTTGTGGAAAACACTTGCACCGATGCACTGTAGAATGTGCCATGCGAAGAATTGGCCGTGTCATTCCATACAATTGCTGTTGTAGTATATCCTTGCCCTTGAAACGTTATATTTGGTTTGTTTTCGGGATTGTAACCTTTTCACTTAAATTCGACATAACATGCAAGTCAATATATCATTATTAAATGATAAGTGTATTCACATGTGGATTAGTGTAAAAAGAAGTTTATTGTAGGGCATGTAAACCAAATATATCTCGCTACGACGAGTTTTTTTTTTTTTTAAGATATATGTAAATTTTACCTCTATCCAAAAGGTGAAGACACATTTCCACCGTCGACTTGTGCAAAATAGGTTTGTAGAAAAAGATTTTGAAAAGTTAATTAAAGAAGTACTTGAGAGGTTCTTGAAAAAGCACATAGTTTAGGAAAAGTGGAACAAGTATTTATAGCATGCAAGAAAGACAACATACTATAACAAGTAAATGCATACTATAAAAGACACCAACTTACTAGTAAATGCCGTTATTTATCCACATTAATGTTCTCTTAGGGTTAGGTGTCACGATTGCATCAACTGCAGATTGGATAGACGTAAAATTACAGCATCCATTACGATCGATGCAGAATACCGTTGTGGTGTTGGTATCAAGAGGTACGGAATCACGAGGAAAATCATCACATATGTCAAATTTCTTGGCCTTTTTGTCACGATGGTGGCGATGACCATCTAACCAATCAATATATGGATTTGCAATGATTGACACCGGCAACAATGAGACAACGTTACATTCCTCTATCCAAAACCTAACAAATTCCAGGTTCGGTGACAAAAATGCATAGAGGCCAAGATGGCAATAAGCACGGAGAAAACATTTGTGTATCGAAAACTCATATTTTCGATGTTCGAAGAAGAAGGGTTTGAATGAAAATGAAGAGATGGAAGAGGGTTTTTAAAGAAAGCACTTGAAGTAGAAGGGTTTGATGACATGTCTTGCAAACTACCCTGTCCCAATGGTTTCAACCAACCAATACTTTGGAATCAATTGATTGTTGATTAAATGCTTTACAACTATATAAATCCAACTATAAAGTATTATATTTCTATATATATAGAAAACTTATTAACTTTCTTATTAAATTATACGCATAGATAATATTTTAAATTGACCGATTAGAGTTTTAATTAACTTTAATAGTTTAGATTTTCTTTTTCCTTTTTCAACGAGTTTCTTGAGTAAAAATTGAATAAAGAGTCGCTAATTGGGTATTGTAAACATATCTAATTAATTATTAATTGTTTTATATTAGTATTTAAATATTATAAATTAGTGGCCCTACAATATATTGAGATTTAAAAATTTCTAGTAAATCGAGGATGAACATTTTTTTAGCAATTTCTCATAAAAAAAAATATAGTTTTTGGAGCATCCTAATGCATTAGTAACACTATATTCTATATATAGATATTATCAATTGTTTTATTGAGTTCAAAATCTAAGAATATAATAGCTTGTATGAATATTTTTAGAGGTTAGTAAACTTGAAATTTTAAAAGCAAACATTGAGATTTAAAAAGTTGTTTTTTAAAGTTTATACGAAATGTTTTATAATAGATATTGGTGATTATAAGAATTTTAAATATCATGATAAATTTTTGGAAATTAAATAAATCTTGTTTTGTATTTTAATCATTTTTGTATCACATATTCTATGTTATGTTTAGTACCCATTATGTTAATATGTTTTTTTAGTAATGTTATATGTAAGGTAAGTTAACATATATAAATTTTACTTGTTAATATATTTTTATATATCAATTTAGATATTAAACTAATTAATAAATACAATGCTTTAATACTATAAATATTTCCAGGGTTAATTAAGTTCGATTGCTATTTGTAGTGAATTAAACCTCTATATATATGCGATTTTAATAATCTTTCAAGATAGTTTCTAGTCTTCCCTCCATGGCCAAAGAAGCAAATAGTACTCCATCAGGCAACAGTGATGGTGTTACTGCTACAACAAAATTGGTATTAAAAAAATTTGTTCTTATAAGCTTCTAGTTATCAACCATTGTGGCATACTGGTTAAGGATAAGTGACCTGTTAACCCTTCTAGGCTTCTACCTCATATTCGAATCCAGGTGTTTCCTGGGGATTGCCGGATTAGTTGGGGGCAAAACCCCTTAAAAAAACCACAAGGTTGTGGCGTACTGGTTAAGGCTTGTGGGGGAAGTGGCTAGTTAACCCTTCTACCCCAGGTTAGAATCCAAGCGCTTCCAGATTGTGGCCATTGGGGATTAACTCAGGACAACATGCTTTAGCTGTCGCTGAACCTTGCCGGAATTAGTCGGGGCAAAGAATCAGATACCCTTCAAAAGAAAACCTTAAAAGAAAAAACCTTCTAGTTATCATCTTTAAACAAGGGCTAATCTATGATGTTCATTTAGTTCAACATTGAGAATTGGTTTGGTAATCTAATTAATTAACCTGTTGGGTATTTATATTTTATTTGTCTTGTGTTGTTTTAATTACCATATGAAATAGCCAATGTATTTTTGAAACTGAAAGCAAAGTCATGATCGATCTTCTATTTGGATGATCGTTTTGTGTTTGTCTATGACCAAGATTTTTGATGTATCTTGGTTATAGAAAACTGACGTTCGGCAAAAGAGAAAGTTAGATGCACCATCGAATTCTGGAGTCGCCCAGCAAAGCGATGGAGCTAACCGAGGCTATGGTGTTGGATCCTATGCGTCACCCATTGAAATACCTGATTCTAATTCTGATTCAACAAAAAGACGGTAAGTTCTACCACTAAAAAAAGGGTATTACCGAAGGCCGAAACAGTCGAAATTTGGCTTTACCGACGGTTTTCTAACGAAACAAACGTCCCTAAAAACCTGGTCGGTAAAGGTACTGACGGTTTTCCCGACGACTGCATTCCGACTGTTTCATTTACCGATGGCTTTCCAACGACTTTTACCGACTGTTTTCCGGCTGTTTCATTTAATGACGGGTTTCCGACGGGTTACTATGCATTGACTTTTCGACTATTTCTTTCGACGGTTTTCCGACGACTTATTAAAAAATAAGTATTAAATAAAATAAAAAAGAACAGTCGGTAAACCGTCGGAAAGCAGTCGGAAATTTCCGACTCTTTATAGCGGTCGGTAACGACGGTCAGTTTTTTAGTAATGAATTCAGTACTTGTTTGTAACAATAGGAAGTAGTTTTAAGAATGTTTCGTTCATTGTTCACTTATATCTTATCTAAACATAGCAATGGAGCTAATCGGGGCTACGGTGTCGGATCCTATGCATCACCTATTGAAATACCTAATTCTGATTCAACAAAAAGACAGTAAGTTGGTACTTTTGTTTGTAACAACAGGAAGCACTTTTAAGAATGTCTATTTTTCACTTTTTGTTACTTATATCTTAAGCTATCTTCTCTAAACATAGCAATGGAGCTAACCGCCGAGGCTATGGTGTCGGAACCTATGCATCACCTCTTGCAAAACCCAATTTTGATTCAACAAAAAGATAGTAAGTTCGGTACTTGTTTGTAACAACAGGAAGCAGCTTTAAGAATGTCTTATTCCTTTTTCACTTATTGTTAATGATATCTTAAGCTATCTTCTCTAAACACAGCGATGGAGCTAACCGAGACTATGATTTTTATGGTTTCGGATTCTATGCATCATCCCTTGTAATACCCAGTTCTCATTCAACAAAAAAATGGTAAGTTCAGTACTTGTTTGTAACAACAGGAAGCAGCTTTAAGAATGCTTTGTTCATTTTTCACTTATTGTTAATGATATCTTAAGCTATCTTCTCTAAATATAGCGATGGAGCTAACCGAGGCTATGGTTTCGATCCTTTCGGATTCTATGCATCAGCCCTTGGAATACCCAGTTCTAGCTCAACAAAAAAACAGTAAGTTTGGTACTTGTTTGTAACAATAGGAAGCAATTTTAAGAATGTCTGGTTCATTTTTCACTTATTTAAATGATAAGTTTAAGCTATCTTCTCTAAACATAGTAATGGAGCTAACCGACGCTATGGTGCTAGATCCAGTGCATCACCCCTTGGAATACTCGGTTCTGATTCAACAAAAAGATGGTAAGTTCGGTACTTTTTTGTAACAACAGGAAGCAATTTTAAGAATGTTTAGTTCATTTTTCACTTATTGTAAATGATACTTTAAGTTATCTTCTCTAAACATAGCAATGGAGCTAACCGAGGCTATGGTGCTAGATCTGGTGCATCATCCCTTGGAATAGCCAGTTCTGATTTAACAAAAAGATGGTAACGTACTTATTTATTATATATAGATTTTGGGTGTTTTTTTATTAACTAATTGGAAAATTATTTTTTTGCAATTTTTAAATGATCTCTAAATCTCCTAACCGTTTTTTTCATAAATATACAAAATAGTCGCTTTGTCCGTTAAGAGAGGATCTTTAGTGACGGATGTACCAAATTTCTATATCGAAAGTTTCATTTTTTAGCCCTTTTCGTCAAATAATGGGTTCGTTAAAGGAGAACATGAGTTAAAAAATATAATTTTTACTTTTTCAAAAGTCATGGTTTTAATAAGTTTATTTTAAAAATTCCATTAAAAGTATATTTTATATTTATGTCCTTCATTAGAGGATCCGTTTTCTGATAAACTAGGGTCAAAAATGTAATTTGGGTTGCATCAGCCAATGATTGGCCCTTTTTTTATGAACAAAGTGATTATTTTGTACAATTATATAAGAAAATGACTATACTTTTAAGAATGTTATTTAAAGATAGCTAAAAAAAAGGTGAATTTTGAGGAATAAATTTTGGGTCTTAAACTTAGGTGGTGTTTGAAACTGCTTATCTATTTATTTTCAAAAAGTGTTTAGCTACATTTTCAATAAGTAAATGTTTTCAACTCGTAATAAGCAGATAAAAAAAAAGCAATCCGATACTCCCCTTAGACCACACATTGTACCAAGCCCGAAGACCTCGGCTTGGTCGGCTTCAATTGGTAACATCATTACACCCAAATCAGGTTGATGATTATTGAGTTCTCCATCCTGATCAGCAATCCCGCGGCTTGGTCGGCTTCAATTGGTAACATCATTACACCCAAATCGGGTTAACGATTATCAAGCTCTCCATCTCGATCAGCAACTCCCACCCTTCTCTCTTTATTAATTAATTTAGTAAATAATTTATAGGTAAAGTTAGATTGGGTATAATATATGTTTTTGATGATTTTTGGTAATATTTAGGTAATTTGAGAAGTCTATATTATGGTCTTGGAACATAAAATAGTAGAGATACAGAAAGGTTCTTGCAAGAAACATAACTTTTTTAAGAAAACGTGAAGACGAATCTCAGCCACTTATCCAGTCAATAATCTTCACCCTTTCGTGAATTGCGTCAATCATCGTGGTCACATCCACCGTAACCGAAGATGTACGACTGAGATTCATTATCATGTTTTCTTAAATTGACATGTTCTCGTATGAACCGTATAAATAAACATAGAAGATAGTGGGATCGAATCCGGTGAGATATGCTCCATCGATATTTAAGCAACACTCCCATTTCACTTGTGCTTATTCCATTCAGCTCTCGATCTCCATTTCCGTTATCAAGTCTTAATCTTCCTCTTCTTCAATCATCATCTCATCATCATCGTCCTTTTCGATCACTGTATGCAATCTTTCTCCCTGTCTTTTGTTCATTGATTCCATGGAATTTGTGCCTAATTTTTGCAATTTATCTGTAAAACAAAGGCTTTGACTTCCTTCTTAACTAGTGTTTTTATGCCCTTGACTAAACCTAAAATGCATAATAAGCATTAGAAATAGATGAATTGATTCTTAAATACTAAAGTCTGCTTTCAAAATTTGGGAACCTAGTGTTGTTCTAGAAACAGTTAAGCAGATGAATTAAGATACTGCAAATTGGTTGGTTTTGGTATTAAGTTCTTTGGATAAAGTTGTCTTTGTTGATAATTCTGTTTGTATTGATTGGGAAGAATTTTGTTTGGAAAAAAAACCTGGCTTTCTGCATAAAGCTCTCCACCAGAAGCTTAACTGAATAAGCCACTTTTCGATATCATTAAGCCACTGTCAAACAATCATGTATAGGTGGATGAATAAGCTATAAGTCTCATTAAGCTCATTAATGATTAAACCACTAACAAGCAGGCCTGGGTGACTTCTTGGTGCTTAATTGCCTAAGTGGGAGTAGGTGGATGCTTAAGAAAACACATAATAAGTTTATATCAAATATAGGATACCATTTTGTCAAGTTTATGTAAATATATGAAAATATAATGTATGTAATATGTTTATACTGATACAACTGCTTTTCTGAATTACAAATTCTATTGTTGGAGATAAGATGGTAGATTCCATCCTTGTGGAGAAAAGATGTTTATCCAACCTTTAAATTTTGAGATGCTTAATCCAATGATTAGTTACTAATGCTGCAAAGCTTCTTGAACATATCTTGTTGGATTGCTTTTAGAAACGAAGATAGATTCAGCTTAAAGGTTTGCATTTGGAAACATGTAAACATAAAGGGTTTACTTCACCGGAGTGTATCCAACTTGTCACGAAAAGTTATTGTATGTATTGGACTTTGATTTTGTCCATTGTATGTATCAAACTTATAAAAACCTACCATTTGATGTATTTTGATACACTTTTGTGACAAGTTGGATACACTTTTGTGACAAGTTGGATACACTTTCGTGGTAGGTTTGATAAGTTTGATACATACACTCGGTAGTTTTGATATGTTTGATACATACAATAGAAAAAATAGAAGTTCAATACATACAATAACTTTTCGTGACAAGTTGGATACACTCCGGTGAAGTAAACCAAACATAAAACATATATTGTGTAATGAGCAAAATATATATTTGTTGTTTATTTGACACAATCCAAGAGCAGTGGGCATCTCTCTTCAGTTTTTCTATGTTTTTCATTCTACTTGTCAAAGCTTCTTTATGAGTTGTATACTTTTATTTTTTTGTGAATTTGATCTTCTAGTAATCGTGTTGCGGTCTGCTCAAGAATGGATGGTTCTGGAGTTAGCCCAGCGAAGGAAGTTGCAGTCGGTCTGGATGCCGTCATCGAGGAAGAATATGCTTCTCAATCAAAATTGTATAAAGTATTCACAAGCATGTCTACCATTGATAAAGCATGGACCTTCAGCTCCTCTAATGGTATACATACTCTGTTTTCATACGTCCTTGTATGCATTGTGCTAGTTAGAATTACATGAACTCAAAGAGTTTTGGATGGTTTTCTAACTTGTGCTTAACGTATACTGCAGGTTTGGGGTCTCATGTTATGTTTTCAATGAGCCAACCAAATCTTTTAGCGAATAAGAAGCAGACACTTATGTTGTCTAGTGTGATTTCTGAAGATTCTAAGGGTGCTTTAAATGTTCAATGGGCACCATTTCCAATTCAAGTTACAGGTGCATCTCTAATGGTTCCCTCACCATCAGGCTCGAAGCTTCTCATAGTGCGAAATTCTGAAAATGATTCAGCCACTCAATTCGAAATATGGGGTCCATCTCAGTTAGAGAAGGAGATTCGTGTTGCCCAGTCCGTGCATGGTTCTGTATATGCAGATGGATGGTGAGTTTTTCTGTCGAATGTCTTCTGAACTCTGAAGTAAAAAAAAAAAAAACGTCTTAGTTTGTTTCATAATTGTTATCTAGCTTATAGACATTTTAGTTTTGGTGTGTACTTTGGAAGTGCAATTGCCATACTGCAACTGCTTATACCATCTTGTTGATTAAGCACACCTAAATGACAAGAAATCTTTAGAGGCAATTCAAGCGACATATGATGATGAATATCATAAAACACAATATTCTAAAGTACACCACAAAGTCACCAGTGCGTACATCCTTATTTTATATAAATGTTACTCCCTCGGTCCCAAATAAAAATGCAATGCTTCTGTTTATTTGCAAAGATTAACCAGCATTACCTCTTTGCTGTAGTTACAAATATGCATTACCGATAGCATCGATTTTGATACATAAGATAACTGTATTTTCTTTTGTCAATATCAATGGGTGTTTTAGACATTTGACTAATAGTCAAACACTTCTATATAACCATATGCATGGTCAAAAGTTGTATTCATTTTTGGAATAAGTATTGAATTATATTTTCTGATGCATCAGGTTTGAGGGAGTTTCATGGAGCTCCGATGAAAGTCTTATTGCTTATGTTGCAGAGGAACCACCCCTCCGCAAACCAACATTTAATGATGCGGGTTACAAACAAGATGTTGCATCCACCGATAAGGATTGTAATAGCTGGAAAGGTCAAGGAGATTGGGAAGAAGAGTGGGGTGAAGCCTATGCTGGAAAAAGGCAGCCTGCTCTCTTTGTCATTAATATTAACAGGTTGAGCAAATAGCCGAATACTTAGTTTTGTCATAATGTGAATTCTTGATGTAAAATTTTATCTTTCTTTTCCCTCATTTTTGGGTTGTTATTGCAGTGGAGATGTTCATGCTGTAGATGGGATTGGGAGGTCATTGAGCGTTGGACAAGTTGTATGGGCTCCAACTACAAAAGGGTCGCATCAATATCTAGTCTTTGTCGGGTGGCCATCAGACACTAGGAAGTTTGGAATGAAGTATTGCTTCAATAGGCCTTGTGCCTTATATGCTGTAAAGGCTCCGTTATTTGGATCAGAAACCAGTGAATCCAAGACCAGGTGTTTATCGACAAATATGAAGAAGCTCATCTTCAAATATACTTAGGCATGTTTGGTAAAAATAAGCTAGCTTATAAGTCAGCTTATAAGTCAGGTACATGTTTGGATGGACCATAAGCTAGCTTATAAATTACCTTATAAGCTAGCTTTTTGAAAAGCTACTCTCACTAGCGTTTTGGTGACTTATGGGACTTATTATTTTTTTATTCCAAATATACCCTTGCTACTTTTTACACTACCAATTTTTAAACGTGTCTTTTTTTGTCATTTTACAGTCATAAGCTACCTTATCAGCTAGTTTTTGCCAAAAGCAACTTATTCATCAGCTACCTTATCAGTCATAAGCTACCTTATCAACTATGTTTGCCAAACATAGCTTAATTCTTTTTCTTAAACTTCTTTAAAACTGTCACATGTTACCATCCATCTTCTGTTTTGCAGAGAGAATGCTGTGGTAAATCTGAGTCAAGGCACGAGTAGTGCTTTCCTCCCACGATTCACGTAAGTGTGCAAAAAAATCATTGTTGTTGTCAAAATGCTAATTCGGGTAACCAGGTTTATGTGTTTTTTATATTGAAGCAGTCGAGGGATCAATAACTTTGTCTTTGCTTTTCAGCCCAGATGGAAAGTTTCTTGTGTTTTTATCTGCCAAAACTTGTGTAGACTCTGGCGCACATTGCGCTACAAATTCTCTTCATAAAATTGAATGGAACAGTGAAGGAGAACCAAGTCCTGGCAAGATCATCGATGTGGTGAGTTGAATAAAAAACTGTTTTAAACTACTCATAATGTTTTATATTATTTAACTATTTAAGCGCGAATGTGACCACTTCAACCTGTTGCTGGTTACAATCTGTTGATGTGGGACTAAAAACATTATGATTACATTGAGCTGATTTGGATATACAAGATGCCTTTATTCTTCTTATTGAAGGTTATTTAAGATATTTGACAAATAGTCGACTATTTTACTTAAACAGTTATACCATGTGCCAAATATCCAGTCGAATGTTGCACTTTACATGAGAACAAAATGATCTATTGATCCCAAAACATAGATGTTGAAAAAGCATAATTTTTTAACAGATTGTTTTTGATATCCTTTGACACCATCAATTTCATTAGGTTCCTGTTATGATGTGTCCTGAGGATGGTTGCTTCCCTGGTCTCTACTGTTCCGATGTGCTTAGTAAACCCTGGCTTTCAGATGGATCAACAATGATATTGTCTTCCATTTGGGGCAGCACTCAAGCCATACTTTCCGTTAATGTGCTAAGGTATATAAAATCATATTATTCCTTAAAGATGTTGCTTTGCACTCTAGCTTCTCTAATGGGAAAATTACTCTTCTATTTGCAGTGGGAAAGTTTCAAAAATCACTCCCAGTAATTCAAATCATTCATGGAATTTACTTGCATTTGATGGCAACAACATCCTTGCTGGTAATAGATGAAGCTAATCCTTTGCACCATTTTATTTTAAAAAACTATACTTTACTAAGCAAATATTTTTGAATTTCTCTGCCTACTTGTAGTCTGTAGCAGCCCTGTAGATGTCCCGCAGATCAAATACGGCAGTCTAGCTAAGGAGGAATCTAAAGATGCCGTCTGGCGCTGGCTAGATGTTTCAAGCCCGACATCTGGATCTCAACTGGAAGTATGTTCTTTTTGCTTTCTTTATGAAACTCTTTTGAAGACGATTACATGTATTTATTTCCCGTCGGTGGTTTTAAAAAAGTTACTTTGATATGATGAAAACAGGTCAAATCATTACTTTCATCTCTCCAATTTGACATATTGAAGATACCGGTCAAGAGTGTGTCCGAGAACCTCACAAAAGGTATCCTAGCAAATCCTTTAAAATATCGAGGGCAAGAGTAATTAAGGCTACAATTCGAGTACCCGAGCTTTTAGGGAGCGTAAAATAGATCTATTGAAGTTACCACAGATGCAACATTTTGTCCTTTGTCTAGAGGTGTCAGAATGTAATTTTGAGATTCAACAATTTTCAATTTGTAGATCCATTGTATGGTATTAAAAGCAACGAAGATCCGGATGTGGGTCCCATTTACTTCATTTTGATTTAAATAAGATAGGGCCCACAAAATAAAAAAACAGAATGACCGAAAATGATATAAATTAACGGAAGTTTTTGTTCCACAACTAACATTTGGTGCACAAATTCTATTATGAATCTAATTTTTCAGACATAAGCCTATGCTGAATAATTTGGATTCCTCAAGGTGTTTTGTATCTTTTTATGTTCTTGTTCAATTTGCATCAATTCTAATTATCTTGTAACTTGTTTCATTTAGGTGCCGGAAAACCTTTTGAAGCAATATTTGTATCCAGAAAATCGAAGGGTGATGCTTGTGACCCACTAATTGTAATCCTTCATGGAGGCCCACATAGTGTTTCACCGTCAAGCTTCTCAAAGTCCTCGGGGTTTCTTGCTTCACTTGGCTATAGCTTGTTAATAGTGAATTACAGGTGAGTCTTCTGTTTCTAAATGTTATAAAAATCTCTGATATAAGTTAGGAGGCTGCTCTAAATCATTATCCTGATGCTTAAACCATGGATTCATTCATTTGGCTGTAATGTTATTAAAGCTTTTCATTGTACTCCTTAATAATAATGATTTTGCAGAGGTTCACTTGGATTTGGTGAAGAAGCATTGCAATCACTTCCAGGGAAAATTGGATTGCAGGTGCCTTTTGTTTCCATTTATCCAGTCAATGGAAAAAAAGATCTATGTTTGGCAAATTAGAAATCAGTTGATAAGCTAGTTGTTAGCCGATAAACTAGTCATGTTTGTTTAAAATTAGCCGATAAGATAGATGACAATGTGAAGTTACCTAAGTAAAAAGATATGGTTTTTGGTCATTTATGTAAACTATAAGGGGCATTATTGAAAAAAGTTGAAAAATGTCCTTGGAGCTTATGGAAAACACTACCTGAAGTAACTTTTCAAAAAGCTAGCTTATAAACTAATTTATGGATCACTAACAAAGGCGTTTTCAATAAGCTAACTTGTGATTGCCAAACATGGTACATCAATTACTGGATCGTTAATTGTAGTTCGCTTTGTCTTTATTTTAAACCAGCTTCATTTTTATTTGTTCTCCTTGTATGAAGGATGTAAACGATGTACTCACAGCTGTCGATCATGCAATCGACTTGGGGCTTGCGGACCCATCGAAGATAACCGTGGTCGGTGGGTCCCACGGTGGTTTCTTAACTTCACACTTGATCGGCCAGGTATGGAAAATTGTTTTTATTTTTATTTTTTTTAACGTATTATGTATAAGTATAATGGACACCAACAATCGGTAGAGATGACTTGTGCAGGCACCAGATAAATTTGCGGCCGCTGCTGTGAGGAACCCCGTTTGTAATCTTGCCTTGATGGTTGGTACGTCAGATATACCTGATTGGTGCTTTGTGGAGACTTTTGGAAGCAAGGGAAATTCTATCTATACAGAAGCCCCTTCACCTGAACTCCTCTCGTTGTTTCACGAAAAATCCCCTATTTCACATCTTCCAAAGGTATGCCACACTTTCTTTTTTATGTTTTGTTAAGTAGGGGTGGCAATTCTCGACACGGCATGAAAATAAGCGGGTTTGGGTTGAATTATCTGACCCGCCAACCTGTTTATTATACGGATCGTGTTCAAGCGACAATGCACTTAAACCTCCGTACTCACGTTTATTGGTCATAATTAGTTTGATGTGCGTTTATCTTTTTACTGATTATTAGATGCTTCCAGGTGAAAACTCCAACGTTGTTCCTCTTGGGCGCTAAAGATCTCCGTGTCCCTGTTACAAATGGTTTGCAAGTGAGTATTACTGTTTTTTCGTAGCTTTTTTTTTCATTTCATTTGTTTGGTTCATTTGCCTTAATTATTCATATTCTTCGTTTTGTAAAGTGTGCAATTAAGGTTTATGTAGGATGGTATAGATACCGGACCCACAAAGTGAAACTGAGAAATAAACCTCAAGTTTCTTTTGTGGGTCCATTTTGGTTTGTGGGTCCTAAGTAGATATAGGACCCACAAACTGAAAGTAAGAAATGAAGAAAATGGACAAGAAACGGACCTCAAGTTTCTTCTAAGGATACAAATTCAGGGATGCTTGTTTACCTCTTAACAGTTTCATTAAGAGTCAGTCTTTGAATCACACTAAGAGGTAAATCTTGTTTGGCAAAAAATGTCAGCCTCTTAATGGTTCTAAAACCCTCAAAATGATTTTATATCTGAGACCTCCCTTATTCATTCAACTCCCTGATTTCATTTTTAACGATTACCAAACAACCATATTTCATTTTACACAATATTATAAGAGCCTCTTAATCATTATGACCACTTAATCATCCATCTTGCACCAAACCATTCAGCAACAGCCAATCAGCCCCTTATTTTTAACCATTTTCTATGTTTTTTTTATTATCATATATTCTTCTTGCGGTGCGTGGATATACTAACGTGAAATGCTTATACGATATGTGAAGTTTGCACGAGCATTGAAGGAAAAAGGAGTTGTGGTGAAAGTGATCGTTTTTCCTGAAGATATGCATCCAATTAACAGGTATACATTTCTCCTTCTATAAGCAGCATTTTTAATATGCATTATTAGGTATATGATGACCTTTAATGATTTGTTTTATAATCCATGACCTTCATACCTGTTAATCGTGAATTAAGTCAAATATCGTATTTAACTTTATAATACATAGGAATATGATTTCTATTACTAGTATGAAATTTATAATATCGTATATTTACGGTCTTATTTGTGTTTGTGTTTTACAGACCACAATCGGATTTCGAAAGCTTTGTTAACATTGGAGTTTGGTTCAAGAAGTATTGCAAGTGAGGTCTTATATTTGGACCTTCACAATTATCTCTATGTAATGCCATCAATTTCAATGGTTTTCTTGCATACTTTGGTGTAAAAATGACATTCATTGCAAAATTGCACTTTTACGTTAGTCATGGCTCCATATGCATTTTTCTATATATAAAACTCCCAACTCGCTATTTTTTAGCAAAATATTAAGCTTAAGTTGAACCAATAAATTAACTACTGTTTGAAAATTAAGAGGTTTGCAGACTTAAGCCTAAAAGAAGCTTTAAAGAAATGCATAGACTGATATTTATAACGATTAAAGTCGTGCCAAGCAAAAGGGATCGAACTAGAAGTTTGATATGAGGACGACGCAAGGCTTGCATATTTGTATCCTAAGGCAACAAATTTATTTTTCTTAGAAGGGTATTTGAGGTTTTACATCGACTAATCTTGACAAGCTTCACCAAAAGCATGGACCCTCAACTCGTCGCCCTACCGGTGCATAAGTTGTACTCAAGCACATGTTGAGCCTTACCTTTTGCCTTTTGAATTTTAATATATTTTAGGACTCATAATAAATGTCATAATATATTAATTAAAGGGAGAATTGCATCTATATCCTTACAAACTTCAAGTAATTACGCCTATATCCTTACAAAATTTTAAACTACATCTATATCCTTACAAAACTTAAGTAATTACACCTATATCCTTATACCTATTTTATTAATTTTTAAAATCATTAATAAATATCTATAATACAATTTAAATGTTAAATTCCCAATTTATCCTTTCCCTCCCAAATCAAAATCCCTTTCCAAATCAAAATCCATCAAATTATTCATTTCCCTCCCAAATCAAAATCCATCAAATTTTTCATCTTCTTCTTTGTTGACCAAGAAAATGTTATTCTTCTTCCTAAAAACACGACCCTTCTTGAAACTTTCTTCTCGCTCTCCATTTCTTCCCCCTTTCTCTTTTTCACTCAATCGATCTCACAGACATACTTGAGACATATGCCTTGTGATTTACTTACTTGGTTTTCTCTAAAGCTATATATATATACATATAGATATACATATATCAGTTGGTGTGATTGTTTTGTTTGACATTTGAAGCATGAGGAGGTTGTAGTTGTATGTAGTTGAATGATATCGATTGAGTGAAAAGAGAAATGGGGAAGAATGGAGAGTGAGAAGAAGGTTTTAAGAAGGGTCGTGTGATTAGGAGGAAGAAGAACATTTTCTTGGTCAACAAAGAAGAAGAAAATGAAAATTTTTGATGGATTTTGATTTGGAAAAGGATTTGATTTGGGAGGGTAAGGGTGGATTTGGGATTTAACATTTAAATTATAT
The DNA here is from genome assembly GCA_030169165.1 of Centaurea solstitialis. Lineage (NCBI taxonomy): Eukaryota > Viridiplantae > Streptophyta > Magnoliopsida > Asterales > Asteraceae > Centaurea > Centaurea solstitialis. The sequence goes on from CM058047.1 coordinate 883,200, forward strand.
TATAAATATTTATTAATCATTTTAAAATTTGATAAAATAGGTATAAGGATATAGATGTAATTACTTAAGTTTTGCAAGGATATAGATGTAGTTTAAAATTTTGTAAGGATATAGATGTAATTACTTAAGTTTGTAAGGATATAGATGCAATTCTCCCTTAATTAAAATACATTATAAATATATTCTTTTTATAAAACTATATTATTATGACTGTTTCATCAATATCTTTAAAACAAATTGAAGAATAAATACTTTTAATACAATAATATTTTAAAATACCATAGCTTTCGATTTTTCTTTAAACTTGAAATAACATACAACTTCAAACTTTTTTCTTTAAACTTTAAATAACATCTAACTTCTAGCTTCCCTGTTTCTGCAACACAATTAATCATAATCATCAATTTTAGAGTTTTATAATAAAAATAAACTTCATACCCTTGATTAGTGGTGGCCAAATCCCAGTTAAAGGCCAATTATAACCGGTTACTGATCGGGCTGATTAAAAACAATACACTGGCTTTTGGTTTTTGGTTAAGTAACCAGCACCGAACCAGTTATAAACCAATTAACCGACCAAACCGATTATAACCAGTTACAATTGACCATCACTTCCCTTGATTTACACAAAAAGACTTTGTCACCCGATAACATTGCGCAAATACTCAGTCTCAAACTAGTTTTAGGCTTGGTTTGGCAAGCATAAGCTAGCTTATAAGCTAGTCCATCCAAACATGTACCAGGAAGCTAGCTTATCAGCTAGCTTTTTAAAACGCTACTTTGAGTAGCTTATGAGAAGTTTATTGTAGCTTTTTCCAATTATACCCTTATTAATATTAATTATTAAATTCAAAGGTACCCTTTTTGATCATTTTACATACTCATAAGCTAGTTTTTGCCAAACATAATTTGTTCAACAGCTAGCTTATCAGCTACTAGCAAGCTTATCAATCAACAGCTAGCTTATCAGCTATCAGCTACCAGCTAGCTTATAAGCTACCAGCTAGCTTATAAGCTACCAGCTAGCTTATAAGCTACGCTTGCCAAACATAGCCTTTGTCACCCGATAACATTGCGCAAATACTCAGTCTCAAACTAGTTTTAGTAGTATTTACTCAATTATGAAAACCATTAAAAGAATCAAACACAAAAGTACCATGGGCTGAATGAAATAAGCCCAAATCAGTTCTCCACACTCTCCATAAAGCCCAAATCCCACCACCTAGGGTTTCATATCACCTTCACCAATATCTATCAAAACCCTCCCTCTTTCCTGCCTCATTTCCACACACAAAAACACACACACAACACCACAAAACACACCAACAAATCCTCCGAAGCTCCATCAATGGCGCCGGCGAAGCAGAGAACTCTCCACGCCACTCGCAATCCCGATCTCATCAGAGGCGTCGGCAAGTTCTCACGCTCCAAGATGTACCACAAGAGAGGTCTGTGGGCCATCAAGGCCAAAAACGGCGGCAAGTTCCCAACTCACGAGAAGAAGCCCGCCGGAGCTCCGGCCGCCGTCAAACCGCCGAAGTTTTACCCCGCCGACGATGTGAAAAAGCCGCTTGTTAACAAGCGAAAGGCTAAGCTTACTAAGCTCAGGTAGATTTTATATGAATGAAATTGAAAGCCCTAATTTTGGTTTTTTGGTTTATATGAAACCCTAATTTTATGAAACCCTAATTTTTAATGTGTTTGTTTGTATTTAGGGCTAGTATTACTCCTGGAAGTGTGTTGATTATATTGGCTGGGAGGTTTAAGGGGAAGAGAGTTGTCTTCTTGAAGCAGCTTACTTCTGGATTGCTTCTTGTTACTGGTGAGGGTTTATTTGTCTTTTTACAAAACTTTGTAGTAAATGGTTTTGATTTTGTTTTTTGTTTTTTATATGTTGATGTTGGTTGTATTAATGAGAGATATGTGTGATTTTGATTTATTGAGTTTGAGTTGCTACTTTTATTTCTCAAAAAAAGTATTAATTTTTGTGTTGGTGAAACCAGTATTGAAGGATTTTTTTAATGATTTTGTGATATTAAATGTGTTTTTGACAATTTTTATCAATAATGTGTCAATTATAGGTTTTTAGTTTTGTTGAATTCAAGATTATTTACTTGTTACTTGTGAATTGAGTTCTACTGGATATCTAAGTGAAGGTTTAACTTCATGTTTTGGTTTCTTTAGGTCATTGTGTAATTGTCTTTTCATAAAGAAATTGTGAATTCTTTTTGTGTTAATATTGCATTTTTAATTGAATATTAGAAGTTAAAAATTAAAACTTTGTAACATGTAAACATAGAAAGTGGACTCTAGTTGTAGGAAGGGGAAGTATCTTTGAAATCTTATGAATGGAAAATGAACATACATAAAAATTAAAACTTTGTAACATGTAGACATAGAAAGTGGACTCTAGTTGTAGGGAGGGGAAGTATCTTTAAAATATTATGAATGGAAAATGAGCATACATTATTTTTTAGTGACATAATTATTGTTTCATTTTACAATGTATAGATAGATATAAGCATCTAAGATCATATTTCAAATTTGGTTTTTTGGTTGCTTTAATATGGTTTTGGTATTTGATGTGTTTACCTTTTAATAGTTCACTTTGTGCTATATCATAAGAGCCTTTTAATCATTCTGGCCACTTAATTATCCTACACCAAACCATTCACCAACTGCCAAACAACTTATTTTTCAATCTCATTGGTCTCCAAAGATAAAAGCCAAGAAAATCTTCAATGGTCATGTGTAAACTTTAATGGGATTTTTGTCTTTATTTATTTCATCCTGTGATAAATTTGTTCGGGTTTTATGTTTAGCATACATCGTATGTTTTCGGTTACTTGTTTGTAAAGAACGATGTTTGGTTTGGTAGGTCCATTCAAGATTAACGGTGTTCCATTGAGGAGGGTGAACCAATCTTACGTGATTGCCACCTCAACCAAGGTTGATATTGCTGGAGTCAATGTTGACAAGTTTGACGACAAGTATTTCGCCAAGCAAGTCGACAAGAAGAAAAAGAAGGGAGAAGGAGAGTTCTTTGAAGCCGAAAAGGAGGTTTGCCACATTTTATTATTTTTATTTTCAATTTATTTTTTGCAATAAAATTTTAATTTTCCGGTACAAAGTAATACAAATTCAAAAACTACTACACTATTAAGTAACCATTTTAATACCCTTTAAATAATCATTATACTGGTGAAACGTTAGAGTAGAGTAGAGTAGAGCTTTTAACGAGCTAGGTGAGCTTAACAATTCTCGAACACAAAATAGTACTTGTTTAACTCAACAACACGAGCTTTATAACACCAATGTTCAACATGGCTTGTTTGAAAATTTGATTCAATTTTTTGAGCCGAGCCAAAGAACTCAACTGTACCCTTTTTTGAGCCAAACATGCTCAATTGCTCATATTCTAATTAAACATAGAATAAAAAAATATAAAAAATTTCGAACCCATGAACGAGCATTAAGCTCGGTAACTTAAAAAATATTTATGCTTGTGCCCTACATTTAAAAAGTTAATTGAGCTCGAGCCTAGTATTAACTTTTTGAACCCTGCTTGATTAACCTACTACTTGACTTGGCCTTTTTGCAACCCATAAAATTAATTTCGGTTGATTTGTGAGGAACTAGCTTTTTGAAACACTACTTGAAGTAGCTCATAGATAAATCAAGTTTTTGTTTATATTTTCCCCTAATTATGCCCCATATGTTTCTACAATTGATTTTCTTAAACATGTTATTTTAAGTCATTTTACATTGCCATCTATTTTACTAGGTAGTTCTGCCAGTTATGGCTAGCTTATTAACTGCCAATTAGCTCATCAACTAGTTTGTCAAATCGTCTTTAGGGTCAGGGGCATTTAGCAATGGATTGAAATCAATTTGAATCAGATGAATAATATGGTGATTATTGTGAATTGTTGTAGGAGAACCAATTGCCACAAGAGAAGAAAGATGACCAGAAAACCCTCGATGAAGCTTTGGTAAAGTCAATCGAGTGCGTGCCTGATCTCAAGAGCTATTTGGGTGCCCGATTTTCGCTAAAGGCAGGCATGAAGCCACATGAGCTTGTATTTTAGATCTTTTATCCGGTCTTTTGATTCAGTAGGTGTGTCGTTTTTTGTTGTCGTAATGTTTTACTATCGTCCTTGGACTATAGATTTGAGATTTCACATAATCTTTTGCGGTTGTCTCTTTGAATTTTTGAGATTTTTGGAACCATATAGCACTTTAAAAATTGGCTCTCAACTCCTTGATTCTTTCTTGTATGTTTTGTTTAATTGGTATTACCAAATCTTAGATTAAATTTTACCTTAAATTTTTTTGAACAAGTAACAACAAAATACAAGGTTTTAAATGAATTGGTAATGTATGTTAATATTCATTACATAGAATTTAGTTTTTCACCATATTTCAATCATAACCTTGGTTTTTAGATAAACAATGCTAATTTTATTAATGTATATATCCTTGTTATTGTCAAAAAATCACGTTATTTTATGCATTAGGAATGTACCTAATGTAAAAAATGTGTATTAGAAAAAGGGTGATGTTAAATGGACTCCTTATACATTTTATCCCTTCACATAAATCTAGACCCCCTTAACTGGGTTCGAGGTGCAATCAGTCTCTCCTTTCGAGATTTTATCCCTACTTTGACTTTCGTAGGTACTTGGATCGTGCTAATGGTTTTCTATGATTTGAACTTTTTGGTACTTTATTTTCTGTTTCTTTGGATGATATCGGCCAAAGCTATTGAAGATAATTTTCTTGTGTACTAACTCAATCCAAATCCTAAATATAACTTCGTCAATCATATACTCAAAAGTATGCGTTCTAATAAGTTATAATGCTATTTGTTTCTTTACTAAATTCTCAATTAGATGATTTGGAGAGAAACTTTAATAGCTGAAGCAACTAAATCGCTCTCGATTATCTACACAAGATAAACACAAGATAAACAGGAAGATGTTACTGATAATTCTAGTCATGTGTGTGTTTTGATTCATATCTTATATATAATTGAGAAAGTGTTTGTATTCATATCTTATATATAATTGAGAAAGATGAATACTCAAGATTACAATCAAGGGTTCAAAGGATATTCTAAAAGAATTATTCATGAGATTCCTTTAAAAGAATTGCTAAAAAGTTTTTTAAAGGTTGCAATACATAAGAGATGAACTAGGTATTTATAGGCCCTAAAGGTAAAGTCAATGCATCATCCAACTATTAGCTTGTAGGTAAAAAGATGCATAACTAACTTTGGGTGGGAACTCTAAGCATTCACAACTTATCTTGGAAAGTTGATGTATTGAGATCCTATGCTTTGGTTGGTTACCTGGCTTGATTAGAGGCTTGACTTGTTTCTACTTTATTGATTAGAGACTCTAATGCCTTGTGATAAAGTTGACTGAGTCCAACACTCGGAAAATCTTTAAGGTATGTTTCTTCAATACTTTTACATGAGAAATTAGAGATATGACTTAACAATATACCGCTAAGTATCAAAAGATTGAAAAAAAACGTAACATGAGCATAGATGCTAATAGGATAAAGAGGCTCCTCTCAAGAAGATTTCACTAGAGAACTATAAAAGCTTAAAGGAATTACAACGCACTAAATTAGAAATATAAAAAATAGATTACACATTTGCATTAAGTACGACTGCATAGATTTTCTTGAACTGAATCATTGATTCTCTAAAGTTCACACTATAGAAACTTTAGTGAGTATTAGTCGGATTCCCCGAATGGATCCCAAATACCATGGTGAGTTTATCTGCTGTTCAAAAAAAGAAACTTGAGTAACTACTTACTTAATGATTATATTTCATGCAACATTATTATATCCTAGTAAAAGTTAAAATGATAATTTTATGTTATTAAGACCCTCCAGTGATTACATTTACCAAATATTTAATTTCAGTTTGGACTGCATTATGTAACATTTCTTATTAGACTATTTAACAAGATTTAATTATCTATTCACCGCGTCATCCCGCCACCCCACTGTGGTTTCCCGCCAACCGGTCTTCGCACTGCACAACCTTATAAACTAGTTCATTATTTATTTATTTTTAAACAAAAAATCGCTTAGGCTATGTTTGGCAAACTAGCTCATAAGTTAGCTGTTTATTGATAAGCTAGCTAGCTAGTAGCTGATAAGCTATCTTATGAACAAATTATATTTGGCAAAAACTAGCTTATCAATATATAAAATGACCAAATAATAGTATATTTAAATTTAATAATTATATTAATAAGAGCATAATTGAAAAAAGCTACAATAAGCTCTCAAAAAGCTACTCAAAATAACATTTTAAAAATCTAACTTATAATATATGTTTAAATGAACTAGCTTATCAGTTAACTTACTTTTGCGAAACACCACTTGGATGAGAATTGACATATAGGTAGAAAAGCACAAAGACAAAGATTAAAAGAAAAATAAAATGTAATTCCACTCTATCTCAATACACAAAAACTAACAAAAAAGGTGTGTGGGCCCAAGAATGAGAAAAGAGAAAGAAGAAAAAAACGGCTGATGTGTTGATAGAAAATGATGTTGTCATGGGTGCGTGTTTTCCAATACCACGCATGCTGTTTTCCACTTTCCCAAATTACCCCTACCTTCTTTCCTTATTTACCTTCCACTACCCCTCCTTAATCATTCTTCTTCTTCTTCCCCTTTTTTCTCCAATTTCTTCTTTCAGTTTCCAATTTCTCCGATGGCCGCCGACCCGCCGGAAGGCTACGGAGACGATTTCCTCGAACAAATTCTGGCGATTCCTTCTTACAACATCGCCGGATGCCTGCCGACCTCCGATTCTACGGCGTCTGAAACGGTATCTGTTCATAATCATCATCAACAGCAGCAGCAACAGCAGAGCAGCAACAGTCGGTGTTTCCGTTAGGTTTGAGCTTGGATAACGGCGGCCGGGAGACCATCGGAGGGTTTCGCCGGAGGACAAGGACAAGGACAAGGACAACAACAGCAGCAGCGGGGTAAGTTTTTTTTTTTGTTGTAAACCCTAAGTAAGTTGATTTTGTGGAAAAGTGTTGATTTTGTGTTTTTGTGTGGTGTGGTGGTTGAAAAATGGAGATGGTGGTGGTTTTGGAGGAGGTGTTGGAATTGGAGGGGGTGGTTGTGAGTTTTTTGAAAGTTGGAGGGGTTTTGTGTAATTTTGAATTTAGTTGATTTTAAGTTGACCCTTTCCTAGGGTGTGTTTGGCAAAAATAAGGTTGTATGCTGAAGAATCATCATGAGCTAGTTTTAAGCTTATTAAAACGCTAGTTGGAGTAATCGTTTTTTTCTCGGTTTTTGTAGTTTTTTTTGTCATTTTATATATTTGTTGTAAGCCAATTTTTACAAAACATAATTTATTCATAAGGTAAGTTAGTTAGTCAACTCTTAGCTTATCAGCTATCAGCTTTTTTGGAGGTGTTGGAATTGGAGGGGGTGATTGTGAGTTTTTGGAAGTTGGGGGGTTTTATGTAGTTTTTATTTGTTTGGTTATAAGTCGTCATTTTTATTAGGATGTGTTTAGCAAAATTTAATCTTGTAAGTTATTACATTGATTGAATGGACATAAGTAGCTAATTGAAATGCTAGTTGGAGTACGTTAAAAAAAATTTGTAGCTTTTTTCCGATTATATTCTTGTTAAATTAATTATTTTACCTGATACTTTTGGTCATTTACATTCTTTTAAGCTAGTTTTTGTCAAAACTTAATTTTATTCGTAAGCTGGCTTACGGCTACTAGCTAACTTATTAGTTTATTAGTTAACAACTAGCTTATCAACTACTAGCTAACTTTATTAGTTTAACAGCGTAGTTTGCCAAACACAGCCTTAATCATTCATGGTGAGGGTTCGATATCAGTTTTTGTGCTTTATTGTTGAAAACTTGAAATGAATAGTGGCATTTTGGAGTGTTGAAATTCGAGGGGGGTGGTTGTGACTATTTGAGAAGTTGGAGGGGTTTTTGTATTTTGCATTTGTTTGATTATAAAGTTGATCTTTTCTTAATCATCATGGTGAGTGTCGATTTTGGTTTTCGTGCTTTGATTTTGAAATGGTAATAGTGACATTTTGGAGTTGTTGAAATTGGAGGGGGGTGGTTGTGATTTTTTGAGAAATTGGAGGGGTGTTGTGTAATTTTTTGAATTTGTTTTGATGTGCAGGAGAGAGGAGGGAATATGAACATGGGTGGTTTGTTTCCTCCATTTGAAAATTTGCAGTCACACTCGCTGCTACATACCGTTCCCCAGGTTTGTTAAGCTGATTTTTGTCTATTTTGTATAGTTTTTGTTTGTGAAGTTGAATGTATTTTGTTATAACTATTGCTGAATGATGTGTTTTGAATAATTGAGGGAATGATTGTATATGATCTATGAAATCTTTGTTTTGACAAAAGGGACTTTGCGAAAATAGCACCATGGGGCACATAATCACATATCCCATTTGTCAAGGGTTCAATTCTAGGTATATACAACAATTGTGGCCACTAAGTTTATCAGGGTTGGAGTTGGTTTGGTTTTATCCAGGAGGGATAGTGAACGTAGATTTGAACCTTGGAGATTAGATGTGCCCTCTTTGGTAATTTACTCATTTGTATCTTGGTGTTGAGAAATTTGAATTCTTGAAAATGGAACATTTTGGAGGCATGGGTTTCACATTCTTGCTCTTGAAGGACTTGTTGTTGTGGAAATCTCATTGAAAATTTAGTGGTTTTTCCTTGTGATGCTAAATTAAGGGTTGGTTGGTTGCCGTGATTTTAGATGTAGGTCATAAATATGGGGAGATTTGATTCAATGTTCAAGATATAGCAAAGGGTAGTATTTAGTTTCGTGATTAGGACAATGGCGATGTTTATGTGTAACAATAAGTACAATATTTTTCTTCTTGCCTATGGTCTTTTACTTATTGATCTACTTTTGCACAAGTTGAGGGTCTTTAAGGAAACAACTGCTTCTGCATACATCTCACGTCTCCCATAGGACCATACTCCTTTTGAGTGGGTAATATTGGGTTGTCGGGTTGGGTTGGTTTAATTAGTACACTCTTTTAAGCAAAGCTCGGTTGGTTAACTAGTAAAAAGTCCACTTTCTATATTCAAAGGCTACAGATGCATTTTAAATTTTAGTAGTCAGTTATGTTCATGCCAATGCTCTATGCTACCATACCAATAGATTATTGTTAAGGTATAGTGGCATGGCCCTATTTATATGGAACCGAATTTATAATTTGATTGAGGCTATTTAATGGCCATAACTCTTTGTCGGTCAAAGGTGGGTTAAGTTTCTTGACTTCTTAGGGGAGGAAGGCGAAGGTAAGACATGTGAAAGTAGCTCATATAGAAGAGGTAGTTAGCTTTTATGTTTTTACATATAGTTGCATGTATATATGTATTGGTAATATTACATACTTTTCTTTCTTTCTCACACTTTCACAAAGTGAGAGTCTTCATGGAAACAACCACTCTACTCTTTAGAGGTCGAGGTGCCAAATCTACCTCTTGACCCTACCTCTGAGTGGGATATACTGGGTCATTTGGATTGGTTTGGTTATTTAAGTTAGCTTTGCAAGTGTGTATTAATCCTTTCTACCCACGTTGGTTATCTAAAGTTTGCTTTATAAGAAGTAGCTTTTTCAAAACCACAAGGGTTGTGGTTATTGATTGGGCCCTGGCGGATGTGGTGGAATATCCCATCTGCCAGGGTTCAAATTTAGGTGTACGCAACAATTGTGGCCATTGAGTTACCAGGGGTGATGTCTTACAATCATAAATTGTCGGATTAGTCTAGGCATAGCCTAGGATACCCTTCCAAAAAAGTAGTTTTTTCAAAAGTTGCCTCTCACCAAAGGTCTAAATGGATGTGTGGCGAGGTCAAGCTTCAAGCCTTGCAAGTTATTGCGAGGTCATGATGTTTTTCAAGGAGTGACTTAAGGCAACAAATTTGTTATTATAGTATATATATAGATGTCTGTGTTGTTAGTGTTATTGAAAAGATAATGATTAAAGAAATTCAGTTCATACAAAACTATAAACTAAGAATGGTAATAATGCATTTATAGTTTGATATCAAGTATACAAAGCTTACAAAAATTATATTAGGCGATCATGACAAAAAGAATCTTTTACTAATGATTTCATAAGCCATGCAACATTAATCTAAAATTCTAGTATCATATGCAAAAAAACTTGTTAGATTGGATTATATTAGATGCATCTCATAAAGAAGCTATCCTTCTATGTAACTTTCCTCATTTATTTTTATCATCAAAATTGAATTCAAAATCTTATTTGCCTTCAAAATCAGCTAGTTTTTACAACTCGACTGGCTTACCTAACTTGCCAAACAGAGCCTTAATTTTGTCATTTTCTCCAGCAGGCTTTTCAAGGGCAACCAACTACCAGTACAGCCGTTACTGTGCCGCATCCACCCGCTATTAGGCCTAGGGTACGAGCTCGACGAGGACAAGCCACAGATCCTCATAGCATAGCTGAACGGGTAAGATAAAGCTTATATGAATCAGCAAAATGGAAAAAATAGTTATACGTTTCACCGTCACTTACCTTTACATGGTTTGAATTTCATATATATTTTTCAGCTACGCCGAGAAAGAATTGCAGAAAGAATGAGGGCTTTGCAGGAACTCGTTCCCAGCTGCAACAAGGTCAGCAAATGGTCGATATTATATACATATATATAGATATAGAGAGGGAGAGGGAGAGAGAGGGACGTTCAAGGGAAAACCTCAAAAAAGGGAAAACTGAGGAACACTCTTGTAGCGTCATCTGGACCATATGTACTTGTGCATAGAAGTAGTTGTTTTTTGGTTTTTATGCATGTGTGCATTATGCACATGTGCATGTTGCAAATTACTGCTATGCACAAGTGCATATGGTCTAGATAAAGGGGTATGATGGTACTCCTTAGTTTTCCATTGTTTTGAGGTTTTCCCTAGAACCTGACCCTGTATTATATATATATATATATATCCTTTGTATAAATCTTCAATTATTTTGTTATGCTTTTTATGATTGTATGGTTAATGCATTGAATGTTTCTTGTGCAGACCGATAAGGCTGCTATGCTCGATGAAATTCTGGATTATGTCAAGTTCTTACGGCTTCAGGTCAAGGTAATATAAAGCATCTATATCTCATGCCAAATATTTATCCATATTGATTTTAAACGTGTGTTGATTCTTTTGGTAATAATATTTACAGTTAAAAACTCCCATGCCATCCATTTAGATGTTGCATAAGTTCCAACCTCTTAACAGTTCCATTAAAAGGTCTGTCTCTTAATGGTTTTAAAACCCTTTGAATGATCTTGTATCTTTGGGTCTCCCTGCCCTGATTTTATCCCCAACAATTACCAAATTTTGCACTATATCACAAGAGCCTCTTATTCATTATGACCACTTAATCATCCAGCACTAAACCATTCAGCAACTGCCAAACAGCCAATCTTGCATTCTGTTACTATGTCTTTCTAGCATGCCGATTTTTCTCTACCTGTAGTTTCTAGCTTCACTGACTGACTTAGCAGGTTCTTAGCATGAGTAGGCTGGGTGGAGCCGGCGCAGTCGCACAACTTGTCTCCGATGTCCCATTGCAATCCGTTGAGGTAAACCCAACCCGTTTCACCATTTCTAACGGATTTCTCTGTTGGAAATTTTAGAAAATGCACCTTCAGGGTGCGTTTGGTATTCAGACAGGACAAGACAGAACTGGATAGAACAGTTGTTCAGCGTTTGGTACACAAAATTAGACAGGACAAGATAGAACAAATAAAATGACCAACATACCCCGAATGAGTTGTTTATATATTTTAGTTAACTACGTTATTGGTTAAACTGTAATAAAATAATTTTTTTATAACAAAATTTAAATTTGAAAACTTTTAGCAAGGCAATTAAAATGACACCATAATAAAGGTTTTCAATTAGTTTCCAATTTTTATTGTATACTTTTTCTATATTATTTTTTATTATTAACATTAAATAAATGACATAAATTAACCAAAATATAGAAATTATATAAAATTAATAAAGTGAAAGTTTAAAGAGTATAAAATACGATAAATAAATAAAAAAAACGAATAAAATGTAAATAGCAAGAGGTATTAGATCATTTTAGAAGAGAATTGTGATTTAGTTTGAGGTTATATGAATAAAACATAAGTTTGTTTCACCTTGTTCCATGGGAACGGATCAACAGGTTTGTTCCACATAAAAGTCTTGTCAAACGTGCAACATTGTTCTCTGTTCTTGTCTGTTCTGTCATGTCCAATGTACCAAACGCACTTCAAATCCCATCTTTTTAGTAAATTTTTAAAACCCCGGCTTTTTCATACTGGGTTTTAATCGGCCCTTGAGAAAAAGTTGGCCTGATCAGGCCTTTCCATTTCGGGCTTGGGCTTTCTGTGCATTTCTATTGAAAATGGTTATTCATTGATGAATGATGAATAGCATTTAAAAGCGCTAGTATATTCATTGATGAATAGGGGGATGGCGGTGAGAACGGATACAATCAACCCGCTTGGGAAAACTGGTCAAATGACGACACAGAGCGTGAAGTCGCAAAGCTCATGGAAGAAGACGTTGGAGCCGCCATGCAATTCCTCCAATCTAAAGCTCTATGCATCATGCCGATATCGCTTGCTTCACTGATCTACCCGACCCACCAACCCGACGCCAATTCTCTGGTTAAACCCGAACCGTCCGCACCATCGTAGACCCTCTAATCCCGTTGCACGTGCCTGCCAAACTCCTGTTGACCGTTATGTTTCATATGTCGGGATTATATCGAAAAAATCTATATCTATATCATAATTATCTTTTGATGTCATTTGTGGTGTTAGTGAATATGCCACAAGTTTTGCTCCCCCATGCACCCTAAAGTCTCCTTTTTTGTCTTTGTTTGACTTTGTGAAATGAAGGGAGGAGAGGAGGTAGGATGATTGTGTGAATTTTCTTGTTTTTGTTATGGGGTTGGGGGGGTTTGATTTTATTATGCTACTATAATGTATTTTAACAAAGTATTTGACATGGATAACTAATGTTATTTTGATTGTTATTATAAGAGTAGATGGCTTTGGTTCTGGTTCTAGTTGTTGGAAAATGAGGGGGTGTTTGTTTGGTTACCCGAATGGAATTTGATGGAATTGAAATCCATCGAAAGAATTTGATCATGAAGAAATTGGAATAGAATTTGGTTACATGTTTAGTTGGTAAGACTTCGATTTCTAGACTTCAATTTCTTCATGTAAATCAAAGAATGATGAATTTCCTAAATCATGGAATTCCATCATTTTCTTTTGAATTCCATGAATCAAATTGCTCCTGATTGATTTGGTTCATTCTAACAATTCTTTACCTACAAACGATTTGTTAGGTGAAAAACCTTTTGTTTTTGTAGTGGGTGTTAGGATGTGCGATTGTTGCTCGAGAATAGTAAGTTGGTTGTTCATCGTTTTCGTTCCTTATTTCTTGTGGTTGTTTGCTTAGAGCATATCCAAGAGATCCTCGAAAACCAGAGAAAATAGAGATTTTGCTATCTATTTTGCTATGCTACAACGAGGGGTGCTTGGTAGTGCATTTTAGTGTGTTAATATTGAATTGCATTGCATATATAGTATGAGCATATCCCAAAACCGCACTGCATGTACTTCAAACTGCGAAAAAATGCATTGTGGATTTAAAGAAGTTTGTCTTGGTTCTTATTTCGTGTAACGATAACCTTTTTTTTTCCCTTAATTAGTATATCATATGGTCCATTTCTTTCTAACTACTACTATGCATTTTATCTATTAATGGGGTTTTAACGTACGTAACATCAATCTATATTGGTGCAATATTTTGTCATCCTTGATGTCGTATATCACAAAGGGTATAGACATAGCATCCTTTAATAGCTCAATAGAAATAAAAAGCCAAAAGGTATTTAATATTAATAGACCAGATCTATCAAACTTATCGATAAAATACAAATCAGAAAAGATATTTGCCTTTTTAAGTTACGTAACAAAAACGTATACAAACAAAGTATTTTTCTAAACATAAATGTAACATTTGACTTGAAAAGAGTTATAATAAAATCCATGGAGTTGGTGTATTGATAAAATAGGACCACAAAGCATGATAATACTAGTGTTTGGGCATAGCCCTTAGTTTCTTATCCACCATGGATTGGAGCTCATGATTTCATTTGTTTGGTGTTTCCCCCACCACTTCTCTCCCTGAAAATATCTAAATATTATTGTAAACAATAAATTAGATAAATTTAATTTTGAAAAACCAAATAGAAAAATTATTTACTCTTGAGATATTTGATGATTAAATTATTGCTTTCAAAATAGAAACAAACATAAAACTTCTTTTATTTTGTTTGTTTAATAATTTTGAATGTTGGCTTTTAAAGAAGGGAAACATGGAAAACGTTTATGATGTTTTTCTGTATTGTAATAAAAACCTAATAGATGGTATGGTTATAGTCTTATAGATGGCCATATTGGACAATTAAAAGGGATTTGAACAATCCAATTTAATATTTGGGTTGAGTTGATTGGCTAATTCATTGAAACATTTGTATGTCATTTTACAATTTAGCTAAATATTTTTGTTTGAATGAAATAAATAAAAAATAGGACCTACCAAAAAGGCTTACAAACTCAAAAGAAGTTCGGTTCATGTGAATAAGAAAATAAAACTATAATTAAATTGTAATTATAATTTTGAATATAACTACGTACGAGTTGGTCTAATATCTAATGTATATATATTAATCAATAACTTAATCATCATATTAAGTCCATAGTAGAGAAAGGCATCGGGTTAGGTCGAGTTCAAATTACCCTAGCACAATTTCAACCAAATAGATGCAGTTTCACCCAATATTGTATCAACTATGTGTCTGGTTACATATCTTGATTTGAAGGTTTTTTTTGGGATTTGGGTTGTGTTAGCTGAGTTGGTTGGAATTTTAAGCATCCCTACAAATTGGTATATATCATTACTTTTAAGTGATCTCAGGATCAATCTCGTTTTTTTTCTAAAAATGAAATGAAAGCAAAATTAGTTTCATTTTGATTACAAATTTTGATTATAAGATCGAACCAACTAGCAGATAGGTTTCAACAGTGTATATATATATACATATCGAGGTCGTATCTGCTATAAATCATCAGATTCTTAAAAATTGTACAAATCAATTTCAACCGTACATGTAAATAATCAACGATGTGGATTAATTTGATTCCTAAATTTTCTCTCAACCACGTTTCATATCCGTCTATAAGTTAGAAGATATACAAAATCAATTGTTAGGACTAGGTTTGTAGGGTTTGTAACAATTTCAAGGTTTGTATTTGATACTTCCCCTATATTTATATAGGGTTTACTTCTCCATAATGTATTAAACTATACCCAAAATGTTATTGTGTGTATCTACCTATCAAAAATGTTTTTCAATGTATAAATATTTATTTTTTTCTTTTGTGTTTTAAATGACCGGCTCAACTGGTTATCAACCAATCACCTGTAGTTGGATGTGGCCCGATTCACCTACCTTGTAACCGATCCCAGTCCTAGCCAAAAAGAAAGTATTTTTTTTGAAAACTTTACAACAATACTTGAAATACTCTTTTAAACGTTTTATTACAACTTGAGCAACGAATACGAGTTGAAATCACAAAGTATAGCAAGAATTGTGAAAGTGAAGACTCAGACCAAGTCGGGCCATCGAAACACTCCAAAACCCTCACCAGTCGTGTAACAACCCGTCCCACATGGATAAAAGGTAGAACTTGTAAGCTTTTTATAAGACTCAAATCATAGCTACCAATAACTTCCCCATGGTTTTTAGTTGAACTCGAAGTTATTTGGTCAACTTATATCTTTGAACTTTGGGGTGTTACAAGTCGGGCCGGAATGGCCCCATCTCTAATTCCACAGTGACTAAGTACATGTTTTGATGGACCATAAGCTGAGTTATAAGTTAGCTTATAAGCTAACTTTTTGAAAAACTACTTTGAGTAGCGTTTTGGTGACTTATTGTAATTATGACAATTATTATCTTTTTTATTCCAAATATACCCTTATATTTTCTACATTACTAATTTTCAAGTATGTCATTTTTTGTCCTTTTACAGTCATAAGCTACCTTATCAGCTAGTTTTTGCCAAACGTAACTTATTCATCAGCTACCTTATCAGTCATAAGTTTCCTTGTCAGTCATAAGCTACCTTATCAGCTAGTTTGCCAAACATAGCCTAAAAAAAGCTGGTATTTTAAGTTCAAAATTGTAATAATTATATAAAACTTCCATTAAGTGGAAGAAGAAATTGGAAGCATGCCATGGAGTGAGTGACCCCCCAAAAGGTCAGCTCTCCCTTGATTGTATCTCCCATTTCCATTTCCATTCTCCACCACCTTCACAAACCAAACATATTTTTCCATTTAAATTCAATCACAAAAACCCCACCCCAATTTTCCAAATCTCACATCCCTTTCTTGGTTCTACCCAAATTAATACATATATCTATATATCTATATCTATATACATATACTTCCAATCCAATCCCAATTCACTCCAGTCACCAGATGAATTTCTTCCATCCCATGTCGATTTCCTGTTTCTCTCTCTGTTTCTAGAGCGAGAGTGCTAAAGATGCTCATCTTGCATAGCGTTGTTCAGCCATGGATATCTCCAAGAATTCCAAGGATTTATCGTTCCAAGAGGTGAGACATTATTATTGATTTCAATTCATAATCTTTTCATTGGGTTTTATAAGTCTTTATTGCGATCATACTACGAATTGGGCGCTGTTAATTCTGAATTTTTTAGATGGTGCATTTTAACAAACAGTTGGTGTGCAATAGTAAGCTTTTGAATCTTGGGACCTTTTAAGCAAGAATCACACCCCTTTTTCTTAAAGTGTTTTCCTTTTTGGTATATCTATTTTTATTTCGATTATTATTGAAAGTATCTAATTTTTACACTTTTTCTTGTTAAGTAAGCTTCTTTCTTGTCATAAGCATCAACTTAGGTGATCATATTAGTAGTAATAGTTTGGATTTCATCTATTTTAGTCATGATGGTTTAAATTAAAATCGAATTCGATTACAAATTCTATCAAGCCACAACCTTTTGGATGTTTCATGACAAAATGAATCTTAATTTTATAAAAGTAATGCCCTTTAAAGAAGTGGGGTTTCTTTTAATGATACATAAGATGAGAGGTTGAGTTACTAGTGCAATGTTGATGCATTAAATTAATTTGAATAGTGTGGTTCAGGGGACTGTCTGTGGTAAACTGCATGATATATTCATTTGAGATTTTAAGGTGTTTTCATGAGTTGGAAATACCAAGCTTCATAGAAAGTTTGCTTAGATTTCTTTGATGTTTTAGTGTTGAATGTTGGGATGGGACCCGACTGCAGATTTTCAGATTCACCCATTTTATCGTGTTCCCTTAATGTGTATAGTTAAATATATTTCGGAAGAGGTCTAGGATATCATCATTGTAATATTGTCACTTGGTAGAAACAGAAATTGCTTTCTGAAATATGAATCTGCTTTACCTTTTCTGCATATTCCACTTATCCACAAGAGACTGAATATACTCTCTAATCACTTTTTGATTAATAAGCTACAAATATGGATATTCTTTGGACATTAAACTATGCTATATGATAAAATGGGCATATGCTTTCATCAGTTACATGGCTAGATAATCAGTAAACTTGGTCTACTTTAGAATAAAAATACAGAAGTGTGGTGAGTATCACTAAATTCAACATTTACAAAAACTAATTAATTAAAGATATGATAGCTAAAGTTTAAATCCATTTTGTATGGTTGAATCAAAATATATCATTAAAAGATAGAAACAATTTTAGTTCTTTTAGAATTTCTAAATTTTGATTTGGAACGGCTTTTTCTCACGTTTAATAAATGAGTCTATGTTTGTAAAATAACATTCATAATCTAGATCCCATTAAACAAGGGCTCGAATCTCATAAAATCCCATCTAAACATGAGTTCAAAGCATGTAAAGTAAACTCAAGGGCTCAAGCTGTAAGCATGCATAAAATGCTATTTTGATATCATATGTACCATTGTACTGGTTTGGACTTTGGATGCATTAATATTGGAAATTAGCAAATCAAAGTCAAACCAAACTAAGCCAGTATATCCCACATTGAGGTGGGCAATTTTCTCAACTTTACCATTTCAACTTACAACAATAAAGTTATTTTTCTTGAGTTGTGAGTTAGAAGTTTTATTCATTGTTTTCCATTTTGAATATAATTGAAATCACAACCTGATTCTCATATGATACTTTCAGAGAATCAAGCACTATCTCATGCTGTTGGATCAATTCTTCAACTTTACGTGCAAATTACATGTTCAAGAATTATCGAGGTGAGTCTTTAAGTAGCCCGTATTAAAAGAGTTTTTCATAATTACGTTAGTATGATCCTCTAAAGAAACTCCTTTTTAGTTATAGAATTATAGCCTTTTGTTTTCAGTATGGGAACTTAATCACAAGGGCAACATGATAACAAGAGTATGTAGTGCCTCCCTTTTCCATTTCCAACTGTCATTGTCGAGTATTTTGCTATAGGTTATGGGCTTACTCCAAATAAACGTATATGATTGTGATTCAGTATGTATTTCAGTGGAATACACTACATAGCTGAATCTAAATGTCACATAGTAGAGATTAATGCTAACTATTAATAGCATACATTATCCTTCTGTTGAAATAAATAATTAAGTTACACATGATATATTCATACATTTTCTTCATTTGACAGCGAAGCCAGAGGTGATGAAAGCATCACATAAGATAGGATCTGTGATGAACTTGCACATCATGAAAAGTTTCGAATGGCAACTCTTGAAATTGAAGCTTGATTATCCTCAGGTGTGCATTATTTTCCTGGTTTATTCTTATTAAAAAAAAGGGGCTGATTTGTGCTCTCTATTTATGGTGCTAGATTGGATTACTAAAAAAGATGAGAATCTAACATGTTTGGGAGACATAGGGCAGAAGAGAGAAATACAGGGCCCTTGGTGCAAAAGGGAATACTCAAACTAGGAAGACAACTCACTTGTTTAACTTTATACCGAATTATAAATAGAATTATGTAATGAGAGTTGGTTCCTGGTAAGAATAGTAGTAATTGTGAGAAGGGTATGAAGAGATCTTCATTCTTGGATCAATCCTAATTGAAAAAGTTCAATTGAAAATACCCTTCTAAGCTAATTCATGAGTTATTTTGGGATTTAATCTAAACCATTAGATTAATTTGCATTACAAGATCCATTTGAACAGATAATTTAATTCTGCAGGTGAATCAAACAAAGATCATGATGGCTGCATTAGTATCTTGCTTACTTGTCAGATTGATGCACCAACATCATGGGAAATTAGCTACCGTTGCTCTGCAACAATTACTTTCGTCTATAATTCGATCATTTGCAGCTCCAGGTTTGCCGTTTGCATGCATGTCTGACTCTCTAAATAAACCCACACCTCTGCAATTGGATGTATCTTTGCCCTCATGGAATGACATCAAATGGAATTTCTCCCGCCTGGCATACTTATTCGACATACAACTTGAGAGAAACGTGTCTACGTAAGTTGAACGAATAAGTGCTTCCTTACATAATTATTCTACTCGTATCATATTTATAATTTTTTGCCATGATAGACGTGTCTTCGTTTGAGATATCTCATCTTGTGTATATAGAAGACTACATTATATAAATGAGATATCTCATCTTGTGTTAACATGGTTCGGAACCCAATCCCGATGCTTAAACACCAACTCGACTAGTAGGACAGCATGAACCTGAATTCTCTGATAAATCTACTTAAGGGTGCACCTTTCTTTGAGTTTTCTTGATGCGATGGATTATTGTTCATGGATGTTTTGCAGGTTCTTGATTGTGCTCATTCTAGCTTGCTTCTCGTTTGTCTTTATTGGTGGTCTTCTCTTCTATAAGTACAGGTATGGAGGTACCTTCTAGAAAAATACTGTTTTTCTGTTGTTATGAACTTCTTTTTACATTGATTTGGTAAATTGACATTTCTATTGAATGTGTACCCAATATTAGACACATTAGGGCTCTAGTTTCCTCTGGAAGCTTACACTTGCAGATGCTCTTTAAAGTAAAAATTATTTTGCTTACATATTTTTATGTAAAGTTACTAGTTTTTGAATTATTTTAACCTTCTCATTTTTTCTCCTCACTTTGGCTTAATGATATAGAAAGTGGCCTATTCAATAAGCTTTTAGGGGGGAGCTTTATGCAGAAAGCCAATGATGCGGGCCGAGCTGTGGACGAGATGGCGTTGACGTTTCTTGAGGCCCATGATCGGTCCAACTTCAAAAGGGAGTAGCTTTCGCTCTGGTTGTCCGTTTCGGGACTAAGACACGCTGTCTTAGTGTCGTTTTGGACTTTTTCGTGATTTTTGCTCTGGTCGTCTGTTTCGGGACTAAGACTCGCTGTCTTAGTGTCGTTTTGGACCTTTTCGTGGTTTTTTTTATGTTTTGGGCTTTTTTGTTCGGTCTGTTACTTTTGGGGCAGGCCCGGTTCGTTTGGTTGCTTATTTAGGGTTAATTTCGTGTTTTGCAAGACAATTAATCAATTACAGAACTTTTGTTTTCTTCCAATTCTTGAATTCCCAATTAGGGTTCAGGTTTTGAAGCCTAGGGTTTGGTATTCTTTGAATCAACAAACTTTAGAAGAGGTTGAACACGGTATTCGTAGAATCAACGTGTTTGATCTTTGTTTATCCCCACACACGCTACATCAGTTGGTATCAGAGCCAGGTTCCCGGTTCCAATGCCTCCAAGGAGACCCCCACCAGTTCATAGACTCGATGAGGCCTATGAGCAAGAACTGGAGGATCGTTTCGTGAGAAGGATGGAAGCACGGCTTGATCAAGTAGTGGATCAATTGACTGGTCGGATGGCAGATCTGATCAATAGGAGGCACAACGATGAAGATTTTGTAAACGAGTTTGGCAGTGAAGATGAGCCGTCTACCGTTTCTGCTAGGCATCTGGATAGGCGACCCCGAGAAAGCGATAGGCGTTGGGAGAACGGGATGAGAATCGATGTTCCAGAATTTGATGGCGAGAGTTTGAATCCGGAGGGTTTCATAGATTGGTTGGCTACGGTGGAGGAAGTGTTTGAGTTCAAAGGGGTTCCCGAGGACAAGCGAGTAGCGTTGATTGCTACTAGGCTTCGGGGAAGAGCCTCCGCCTGGTGGCAGCAATTGAAGCAAACCCGAAGCAGGCTGGGAAAATCAAAGATTGTGACATGGGAAAAGATGAAAAAAAATTTGCGGGCCAACTTTTTACCCCATAATTTCCAACGCGTGATGTACCAGCGTTTGCAGAATTTGAAGCAGGGGGCAAGATCTGTGGATGATTATACAACCGAGTTTTACAAGTTGATAGCTCGTAATGATATTCAGGAGTCGGAGGCGCATCTTGTGTCTCGATACGTTGGAGGGCTGCGGGGTCAGATCATGGACTCCGTGAACCTGTTTGATCCGATGACTATCTCAGAGGCTCATCAAAGGGCTTTGGCTTTTGAGAAGCAGAGCCGTCGGGGGGTTCTTATGCGCCTGCCAATATTGGGGGTAGTTCTGGTCAAAGTAGCCTCACGCCGCGTGGTGGTCCAAACCCTAACCAGAAGAATGTTGCGGGTGGTAATGCGGGGCCGATTCCAAAAGGGCCTAGTAGCAGTGGGTTGAAGTGTTTCAGTTGCGGAGAGTCGGGACATCGTCAGTCGGAATGCAAACGGGCTGGAAAGAGGGTTATGTTTGGCGAGGTTGAAGATTGGCAGGATGATGACGGCGAAGAGGAGTACCACGAGGGCCCTTTGTATGACATCGAACCCCAATACGAAGAAGAGCTTGTCGATGGAGATGTAGGGGTAAGCCTGGTAGTGAGACGTTCTTGTCTTACGCCAAAGGTCACTGACGATGATTGGCTCAAACATAATATTTTCCAGTCGACTTGTACCGTTTCGGGAAAGGTGTGTAGCTTTGTCATTGATTCGGGCAGTTGCGACAATCTGATTTCTGAAGATGCCGTTCGGAAGTTAGCTTTGAAGACAGAGAGTCATCCTAAGCCCTACAAACTCCAGTGGTTTAAGAAAGGTGGAGAGGTAACGGTCTCTAAACGTGCTCTCGTTCATTTTTCTATTGGTACTAGATATAAGGATGATGTATGGTGCGACGTAGTCTCCATGGATGCTTGTCATTTATTGTTGGGTAGGCCGTGGGAGTATGATCGCAATGTAGTGCATGACGGGCGAGCTAATACTTACAGTTTTGTATTTGATGGTGTTAAGATCACACTTGTTCCTAGTAAGCCAAAAGAGTTAGTTGTCAAACCTTCGGGTACTCTTTTGACCCTTGCTCAGTTTGATGAGGAACTTGGAAGTGCAGAAAGTGTTTTTGTGTTGATAGGTAAGGAAGTGGCTGAGGAGGTCAAGGTCCCGGATTCCATGGTTCCTTTACTTAGGGAATTTGATGATGTGTTCCCGGAAGAGCTACCGGCTGGTTTACCACCCTTACGCGATATTCAGCACCATGTTGATTTGGAGCCGGGAGCCCAGCTTCCCAATAGACCACACTACAGGATGAGTCCAGCAGAACATGAGGAGTTGCGTCGTCAGGTAGAGGACTTGGTTTCTAAGGGGCATGTCCGGGAGAGCATGAGCCCTTGTGCTGTTCCTGCTTTGTTGACTCCAAAGAAGGATGGGACGTGGCGTATGTGTGTTGATAGCCGTGCGATCAACAAAATTACTGTAAGGTACAGATTTCCCATTCCTCGGTTAGATGATTTGCTTGATCAGATTAGTGGTGCCACCATTTTTACGAAATTGGATTTAAAAAGTGGGTACTATCAGATTCGGCTTAGGCCTGGTGATGAATGGAAGACTGCGTTTAAAACTCGTGAAGGGTTATACGAGTGGTTGGTAATGCCTTTCGGATTATCAAACGCACCTAGTACCTTTATGCGTGTGATGAATCAGTTATTTAGGCCTTTTATTGGTAAGTTTGTAGTTGTCTACTTTGATGACATACTCATTTACAGTGCTACTTTTGGTGAGCATGTGGACCATGTCCGTCAAGTGTTGACTTTACTTCGTAGAGACAAGTTTTATGCAGCCATTAAGAAGTGTGTGTTTATGGTTCCCAAAGTTCTGTTTTTGGGATATGTTATTTCTGGAGAGGGGATACAAGTGGATGAGTCTAAGGTGACGGCTGTCAAACAATGGCCCACGCCTAAGACTATAACTGATGTTCGTAGCTTTCATGGCCTCGCTTCATTCTATCGGCGGTTTATTCCCCATTTCAGCTCCATTATGGCACCAGTGACTGACTGTATGAAAGGTAAGACCTTTGTCTGGACCGATGCGGCTGAGTCGGCTTTTCAGTCAATCAAAGAAAAGCTCACAACGGCGCCTATTCTGGTACTACCTGATTTCTCTCAAGCTTTTGAATTACATACTGATGCTTCCAAGGTTGGGATTGGGGGAGTGTTGAGCCAAGGAGGACGACCCATTGCTTATTTCAGCGAGAAACTGACGGGTCCGAAGCTACGGTATAGTACTTATGATGTGGAGTTTTATGCGGTGGTTCAGGCTGTAAAGCACTGGCGACATTACCTTTTTCATAAGGAGTTTGTTCTATTTACTGATCATGATTCCTTGAGGCATTTGCATAGCCAAGACAAGGTCTCACATAAGCATGGGAGGTGGATTGCTTTCCTGGAGAAATTCACTTTTGTTGTGAAGCACAAGTCTGGGGCTTCTAATCGGGTGGCGGATGCGTTAAGCAGGCGGAGTAACATGTTGGTTTCTATGAGAGTTACCGTGCCAGGCTTCGATACTCTTATGGAGCAACTCACTGTCGATCCCTACTTTTCTGTTGTTTTGCAGGATGTTCAATCTGGGCAGAATTCAGATTTTCTTATACATGATGGTTTTCTTTTTAAGGGGAATCAGTTGTGTATTCCAGATTCTAGCCTTCGCCTTCAGATCATCAAGGAGTTACATGGCGAGGGACATGTTGGTCGTGACCGCACCTTACAGTTGGTGCAATCTTCCTACTTTTGGCCTACTATGCGAAAGGAGGTGGATCGGTTCGTAAAGAGGTGCAAGATTTGTCAAGTCTCTAAAGGAACGGCCACCAATGCGGGGCTATATCTGCCTTTGCCTGTTCCGTTACAGCCGTGGGTGGATATTAGCATGGATTTTGTATTGGGATTACCGCGTACTCAACGAGGTAATGACTCTGTTTTTGTGGTCGTGGACCGTTTTTCTAAAATGGTGCATTTTATTCCCTGTAAGAAGACGACAGATGCGGTTAAGGTGGCTCAATTGTTCTTTCGCGAAATTTATCGCTTGCATGGGTTACCATCTTCTATCGTGTCTGATAGGGACACTCGTTTTCTGAGTCATTTTTGGCGTAGTCTTTGGAACATGGTGAACACTAAGCTTAATTTCAGCAGTGCGTACCATCCTCAGACGGATGGGCAGACTGAGGTTGTTAACAGGTCACTTGGTAACCTTTTGCGCTGTTTGGTTGGTGATCATGTTAAGGCATGGGATCAAAAGTTGTGTCAAGCTGAGTTCGCCCATAATCATGCTGTCAACAGGAGTACTGGTTTTAGTCCTTTTCAGGTGGTTTATTCTGTTCAGCCTCGTGGACCACTTGATTTGATGTCTCTTCCGGTTGCTGGTTCTGTTCCAAAGAAAGTGGAGGATTTCGTGGATGGGTTACATGAGGTTCACAAAGCTGTGTATGACAACTTGGTTCGTGCTAATGCCAAGTATAAGCAATTCGCAGATCAGACTCGCAGGCAAGTTGATTTTGAGGTTGGTGACTTTGTTTGGGCGGTGTTGACTAAGGATCGGTTCTCGGTCGGGGAGTACAACAAGTTGTCAGCCAAGAAGATTGGACCGGTAGAGATTGTCGAAAAAATTAACCCTAATGCTTATCGTCTAAAGCTACCAAGTCATATACGTTGTGCGGATGTTTTCAATGTGAAACATTTGCTCCCTTATCATGGGGATTCGTCGGATGATGAAGTCGCCGGGAATTCGAGGTCGAATTTTGTCCACCCAGGGGGGAATGATGCGGGCCGAGCTGTGGACGAGATGGCGTTGACGTTTCTTGAGGCCCATGATCGGTCCAACTTCAAAAGGGAGTAGCTTTCGCTCTGGTTGTCCGTTTCGGGACTAAGACACGCTGTCTTAGTGTCGTTTTGGACTTTTTCGTGATTTTTGCTCTGGTCGTCTGTTTCGGGACTAAGACTCGCTGTCTTAGTGTCGTTTTGGACCTTTTCGTGGTTTTTTTATGTTTTGGGCTTTTTTGTTCGGTCTGTTACTTTTGGGGCAGGCCCGGTTCGTTTGGTTGCTTATTTAGGGTTAATTTCGTGTTTTGCAAGACAATTAATCAATTACAGAACTTTTGTTTTCTTCCAATTCTTGAATTCCCAATTAGGGTTCAGGTTTTGAAGCCTAGGGTTTGGTATTCTTTGAATCAACAAACTTTAGAAGAGGTTGAACACGGTATTCGTAGAATCAACGTGTTTGATCTTTGTTTATCCCCACACACGCTACATCAGCCAAGTTTTTCCAAACCTCTCCCTCTCAATAAAAAACAAGCTCCTTCCATTTATTAAAAAACCCTCCCAAACAAAAAGCTTCTCAATCTATACAGACAAATTAATCCACGCTGAGAACTTTATATACACATGACTTAATGGAAAACCAAGCAAAAATCCCCTACGTGCTAAGTCAAAAGTTGAAGTTTTTTTCTTTTTGGGATGGAGGGAGTATTATATATCCGTATTTAGTAATTCGAAAATTTCCATCTTGAGTGGTGCAGGCGTAATACACAGTCGTTTGAGGACTGTCTTTGGGAGGCGTGGGCATGCTTGTGCTCTTCATCAACTCATCTCAAAGTGAGATACGATTTTCAAATTCTTTATCATTCACTAAGGTGTCTTTTGTTTTTAAAGAGGTCTGAAGTCTAATTTCACATCTAAAAAAATAAGAGGTGGATGGTAAGAATTTTTTAGACCTATTCTTAAAAATAAAACACACAGTCTTTAAGTCTGCAAACCTCTTAAATTTCAGACTTAAGAGGTTTTAAGAGGTATTTTGTTAAAACAAACAGCCACTAAATGAAACAAACTTTGTCTAGTTGCAAGCTGTGAATAATATCTGATAAATTTATCGTATTTTATGCAGCAAAGAACTAGAGTCGAACGTGTTATTGGTTTTGTTCTTGCTATATGGGGAATATTGTTTTATTCTCGCCTGTTGGGCACAATGACGGAGCAGTTCAGGGTGAGTTCTAGAAGCTTCTAAATACACCAAACCTCAATCGCTGGTATTCAAACGATATGCCAATTTGTGCAGAATAACATGCAAAAGCTTAGAGAAGGAGCCCAAATGCAAATTCTAGAGAGTGATCACATAATTATTTGTGGAGTTAATAGTCATCTAGCTTCATATTAAAGCAGTTAAACAAGTATCACGAGTTTTCCGTGCGATTAGGTACAGCTACATCTAGGTAATGCCTTCAATATTTTAACTTCTTACATTATATAAGTGCATTGAAATGTAGTAAATCGTAAAAACTCATAAACAGGAGGCAGAGGATTCTTCTTTTGTCCGATATCCCAAGGAAGCAAATGGACAAAATTGCTGACCATATAGCGAAAGATCTTTATCATATTGACGTCCTTACAAAGAGGTATTCCTACTGTAACTTGCTTATATTGATTTCGGGGGAAGTACCAGTGATGAGATCATACTTTGTGGGGCAGTTTAAAGAATTTTTATATTCTTGTCTCGAGGGGGAGTTCAAAGTTTGTTTGACGAGATTTAAGACTTAAGAGTATTTGAAAGACAAACAACTTTGAAGTATGAAAACGATTTCTTTAATGTTCAAACCGCCTCTCTATTCTTAATAGATTTTATGAATCTTGAAGTATGTTTTTAAATGTTTTCATATATCAATGGATTTGACGATATTGTTATGACCGTGTGTTGCCAAAGTTAATACTTGTGTATTATCTTTTGTATATACTTTTCAAGTATTCATACACACTGGTTAAGCTTCTTATTGACTTTGTTATTACCATGTCTCATAATGAAACAATTATTCGATGGTAACACTCCTGTTTGCATTTCCGTTTGATTTGAGCATTAATTTTTTTTTTTGAGACAGAATTGTTCATTCAAGCATTATCTATCTCTTATTTGCATAGATATTTTTCCGTTTTTTCATGAACCTAAGCCTTTCATGTCTATATTTCACAATATTTGATCTGTCAGATTCTCAAACAATTCTACATAAATCATTTTGTTCCTTTTATATCCTTGGTTTGAGAAATCTAAATGCCCGCATATTGTTCATATATCTGAAGCGCGCATATGTTTTTTTAAGGCAATTTGATTAGTAGTTATGCAACCGGTAAGGTGAAAGCAAATGCAGTTACAATATTTGCGTATTTTGTATATTTCACATTCTAGTCGTGTCTCATAGTTTATATTCCAACAAGGCTACAAGCAATATTTGATTTCTCGTATATTTTTATTAGATTTCTTTTCATCTCTGTTTTCTTTCTTCTTTCACCTTGAAGTTTCTTGTTATGCAGTTGCAGTCTAAGCTTAACGAAGTCATTCCAAAGGGCTGCAGCCAATAAGGCACGTGCCATAATAATATTGCCAACCAAGAGTGATAGGTATCGTTGTTTAACTCGAGGTTTTCTTAAAACTTCTTCTATTCACAACATGAAGTTTTCTAATCGAATTTTTTGGAGTTTTTAGGTATGGAATTGATACAGATGCATTTCTATCTGTCCTTGCCCTTCAGCCTCTTCCAGACATGGAATCTGTTCCAGCCATTGTTGAGGTTAAATGTATTTTTTTTCTCTTTTGTTATATAAAAATATAGTACATTGTTGGTACTAGTGTTATTGTTGTGCACAATTATAACCGAAAAATTCTCTCAATTGCTTCCAGGTTTCGAGTGCTAATACGTGTGACCTCTTAAAGTCAATCTCGGGGTTGAAGGTGGAGCCGGTGGAAAATGTAACATCCAAATTATTTGTTCAATGCTCTCGACAAAAGGGGCTTGTTAAGATCTATAGACATTTGCTTAATTACCGAAGTAAGCTTCAAATGTGTTGCTAAATGTTTAAGTTACTACTAAGCTAATTGATTTGGAATAATATCATAGCAAGACTGATGAAGAACTTGTTTTTCGCAGAAAACGTATTCAATCTTTGCAGTTTTCCACATCTAACAGGATTGAAGTATGGGCATCTAAGAAACGGATTTCAAGAGGTTAGTTTTTCTTTAAAAGCTTTTTACTTGGTTACTCAATTTCGTAAATTTTCTATAATACAAGGCTATGTGTAAGCTATCTTCTCAATTTTGCAAGTGTACTTCATAGTTGTTTGAACTGTGACCTTTTGATAAACATTTTTAACAACCATATTAGAACATCGCTTAATAATGACAAAATTTAATTATTTGGAGGAAATAATACATACGTATTGATATGTATCTTTATAATATGTTGATATCTTTTCAGGCTATTGTTTGCGGTCTTTATAAGAAAGGGAAGATAAATTTTCATCCATTGGACGACGAAGTTCTAGGTGAAGATGACAAAGTATGTATGGTTGTGAAGCTAATGCGTTTAGTAGTCAAATGTGGTTTTTCTTAATTCGTGGTTTAGCAGGCTTGGGCTCGGTTGTTTGTTAGACGAGCATAAGCTTGAGCTCGACTCGGGCTCATTTAGCTCGAGCTCGACTCGGGCTCATTTAACTCGAGCTCGAATCAAGATTTTAATGAGTCGATCCCGAGTAGCTCACAAACAACTCAGCTCGCTTACACTCCTAAAGCTTGGCTCGTTTCGAGCCTTATGTATCAAGCTCGAGCTCAGCCCGTCAAGGATTTAGCAGGCTTGGGCTTGGCTTGTCGTTTGTCAGACAAGCCTATGCTCAAGTTGAGCTCGACTCGTTTACCTGTAAATCAATGCTTAATATGATTTTTATTTATTATTATTTGGTATTTATATTAATAACTAATTGAGGCTCGTTTAGGCTAGTGAGCCTAGTCGAGCTTAATCATAAAGGCTCGAGCTTGGCTTGGGCTCATTTAACTCGAGCTCGAATCAAGCTTTTAACGAGTCGATCCCAAGTAGCTCAAGAGCAGCTCCGCTCGCTTACACCCCTAATCTTTTTAGCCATTGTTTTACGGTCTCCAAATATACACATTATAGGAAATTTAGCTATCTAGCTGCACAAATTCCATATGGCAGCTAGTTCGAAAGTGAAATTTGAGCACAAGTTTATTTGACTGTCTTTTCATTAGATGGATGACCAACTCTTATTCTGCATTTTATAGGTATTATTCGTTGCACCTGTTCATGGGAATAAGAAAACACAGTTTGCATATTTAAATTCCATTAAAGAAGAAGAGGTTGACTCTCGTAATCTCGAAGCTGTAAAAGTGGTTGGTGAAGCTCCACATAATGCACTTCAGATGGCAAAAGCCCGGTTGGATAAAATCGTCAAAAGGCCAGCAAAACCAGGTTCGAAGGTACATTTTTGCGGAGAAATACTTTCTTATTTGCATTACTTTTATTGGGTTTGTCGAAAAGGAAATTGAAGACTTTTGACGGATTAATGCAGGCATCAGACTGGAGTGTGGGACCAAAAGAATCGATATTATTGCTTGGATGGCGCTCAGATGTTGTGGAAATGATTGAAGAATATGATAATTACCTAGGACCCGGAAGTGTTCTGGTACGTTCGAATGCCACTTGAAAATAGTTGGTTTAATATGTTTTTGTAACAAATGCATCAAATTTTGTGAATTATTGCATTTTTTATCAACTACTATATGTGGATGTTCACTTAGTTATTTATCTACAAGTGTCAGGTTCAGGAGGAAACCGCAAAAAAGAAAAAGAATGAGGGACACCATGGCATGGACGGTTTGCACATGTGCATACAACTAATATACATGCACATGTGTATTCACACGTGCATAAAACCAAAAAAACGACATATATTATGCATATGCACCTTTGTATGCCATCGGATGAATGGTTGTCACGGTGTTACTTAGTTTTTCAAAATTTTGAGGTTTCCCATTGAACCCCCCCCCCCCCCCCCCCCCTCCCTCTCTTCCACAAACTTGGCCCATCTCAAAATTTGTCCACTTTAGACATATAAGAATCAAAAAGACGTTCCAACTTCAAGATTGATATGATTAAACAAATACTCGAGAAACATGAAATTAAGTTACATTTAGGTGTGGTATGCTTCTTGTATTATAAGTATAAGTTCATTCATGTAGGAAATTTTGTCGGATGTGCCAATTGCTGAAAGAGAGAAAACGTACAAATTTGCTGGTCAACGCAAGTTAAAGAACATTCAAGTCATCCACAAGGTACCATCTCATAACTATATATGTTCTTCCACACTAAAGTTCCATGATTTCATCCTAAATCATATATGAACTTTGCACAAATAGATTGTGTTGGGACTAGATAGCCCCAAGTTAGTGAGAAAGTTTTACAAAGTCAGTTTTTAATATTGTACTAATTGTATTATTCAGTACAATATATTTAGGTTTCGGGGTTGGGCTTTCATGTAAATGACACCTACTAAGGCTGTGTTTGGCAAACTAGCTGATAAGCTAGGTGGTAGCTGATAAGCTAGCCGTTGACTAATAAGCCAGTTAGTAGCTGATAAGCTAGCTTATGAATAAATTATGTTTAGCAAAAACTAGCTTATGAGTATGTTAAATGACCAAAAAGGGTATCTTGGGGTATACTAATTAATATTAATAAGGGTATAATTGGAAAAAAAGCTACAGAAAGCTCTTGAAACGCTACTCCAACTAGCGTTTCAATAGGCTAGCTTATGGTAGATTTTTGGATGGACTAGCTTATAAGCTAGCTTATTTTTGCCAAACACAGCCTAAATAAAGGTGCCTTGGGCTTGGTAGATGAATTATGAGGGTCGTCTAAAGTTATTTGTGCATGTAGTCAGAGAGAGTATAACCTTTGTACAAAGTGAGTTCTTAATCAATAAACATGCCTACATCTTCAATCTCATAATTTCTACTTGTTTCTTGTTGAATCTGGATTCCACAGATTGGGAACCCGAGAAACTATGATGCGTTGAAAGATACCATCGAACACACTCAGAAGTCTCGTAAGAAAGGAGAAGAGGTTCCATTCTCTGTAGTTGTTATATCCGATAGAGAGTGGCTGCTTGAAGGTACATGAGTTACTTTCTTGTTTTCTTTTGTCTTTTTGGAGAAAGATGGTGTGGGACTAATCTTATTGCTTCAGATCCATCTGGTGCTGATAAGCAGTCTGCCTATTCTCTCCTTCTGGCTGAAAGCATTTGTCTCAAGCTTGGTGTGAAGGTGGGTACCTCAATTCGTTTATATCATATTCGTTCTCTTTTCATTGTTTCTTAGAAGTTCTTTTTACGGGTAGGTGATCGTTACACCTTTTTAAGCGAAAGAAGGGTCCTATGGCCCACTTAGTTAAAGAATGACTAGAGAAAGATGGGTTTTGATTCTTGTTTTTATTCTGACGTTTAACATCAGAAATGCAAACCGGTGCATAGGAATCATAGATGAAAATAAGTTTATCATAAACTACATCGATCTAATCTCTTTTTTCTTTCTAGGAAAAATGCAACATTTGCGTCAACGTGTAGTTTAATGAAAACATGTATAGTCAAATGTCTTAGATACCCTCAAATCTCAATAAGACCATTAAGGGGAATTTTGTGGTCCAAAGTAGATATCATCAATATGTTGCGATGATCATTATAGGGTAAAGAGGTAATCTTAACTTGAAAATGTGTCAGAAAAGCAAATAAAGTTGCAATTGTGTTTGCTGACATTTTGAAAAGGAAATTGTTGCATTTTTTTATCGATGAATGGATTAGAAGCCTAGGTAAAGATGTGAGTTACGATATGTTGAAGATCAAAGATCTTTATGGTAACACATTGGTAATTTTTATTTTTATTTTCCACTTAGAAAGTTCTTTTGACCTCTTACCTTAGGTTCAAAATCTGGTTGCAGAAATTGTTGACTCAAAACTGGGCAAACAGGTATTGTATTCTACATTTTACAAGTAAATCTCGATGTCAATTTCGTTTCATTTATGTGCTGAAAACAAACGCATTGATTCACCCTTTAGATTACAAGAATCAAGCCGTCGTTAACATACATAGCAGCTGAGGAAATAATGAGCCTCGTGACAGCTCAAGGTTATATATATATATATACATATGAACTTTTATGTTTTTTTTTTCTTTATTTTGTTTATGCAAAGAAGTTCCATCCTTTTAGCTAATTGAAATATGTGTCTGTTTTGAACATCAGTGGCTGAAAACAGCGAATTAAACGCAGTTTGGAAAGACATATTGGATGCAGATGGAGATGAAATTTATGTGAAGGTAACACCACTTGTGGAATATGCTGGGTGGTTTTTTATTTGCAAAATGTTTATTTTTCTACTAACTTCTATATGGTTGAATATAGTTATGAATCATGTCTACATAAGTAAAGTAGTTCTTGTTGGTAAAACTCAAAAAAATAATGCATTTTGACACGAATACGAGTAAAAAAGATTGAGGTGTTTGTTTACCTTTTAATAGTTACATTAAGAGGCAACCTCTGAATCGTTAAGAGGTAAATCTTGTTTGGAAAAAAAGATTTTGCCTCTTAATGGTTCTAAAGCCTCCAAATGATTTTGTATCTTGGACCTCCCTTAACCATTCGATGCCCTAATTTCATGATGAACAATTACCAAATAATCATATTTCATTACTATATCACAAGTGTCTTAATCATTCTGACCACTTAATCATCCTGCACCAAACAATTCAACAACTGCCAAAGAATCCCTGACTCGTGAATCGAGACCAATTGGATAGAACCAAGTCTGAAACCTTGTTAATGCATTGTCTTGCACAGGACATCGGTCTCTACATGAAGGGGGATGAGCATTTATCATTTTCCGAGCTCTCAGAAAGAGCACGATTGAGGAGAGAAGTCGCTATTGGTTATATAAAAAACAACAAGAAGGTATGAACTTCTTTTCTTTCTAATTTTTTGCACTAAAATAGGCTCTTTTTTGCTTTGCTAACCTACATTTTTGCTCATATCTTATATTTTTTTTCCATCTTTATTGTCCTCTTTATTCTCTCTCAAACTTCTGGAACCATTTTTTGTAACAACCCGTTCCACATGTAAAGAAAAGTAAAACAAAAAAGTAGAATTATGAGATAGGAGCCACAATGGTTTTAACTTTTAAGTTAATAAGTTGAATTAGAAGTTATTGGGTCAACCTACTACTTTTGGGTGTTAATAGCTTTTCTAGTGTGGTGACAAATTGCTTTTCTCAAAAATCTTTTTACAAGAAGTTGGTACTCAGGAAAACAATCTCTCTAGTCTCTACTCATTCACATAGAGGTTTGTCTACATCCTACCCTCTGTGGACCCTACTTCATGTGGGTTCCCTGGGTTTGTTTGGTTTACTTAAAAAGATCTTTCTTGATACGTGGGTCTTACAGGTTATCAACCCAGTTCCCAAGACGGAGCCTCTCTCCCTCCAACTTACGGATTCTCTGATCGTTATATCAGAGCTTGAAGGCGAACAACCTGTCCTCTTGTAAATGGTGATTTTGTTCTTCAACACACTATGACGGCTCCTTTGCTTTGTTCTTGCGTGGTGTTGTCGGTTTAACACATATACGTTAGCGACTTGGGTACAAATTGATTCAAACAGCCATGGATCCAAGATTTTCTAGCCTTAAGTACAGGATTACTAGAAATTTTTGGTGTAAAAAGAAAAAAGAACCTCAGAAAATAGGGAAGTCTGTCATAACTCATAATTGTATAATGTACATTTGTGGGAATGAATTTTTGATAGCCAGTTGTCTCAAAGTCTCTCTTTTTTGCACAAACTTTTAAGTTCTTTACAGAAACAACTTCATTATTTGAGATAGTAGTTAGATTTAAGTATAATTCCCACTCTCCCTTTACCTAATACCGCACCTTCTAGTGTGATATATTGGGTTCATTTGGTTTTGTGCGGTTTGGTTGTCTCACATCCACCCTAAACCATCCCGAAATATGAGATTTGGTGAAAATGTCAATCGGCTTAAAAGTATATAGATATGAAGAAGGTTAACTATAATTTTGCAATCAACAAATCAAGGGTAGCTCAAGTGGCTCTCCCTTTGGGTGGTAAAATCTGGGGAGACCCAGGTTCAAGCCCAGGGGGGAACATTTGAGTTCCTTGAGGAGTACCATGTCCCTAGTGGTCAGTCAAAGGCTGGCCACGCCCCTGTTACCGGTCATAGACTGAAGTAGGGAACAGACTTAGTGAAAGCTAGGTTGCGGGCAAGGCGGACTAGGGGGATGCCCAATTGGATTCCCGATACCGCCTGAGGGGCATGCGTGCGTGAGTATGTTTCGTGGTAGTTCGTTCGTAAGGTTCGAGTGCCGCTATGCCTTTCAAAAAAAAAAAAATAATTTTGCAATCAACATCAAATTCTACTAAAACCATGTAGAAATTTGGTAAATTGACAATTATCTTGTAAAGTTATCGAATATGTACTTTCTTTAAAATATCATGTATGAAATCTATGACATATATGACAAATGCATTTAACCAACTAGAAATCTTTTAAAGTAATTAAAAAAAACTAAATTAGTTTTACCATTCCCAAAACATACGTTGTTCAAACCACTCGCGAACTATGATATAACTCCTTGCTACTCCCTTTCCATCATTACATGTTATTTATATTGCCTATTACACTGTTGGCCCCTGCCATCGATCTCCCTCTTTTTGATCTATTTCTTATCCATCAAAAGAGGTACCATAAAAATAAATACAAAACATATAAAAAAGAGAGTTCACAGGCGGGAGCCAACAACGTGATATTATGGAGAATGAACAACTATGAGGCAGTAAGGAGTGGCAAGGGGAAGTAATTCAGATGTTTACATGAGATTTAAATGACGTAGAGTTTGAGAACAGTAAAACTAATTTACTTTTTTCCTATAACTTCAAGACTTTTCTAGTTGCTTACACGTATTTTTTTGGTTAAAACAAATGTAAGGAACCAATTCATAAAAAAAAATTGATTATTTATTTTAATGAAAAAAATATTTAAAAACTTAATCGTTCAATATATAATCATTACAAACGTGGCAAAATCTGGCATTTATGCAATGTACAGGGACCAAAACCGTAAATTACCAGCAACATTTCGAAAATATACAAAAGGAGGATAGAGATAGACGACGGAAAACAAACCAAAACCTAAAAATGGCGCATGGTGGCTACGACAAGCGGCGAGTCGCCGGCCGGAAACCGGCCACCAATCACCGGCCAAAATCCTTGGCCGTCGAGAAGAAACCAAAGGCCAAGCTCGGCGGCTCTCTCAAGCGCCAGATTCGCTCTACGGAACGTTTAATCCGGAAGGTACAAATTCTATCTAAAAAGTGTTTGATTATTTAGAAGTTGTTGTTTTTTTATAGAAAATTTCATGTGGATTATGTAGTTTTGAAACGGCATTGTT
Source organism: Centaurea solstitialis (assembly GCA_030169165.1). Taxonomy (NCBI): domain Eukaryota; kingdom Viridiplantae; phylum Streptophyta; class Magnoliopsida; order Asterales; family Asteraceae; genus Centaurea; species Centaurea solstitialis. The sequence goes on from CM058047.1 coordinate 918,914, forward strand.
TGGAATTAAGATTCATGTGGATTGTGTAGAAATTGAAGAAAATTTGATGATTGCATAAAGCTTTTGTGATGATAATAGACATAGAATGGTTGATTTTGAATAATCATTAGGTATATAGCAGGATGAGTTTCATATATAGATATATAAGCTTTTGTGATAATAATAGACATGTATGATTGGTTTTTGAGTAATCAATGCTATATAGCTGCATGAGTTTTATGTATGGCCTTTTTACTGATTGATATTTGATGAGATATAGAGTGAGATGATGAAGCTTAGGCATCGTTTGGTAAAAATAAGGTAGCTTATAAGTCACCTTATAAGTCAGTTACATGTTTGGATGGACCATAAGCTGACTTATAAGTTGGCTTATAAGCTAGCTTTTTGAAAAGCTACTTTGAGTAGCGTTTTGGTGACTTATTGTAATTATGACACTTATAATCTTTTTTATTCCAAATATACCCTTCTACTTTCTACTTTTCTAATTTTAAAGTATGTCTTTTTTTGTCATTTTACAATCATAAGCTACCTTATCAGCTAGTTTGCCAAACATAGCCTTAATGCTTGAGTGATGGCTTGTAAATTGTAATCTATTGGTATCATGTTTGTAGTATGTTAAGGAGGCTTCTTTTGTTTTTATATTATAGATTAGAAAGTTATCAATCTGCTGGCTTATTCTAGTAAAAGCAGTTGCTTAATTTGGTTTCAAATGTAAAATTTTTGACATTAGAGGAGATGATGTTTACTTCATGAATTTAACTATTTGTAAGAAACACAGGTCCATTCTCATGAATCTTTTAGTTGCAGATTTAGGTTACACTTAATTTCCTATTTCTGATCTCTATCCAGAAAATATTGGAGCATGCCTTTTTAACCTAAGCAGGGTAGGGTAGGCTGAAGATGAAGACCTAATGAAAAATTACAGAGTTATAACTGAACGAAATGGTGAAAAGGGTGAAAGCCAATGACTTGCTTTTATATCAACTGGCTACTGTTTAAAGCTGAATCAGCCTAAGTTCTGACTATGATTGTGCTATTTATTAACTCTGTTTATGAAGAGTTGATATTTTGATGCTAAATACGTTGGAATTGGTGCTCGTGATCTCCCTTGAACTGAGTTTATGGATTAGAATATGTATCGGAGTTTGTAATATTAAGGACTATTGAAACATTAGCATGTATTGAATTTGGTTTTGATTTGCAATTGATGAGGAAATGACTTTTTACTTATTCTAGTGATCTTGTTGCTTCATTGGTTTAAAATTGTTTATAGTAGAGAAGGAATGATATTAAGTCATGAATTGACTAGGGTCGATATGACCAAAGGGCGCCTAAAGCTAAGAAATTTTGTTTAGGCTACTGAAGTATAATATTCCAAAGATGGGCCTCTAACCATGATGGCATCTTTCCAAGTAACCATAGATTGGCAGTCCATCATTGCTAAGGCCAACTTCTGGAGTTGATCATAAACAAACGATATGAAAAATATATGCTTGATGATTGATCTTATTGATTTTTTTAGTTCTGGAGCCTGTGTTCATCATGTATTACACGATATTTATTTAGGCTAACAAGTCCTACTTGATCCTGTAATTGGGCTATAAGTGCTGGACTTTAGGTTGTTATTGCATCACGTTTTCACTTTTTTTTTGCCACTCTTTTCAAAGGAGGTGTCAGAAGGTTAAAAGTATGTTGTTCCAAGTTTACTGTTGAAATTTCAGAATTTCTTCACCATAATAAACCTGTTCTGTATGGAATACATGTGTGAAATATAAACATCCAGCTATTCGCTACTTGATTAATGTCTTTGAATATATTTCTGCCTACATGGTCAATGTACATTAATTTGATCCTTTTGCATTTGATGAAATAAGCATTCATTCTGCTTTTCTTTATATAATGAAGGACACAAGGCCTGAAGTCAAAGAAGCCCTAACGAAAAAATTAGAAGGGCTGAAGAATCAACAGAAGGCTCAAGACAATCTGGCTTTGGAACGTAAATTAGTCTTGCGTGACAAAAAGATCAAATTTTTTGGTAATAAATTTTTGCATCCATAGAGTTCACAGGTGACTAGTTCTCAATTTGTCAGAGGCATTTTACATGTTCATTATAATTAATGCTTGTCTCAGAAAGAAGGAAAGTTGAGCGCTCAATAAGACGCCTAGAGAAACAACAGCGTGCGTCATCTGGGCAGGCTCCAGAAACTGATATTGTTGAGCAGCTGTCAAAGTTGAAGGAAGATCTCGAGTACATTAGGGTAAGGGCCTGTTTGTTAGCAGCTTAATGAGCTTAATGGGACTCACAGCTTATTAGATCAGCTATATATGACTGTTTGGTAGTAGCTTAATCATACAGAAAGCGGCTTTTTCAGTAAGCTTTTAGGGGAGAGCTTAATGCAGAAAGCCATGATTTTTTCATGTTTATCTCAAATAAAAAATTCACTCCTTCCATCTATGAAAAATACCTCCCAAACAAAAACCTTTTCAATCCATACATACTTATTAATTCACACAGACAACTTTATCCATATAGGACTTAATGGAAAACCATCCAAACAGCCCCTAAGCTGTATAATTGTATCCCCTTCCACACTCTTCCTCCTTTAAGGAAACATCAATATGATGCAGATTGGGTTCAATTCTTGCTACTATGGGATTTCTTTCTTTTACTTACATATGGACACCCATATGCATATGAATGCAACACCATATATAGTATGTATGTATTCTCTTTTTAAGTTTTAACAATACGGATAGACTAAAGATGATACCATTTTCAAACTGCAGTTTTTCCCCAAGACAGAAAAATATGTATCATTATTTAAGAAAGGTGACACTACAGAGACTGTTGATAAGAGAAACAGCTTACGCACACAGATCAAGGCAAATGTAGCTGCTGCTGTAGCTAGTGGGAAGGATTTGGAAGGTAGTTCCTTTTTTTATCTTTTTGTTCTCTAAAAGTTATGTGGTACTTGGGTTATCAATTTGCTTCTATGTAGCTTAATTTGTCATAGATATACCAGTATACAGGTTGCAGGCATTTTAATATCTTCATATTTTGAATATAATTGTCTATCTTTCTTAAGCTATGGTGAATGAGGGATATTATGGTTTTTATCTTTCAGATATTGGTGAACCTAACAAACAAATTGTTTGTATTTATCTGTAAAGTGGCATAATCTATTTATGCATTACTGACTTTTACATTATGTTTGGTTGATTTTATGAACACTTCCGATAATTAGTTTAGTAGTTATGTACCTTTTCATATGCATTTAATGTCCTTGGCTCCTTTCATGTTTTATTGTTGTGCATGTTACTTTTTCTTCAATTGTTCTAATGTTCGTCTCTTTTTTTTTTTTTTTATTTTTTTAATAATCTCTATCCTTTCTATCAAACTTTCTACTATTATTATTTGGGACACAACTTTATGAAAAAATGCAGAAACGGGAGTGATGATGATGGGGTGGATTTAAGTGAGGACGATTTCTTTCTAAGCGGAAGCTCAAGTGATGAGGCTGATGCAGATGATGAATGGACTGATAAAAGTGCAAGGTTCGAATTACTTATTTCATAAATCTTGTGCTTCTTATTCTGATATTATGTTGACATTTACCAGTTGAATAAGGGTTTCATCTGAAATCCTTACTAATTACAGAGTTTTTAACTTTTAAGGCTGTTCCTTTTTTTCTTTATTAATGCTACATCTTTTGCAGTTTTTCATTTTCTTTCAGTTTATTTGTTTTCCCCTTGAAATGTATAGAAGCTGACTTTTTTTTTCATGCCGTGCAGGGAGCAAGCATCTAGTGCTTCTGGAAAAGCAGCTTCTGGTATGTCGAGCGATGAAAGAAATCAGGTTAGCTTTACTGAAATCCCACATCTTTCGGCATTCAAAAAGAGCAAAATACTCTAAGGGCCTATTTGTTAGCAGCTTAATGAGCTTAATGGGACTCGTAACTCATTCGGTTGGCTATACATGACTGTCTCTCCCAATTATAAAAAACACGCTCCTTCCATCTAATGAACAAACCCTCCCAAAGAAGAAAACCTTTCCAATCTATACAGACAATTAATTCACACAAACAACTTTATTCATACAGGTAGACTTTACCTGTTTGTTAGCGGCTTAATGAGTTTAATGGAAATTATAGCTTATTCAGGCCAAGTTTTTTTCCAAACTTGACTCTCCAAATTAAAAAAACACGTGTCTTCCATCTACGAAAAAACCCTACTGAAGAAATACCTTTTCAATCTATACAGACGGTAACACCATACTTCATCTATTCATGACTTAATGGAAAACAATATCTTCTCTTTGTTAATTTGTATATATTGTTTTTTGGAATAGAGACACATCTCGGCTCGTGCTCTTATGCCTCCTCCACGGCCATCAAACGGTTCGAGTGTGGTTCATGTAAACCCGCGTTACGCTAACTCGTTCAACAAGAACTCATTCTCTCGTGGGGGTTATGTGTCGTCGTCCAGTAACACATCGACCAGTGTCGACCGACCGTCTTACAAAAACCGGAGACCGTTGGAGCCGGCGACCATACATACCCACACCAACACCAACACGGGTAATAGTAGTAGTAATTTGAGTTCGAACTCGGATGCACGAAAACCGAAAAGAAAGAGGCGGCCAAAGAAGAAGAAACAGGCGTGATGGTCAGTCGGTGTCTGTCTGTCGAACTGCGAATGTTGTTTTGTTGATTGTTATACTATAGATCGACGTGAAGATTTTGTGATTCCGATTCTCAACAGAGTGTAAACGAATTGGTATATGGACTCGTTTTTAGTGTTATCAGTTGGACGATATTGCCCTTTAGGTTTTCCAAAATGTTTGCTTTATGTTAAGTTCCCAAAGTTTTGTGTTCTTTATTGTCAATTGGGGATGGATGGATGTATACAAACAGAAGGCTACTAATCTATATATTGAAGGGGTAAAGTCTTTAAATTGTGGTGTTTGGCTTTGTGGCTGAATTGATAATCTTTTAATGGATTGATAAGGAATTTGGTGGAATTGGATTGACAGATTCTGATTAAATTTCTTAATAATGTTTGTTTGTGGAATGAACTCGATGGAATTCCTTGAATTTCATAATTTAAGAATTTTTTTTAAGAACAAACTTATCGGAGAATAGTGAATTAACCTAAAAGAATTCGTTAATATTTGTGGAACTTATTTTTCCAACTTATAAACCATTTTTATGTTGAGTGTGTTTACAATATTCTTTTAAGTTTTATCTGAAATATACTGATATTACATAATATATTTTTAAAAAACATTAAAAAATAATGACTTAGTTCAAAACTATTTTTAGGCAACAAATATCTTCTTCTCTTTTTCTAGTGGCTTCATGATTATCCAACATCTTTAATAATAAAACGTTATCTCTTGATTCAAAGGAGTCCTTAAGTTACGACCTTAGTAATTCATAAAGCTTCAAAGGAGTCATTAAGTTACGACCTTAGTAATTCATTAAGCTTCAAAGGAGTCATTAAGTTACAACCTTGGTAATTCATTAAGCTTCAAAGGAGTCACTAAGTTACGACCTTAGTAATTCATTAAGCTACAACTAACTATTCTTCGCTTTCTAAACATATATAGTACACACCATTAAAATTTTCAAAATCAGTCCATGAATAAAATCCCTTGTCACAAACGTGTTGTCGTTATCCAACTCTATTACTAGAAATCCATTTTTCCCTTTTCACAAACGTGTTGTCGTTATCCAACTCTATTACTAGAAATCCATTTTTCTCCCAGTTGACATTGATGTATGGCCTAAATTGGATTCATTAATTTATATATTTTCAAGACATTTGTAACCCCACGTTCTGTTTCCAAAATATCAAAACTGTTACTGAAAACTTTTTGCTTTTCATATTTGTCGCTGTTACTTAACTCAACATTACCCATATTTGAAATTATTATGCACATAAAAAGAAGCATGCGTGTATGGCACACACTTGTTTAAAACAATCACATGTTGACAATGATATTAATGAAGATAGAATGGCGAAGAATTGTGTGAGAAAAAGAGTTCAACTGAGAAGCGTAGGAAGAATCTGGAGCCTTGATCGTTTTTAATCTTACCCCCATCCATAAATTACGTTTCTACATGAATTGATTCAGTGCATCTCAATGCACCTTAACACTTTTGATCTTCAATACAATTGATCCAAGGTGAAGATCCCTTCTTAGTTCTTACACTTCTCTTCTCATCAGAACCCAACCTAGATAGAATTAGGGCTTGTTTGGTAGTTGTTGAATGGTCTAATGCATGATCATTAAGAGACTCTTTATAAAAAATACAAAATGAAATATGGTTGTTTGGTAATTGTTCAAAATGAAAGTAAGGCGTTGAATGGTTATAGAAGGCTAAAAACACAAATTCATTCAGTGGGTCTTAAAATCATTAAGATACAGATTTCTTTGTTAACAAATAAGATTCATCTCTTAATAAAACTATGAAGAGGTAAACAAACAAACAAACCCCTTGTTACCAAAAACTCTCCTTAAAGAACAATCAACATGGTGTCATCAAAGTTAAGGGACTGAATGTGGCTTTATAAATAGTTGAGGGACCATAAATGTAAATTAGTGAAAAACAACCTATAAACATGATTTAGATGGAAAAAGCCGGCGCAATCCGCACCCTATGAATCAGGCGGCATCATAACATATTTTTCTGCTAAATTCCATGGAACCCGCGAAACCATCATTCTTCATAGCCTTCATATTCATACTAATAATCTCACAAGCTTTGATCTTTAAAGCTTTTGCAGAAGGCGTTACTTTTCAGGAAGCAAAACACCTAAGAAATGAGGTTAAAGATTTACAATCATCATTCATATATATATATATATGTATGTATGTATATATATGTATGTATGTATTCATGTGTTGTTATTCAATGATTTGTTATTGTTTGCATTCAAGAAGCTAAAACTGAAAGGATTGAATTGATGGAGATTACCAATTTCACATATGTTTTCCATTATTTCATGTTCTTGATTTGGAATCTGGATTGATAATTTGGGGAAAAATTGGCGTTACCCAATTTGTTTTTTGATTTTTTTTTGTAAAAGATGCTTCTTTGTTCTTGATTCGAGTTTTATTGTGAATTTGATAAGATTGATGTGATAATGAGGTTGATTATATTGTAATTGTTGGTTTTTGCTAAATGGCATAATTGGGGTTTGATGGTGTTAAAATATGAATTGGGGGAAATTCAATGATGACCTAGACAAAGGAATTGAAGCAATGGAATTGCTAATGTTTCTTGATTTAAAGATAAAACTTGATTTTATGGAGAATGGGGGTAAAATGGTCAATGGCATATTGGCATCCTTCAGTTTTTATGGGTGATTGGGTAGTTGTATTGTACGTAGACTTTCTGAAAGCTGTATTTGTAAAGTTGTTAAGCCATGGTTTTTCTGAATCTTGATGTTAAGCTTTTAGTGTGATAGCATCTTATTGGAGCTAAATCATGATTGAGAAGCATCATATAGAAGATCTTGAGTGTGGCTGTAGTGGTATTTACGTATACGCTAGTCCTTGGATGATTTCATAATTCATACAGTGTTTGTATATGATTAGTATATAAAATGGAGTAAAATTGCAAGCCTTTCGAAAAAAAGAATGGTTTGCTTTTGATGAAATGGTCTACCTTATTCTTACCGTTTCTGCATTCTATTGCTATCTCAAAAGCAACCGTCATGGTTTTCTTTCTGCCATTAGAAACTAAAAAAAAGGATTTTTTAAGGTTAAAAACATTTTTTTGTAATTTTTACCATGGTCAAGCAGCTCGAAATCAATCAAAAAGCCAGATAAAACTCTCAACTTCAACCAAAAAACCGCAAAAAGTCTCATGAAATGGGCAAAAAACTTAGAAATCAACCAAGAATGCTTTAAAATCTCTCAAAACGTGGAATTTAGGCTAAAAATATATCAGACGACTTTGCAGGCCTTTAATTTATCTTAAAGGTGCCCCACCAGGAAAAAACTCTGGATCCGCCACCACTTAAGGTGTTCCAGTTGAATTATAAGTGACTTGTGATTTATGAATATATAACAACCTGCAACTCACATGATTCTCTCTTGTGGTGCAGGTTAGTGGAATGTTCTATCATGCATTTGATGGATATATGAAGCATGCTTTTCCACGTGATGAGTTAAAACCTCTATCGTGTGAAGGAGAAGACACACTTGGTGGCTATGCTCTAACATTGGTAAGGCCTTCCTTCTGACTGATCTTTCATCCCAAACTAAAAAAGTTAAATGTACTCATGATGTTTTTTAATAGAAGGAGGATGTTAAATTTTGTATTTGTTAAAGTACTCATGATGTTGCTTATCTGTGATTCCGCCAGTGCAGATTGATTCCTTAGACACCTTGGCTTTGCTGGGTGATAAAGAGCGCTTCAGTTCTTCTGTCGAATGGATTAGTAAAAATGTCAGATTTGATATTGTGAGTATGAACAACTTACTCTGTTGATTTTTGATTGATTCCTTTGTCTTTTTTTTTTTTTTAAATTGAAGTTTATCTAATTGTATTTGCAGAATAAAACAGTATCCTTATTTGAAACTACAATCAGGATCCTTGGAGGTTTGCTTTCTGCTCATCTCATTGCAAGCGATTATTCCACGGTATTTGCTCTCATTGGCTTGTTCTATTACCATGTTTCTCTTTTCTGCATCAAACAAGTTGTATGCATGTTTAAGGAGACATACATTTAAGGTGATTTAGATGATGGCCTCAAGGTCCTATTTGTTATATAGGATTATAGGAGACGATGGAAGATAATTGAAGTATATGGTGCTTCATAGTGTAGATAGCAATCTGTAAAGCTTTTCTTATGTTGTGTGTGTGTGTGTGTGTATATATATATATATATATAGTCATGCATTGTTAGAGGTCCTTTAGTGTTGTTAGTGTAACATGTCTTTCCTTCATTGAACTTAAGACACTTCTTATTAAACAATTACAGGGTATGCGTGTTCCATCGTATGACGATGAACTTCTTCACCTTGCTGAGGATCTAGCTCGTAGATTATTACCTGCATTTGATACTCCGACAGGTATGTTTTCTTGCACTTGCTTTAGAGTCAATACTTATATCTGAATATTCGTGGAATTCCCAATTCGTGTCTCTAAATTCTCCATGAAGGCATGAACTTTAGCTTACCAAATGTATGGTGTACTTTTCTGTCTTTAAAATATTATTCTGCTCATTGCAATGTACTTTTGAATGTTTATGCACAAAATGATTATTCTTTAATGATCTTTCTAAACTATTTACTGCAGGAATCCCATTTGGATCTGTTAATCTATTGCATGGAGTTGATAAAAATGAAAGCAAGGTAAGGGCTCAGTTATTTTTGTCACATCTTGAAAAGTTGTATATATTGGTCTTTCAACAATACCATAAGATAAATCTTTATGTAATAAAAGAAAGCACCGAACTATTTCTAATTTAAAATTTAAAACTAATAGAACTTTCCTTTTTCGTTTTTGTTCTTTGCTTAAGTTATTATCTTTTGAAATTTTTTATTGTATATTTTAAGTTAACATCTTTGGTTTATTTAGATAACATCAACGGCTGGTGGTGGTACTCTGACATTAGAATTTGGGGTGCTCAGTCGCTTGACAAATGATCCGAGTAAGTAAGCTGCTGCCCTTGATTCATTCTCTTAATCTTAATCAGCTCCCAAATTAGTTGCACCTTTACCTTTTTAGTTCTATAGAATTTTCGTTGTCATAATAAAATATTATCAATGGTAGTGGTTTTCGTCAACACAGTTCCATTATTTGGGTATTTTATGCATTTCATTGACATTCAAACACATGTATCAAACCGTGAGCCTATTTAAATTAAAATTGCTACAAAGGAGACTTTATTTTCCAAAAATACCCGTCTTCTGCTTTATGATAATGGTCAACTCACATGTGTGTTTTTAGTTTCTCAACTTGTGAAATGCTCTGAAGTTTGCAAGTTTTGATCTTTGTTGTTGCTCATGATGCATGGAGGAGAATGGGCATTATATAACACACACACACATATAGAGTTATTAAAGTTCTCTTTATATATACTTTTACTTATGGCCATTTTTGTGTAGTTTTTGAGCAAGTTACCAAGAATTCAGTTCGCGGAATATGGGCTTGTCGTTCCAGGATAAATTTGGTTGGTGCTCATATTGATGTTTTTACCGGTGAATGGACACAAAAGGTGACATCTTGCACTTTTAGTTTATCTTAATTATTCATGTTTATCATTCTTCTTTTTTTATTTAGTATTCTTACAATAAGCAATACCTTCACGTGATTTATTCATGTACGTTTTCTCCCTCTTTCTGTCTATCACACGCAGTCCTAACTTATGATTCTCTTCCAGGATGCTGGAATAGGGACAAGTATCGACTCTTTCTATGAATATCTTTTAAAGGTACGTTTCTTATGAAGTACAAAATCATATGAGATTTAAGCGATAATTCTTACGAAAGCAATTTAGTTTCATTTCGTGCAATCAGTTTATATTTTCATCTTCAAGTCATTATTTCCCTCCAGGCATATCTTTTATTTGGAGATGAAGAATATCTCTACATCTTCCAAGAAGCTTATGGGGCAGCCATGCACTACCTTTTCCATGACCCCTGGTACAATATTCGCGACATGTGTCTTCTATGATATTCATGCACCAATTTTAATTCTATTTTTGTGTATTTTTTGTTATTAATTATAAAAAGTCATACAGAATGACAAAATTTTGAAGGTGTGTAGGTATGTAGAAGTCAACATGAATTCTGCTGCACTGGTTTGGCCATTGTTTAATAGCCTGCAGGCATTCTGGCCAGGTCTTCAGGTAATATTCCGTAATTTGTTTTTTTATATTTTATTTGTGAGATAATAAAATACGATAAATACATTAAAACTGACTAATTTATGGAAGGTTCTAGCTGGGGATATTGATCCTGCGATTCGAACACATACTGCCTTCTTTAGTGTCTGGAAAAGATATGGCTTCACTCCGGAAGGCTTCAATCTTGCCTCCTTTGCTGTTCAGGTAACTTAAATAGTATCTTTATGGTCTTATGCAAGGGTTGAATTGAATCGTTAACCTCTTAGGAAAGGCTTGGACTTTTAGAGAAAACTTCTTTGGAGTCTTTTCTATTGCTAAAACCTTTGGAAATTTATGGGTTTCGTTGTTAATTGTCTTTCTTTCTTGTCTTCAGTTATGCCATAAAGATTAACATGATATTTTTGTTCTTTAAATCCATTGCAGCATGGTCAAAAAAGCTACCCATTGCGTCCAGAACTGATAGAGAGCACTTACTGGCTATACAAAGCTACCAGAGATCCGAGGTTGGCAGCTTAATTTGGTTTGATTTCATTAAGGTTTTGATGATGCTTTTCTTTTCTCTTCGCTCTTCCATGCTTAATTTGTGCTCTCATATATGCTTTGCTTTGTGTGCAAATTTTACCATCCAAAACTTTAGTAGCCGTTTTTGTAGACTATTTATGATGATTTTCTAATCATATATATTAGTAGAGGGAGGTTTAGGGATAACTCAAAAAAATTAAAAAATGGAAAACGCAGGAACTACCCTGGCAGCCCTTTTTGGACGGTATACACTTGTGTATACAAGTAATTAAGTTGTTTTTTGTTTTTATGACATGTGCATGTTACAAATTACTTGTGGACGATTATAGTATTGCCTTGAATTTGAGGAAAAACTTCAATGATTAAAACCATTTAACGAAAATGGTGAAGGTTGTGGACTCATGTGCTTGCAGGTACCTTGATGTAGGACGAGACATTGTTAGCACTTGCAGTACGGAGCCCGTTGCACTTGTGGATATGTCACATATGGATGTCGAGTTTCTAAGCAGGAAGATCACATGGAGAGCTTCTTTTTAGCTGAGACGGTATGGAATATAATTTCACCGATGATAGAATTACAGTTATGTGTTCTGTTGCTTATTAGTTCTCTTTAGCTTTGCAGTAAGGTTGTTTCGTTATTTGCTGTTTGGTTGGTTGTCCATAAAGTCATATGTATAGATAAAGCTGTTTGTGTAGATCAAAAAGGTTTTTGTTTTGGAGGTATTTTTCATAGACAGAAGGAGCGAGTTTTTAATTTGAGGGACATGTTTGGAAAAAAAAACATGGCTTTCCGCATTAAGCCACTGACAGGTTTCGACAAAACTTGGCTTTGTGCGTAAAGCCCCTTCCTAAAAGCTTACTGAATAAGCCACTTTTTATATCGTTAAGCCACTAACAAACAGTCATGTAGAACCGACTGAATAAGATATTAGTCCCATTAAGTTCATTAAGCTGCTAACAAACAGGCCTAAGACACTACCAAACAGTCATATATATATATATATATATATATATATATATATCTGACTGAATAAGCTGTGAGTCCCATTAAGCTCTTCCTTATGGAATTTTTTTGGTATTGTGTAGGTGAAATATTGTGGCTTCTTTTTGATTTGGCTGCTGGTCCAGATAACCTAGTCGAAAACGGGCCATACAAGTAAGTTCTTTTACTCTATTTTTAAAAAAAAATTCTTATACGTTGCCTTTTCTGTTGTTCTCGATGTTGTGCTTTTCGTATATTTAAGAAGAATGCTTATTTTCGCAGGTATATTTTCAGCACCGAAGGCCACCTCTTTCCGATGACTCCTAGAATTTCTCTAGTTCGTGAACATTGTTCGTACTTTGGTGCATACTGTAAAGATGGTGATTTTAGACAAAACTACCCTTCGTCCTACGTCTCCAAGGATGGCCAAGAAATCACTAACAGCAGTCGGTTTCAGAGAGGTCTCGGTTCCACGAGCTATGTTACTCAGTATGGCTCCCAAAAGTCAACGTCTGTCTCCGGAATTATTAAGGTTCGTAGGTTTTACTCTGTCCCAAGTTATATAACATTATTACCTGAGGTGGTGTTTGGTTTGCAGATTGTGGAGGAATTTGATGGAATTGGAATGTTGAATTCCATTAACCAAATTCCATTCCTTCTTTTGGTTCGTTTTTCTTTTTCACAAGAGGAATTCTTGAATTCCATCAAATTCCACAAATGAAGGAATTTGACGTTCCTTAGCAACTAGCAAGTATTTTGATGGAATGACAAAAAAAATTATTTTATTAAATTATTTATTAGTTATTTTATTAAAGTATTAATAAAAAATTTTAATAGTTATTTTAATAATTTATATTAAAATATTTAATAATTATTTTATTAGTATTTTAGTTAAAAAAATAATGTATTTAATGACTTTAATTAAAGCATTTTGCGTTTAAAAAAATTAAAATGATCTAAAGGGTGTATTGGTCCTTTATCAAAATTTCATTTCAATTTCAATGCTACATTCTGTGAACCAAACGAACAAATTCCAATCTTTTTTAACTGATTCCATTCCAATTGTGTCAACCAAACAGGTGGTCAAACCTGACAACATTCCATTCTAATTTCTTCAAAGTCAAATTCGTTTGACATATTTCATTCCATTCAAAAACATTTGTACTACGTGAGTTGACATTGTGTATGATGTTTTTGATAGGGGGTTTGTCCCGGACTAACTCACGAGCAGAGGTATCACTTTTCGTATGTGGGTTCACCAGCGACGGTCACCGAGGATGAACCCACACGCCAAGCTCAGACCACTGGTGCAACTCAAGCCCAGCCATCGGTCTCCAACCAAGAGCCACCAGAGGTATTGGAGACTGATCAACGAAAGTAAGGCTCGTTACATCGTAACTCCCAATTTTTCTCCATTTCGTTAAGTGTCATTTTTTTTACGTTGTAGATTGTACAGCGATTTTGTGACGTTAGGTAAGCGGAAAAAAGAAAAGAAATTATAGATGGTCTTGTGTTGTACAATAGCATCTCATATAACTTGTTATGTAATTTGATTTAATTTAGCCAAACTTGAAAGATTATGTGTGTTTAATTTATAGTAATACTACTTTGAACTAATGAAGAAAAATTCAATTCATTTTCCATGTTATAATCCTCATCATTGTGTGGCAATGCACATGTAAATGTGTATGTGTACATGTGTGTATATATATACATAAAGAAAGTTCGGCCGCAAATTCAAATTTCATTGCGAACATGAGGACAACCAAAAGCTTGCTATACGACATATTCACTCAATATCATGTATTATTCGGAGTGAATAATACTGAATAATACAGAATGATGTATTATTCACTATGAATAACACTGAACGCTATATACAACTTAACTGTTTGCAAAAACCGTATTTGGTGGTAGAGACAATCAAGGGGTTCATTCCAACTTCCTTAATCATCCTCGCAATTTAAGATATGCTCTCGATATTTACTAACATTTTGACTCAAATCATCTCTTTTGGGGGGTTGTGGTTGATAACATCTTTTTCGGTCAAGTTTAATCCAATAAAGTTTATTTTCAGAAAAGATAAACCGTTTAAATCAAGGACGGATCCATATTTATTTTTGTTTGTAAGATTTAAAATGGAATTGAATTTTATTATTATAAATATGATCATTTAGATTATAAAAGTAAATACTTTTGACATATTTTAAAATATTATCACATACAAATTCTATAAAATCGTTTGAAATCTTAATCAACCCCCGGAGATTTCAAAATATTATAGTTAGATAATGGGTGGCAATTGTGTCGTGTTCGGGTTGGCAGGTCAGAAAGCATCAATCCGGACACAACTCATTTTACTAAACGTGTCGAAATATTCATCCCTAACCTGTGATGGGTCGTGTCGCGGGTTGGTGGGTTGGCCAGTCAGAAACAGGTTGACAGGTCAAAAATCATGAATGTTCATGAGCAGCCACGACGACGTTAGGCGAAGGCATAAGGGAAGGACGACAACGGCTGATTGAAATCGTGAGAGATGCATGAGAGTCGACTGTGAGTGTCGAGAGATGTTAAGGTTAGGAGGGGCTTAGGCAAAAATCAGATTGGGCGCTCAATTGATAATCGAAAATCAACGACTCAAAAAATTTATTCATAATATATAAAAAATATTAAAAATTAATTAAAAGGTAAACAAACTTGTTGCCGGGTCAACCCGCCAACCCAGCAACGTGACCGGTGAAATAAACAGGTTTGACGGGTCAGAAACCTTAAACCCGTTTATCTTCGTGTCATGTCGTATTGTGTTGGGTTGGCGGATCGTGTCGGAAATGGCCACCCGGGCCTGTATTTAAGAGATTTCAAAAAACCAGACTTTGAAATTGAAAATGAATTTGAAATCCGAACCCCAAATCAATCCTATTCATTGTTACTACTTGGGTCTGTCTGATTTCAGCCGCTCCTTAAAACTCCGATCTTAATCCATTAAGACGGGTCCTATCCGGGTCAAGGATACTCCATTTTCCAATCAAATACCCACAAATTATAACTTCATTTTGGGTCGGTTGACCGTTATAGCCTACTATCTTTTGGCGCCATGAAATGAAACCCCCTTTTTTAAATCTTATCAACAGTTGCCAAACCCTCAAAACCCTAAAATCTGCCCATGCTCTACTCGTAGTTAACGGCTTATTCGATTCATCTGACATCGTGGTCAACAAGATCATTCGTCTATACTTCAAGTTTGGTTCAGCCGACAATGCCCACAAGGTGTTCGATGAAATTCCCCAACCAAATGCCTTCCTATGGACCTCCATGATTCATGGCCACGTCGAAACCAAACTCTACTCACAAGCGTTTTCGCTTTTCCTCCGAATGCTTAGCCATTCAGTCGCGCCGTTGAATTTCACGGTCACCACCGTGCTCAAGGGCTTAGCTAGAGAAGCAAAATTAAGCCACGGGGAGGTCGTATACGGGTTTGGGTTAAAATGTGGGTTTGATTTCGACGTAATGGTGCAAAATTCCATGCTTGATTTGTTGATGAGATGCGGGAAAACCGATCTGGCTAGACGTCTGTTTGACGAGATGGGTGAAATTAGGGATATAGTGTCGTGGAATTCGATGATATTCGGGTATTGCAATAACGGTAAAATCGACGTGGCACGCGAGTTTTCAGCCGGATGCCGGATCGGAACGTCGTTTCTTGGACCAGCATTGTATCGGGATACGTTAAAATCGGGAGAAATGACGGAGGCACGCGTTTTATTCAACGCGATGCCGTCAAAGACTCGGCTTCGTGGAACGTTATGCTTTCTGGGTACGTAAACTCTCACGATCTTAACGCTGCTATCAATATTTTCAACATGATGCCTTTCCACGATACCGGATCTTGGAATTTGATCATCTCTGGGTGCTGTAAAGTCGGAAATCTCGAATCCGCAAGACGCTATTTCGAAGCAATGCCGATTAGGAATGTGGCTTCTTGGACCATGATGATTGATGGTTACATGAAATCCGGAAACGTTAATGATGCGAAAATTTTATTCGATGAAATGCCTGAGAAGAATCTCGTTTCGTGGTCGACCATGATTGGCGGTTACGCTAAAAACGGCGAGCCACGGACCGCTTTAGAGTTGCTAGAGCTTTTCAAGAAGCAGCGTATTAAGCCGGACGAAGCTTTCATACTCGGTGTCATTTCGGCTTGTTCGCAGTTGGGCGTTTTAGACGCGGCTGAATCAATAAGCCGCGACTTCGTGGGTCCGTGTCTTTTTTCCAATCTACAAGTCGCCACTAGCTTAATCGATATGTACGCGAAATGTGGAAGCCTCGAACGTGCTACAAAAGTTTTTGAAGAGACTCCCAAAAAGGACTTGTTTTGCTACAGCACCATGATATCAGCATATGCAAACCACGGTTTCGGTCACGAGGCCATTTCGTTGTTCGAGAAGATGACGGAAAAAAATTTACGACCCGATTCAGCAACGTTTGTTGGCGTGCTGAGTGCTTGTAATCACGGAGGGCTTATTGACGAAGGGTGGAGGTATTTCAAACAAATGACGGATGAATACGGGATTCAGCCAATGGATAAGCACTATGCGTGCATGGTTGATCTTTTGGGCCGTGGTGGACGTCTTAATTATGCTTATGACTTGATACGTTGCATGAAGGTGACACCCACTGCGGCTGTTTGGGGTTCTCTGCTTGCGGCTTGTGGTGTTCACCGCAATGTGGAGCTGGCTGAGGCTGCAGCGGCTGAATTGTTTAAGATCGATCCGGATAATTCAGGGAATTACGTTCTTTTGTCGAATTTGTATGCTGCTTTAGGACAATGGCACAAAGTTGCTAAAGTGAGAGCGATGATCAGGCTCAATCGGGTGAAGAAGAATAGGGGTTCGAGTTGGATCGAGTTGGAGTCCGTGGTGCATGAGTTCGTTATGGGTGATTTATCGCATTTAAGTGCTGATAGAATTAACTTTATCTTGGATTTAATTCATGAAGAAATGAAGTTTGAGGATAAGGAATGGGTATTGAATAAGCCACTTTCTGTATCATTAAGCCACTACCAAAAAGCCCTATATAGCTGGCCGAATAAGCTGTGAGTCCCATTAAGCTTGCATATACTAATTGGTATAGAATGGATCTTTTTGTCATATGAACTAATCAAGATTATAGTTCTCTATTGTAGGTTTTGGATCGATCAGTAGGAAAGATAATCATCCGTATGTTAATTAGTTCGTGATCATTGTAATGTTGGTTATTCGATGCTTTATTTATGAGGTATAACGTTTATCCTTTAACTTAATTATTACTTAAACTTGTTGCTCGAATAGCTATAACTTTCAACGGCTTTTAGAATAATATGCTAGCGATAAATGATGTTTCTTCTTACTTTTTTTTTTTTTGTATTAGATTAGGAGCAATCATTTTCTTGCTATTAGCTTTTTTATTTGAAATGTTTTTCTTAAGAAATATGTAGAAAAAAAAACGAAATGTATTGAACTTCTGAATGATCCATTCTTGCAGCCTAATGTGACTACTAGGTTTGAATAAAAAGGGTAATATGTTTAATTGTGTCAAGAGGATGACAATGGTGCACTTTTTAATAATGTGAAAATGTATTCTTTGAAATTTTGGATTAGAAAAGTGACCCATCACCTAGTTTTAAGCAGCAAAATTGTATCTTAATTGAATCTTGAAGATGAAGCTGGTATTAATTATTTGTATCATAAAAGCTAAACCACAATCATTTTCTCACTGAGGTCAAACTA
This sequence comes from Centaurea solstitialis, assembly GCA_030169165.1. Classification (NCBI taxonomy): domain Eukaryota; kingdom Viridiplantae; phylum Streptophyta; class Magnoliopsida; order Asterales; family Asteraceae; genus Centaurea; species Centaurea solstitialis. The sequence goes on from CM058047.1 coordinate 937,045, forward strand.
CAATATAACCTATGACCAGTAAATAATCAAGTGCCATAGACCATGCTTTGTTACTTATCCACCTTTTTTCTTTGATGAAGAAAAATGAGAGAATAATTAGCAATAGAATAGAGGAAATTTGATTTTCACTGTGAAAAGGTGGATATTTGGGCAAGGATTTCTAGTTACTAGTTTCTAATTTTAGATTTTAGTTTGTATATTTCATAGACATTGTCAAGTATATTGGGAACTTGGTTTTGCCTATGAAACCTACCTTCATTAGGTGTTGTTTGGTTTTTAAGAGGTCTGAAGTCTAGTCTAAATTCACATCTAAAAAATAAGAGGTGGATATTGCACCTCTTAAAATTTCAGAGGACAGTAGGAGGTTTTCAGGCCTTTTTTTTTGAAATAAAACAAACGTCAAACTCTTAATTTTCAGACTTAAGAGGTTTTAAGAGGTAACTTATAAAAAACAAACGTACCAAAATTTCAAAAGTCAAGTAAGATATTGAAAGATGTAGCATAGTTTTTCAAGTCCTAACATTTTGTATTATCTTGCATAATCTTTGGGTCATATATTTTCCGATACTGTACATGTTTCATAATTTCTAATGGATAAAAAGTGGAGGCCATTGCGTGCTACAAGTGCTTAGTAATCAAGATTCCCATTTAAAGGGTGTGTAACATAATGAACGGATTAACTAATAGTTATAAATTTAAAGGAACAAAACGAGGAGGCGAAGGACAGGGGTAGCAAAGTAGGGGTGCGGTTTTTTAGTTTATGGAGCATGTTTAGTGCAGGTTATATGCAGAGAGTGCCAGAGGCCCGAGTAAGTAAGTGGGTGCATTAGCGCATTGTGTAAGTTGCATTTTTGGTTATGTTTTTATTCCGCCTCTTATTTAATATTATTTTATTTTATATCTCTGCCTTTGCGTTTCTCAAGCCGCGGTCTTTATGGAAACAATTGCTCTACCCTTTGGGGTAGAGGTCAGGTCTCATATACATCTTACAGATGGGACATACCAAGCTTGTTTGGTTTATGAATATTTAAAAGGGTTGTAGTTTGAAAGAGTAAAGGTTAAAAAATATATTAAGGATTTCGTTGTCATTCTATAAAACTGCATAAAATCCTAGACTACACGTAAATCACAATCCGCAATCTCTATCGAATATCCTTGACAACAGACGGAATCATTTAGTATCACAACTATATCATCAATTTGTGCAGGCAGAAGATTAGGTAAATCAATCAAGATTAGTGATTGGAAGTATCCCTGGTTTTGAGATAAGGTGGATTTTGAAAATGAATATAAGACCAACACAAAATCAATGATTAGATTAGACACAATGGCCCCCCTTTTTCTTCCCACAGGATTATAGGAATCAATACTGCCTTCCTTTATATAATATAATCACTAAAACTTAATTAAAAGAATCCTTTAGTTTTCATCTTAAGTATCTAATTTTAATCACTTTAGTTCATGAACATTGCCCAAATGGTAGTACTGTCTATAAGGATGAATTTAGTCATAAACATTTTCTTGAAAATTAGTTTGCTTAACCTCGAAAGACGAGTAGAATTAGGTCCCCAAATGGGTACCAAGTGAGAAAGAAAGCAGACAAGTAGATCTACAAAAAAGATGCTTTAAACTTATCGGCAAACGGACATAAAGGAGGTTTGATTTTGCATATCGTAAAAATCAGATACTGTGAGTTACTTTCTGTCTAAAATGTTACCCAAAGCCGAAACCAATGTCCTATTTTCACTTTGGTAAACACATCTTAAACATGTGCTTACCCCTTGAAATTCACTGAACCTTGATTAAATAAACAAATTGCACATTGAAAACTTAAATTCCCCTTTAGAAAAATTGGAGACCAAGTAAAGTGAAACTTGAAAAGAAAATCATAAAATAATTAAAATCCCATCTTTTGAGTTAAAGAATTTGATCACAGATCTTTTCTTAATAGCACAGGGCTCCAAAAGGATTATACTTTACAACTTGTATTATGACTTTAGATTAAACTAATGTTCACAAAGCATAAATAAAGGTTTATCTTAATGCTAAAGTTGGTTTCTGGGGTATTTCCTGCCTACCAATCAGCTAGCATAATTATTAGGAATAATCTTTAAATTAGTCGAATAACAAGCCGACACGTTTACTTTAATGGACAGCTTAATTGCATTCAGAACATAATTGTATATTGCAGCCACATGAAGCAAATACAGTTGGAATCTCTCAATTTTGACAAGGGAACAAGTTGATTAGTATTCCAATTCAATTAATGTTTTGGAATATTTGGTAGAAACAATTTTCAACAGTTAATGCATACAGATACCATTTTTTCTGCCAGCCTTCTATTAAGCACACCCGTGAGGGCCATTGACCATCTAAGGCCTCATGTGGCATGTGAATTTCTATTCTTTTGCTTATTCTGTTGTTAGGAAAAAATTTATTGCTAAAAGGTGCATATTTGTGGGATTTGTGTAGGTTTGCCATCAGTGCTATAGGGTCAGGTTCAGGGGAAACTGCAAAAAAATGGAAAGCTGAGGAACACCCTAACTGTAAGTTTGTGGGGTTCCAACTCAAAACCAATTGGCTATGAATGGAGTAGCCCAGGACCCTTATAAGCACATTACAAATTCACTTTGTCCGATGTGGGACATTGCTCAACACTAACAACCGTTCATCTGGACGGTATGTACATGTGCATAGAAGTAATTTGTAACATGCACATGTGAATAAAACCAAAAAATGACAAATTGCATGTATGCACATGTAAATATCGTCAAGATGAATGATTGTCAAGGTGTTCCTTAGTTTTTTTTTTTTTTTTGAGGTTTTCCCCTGAACCTCCCTCCAGTGCTATAATCACCTCACTGTTAAGTTTACATCAGTGTTATAGGGTCAGGTTCAGGGGAAAACTGCAAAAGTAAAAAAAACTGAGGAACACCCTGACAGCTATTAATTTGGATGGTATGCACATGTGCATAAAACCAAAAAAATGACTTAAATCACGCGTATGCACATGTGCATACTGTCAAGATGAATGGTTGTCACTTGTCAGGGTGCTCCTTAGTTTTTCATATTTTTTTTTGAGGTTTTCACCTGAAACCTCCCTCTAGTATATAATCACGTCCCTCCAGTGTATAATCACGATTAAGTTTATGTCAGATCATACCAGTCATCCATTCGTGGGTTTCCAACATTCTAAAACGGAAGAATGATTCACATCACCGAGAACAGTTTGATGGTTCTAACATAGATAGGAATGGCTTAACCAAACTCTACCTTAAGCTGCTGAAATCAAAGCAAAATGTCTGTCTATTTTAGATAAAGAAAGAACACACGATCTGAATGGATAAGTCCCATGAAAACATTCTATAGTGACTTGTAGGTGACAAACACTAAAAAGTTGCATCTTGGTGGATTCACCTTTACTATTCAGTGATCTTTTTGAAACTGTAGTTAAGGCTTTTGTTGTCACTGAGCTGTATGAAAGAAAAGATATGCATTGATATCAGACACATAACATGTTTGCAAGATATATCTTATTTGCTGGATATTTGACCTTTTCTAGTGCACCTTTAATAATTCATTTATCCCCTTTTTGCCCTTTGCTAAGAACATCATCATGTTTATGACCTTAAAAGCCAAATTGGTATGCTAGAAAAATATACATTGTATTTGAGTGGAATTTTTAATCAAATTAAAGAAAATATTACATACAAAACATAGAACATCAAAGAACCTCAAAAAACATCACTGATATTCCTTCCACAAATTTACAAAAAAAGCAAAACTATATATGATCATACTATGGATTGACTTGGTTTTCAGTAACGTCTATTTTTTTTTTTTTTTTTTGTTTTTTTTTTCTCTTGAACTTCTCCGGTCGAAGTTCATTGATACAGAGGACATATTCAAAATTATGAAAATAGTTCTTGGAGAACTCAAGCTGAAAGATCCCATCTCTCTACATGAGAGCCATCTTCTCTTCCACTCCATGCCTTTACTTGAAATCATCTTTTGATTTTTCTTCATACATTGCACCCCAACCCTTTAGCTTCTGATCCTTTCATGATTCTCATTCTCTTGCAAGATAATATAAACATTCTGCAAATCAAACCATAGGATTATTAGCACCATGTTAAAATCACATGTCTCTCTATGCAAATTTGTATAAATACCAAACCAAACAATCCCAGTATATCCTGTTCAGGGTCTGGGAGTGGGATGTATGCAGAACTAACCTATAAACAGGATAGAGGGGTTTTTCAGGGGAAGACCCTTTTTCTATGAAAATTTATAATACAGACCAAACCAAACAATCCCAGTATATCCCAGCTTGTAAGTAGAGTCTCGGGATGGGATGTATTCAGACCTGACCTCAAAGATAGAGCTGTTTTTCAAGGGAAGACAAAGTCTTGGGGGGTGGGATGTATGCAGACCTGGCCTCTAAAGATAGAGCGGTTTTTCAAAGGAAGACCCTTTTTCTATGAAAACATATATACATACTAAATTAAACAATCCTACTATACCCTGCTCAAAAGCAGGGCTGGGGTGGGATGTGCGCAGACCTGACCTCTAAAGACAGAGCGGTTTTCAGAATAAAGACCCTTTTTCCTATGAAAATACATAATATGTAGAGAGATGGACTTACTCCCATGGAACATCTCCAACAAGCATCCAATCACCATCTTTGTCTTCATAAGTAGGTGCATACTCAGAACCTTTGTAACCATCCCTTTCAGAATACACACCAATTGTGAGTTTGAACATGTGCTCCAAAGCTTTAAGCAGTTCTGGATAACCTTTGTAAACTTTTAAGTCAATCTTCCTAAGATAAGGTGCACCATCCATGCTCACTTTTACAAACATCCCACTTTCGGCCTCCGTTTTCTTCGGCTGAAAGCCGTTTCTTCGGTAGTTTCGGACCGGTGGCCATCCAACCACTTGTGATCTGCCATCATCAATTGAATTATAAGACACCCATTAAGCAAATATCACCAATTAAGACTCTTTAACTATATGAAGTATGATTAAGTCACTTACTTGGCTGCAGGGGATGTCTGTTTGGCTTCAGAACTGCCTTTGGATTCGCTGCAATCGTCATCGTTGGTTTCGGGTTGCGACCGTTTGTTGTTGTTGAGGTTCTTGAAGCATGAAATGGTTGAGTCTTTATCAGATTCAGCTCTTCCAGGTAATCCCAGTGTAAGATTCAGACCATCCTCCATATTCATTTTGGTCTTCTTTGATTAAGCTTTTCTTCAAAACTTGTGTGTGATGAAATGGACCAACTCAATTTGGGTTGTCTTGAAAGAGTCTTTCTTGATTGAAATGATGCATATGTTGGTGTGTATATATATATGTGTGTGTATATATATAATGAATGTGAATGCATGAAAAAAGAATAGGGGTGGGGTAAAGGCAAGTTTTTTTATGTTTCTTGGTAGGATGAATATATAATTAATTAATGAGTAAACTACAAATATGGTCCTTAGAGTTTACATGAATTACTGAAAGTGGTCCGTAGACTTCAAACATGGTCATCGTCCCTAATCTTCACATTTTGCCTTGGAAATGGTCATTGGTCACTAACTTGTTACATATCTCCGTAAGTAAGAGACATCAATGTCTTTTTATCAATTTTTTGTCTATACTCAAAGGACCAAAATTGTAGTATACGTGATTTCTCTACTCAAAAGACCAAACCAAATAAGATAAAAAAAGACTTAAATGTCCCTTACTTAACCGAAAAGTTTAACGGAGTTAGAATATCTCCAATAGCTATGCTAAAATAGAGGAAAATAAAAAGAAATTGTAAACATCTTTAAACTTAAAGAAACCTCCAAAACAAACTTTTTAGAAGACAGAGAAAAACAATATTTTATTTCTTTTCCAACGATAAAGGACATTAAAGTTAAACGAGTAAAGAAACATTATTTTATTAATTTAGTTAAGTTTGGATTGCTAATATAGAGTAGTTGTTGGAGATGGTTATAAATTTTTTCAAAGATTTTTTACTTTTCATACTTCATTATAGAAAAAATATAGCATAGCTATTGGAGATGTTTGTTTACCTCTTAACAGTTTCATTAATCGTAAAGAGGTAAATCTTGTTTGGCACAAAAAGAGAAATATCTCCTGCTGGTTCTAAAACCCTCTAAATAATTTTGCATCTTGGGCCTCTCTTAACCATTAAATGTCTTGATTTTATTCTCAACAGTTACTAAACATCCATAGTTCATTTTGCACTATATCATAATAGCCTCTTAATCATTTCGTCCACTAAATCATCCAACATCAAACCATTAAGCAACTGCCAAACAGCCCCTTGCTGCTCACTGTTCAGGGACCATGTTCAAAGCAAAATATAAACAGTAGGGACGATAACTGTAGTTATTGAAATCCGTAGACCTGTTTTATATATTCATGTAAACCACATGGACCAAAATTATAGTCTACTCTATATACATACACACATATATATATATATAATATAATTAATTGTAAAGATAGAGAGAAATGAATGGAGGAAAATAAGGACAAAGGCAAGGTAAGGTGTCGGTAGCATTAGTAGCAGCTTTGAGGTATGTGATGCAACATTTAGGGGACAAGACTTAGACAAGCTCAGCCGCCCATATGGAAAATCAGAAAATAACTTCTTCTTTTTCAAACACTTTATATTTTTCTTCCCATTTGATCAATCCAACGGTCAAGATTGAATCTTGGAGTGAAATCTGGATCGTTCATTCAGTATCCCATGTGGTGGACCCACATGGGTGGTGTTTGTAAAAGACCCATATACAGCCATTTGTTTTCATGAAGGTTATGCAAACCCTTGTCTTCATATAACAACTTATTGATTTTTAGACTTTTTCTTTCTTGATGATTTTGAAAAAGATTTTTCATTAAGATTCAGACTTGAAAGCTGTTAGAATCATGTGTTCTGATGACTTGGTTTTTTGTAAAAGATTTGAACTTTTCTCTGAGTTTTGATTCTTGAGGTATAGTTTTTTAATACAAGTTGTTTCGTATAAGTCTATATACATCTACGAATAATACTTTATACATTTCCTAGTTCTCGTTATATGTATGTGCTCTACATATCGAACACTAGTACAAAAAGCTCATTAGACATACTGATTATGACATCAAAAAATCTTATCACTATAAATATCAGTATCGGTATTATATATATTAATGTTACATTTGTGGAGGTTTGTACTCGTATTTAAGTTGGACAATGCACGTCTTTTCATTGTCTTCGTATCAGATTATGTATATTTAGCGGTTTTTATGGTTGACTTTTTGAAAGTAAAACCATTTGACAAAGGTGGTATTACTTGTAATACACTTGTCTTGCATCTAAATTCTCCCAATAATGGGCAAATGTGATGAACTTCTTGTGGATTTCCCAATGAATCTTGCTACTTGTTGCTTTGCTCATGTGCATAGATGCATAATGAATTTGATTGTAGAATGTGCAAAGAACAAAGCTTTTCCAAGATCCCAAATGGTCAAACCATGTAAGGTACAAGTTGAGGTATACATATAATAATTTTTGTAAACTAAAATTACCATACATTATTTTATTTTAATAAGACTTGAATCTTTGAACTCTAAAATCGAAAATATTTTTTATTGAAATCACCATATATATAATTTCCCCTTTCACTTCTTAAAATATCCTATATACATAGACAAAAAGAGGCGAAGGAGGAACATTTATCTTGATAGAAGTAAGTGGAAAATACAATTTATAGTGCTACAGTATTAGGTATAGAAAGCAAAATCCTACACAATATGGAATATGCCAATAATCTGGATACTGTTGGACCAATAATCCTTTGGCTTGTAAGATACAATTATTAGTGCATAAAATACAATCTAATATAAATTGATCATTTCAATTGTGAAACTGGGATAACGATATGTTGAAGTGTGTGGTTGTAGTAAGAGTCCAAATTATATCTTTTTGTGAGATATGTGGTTTGTATCCTTCGGTCGGTTTTCACCATTTAAGACAATCTAAATTAAAAGATGCAACTTAATTTGACGACTTTGATCTTTGACTAACGAGAAAGTACTGAGCAATGAGCAAATCCATATAGCTTGACCAAAAGGTTACAAATTCGAGCTTTAAAAGTGTCTAAGGTGGTGTTTGTTTTTTAAGAGGTGTTGAAGTCTGAAGTTTTATTGCACTTCTTACTTTTAAGATGTGGCATTGAAGTTTGAAATCTGAATCAATAAGATTGTTTGTTTTTGTCAACGAAAACATTTAAATACGTGTAATTGTCGGTTTTATCCCTCAAAAGGTTATATTGTTGAATTTTAAAATACATCGATTCATTTTAATTGTACCATGATTGGGTAAATACGTAATTTTACCATATGGATGAAGGCTTTATAGATAAGCCAAGTTGCACTAGAATAAAAAGTATAATGCTTTATATTTTTTTAAGTATTATCTTAATTTAAACCAAAAAAATACTAAAAATTCTAAAAGAGAAAACGAATAAAGATAGTATTATACTAGCAACATATTGGAGCAAGTAGAAAACATCCATAGTGGAACAAGTGTTAAGTTATACTCAAATTTGGGGGCCAAAAGTCAAAAAAATATTGTTGCTTTGTGCAAGCTGTGAAGTTCCCTTTGGCCCTCCAAACTTTACTAATTATTCTCTTGCTCATTATTTGGTATTTTGCAAAAATTTGGTCCCAACGTATTATTGTATTCCTTAAAATAATTGCGTTTTTATAAAAGAAATGATTTCAGATACATCGTTACATCGATTTATAAGTAGAAATATAATCGTTTTACAGTTCGTTTATCCACCTGGTTATATTTTGTCAGTTATGCATTTAGAAAAAATACTAACCTAAATTTCATTAAAATTTAATCTAATTAGATAATATAAAATGCTAATTTCGAACAAGACCATAATTAAGTTTATTTGCCTCTGCAAGGGAGCAATTCCTAGATATGAAGAGGTTTTTGGATTAATGAAGTGAAGAAAGCAAATAAAAGGCGAAACTTTGACTGATTTCAACGACTTTATAAGATCAGAAAGAGTGTTTGATATTCTTCTTGCATGAATAAAGTTTACTACAGTGAGTGAAGATGTTTCGAGCTTTGTGGACCAACCTTTCAATGGCTTCCTTGGAGCGGAAATTTTCGTACCATTGTCAAATTTTATTAAAAGATTCGAGTAAAAACTTCGACACAAAACCGTTTTAGATTTTTGATGCGTGGATGGATGAAACAAATTTTGAGATGGTAGTCAAGAATGTTTAGGGGAAATGGTGCTTTGTCAGATTTGGATAAAATTATTCGAGATAAACATAAGAATGTAAAGGGGGATTAAAAGGAATGGAGAAAAGGATGTTTGGGGATGATTGATTTTGAGAAAGAAAAATCGAAAGCAACAACTTGCAACTTGGAATTGGAGGCTGAAAAAGTGGCGTTAAGGGAATAGGAATCGGCTTCGTGTAAATTCGCTCGGGCAAAAAGTGGGTTGGAAAAAAGTATTAAGATTCTCTATGAAAAAGTTCGATCCAAGTAGATTGTAGATTATTATGAAAAATCTAATTTTTTTGTATATGTGTCTGATGTAAAACTATCTTAAAATCAATATCTTGAGGAAATAATTGAAGGGTTTTGGTGAAGATTCCATCGCAATTAAGCAAGGTACTCTCAACTGCTTCAATTCTAAATTCAAGGGGGATTGTAATTCTCAAGCAAAAGCTTGAAGCTACTACTTTAAAAGCTTACATCGTCTTGAGGTAGATTTTCTTGAAGCAAAATTCACGGATTGCTCTTTACTTAATTTGGAACTAGTGGCCCGCACCGCGCGTTGTGCGGTGTTTAAAAAATAATATAAGTATTTGTGTAGTAATTATACTTAATATGTTTTATTCATTTGTCCTACATAAGTAATATAAGTATCTGTGTATTAATTATATTTAATAAGTTTTATTCATCCGTCCTATGTAAATACCGTTTAACTTATATGATACACGTTTTAGAATATTGACATTCTACCATCAATCATCCTATCATTTATGTTGTTTTGCATAATTGTAATCACATTATCTAAATAACTCAAAATCGTTTATATTATCGTTCAACATCTTTGTCCATAAAAACGAATTGGTGATAAACATCTTAATTCCAACAAATGCTTATCAAGTAAGAGTCATTTTCACACTTACCTGGTGTGAGACCCTCAGTTCCTTATATAGCTTGTTGGTTAAAGCCCTAAATACATTGATAATATACTTTAGTTTTTGGGTTAATGACTTATAAGGGTAATGAACTATTCTGTTTGAGCATATTTTATCATTGGACTTTTTTTTATACTTAATGTACCATTGAACGGCATCGCACGTTGCGCGATGGTGATAGATTATTTAGACAATTTTGAAGTTAAACCGGGTGGAGAATCACATATCATATAATAAGATAATAAGAATTGATGTACATTTGAGACGAAGTTGCCTCATTATTCTTAGTTGTTTCTTTTGATATGTATAATTAAATAACAACATATAAGTTCAACATTATCAAACTTTGTAATAGACTCGAATGATAAAAGAAATGTGTGAGGCTACTTATTATAATAATGATGTGTATGATGGGTATTTTTTTCATAACTCGTAATATATAGATTTATCCGCGACATAATATTCCTATAAAATATTTATATTCGATCATATGCGAATCTGATTTAATTGTTAATGTATCCACGTTCAAGTTTTTTTTCGATCTACTTAAGGCTATTTATTTATAGCTTAGTTTCTCGTTAAAGAATATTGAAAAGAGGTTTTAATAATATTATGCAAAATAAAAAATATTACATCAATTTTATTTACATATTTTGATTTCAATTTAAATTTAACATAAAAATGAAATTGAAATAATTACTATAGTAAGTTATTTTCGAATTTTATATACTTATTTATTCTATTTAATCTATATATATTTTTACAGATGTTAATTACTATTAAATTGATTTAACAAATCCAATAAATATTTATTCTTAATATATTTTAAATATATATTATTTTATTTAGTAGTAAGTATGTCATTTGTTCAAGAATTGACTAATATAAAATTTAATTATATTATCATTCCATATATATGTATATATATTGTCTCTATATTTATATATTAATTTTATTATTTAACTAAATGTTCATTCTTATTTTACTTATATATTGACTCTAATGTTATTTATATTTATATATTGATGCCAATAAGATTTTAAATAATAATGGTGATTTTAATTTTATATGTTCATTCAAACTTTATATATTAATAGAAATTTTAGATACTTAGTTTTCTTTGTGAATAATACATATTAATATATATGTAGTACTAAAGAAAATGACTACAACTTGCGTGGTTGGTCATTTTAAAATATATTGGTTTCTAAATAATATATATATATATATATATATATATATATATAAAGAGTTATGTAAATAGTATAACTAACAGTAATTATAAATGTATTATATTGAGGTGATCCATCGTCATCTTCAATTAGTTATTTATATTAATTATAATATTTTTATTTATTTAAATTACACATATTATTATATTTAAGTGTCATGTAAATGAAAGTATACATGTTGATTGTTGTAATTTTTCATCCCTAATGAGTTCTTAAATATGTTATTATATATATGTGTATATATAGAGAGAGAGAGAGGAGGGAAAATCTTTTGTGAACCAAAAAAATAATATACAAACAATTTGAACCAATGCACTCCCTTGATCCTTAAATGTTATATGTATAAAAATATTATAATAATATGAAATAAAAAAAAATTTAGATGCAAACAAAGAGTATGAATTATTTTATTTAATAAAAATTTTGTTATTAACTACATTAAAAAGAAAAATATTTTAGAGAAAAGTTAAAGAATAAATTTAGGATTGAATTGCTTAGAAAAATGGTATCTCATTGTTGGATTTTTTTTAATTTGCAAATTAAGAAATTATAAGTACATTAAAAAATCAAAAGTGAATCCACAACAAAACAAAAAACAAAAAATAAAATAGAAAATACATAGATCGTACTTTGTAGTTTGGTTGTTGTCAACAAAAATAACTTTTATAAGAAAATACAAAATATAAGCAAAACGAATTAAGAAGAATGACATCACTTAAAACACCAATACAACATAAATATCAAATGCAAAGTAATAGTAATAGTAAGAAAAAAGAACATTATTCTATCGTTGCATACAAAACTATGAAAATCTTTTTATATATAAAAAAACTAATGATACTCATCCCAAAAACAACATATAAATCTTATAATCATAAAATTTATAACAAAAAGTGAAACGTTACCGGAAACTTTTACGAAGGTTGAGCAATAGTAACGAAGAAAAAAAATTCTATAAAAGAGAAACAACAAAAATACATACAAACGTAATAGAATATAACATAGATCATAAAGGTTGTAGGTTAAGGGAGCATTAGGTTGTATTTATATATGGTTTTGTTGTAGGTTTTTTTATTAATTAATAAATGGGAATTTGAGGAGACCAAATTGAATGTCTATAAGAAGTTAAAAAATTGGAAATTAAAGCTAATTAAATTGTAAGCAAAATTACCAAAGAAACCTTTTTGTAGTAAATTACAAAATTTTAATTATGGGGTAGAATAGTATTTAACTTATTTAATATATAAAAAACTCAAAACAATGAAAAAAATCCTATAAGCTAATACTCGATAGATAGGATATCCACATCATTCTTCCAACATCTTGCTTATACATACATATATATATATATCAAAATAAAAAAAAAAAAACTTTTATAATAACAATAAGGAATATACACAAAAACATATAAAAATAATATGGTGTTTTTTTATAGAAAAAAAAACAATAATATTGATTGCACACATAAACAATATATAATTACGAAAATCATAAAAGGTGTTAGCTTACCTAGAAATTTTACGAAGAATGAACAACAATCTTACAAACAAAGAAACCCAATAGCAAAACAAAGAACTAAAAGTTGTTGAACTACATTTTTGGTGGAATATTTGGTTTAATTCATAGATGATTATGTTGTAGGTTTTCTTTTAATTAATGAATGAGAAGGTGAAAAGGGTAGAATAAATGTTTTTTGGTGGAATATTTGGTTTAATTTATTGATGATTATGTTGTAGGTTTTCTTTTAATTAATGAATGAGAAGGTGAAAAGGGTAGAATAAATATTTTTATAAGTTAAATAATATGAAAGTTAAAGCTAATTAAATTGTTAAGTCAAATTACCAAAGAGTTCTTATTATATTAAAACATGCAATTTTCATTTAGGGGTAAAATAGTCTTTAGCTTATTTTATATTTAAAAAATTCAAAAAAAGGAGAAAATTCCTCTAAGCCAATACTCAATATATAGGATGCCACATCATTCTTCCAACATCCTACTTTTATATATATATATATATATATATAGATTATCAAAACAACATGGTTTATCTTGATGGGGCTCACCAACAAAATAATCGTCTTTTTCAACTCCATCTATTCGGGATTCTGAACACTCAAAGATGTACTCCATTCATTGCTCAGATTGGTGTGAGGGTTAAACCACCACCAACCACCACCATCGATCTAGACAACCGCCGACCACCATTGATCTACCACCACTGATCTGAACCACTAGCGACCACCAAAGATTTGAACCACCAACGACCACCATCGTTCTAAACCCCGCCAACCACCATCATTCTAAACCTCCGCCAACCACCACCGTTCCTCAACCACCGTCCAACACCGCCATTTTTGAACCACCATCATTGACGACCACCATTCTGAACCACCACTACCAACCACGATCGAACCATTGTCGACCACCAACGATCTTTACCACAGTAGTTGGATTTGGTTTCAAAATTCAAAAAGGGTATTTTGGTCATTTAGGTGCTGTTTGTTTTTTAAGAGGTCTAAAGTCTGAAGTCTGATTTCATGTCTGAAGAATTAGAGGTGATGCTGAAATCTGAAATCTAAACCTATCAGATTGTTTGTTTTTTTCCTTTGAAGTCTGAAGTCTGAAGTCTAAAAAAAATAAAATAAAAAATAACATAAATAATCTGCTTAAATAAAAATATAAAAACAAACGATTTTTTATAAAAAGAATACAAAATAAACTTATCAAATAAAGGCTCCACCAAAACCCTAAAACAAAAATCATGCCGCCATGGAAGCTCTCTACACCAAACCAAACCCAGAAGCTGCCATGGAAGCTCTATTCAACATCATCAGTTCATCATCATCCATATCAACACTCACTTCATCGCTTTCCTAATTCTATTTCTTCTCTTTAAAGATCCCAAAAGGTATTTACCAATTCATCTCCATTTTACCTATCTTCTACTTCTCCATCTCGTCGCCATGGTCGTCTCCTTCTCCTCACTACTTGGCATACGAACTTCAAACTCCGATTCCTTTCCATCCATGGAGGTCGATTAGATCTGATCTCTATTTGGGTCGAGATCTATTTCCAGATCGACGACCTTGAGAGTGGAAAGGACCTCCAGATCGACGAACTTGATTCCAGTTCTTGAGCGTGGAAAGGATTTCAGATGCTAGGATGGCACTTAATTTTTCAGATCAATTTCAGTTTTCAGAGGCTCTGAATTCTTAAAAAAATCAAACAATCTGAAACTCTCAAAGTCTGACCGAATCAGACTTCTGAGCTTTTCAGTGAAAAAAATTGAAAAACAAACAGGCCCTTACTAATATTTCAATCCAATTCCAAAACTACATTATGTAAACCAAATAGACAAATTCCAAATCCTTTAACATATTCAATTCAAATGTTTGTCAACCAATGTGGAAAAGGACTCCGATGAGAGTTGGTCATCATGACTAATTCCAATTTTTTAACAATTCCATTCCAACGTGATTAAACCTAATAACATTTCATTCCAATTCATTTAAAGTAAAATTTTTTTGACAGATTCTATTTCATCCATATTATTTTGCGAACCAAGCGGCCACCACCTTTATTTTGGGTAGCTTATACGTTGGTGGTTGTGACTTGTTTTCCTAGGTATGGTTGTGTTTGGCCCTCCTGTTTTTTCTTTGTTTGCTAATCTTTTGGTTGTGGTTTAGTGGGGTTCTATTCCTTGGAGAATTGACTTCCTCTCCTTTCTTGTGGTTCATTTCCATTTGTTCCTTTAACAAATTTGTGCCTTGCTTGCTTTTGAAAAAAGTTTTGGACAACAAGATGAAGAATTTTTTATTTTAGAAAAAAAAAGTGTTTCCATTTTAAGTGTTGCTTGTGATAAATAGTTAAATATTAGGTAATTAACAAGATTGAGAAAAAACTTCAAACCCTGTTAATAATGTAAAGTACTTTGTAAAAAATTGATAATCCGACAGAAGACTCTTTAACACTTTTAAAACCAGAAATTTTTAAATAAATTGAGATAAACAAAATAAGATATATTACTTACAATGCATGATTATATTTCTAGTAATTTACAATCAGCTTACTTTATATGGGTTTTAAAAACACATATAGGAACAAAATAAATAATTTTTTTATTTTTCAATTTTAAGTTATTTAAATCTATAATCAAATTATGATTTAAATAAAATATGGCATAACCAAAAAGTTTTAAATCTTTAATTTTATATCGATATTCATATTTTTTAAGGGTTTTCTTTATCTAGTCTTCAAATCAGCAAGATTTGTGTAATCAACATTTGCAATTACTACTTTAGTTAAACATATATGTCAATATTTCATCTTTGATAAGAAATTTTTATTATATTTCATTCTTGATTTACAATAAACTATCACATCATGTTGCATTGACATTCATTTTAGATCTGTCCAATTTGTGATATCGATTCTAATTCATAAGTCGTATTTAATTATAGGGTAATATATATAAACATTATAGCTGCTCTGCTAATTTTGATTAGATAATTTCAATAAAGGGTAATTATGGGTATTCATCTGTTCATCGAAGAATAGACCCTATATAACATATAACCTACACGGTAACAATGATGTGCACAATGTGATAATAGTACCTACATACACGTAGTTATGTGTACATTTTTAGCACATTAAAGCAATAAGATTTTAAATAATGAAATAAATCTGTAAACATAAATAATAATAAATATATTATTAGGTATATGTGAATGTTGTGATACTACTGTATTGTGAATCAGATGTATCATAATGTGGACACCGACTCATGGGTTCTCCCATCTGGATGGAGACGAGAGGGATGGCAGAGATGAGAAAAATAAGGGGCGATTATGATTGAGACAAAGAAAGGGACAGAGTTTGTATGTGAGAAATATACGTATACAATAATAATAAACTTTCATAAGAAAAAAATAGTTTGATAGTTGTCATTAATTTTTTAAGTTACAAAGTAACTTTTTTATAGTTAAATAATTAACTAACCAAATTAATTAAATTAAATGCAAAGTTTCAGTTTTCATACGTTGTTTCATATATGAAAATGTAGTATTTATATACTATTGTTTCACATGCTAATGACTATTTTTTTTGCATGCACAAAACAATATTCAACTAAGAAATAACACTATATAACACTGTAATACATAAGAATTAACTTATGATTTTGTAGGATTTATTATTATATTTGCAAGTAATTATGATCTATATTATTTAATTATCCATCCAAAAGTTAGAAGACAAAGATGGAAATGACAGGGTGGAAGGTATGGCAAAAGAGAAATAGTCTTTGAACATCATCAATACTTAGAAGAACCAATTCATGAATCTTCCTTCCTTTTTTTGATTTATCTCAATTCTTATAAAGTTTATAATTTTATATTAAACAATATATGTGGGATATTATATAACTCATTATTTTAATTATTGTTCATCAATCTTTTGTAAGAAGAACTTTGTGTTTGTGGCCATAAATTTCGTAGGTCAAAAGTTACATGCCTCGTTTTAAAAATGTGATAACATATATATTTACTAAACAAAAAAAATGCGTAAAATGATTATTTAATTCTTAATATTTTTCAATATATAACTTTTTTTTAACCAACGGAATTAAAGTTAGCTGTTAGCTTTGTACTCGAAAACGTTAGAGCAGGTCAGGTAATCCTGGCGGCCCGCAATCGCCTCCCTTTCCAACACCATAATTCTCCTAAATTCACCCGAGGAAAAGTCCCTTACAAGGCTCGAACTTGAGACCTATAAGGGCAAAACCCCCCAAGGTTTCCCTTGGTCCATCATATCAGCTTGACTTTCAATATATGACTTAATGTTAATAATGTTTTATACGATTCTTTTACTTTAGAAAGTATTGTACATCAAATAACATAAAACCTGTTAGTTTTGAAGACGAGATATTTAATATCTTTTTGTCCAGATAACCCTTCTCACTTAGTCACTTTAGACAAAGACAAAATGACAATGGATAGCCAAATCATGAGGTTAATTAAGACTTAAGAGACGTTTAAATCAGGAAAATTGCCTACTAAATTTAAACCTGTGTATTGGCTTATCAATTAATTCAAATATATAGTATTTATATCTTATTTAAAATAAAATAACATATATATACAAAATATTTTTAACAAAATTTATTAATTTAGTCAAAAATACAAATTGACATCAATATTTTAATACAATGTACTATTTATATTTACTTAAACAATTTAAGTACCAAACGAAATTATTTATATTTTACCACAAAGCTTGTTCCGACTTATGGGGATTTGGTTAGTAATTCATTTATATAGGGTTCGAATGTAGATATTAACAAACTTGTGGTTACTATAACAACTTTTTAAGGTTCCATGTCTAGTAGTCAAGTATTGTTGGGATTAGTTTAAGCCATCGTATCCTTATAAAAAAATTATTTATATTTATTTGAAAAGGGGAAAAAGAGATGATAAGTGGTAATGTAGCTTGCAAATAGGCTTTCAACATTTGCAAAGGTGATGTTTATGTTGCATAAATATTTGAGGGCAATTGCTAAATACACCCGACTTTTTACCAAATGCACCCAAAAAGTGAATGCGTCATACACACACATGTCAACGTCAAATGCTACTTTTTTAATTCTCGATGCTACTTTTTCAATTCCCGATGCACTTTTTAGGTGCATATAGCAACCCCCTATTTGAGTTGCAATTCCTTTTATAAGTGATTAGCAAGTTGTGTGTGAATGCTTTAACGGTATATAATATTGTACATAATAATGTATTTAGTATTAAATTATAATAAAATTATTAGTTTATTCATAACACCTAGACTACATTTAAACATTATTTTTCATAACACCTAGAGTACATTATAATAAAATTTATAATAAAAGAATTAAATAAATTATTTAGTATTAATTTATAATAAAATTATATGTTTATTCATATCAACCTAGACTACATTTATAATAAATTTATACGTTTATTCATAACACCTAGACTAAAGTAAATTTCAATAAAAAAATTTCTTTTTACCTACATAATTTTTAACTTCAATATAATATCACCTTTTTGTCATTTATTAATGATTAAGTACAATCTAAAATATTATTTTACAAAGAGTTGTATATTTCTTTTTATCATGCATAACTTTTTATTTTAAGTATAAAATTAGATTAGGTAGACTATTTGTAGGAAATCGATAAATATAAAATTTTACTATATTTTTAATTTTTTAAATATTTTTTATCAAAATCGCTTTCTTTGTCAAACAAGTTATATTTTAAAATTTCCAAAATTAAACCAATGACGTGATATCATATGTCAATCTCATAAAAAAACAAAAACAATCTCATATTGTCTAGTGAGTTAGATCGATGGATCAAGATTGTGATATTAAAATTATCTTAATTTTCTTTTTCCAAAAACAATTTTATCTTATTTACAATTTTAATAGTAAGGACTAAGGATAGTTTAATTATAAGTATTAAAACATTAATACTTTTGTAAAAAGAAAATGACAAGAAATATAAAAGGTGTCAGGTATTTTGTTGGATGGAGCATTTAAATCTCTAGGCATTACATTACATATATAATGAATGAATTCACTTTATACATTACAACTAAAATGGACCACTTATTTTCATGCTTCATTTCCACCTTTGAGTTCGTGTGTGACTTCAAACCTATTGCACCCCACCCCCACCAAACCCATCTTAATTAAATTTATTTTTTATTACATTTTTTTATATTTTATAATGACTTCAAATAATTGAGTTGACATTTACTGAATGGTGTTTTCCTTTTTAATGTTTAAACTATTATGAAATGAGATAAGATAATAAGAATGTTGTGAATAGAAAGTGATCATGCCAACTATTTGTAACAAGAGTATTACTTGTTAAACGAGGAACATGATTCTTACTCGGTAAATAACACAATATTCAATGTTATTTAGAGTGAATAATAATAATGGAAAAAATGTTCCTAAATGAGTTTTCAGTTTTCATTTAAATTTGAACAATAACACACACACACACACACATATGTGTAGAAAAAGATTCAAACGAAAACATTAACTATTAAAGAAAAACTTTGCTTATATACAAAATCACAAGTGATTTTATACTAATGGAAAAACAACTATACGCGGGTGACTTGTCACGCAACTTAAAACCCAGGCACAGTCACATGAAACACATATGACTTTTTTTTTGGAAGAGGTATCCCAGACCACATTGGGTCCAGACTAATCCTCGGCAATTTTGGGCTGAAACCCGACTGCTAAAGCATGCAGCCCGGGGTCGAAGCCCCCGTACCTCCAGAATGCGTCCCCAAGGGCTCAAACTCGGGTTCACCACTATGTAGTGCCCAAGTCTTACCACTAGGCTAACACTCATTTGGTAAGCACATATGACTTTGTACGTGAATCATATATGATTTTGTACATTGACGAAATTTTTCTTGTTTTATTAAATAGTTAGCGTTCTCATACGAACTCATCTCTATGTATGTATGTATATATATAGGATTGTGTTTCGATAAGAAGTTGATGTTAATATGAGAAACGTAAGAAGTGGCGGTTATCAGGTGTATGAGAAGTTGATGTACATTAGGATCAGATCCAATGAGATAAAATGCATCACCTAAGTTATCTTTTAAAGTGTATTCATTGGAATTAGAATAACATGAGATTAAATTTGATCAACAGTTTGGATTCATTTTTCATGTTTCTTATTGATGATAAACTCAACTTTCACACGATCTTTCACCTGTATATAGAGACAAAGAAAGAGGGAGAGAGATAGAGTATGACTACTTGGGCAGTTGGGCTAATAAAAGGTCCAATGGACCACTTCTGATTTGGATTTATGATTTTTTTATTCTTAATAAAAGAATGTTTGCTAATATATAGTTTTGATGATATTTGAATGAAAATGATAAGAATTAATCGACCTTTAATTCACACCTACTATACAAGTGGTCAATATTCGAGAAAACGTCAATACCATATTCAATTAATTTTTGTAAAGTTCACAATCTTGGTCGCAATTGTAAATTAAATGTACAACTAATTTGCATAAATGATTTGTCGACTATTTTTGAAAACCTTTAAATTGTATAATGATACGAACATGACATTTAACGGAAAGAAAATCGAAGTAGATGAATCCCTAAAAGTGTTTCATTCAACTAATGTTTGAATGTTAACGAACGTATAAGGTTTTTCTTTTGAATGGCAATCCCCGACTAATCCTGACGAGATTCACCGACAACTAAAACATTTACTCTGAGTGAATTCCAGTGGTCACAATCTGGATAAATTATTCCACGTTATTCTATTATGTAATACGTTTAAAAAACGTGTTGGTAAATTATTCCACATTAACATTATGTAATATGTTTAAAACAAACGATAATCAAATATTTTTATCAAAATAATATATCGGATTTGTTTTATTTACAAGAATATAATATAGTTTTAATTTTTGTAAAACATACAATTTTTATCTTCTCGAGTTGTTTTATTTGGTTTTTAGTCGACTAGACTTATTTACGCAACTAGACCATGCAATTTTTTGTGTGGAAAGGTATCCAAGGCTTTGTCCAGACTAATTCCGACAAAGTTCATCGACAACTAAAAACATGATGCACTAGTTTAATATCCAACGCCACCATCTGAGGTGCCTTCACTACACCAGCCCACAATCATTATGCGCGGGGTAAATCAATGCATGCATCCAATTAGCAGAGAAGTGATGATTTTGCTTGAACTTAATAAGTCGCACATATACAGATTACACCTACTCAGAACCGTTGAGACGGGTCAAAAGAGACAAAGTTTTATATTTGACCGTTTGATTTTAACTTTGTATTTGGGAGTTGTTATTTTGCAATCAACTTTCACAAAATAAAAATCGTCAAGAATCAAAAAGTATCTCAAAAATCTATCCATCTCCACTAAGTTACAAATGTGTGCAAATGATACTTTATCCTTCTTTAGAACAAAAGATTTGAACATCATACATCATTATTCTTTGACTAAAAAATAAAAATGGATATACGAAAGATTAAATGTGACGTCATGCATGACGAGATATATGCTTTTTTATTCGAAAATCTTATTCTCACAAAATAAAATATATACCTTACATGTTTAAATAAATTCTAGTTTTTTTCTTCTTCTCACTAATCAACATTATAGGTCATATACATAATATGATCTATATATATAATCAGCAATAGAGAAAAGTTCAAATGTGAACTTGATTTTGATTGTGAACATGAGGACGAATCTCAGCCACTCATTCGGTCAAAAAGACGGCTTTGACCGGGTCCCCTCCTTTAATAATCTCTACCCTCCCATGAATTGCATCAATCCTTCGTGATCGCATCCACCCTAACCGAAGATGTGTGGCTGAGATTCGTTCTCACGTTCACAACCAAAACTAAGTTCGCATTTGAACCTAACCCATCAGCAATAAACTATTTTATATTAAATATAGAGTTAAATCAAATTTATCTTAAAATATATATACTTCAATAAAATAATAATAGTAATCACCACGGTGGGTTTGGGTGCAGTGGATAACCCCACTATGACCACGAGTGTCCTGGTTTCCTCCAACATTTGGAATCATATATATTTTATTCAAACTTTATATTAAATAAAATAAATTTGATGTGATAAAAGTATTTTATTAATAGTATATGGATTGTAGGATAATTACTTAATTAGATATGTTACACATTATTTGTATTTTATCTGATATGTAGCAATTTTGTTAATGGATTGGAAAGTATTAGTGTTTCAAACTTTCAATATTGTCATTAATCATTAAAACTTAAATATATAATAGTTTCTCATATCTTTTCAACAATGATGACAAATTGACAAGTTGTAGTATAAAAGGAATCACAATGATAGCGCGGTTAAAAGTCGTAGAAGATTGCACTACAGGAGACGAATTTAGTGACGGAAACCCAGCTCCACCACTAACCCAGCTCCACCACTATGTCCTTACAGATATAGAAGTGGAGGTTCAAATTATGACATCCCCATCTTATGAAAAAGCAAAAACACGTTTATCACATGTGATAAAATATGTGAATGGACTGATGGGTGTGTGTACGACGTATCCTACGACTTGCTTCATGCCAAAGGTTGTTTGTATCTTTGATTTAGTGTCAGTGTGATAGATTAAAGTATTATATTAAGAACACCCTTATCACGTGTGATAATACACGTAAGGGGGCTTAATGGTATAAGAGCGACTTGACGTGCAACGTATATCCATCAAAAGTCTTATGTATCTCTAATTTAAGTATCACATGTGTACATATGTGATTTAATATAGTATCACATGTGAATTGTGATTTACTATAGTAAAAAGGTGTTCTCACATTCTCGTAAAATCAGGGGCGGAACCAGACATCAAATTCAGGGGTCGCGTAATTTTTTTTTACAGTGCAATTATATAAATAAAAGAAAAAAAAACACTATAATAAAGGAAAAATAATCTTAGGGGTCGCGAAAAATAATCTTAGGGGTCGCGAAAAATACATGTCAGGGGTCGCGTAGAACAAAAAACGTAAAAAAAAAAAAAAAAAAATTCCACTACCGGGTAAAAGTTCAGGGGTCGCGAGGGCTACCCCTGAACTATGAATAGTTCCGCCCCTGCGTAAAATGAAGGTGTTCTCCACTTAACCCTCTCTCTCTCTCTCTCTCTCTCTCTCTCTCTATCTCTATCTCTCTCTCTATCTCTCTCTCTCTCTCTCTCTCTCTCTGTGTGTGTCTGTGTGTCTATATATATATACATACATATATATAGTATTAGGTTCAAATGAGAAGTAGAGAAGTAATCTCCACCACTCATTCGGTCAATAAAGACGGCTTTGACCGGGTCCCCTCCTTTAATACTCTCTACCCTCCCATGAATCGCGTCAATCCCCCGTGACCGCGTCCACCGTAACCGGTCAAAGCCACTTTTATTGACCGGATGAGTGGTGTAGATCACTTCTCTAATCGTGATCACTCTCTTTATGTATATATATATATATTCTCATTCTTTTGTTAACCAATACATAGGTGTTAGCTTTTGTCAATGTTTTAAAAACCGGTTTTTTAGTTGAACCGGTATGATGACCGGTTCACGGTTCGACCGGTTCGACCGGTTCAACCGGTTCCAAGTATTTTTATGTTTTTCCCATTTTCTTACATTCATATATTTATAAAACCAACAATTTGATATCTACGACTTAAAAAATATTAAAAATATACATTACAATAAGTTTTACATTAATAAAAAAATATTAAAATAATAAAATAACAAGTTTTACACATAATAATTTTTTTTTAAAACGATTCAACCGGTTTTTTACCGGTTCGATCCACCGGTTCAACCGGTTCAACCACTAAAACGGCCGGTTCAATCCAGTTCTTAAAACGCCATAAAACCGGTCACAATTGAACCGGTCCTTTCACCGGTTCACGGTTCAACCGGTTCGACCGGGCCGGTTCAACCGGTTTTTAAAACACTGGCTTTTGTGACCTTTGTTTTGACTAATAATAGTTCAAGATTAGTTTTGGTTGTATCAAACCGTTGTTAGTTTAGGAAATGGTAGGTTTGGAATCTTTTTCTTAACCGTAGAGTTGTTATTTCTTAATTATCCAATGGACAATCATTGTAGTTTTCTAATAATTGGTTTTATTATTTATTTTTCTCAAAATAATTTTATCCCACATCATCACCAAACAATGTTCATAAAAATCTTTGTGTGCAACATTTAATTGTGCACAAGGCACACAAAATGTTTACACATCATTTGTTTATGCACAAAGTTATCACATTGTTCAGTGTTTTGTACGCTGTTTATTATGCAAAGTTATAATTTATGCAAAATTGTTTATAAAACGTTCATGTATGCATATTTTACATTCATGTTTAGGTGTGCACACTTCTTAATTTTTGCACAACGTTTATATAAATCTTCATGTATGCACAACCTTCGGTTGTGCACAAGGCACACACAACACGTTTATATATGCACAATATTCACTAGTGCACAATGCTGATGTAATACTAATTAAAAATAAAAACAAAAATATTTTGAGAAAAAATATGAAAGGAATTAAAATAGAAAATACTGGCATATGAAATACGAAATGGATTAAAATAAGAAATATTGAAATATTGAAAAAAAAATAGGTAATATTGAAAGATGAAAGGGGTTAAAATAGCAAATATTGAAAACATATTAAATATGGCATCAATTTGTTCCTATTTTAGTTGAGGAATTCCAACAGGAGTATTTTGCAAAAAGAAACATTACAAAATGTTACGAAACGAAAGAAATATGGTCTGTTGAGCTTAATAAATTAAGCCTTAATTTATACCTTTAATTATTGTTAGTTAAAAATTAAACTTGAGCCTATATAGTTTGAAGTTGGGTTTGATGTTTTATTTGGGCCTGTTTTATTTATAGGAAGCAAGCAATCATTTGTATTTTTGGGCTTAATAAAATTATCATTAGTCATTTTGGGTTTATTAAATATTGCTATAAATCGGTTTGGAAAACTTCATTCTTTATATTCTTTAATTTGATTTAATAATGATTTATATCAAGAGAAAGGTTCAAACAAGAACAAAGTCAATTTGCAAGAACAAATGAATAATTCTGGATTACATGTGATGTGGGTCCCACATAATAGAAAATCATATATGATTCAGGTGGGTCCCACCACTAAATCATATATGATTTATTTAATGATGGGTCCCACTCCCACATAACATGTGGCTCAAAATGCATTCTTTTGTTCCTACAAATGAGGTTGTTCTTGTATGAAACTCCCTCTTTATATAAATATATATATATATATATATATATACACATATGGCTCATATCCTTCTTATGATTTCGTAAATTAGTTTTGTTTATACATATAATGTATATTATTATAATAACCGGTGAATAATAAATAAGTAATTTGTTATTAAGAGCATTTTTAACAATTTTGTTTAAAATTTTCTATGACAAAGAAAGAAAATGTAAAAATCTCTAAAAACATTTTTCTTCCATCTTCAACACCTTTTCTATTTTAAAGAATTCATCATTACTTGTATTATTAAAATATTCAATAAATTTAGTATTTCAATAAAAAAATTAACCAATTTTTAAACAATCAGTTATAGTGTTGGTGAAAAGTATTAAAAAAATTATTTCTCTTTTCTCATTTAGAGATTTTAAAGGATTCTCTATATTTGGGCTATGTTTGGCAAACTAGCTGATAAGCTAACTGATAGTTGATAAGCTAGCTGTTGATTGATAAATTAGCTAGTGGCTGATAAGCTAGCTTAGGAACAAATTATGTTTGGCAAAAACTACCTTATGAGTATGTAAAATGACCAAGTAAAATGACCAAAAATAATATCTTTTAATTTAATAATTAATATTAATAATAGTATAATTGGAAAAACCTACAAAAATGCTACTCGAAATAGTGTTTCAAAAAGATAGTTTATGATACATGTTTGGATGGACTAGCTTATTTTTGCTAAACACAACCTTAAAAAATCTCTAAAAATTTCTATTTTAACAAATGATTTATATCAAAGACGTTGAAGATTTCTAAGATTAGTTGGTCTAGATAATTAAACAAAAAAATATATAGAATATAAAATTTGATTATTGAATATGGACAAGATTTGACTCCATACAGACCATATGTTCATAGCATTTTGAGGACCACATAAATATTCCGACTTTCTCATATTGTAAAAAAAAAGTTAATGAATCCAACAAAAAGTTAGGACTTGAAGTGTTGACTAGTCTCTTTCTTCACTATCTCTCTAACTTTATTCAAATGATTGATATTTTTTTAAGAAGATTATGTATAGAAACAAATCTTCAACTTATATAAACTCAAATTGCTTCAATTAACCAATCAACTCATCTAAATTATTAGTCTCATAAATATTTCTTTTCATATTTATCCAAATATCATGATATCTATAAATAAAAACGATTTAGAACAAATGTTGATCAGTTTTGATTCTTTTTATTTGTTCTAAAGAAAGTTGGGTTGATTATCACGTAAACGCTACGAACATTAGATACAGTTTTTTGTAGTTGGTCATTCTCTCATAACCCACACCTTTTCCTTGTACACTTCTATGTTGACATCTTCGACAATAAATCCCTGATATTGTAGTTTGTTGGTGAAAAGTACATTTCTTTAGGTTAATGTAAAACTTGTTTTCTTAAAGCACATTTAGCATTTGTGGGAGATATGTCAAGTTGTGTTATTTGTTGCGGTTATATATGCTTATCTCATATTGTCATCAAAAGATACCATAATGTGCAAGAGCCAATAAAAGCTCAAGGACTTGGTTGAGCATATGCTTGAGTACTTATGTTAGGACCTAGAACATGTCATTTTCGGCATTCATTAAGCCTTTAACGACAATAGTACATAAGCATAATCTTGGATTAAAATTTAAGAAACAAACCAGCTTAAGGAAATTCCAGACTCTCGTAGGCGACTAGCCCTGCACATTGAATCGTGGGGATGGTCACAGGACATTCTGTTGGACCAAATAGTGGGTAATGTGACTTTGCACGTGGGTTAGATTGCGCCAAAAGTTACAGGACTTTCTGTTTCCTTTATTTCATGCTTGTTTTGTCCCATTCCATTTGCTCCTCCAGGTGGGTTGATAGGCGCTCTACATTAAAACTTGAATGTTTAAGTGACAATATTGAAAAACTCTAATATGTTTTAAGTGACAATATTAAAAAACACTAATATGAAAATTTTGAAATATTGTTTCCAGAAAAGAAAAACCATATACGTATAAATGAAATAGACATTACATGAGAAGCTTAAAGAAATACGATTTGGATTCTTATATGATTTTGACTCT
The DNA here is from genome assembly GCA_030169165.1 of Centaurea solstitialis. NCBI lineage: Eukaryota > Viridiplantae > Streptophyta > Magnoliopsida > Asterales > Asteraceae > Centaurea > Centaurea solstitialis. Next base: position 964,414 of record CM058047.1, read on the forward strand.
ACATATGAGAATTCATATATTTTGTTTCCATTGATGAAAGATGGAAATTGATATTTAAGCTTGTCATTGTGAAATGCCCTTTTAAATTGTTTGAAAATTACCCAGCAAATGCTGGCCGAATTTCAAATTTAAAGTAAACAAAAATAAGTAACAAAATATCAGTGAAAGGGATTTTAGAAATTGTTCTAGGTAAGAAATCCTATGAACTATAATGCAACCAAATTAATGAATACAATACATGTGAATATTCTAAATGTACAATTTTGAAACTCTATTACTACATGTATACAAGTTCATTTAGAAACCAAAAAAAGAGTAAAAACCGTAGAAACTCATAGTTTCATAGCTTAAATCAACGAAAACTTTTCGTAAAGTTGTTTAATATGATGCAAATGTTTCATATAATTCATTTTTTGATGTTCTTTTTTGTAAAAATAACAAGGTTTCATAGGATTAAATAAAATAAATAGAACAGTTTCATAAGCATAGAAAAATGTATGAAACCTTTTCATTTTTATATAAAAAACACCAAAATATGAAACAATTTCATCAAAAAATAAATTATATGAAACATTTGCATCATAATAAACGACTTTATTAAGAGTTTTCGTTGATTTAAACCAAAAAACCATTGGTTTGTAAGTTTTTACTCTTTTTTTGGTTTCTAAATGAACTTTCCTCTATATTATATATAGTCATAGAAGGAGGTTGATACACCTCCATTTGTAAAAACATATGAACTAAATTTAAGTCGTAAGATTCATCCATTAAATAAATTATATATGATTCAGGTGGGTCCCACCACTAAATTATATGATTTATTTAATAGATGGGTCCCACATGGACCCACATCACATGTGGTTCAAAGTTGTTCCTTTGTTCTTACAAAATGCATTGGTTCTTGTTTGAAGCTAATTCTATAGTCATATTGGGTTGAGTTGTGGAGAGAAGTTAACGTAAGAAGTGATTATCAACCATTCGATGAGAATTAGATACACATTTAGGTGAGATGCATCAAGATAACATGTACTGTGATGCACTAGATTAATTCTCTTCTGAAGCGCAATTTATATAAGAGAGTATGGATTAAAAGTGATCAACGGTTCAAATTCATTTATCACAATTAACTTAACTTCGCACACAATCGTTCACCTATATGTGTATGTATATATATAGTGGATTCAAGTTAATTAACAATTTCATGGGAAATCCACCCACCCTTGCTTTTTGTTAACCTTTTTTCCCAATATTTTTATATATTACAATGATGCCATTAAGTGAATATAGTCGTGGTCTCGTGGATCATTAAATTGGATGGTTGGGGTTGGTTCACAAAGTTCACTAGAATGATAGAGTTCACAAATGAAACCTCCCATATATATATATATATATATATGTATGTATATAGGGGAAGGTTCAAATGTGAACCACTTTTTGGTTGTGAACGTGAGGACAGCCGATAGCGCGACATGTGGCGGATGACTAGGCGCCATGTCAGGTCCATGGCGGATGAGTAGGCGCGATTCATGGGAGGGCATTGAATTAAAGGGGGGGGGACCATACTCAAAGCCGCCTTTATTGACTAGTCTCCGTCACGTGTGTGTGTGTATATATATAGGGATAGGTTCAAACGTGAACTTAATTTTGGTTGTGAACGTGAGGACGAATCTCAGGCACACATCTTCGATTACGGTGGATGCGATCACGGAGGATTGACGCAATTCATGGGAGAGTGCAGATTATTAAAGTAGGGGACCCGGTCAAAGCCGTCTTTATTGACTGGATGAGTGGCTAATATTCGTCCTCATGTTCACAACCAAAATTGAGTTCACATTTGAACTTTCCTCTATAGGGAGGTTCAAACCAGAAACATATCAATTTAAGAAAACGTGAGAAGCAATCTCAGCCACTCATCCGATCAACGAAGACGACTTTTACCGGTCCCCCTTTTAATAATCTCTACCCTCCCATGAATCGCGTCAATCCTCCGTGATCACGTCCACCACAACCGTAAGATGAGTGGCTGAGGTTGCTCCCTCACGTTTTCTTAAATTGACATGCTTCTCATTTGAACCTTCCCCTGTATATGTATATATATATAGATATATAGATATATATACAAAGCTCTACACTACTTTTCTTAGTTGTCAAAGAATTGCTCTCTCTCTCTCTCTTCCACACACACATCCAGCATCAAATTAATCAAACAAGGCCATCGGATTAACACCATCAACAACTAGTTTACTACCGGTGAACAAAATATCCATCTAGTTGTTTAACCAGAATGCATCTCAAGGAGACTGAGCTATGCCTCGGCCTACCTGGCGGTGGCGGTGGCGGTGGCAGCGAGGCGGAGCCGCTAAAAGTCGCCGGAAAACGAAGCTTCTCGGAAACCATCGATCTCAAGCTTAACCTTCTTCAACCAAATGACTCCTCCTCCTCATCATCATCCACAGATCCAACTGAGAATCTAACCAAGAACACCACCACCACCACCACACCTCGTGATGTCAAGCCACCAGCCAAGTAAGTTTCCTTAATTCCCAATTATATATATATATATATATATATATATATATATAGGGGTGGGTTCAAATGTGAACCACTTTTTGGTTGTGAACGTGAGGACAACCGAGAGCGCGACACGTGGCAGATGACTAGGCGCCACGTCAAATCCACGGCGGATGACTAGGCGCGATTCATGGGAGGGCATTGAATTAAAGAGGGGGACCACACTCAAAGCCGCTACGTGTCGCGCTCTCGGCTGTCCTCACATTCACAACCAAAAAGTGGTTCACATTTGAACTTTCCTCTATATATATATATATATATAAATTCAAATGTGAACTTATTTTCATTATGAACATGAGGACCAACAAAATCGCGCCACGTGGCAATTTGAATGTTCATGCTTTATTCATACTGAATACACTCTTTATTCATTCTGAATAAAGCATGAATATTCAGACTGAATATTAGCACGTGGCGCGATACTAGTGGTCGTCACATTCATATTGAAAAATGAGTTCACATTTGAACCTGACCCTGTAAATCAGGTATTAATTACGGGCAATTATTGATAATTGTTTTGTGTTAAATATATATATAAATAGGGCACAGGTGGTGGGGTGGCCGCCGGTGAGAAACCACCGGAAAAACGTAATCGGTCGGAAAACGAAGGCGGAGGAGACGGCGGCGGCGTTTGTAAAGGTTTCGATGGATGGTGCACCATACTTACGGAAGGTGGACCTGAAGATGTATAAGAGCTACCAACAGCTATCCGATGCTTTGGCCAACATGTTTAGTTCCTTCACCACCACCACCGGTACCCCTTCCTTTTGTTTATTGTTTTAAATTTAAATGAATTTAAAAAGAATGATTGATTACTCGATTCGTCATGCAAAAATTTTACATTTAATGCGTAGTGTTTTCATAAAATGCATACAGTAATGGAATGCGTGCATATAGATTTGCATGGATTATCACTCTCAATGCATATAGATGTGTATGAAATTCTGTTCACATCTATATATGTGCATTTCATTACTGTATGCATTCCATATAGTTAACTTGTCATGTTAACTCAACTTTTCATCAGAACTTAACCATGGTATATAGCCCAAAGTTCGCATGAGAAATTGTGTTAATGGTGATAATCGTGAAAATGGATCTAAACCATTGATCTTTTTTAGTCTTATGTCTTTCTATAGACTATACTTTTAAAAAGGAGTTTATTTGGTGTATATTATCTTGGGATGTCGCATCCTAATGTGCATCCATTTCTCGTTCAACTCGATAACCATTCCTTACGTTTTCAATGTTAACCTTAACTTCTTAGTAGAACCCAACTTCTGATAAATAACTATTTATAATTGCGTAATTATTTTAATGCAAAAGTTATATATATATATATATATATATTCATGCATCTATATTAACTACATGATTTTTATTTGATTTCAATATGGAGATGATAACTACTACACTTGGGTGGAAAGTGGATCTTGGAATATAATCATTAGAATGCAAAATGGCAAATTTATACATATAAATGGACATATATATGTAGGTGGTGTCATCTTAATTATAATACCCCAACTAGTATTTTATAATTCAATTGCATGTATATGATATGTCCCCTTGAATTATACATATGCATGTTATACATAAAATATTTACAATTCCATTTTTTTATTAATTCCTAAAAGAACATTACAATAAAATAAGTACTTTGAAATGGTTAATTATTATTCTTAAAAATTATGTAAGGTTAATATATGCAATTAAGTATATAGTTAATTAATTAATGGTAATATTAATTTGTATATATATGTGTATTTAGGAAATTATGGTCGAGAAGGAATGATGATAGACTTCATGAACGAGAGCAAGTTGATGGATGTGTTGAACAGCTCTGAATATGTTCCCAGCTATCAAGATAAGGACGGTGATTGGATGCTTGTCGGCGATGTCCCATGGCAGTATGTTTCCTCTATATATATATATATGTATATCTATATATACACATTTGTCTTATACTTGATTGATAAGTTTGGTGCTTTCCTAACTATATTAAGCACCGAGCGGTAGAGTAACGTCATTGGGAGGGTCAGTGGATGATATTTCTGCCCCGTAGTGAGCATGAGGCGATATCCAAATCAGTGGCACGCCATGCCACATAGTGATACCCTTAATTGGGCTGGACCATGATCAACGGGGATTAATCGGATTCCCTTAAGTGGAAGCCCGGATGCCCTAGGAATGTGTGTGTGTTAGTTTGTTGTTCAAAAGAAAAGTTGAAAGTATTAAGGCCAATGCGGGAAAAAAGAAGTTCATAGGGTAATCATGCACGTTTTTGGTAAAAACTAGCTGATAGTATAGATGTCGAAACGCTAATGTAGAATTACAATTTTTGTGTATATATATATATATATATGTATTTAATTTGAAGCATATTTGCGAAAAAAATGGGAAAAACAAATGAAACTTGTTGAAACAATGCATATATAGTATATATGTATTGAAAAAAATATATAGCCATTGATAAAATACATACATTGATCTTGTATATATGCATCAATACGTATAGGTCTCAAATTTTTGTAGTTTTCATATGATTAGAGCGAGTCTAAATACTAGCATCACATATATATCATACGTTTGTCAACTTACGACTTCCGCTTGTTTAATTTCTTCCAGAATGTTTGTTGAATCTTGCAACCGGCTTCGAATAATGAAAGGATCCGATGCTATCGGACTCGGTAATTACAACAAACTTCGTTTTTGTTTTTATTTCGACATTTTGAATGTATGTATACATTTCTTACCTTTTTCTTGAATTAAATTTCAGCCCCAAGAGCCATGGAGAAATGCAAGAACAGGTGCTAAAACCCTATATAGATCTTAATTCAAGATCCTCACCAATCATCATTATTTCAAAGAAAAAACATCAATGTGTTTGAATTTCTTTCTTTTTGTTTTCTTTTATTTCAAAGTTTGATAGTATATAGATTTCTTCAAAGATTTGGAACATTTGTAATCAAGAATAAGCAATGAGTTGGCTTTATTAATAATGGTTTTTTGAGTTACAATTTGAAATGATCGAAATACATAGCATCATGTCATCAATAGATCTTGAAATCGGTCTTTTTTTTTGTAAAAATATATGTTTGATGTGAAAATATTAGTAGTTTCTAACATAAAACCTAGAGGGAGGTTTTGAAAAACTCGAAAAAGAAAAGTTGAGAAACATGTCGTAACACTTCATCTGGACAGTATACATTATAGACTTATCTATACAAATAAATTAAGCTGTTCTACATTTATGTACATGTCTATTATGAAAATGTATATATAAGTATGTGAATGTTATAAACAATTAACATAAATGCAAACTAAATGTTTCTCAATTTTTTTTTAGTTTTTTCATAAACTTTGCTCATAAAAACTATTACATGTTTTCACTGTTTCAAGGAAAAAGTTAGACATTGACTAAATGAAAAATAAAGTATACATGTTTTCACTGACATTTTTGTTGTCATAAGAAAATATTAATTAGTTAAGCATCCATTATGAATTTTTTTATTTATTATTCTTTCTAAATTCTATTCGAGTATAATTCAATTTAGTTTCTGATACCCAAGATTCTTGATATCTTTTAAATTATTATTTTAATAAATACTAATTAATTAAATAATTAAGCATGGGATTATATTGGTGGAAAGGAAACAAGGGCATGTGCCTGTTGTTGGTTCATGGCCATTGTTTATAATGGATGCTTGATCAATAATTGCATGCATGCCTATGATGAAATGAATGTTTCCTCTTGAAGGGCATTTTAGGAATTTAATTTGGAGTCATTTTATTTATGAAGGTGGGTATATCCACATGCATGTGTTGGGTTGGAATCTTTTAATTAATTGTAGATGTTATTTTCCAAAAAAAATGCCAATTAATAAGATGAAAATGTTGTTGTATATGTTAGGGTCCCACATCGGCTAGACTTGAACCAAATCTTCACTATATATGTTGGAACCCCCTCTTCTCTCCTCAAGGGCTCTTTTGGAGATTATCCTGGGGTTCCACATATTCTCACATGGTATCAGAGCCAAGGTCTACCACTCTAGGGACTGACACGCCGGCACTCTCTTGGTCGTTCCTGGCCCTCTCCTAGCCCTCCATCTAGCCTCGTTGGAGGGGGCGTGTTAGAGTCCCACATCGGCTAGACTTGAACCAAATCTTCACTATATATGTTGGAACCCCCCTTCTCCCCTCAAGGGCTCTTTTGATATGTTGGAACCCCCCTTCTCCCCTCAAGGGCTCTTTTGGAGATTATCTTGGGGTTCCACATATTCTCACAGTATATATGTATATATGATCTTATTACATGATTTAGAGTGGTTTGTCTAAGTGTACATTCTTTCCATTTTTACTAGGTTGGAAAAATGAGTAGAAGGAAGTTGGAGTGGTATAAACCAAGGTACACACTATTAAAAATCACATTTCTTCCACGAACAAATCTATCGGAAAAGGGGTTCCGATGGATTTGTGGGTCAAAAGACAGTTGTTGAAAAACTCATTTTCCGACAGATTTGACCTTTTCTGTGGATTCGGGATCTCGAAAATCCTCCATTGATATCTAAAAAGATGGTTTTATCATCTTAACCAGATTGATGATTTTGATTGGTTTACCGACGGATTTCCTATGGATTATCCACCTGTTAAAGAAATAAAAAAATGATTTTAAACCTAAATTTAACGGCTCAATTTGCAAAATTTAAGCTTCAAATCACAAATACAAGAAAAGATGAACCAACGATAAATCCGACAAGAATTGTATAATACTTTTTCCCAGAATTTACCTCAAAACTACAACAATGGAAAGAATCCTTCCAATTGGAGATTTATATTCTTCCCGATCTATAATCGCCATGTAACCAAAAACATTATTAACTCGACAACGATAGTGAACCGGTAATAACATTCACCATAATAATTACCGTTTACCTTGTCCTCATGCTACCAATCCTAAAATAAAATTCACCACCTTAGGAGGTGTTTAATTAGATTGCTTATTAAAACTCTTTATTTGGTTATAATAGAACCAACTATCAAATAATGAGTTTAAAAAAAATAAAATTATTAATTTTTTCAACCAACAATAAACTAATAAATAGATAATCATAAGCTACACAATCCAAGACACCCCCCCTTAATTTTGGTCTACAATACTTCAAAGCTTAACCAATAATTACCCAGACTTCTAACCTCCCTCCTTCTTGCTTCTTTGGTGGTGAAAAAGGTGATGAGTCATCTTTATAGAATTCAACTTTTTCCCTAACTACCCCTTAACAATAATCAAATTAACACATAAAATCCATGCACTTCTAAGCTTTCTAAAACCACTCATTCAAGATTGTTACAATAACAATAGTGGAGAGGAGAAGAAGAAACTCGATTTTCGGTGTATCTTTCTGTTTAGACAAGATGTTTATTTACACACCATACTATCGTAACCGAGACCCAACAAAAGAAAGAAAAAAAAAAGTTAACAAAAAACCCGATAGACGTATTTTTATGCCTTCACATTAGAATCAATTAAAAATCCAATTTTTATCATCTCTTAATTTTAAATTGGATTTAAAGCCCATCTATTTATTTTGTCTTTCAAATGCAGGCCCAAGAAAAAAAAAGCCCAAGACTTGGACCTCATTAACAAAAGTCAGCAGCCCACATGAACTCTTCTTCATTCATCACGTGAAGAAGTCGAGTCTATTTGTGGATTTCTTCAATTGATGTTAATTTCACTTTGAATGTTGGGTTATTTGGCCAATTTCTTAATGTTCTTGTGAATGATAGTTAGCCTAGGTTCTAAATCCGTAATTGTTTAGAGGCTTTGGCGAAGTGACAATTGAACTTACATGAATTCGGTAAGGTTTTCGAGTTGGGTTCAAGAAATCCTACAATCAAGACTTTTTAAACCGAGCTAACGAGTTTATAATCTTGAATTAGTGTTTTTCTTAATGCTAATCGTGCCTAGGAATTTAAGAGCTTATTTAAATTCTTATTTGTGGTTAAGATACGACTGAAGAGCTTGTTTTGATCGTTGTTTAGTTGTTTAGTTAAGGAAAAACTCGGACTTCTAGAGCTTATTAGCAATCTTAGCCAATTTAGATTTGACCTTATTGTTACATTTTCAGAACCAATGATAAGTGTTTGTTGTCATGTCAAAGTGGGCTATTGTTGGTAGTTTAGACTATCGTATTTATCTTCATTAATCGTTCTATTTTTATTATATGTGTAGTTAGTTAATCAAATCCAACCAATCCCCCCCCCCTTTCGTATTTACTTAATTATTTGTTTGTGTACTTGATTTATCTAGTCGTAAAAAGTAACCGAGTCTCTGTGGAATCAACCTGACTTACCGCTACTACAATCTTGGTTGTAGATAACTTCTAGCTGGAATTTATTATTCGGTGGACTTCGCATCCGTCAAAACCTTAATTTATCCTAATTACTATAATTGCACAACGTTTCCTCTCCCACCCAACGGTCGATCATCTCATCCCAATCAGTTCCGTCGTCGATTTTTCTAGCCTCAGCCCAACCAAGTTGTATTTTCTTTATCCAAATACACTTTTCATAAAAAATCACACTTTTATCAAATATCACATGTGATATATCATCAAATCATATATGATTACGGTATATGTAAACATTTTTCTAAATTATATATGATTATGTATATTTACATTTTTAGATCTTTTTATACTGAAAATATTATCACATGTAATAACACATCACTCATATTTAAAAGTATATTATCATACATGGTCAGATTCACATGAGACAAACTGTTTTTGTGAGACCGATGAGATCAATATTTTTTACATGAAACTTCATAGTAAAATACTGTGAACATAAAAAAATTCTAACATTCATAGTAAAAACACTGTAAATATTACGTTCACGGTGTTTTTTGATGTGAAGGTTCGATTTTTTAACCTTCACAACATTTTTGCTGTAAATGTTCGGATTATTTATTTTTTACCTTCACAACATTTTCGCTCTGAAGGTTTCGTTTTTTTATTTTGTTTTAGATTTTTTTACTCGATAGTGTTTTTTAGTATGAATATTTGAATTTTATATATCTTTACGGTGTTTCGTAATGAAGTTTCATACGTACGGTTTTGGTCTCATGTGCTCTCACGTAAACAGTTTGGTCTCACGTAAACTTAATATACGATACATACAAAATTCAGATCACGTATATCATGCTTGTTTTAAGACCCATCCCTATATATTATCCACATTGAAATTATTGTAATCGATGATGAATAATAGGACCACAATAATGTGGAAGGCCTGACTTATCGATTTTACACATTTTTATTATTTTATTTAAGTTTTAACGTGTAGCTTCATAAAATGCCAAAATATACACAATAATGCGCCCTTTAACACCCAAATAGTGTAAAAAACGTGCGAATAAAAATTATTCCACACATTTCTACATGAATGTGTTTGATTGATCCAAAATTATTAAATGCATAATAGAAAAAATCTTCCCAAAATTATCAATCAAAATGACAAAATATTATTGTTATAATCTACTTACATAATTGATTGTTTCACAAACATAAATAAAACAAAATTATAAATTAACACATATTCTATATGTTCGAAAAGCAATATGATTTGAGTTATTATGATATTAGTATAAATCTATATATAATAAAAGAGTAACTGATTTTGCCACGTGTCGCGCTCTGAGTAACTCATTGACACGTGTCGCGCTCTGGTGAGCCATTGCCACATCATATGCATATGTGTCATGTGTCAAAATTAATCCAAAATTATTTATTAAATATAACAAACTTTATCTCTATCTATTGGTATGATTATTAAAAATTAATCCAAAATTATCTATTAAATATAACAAACTTTATCTCTATCTATTGTTATGAAGTCATCTATATCTCTATTTCTCTCCATAAATTCCATAAATTGATATTTAAATACTAAGCAGATTCAACAAAAACCGTATAAACCTTACCTTTTACATTTTAATTTTTCAAGTTCCTCCATTACTCTTTTTGAAACGTCTTAGGTAAGTTCGTCAACCATTTTTTCGAAGAACATTCATGGATAAAATTTATTTTATTATTTGTTTTTGCAATTATTTGAAGAATGGTAAGAAAATTTGTGTCATTGTTTTCTTATGATGAACTAAATCATATGGTTTGATTTTCTCCTGATTTACTTTTTTTTAGTTTTTTGATCTACATCAGTAAAAGCATAACTAAGTTTTCTTGAGTAACTAATTAACACGTGTTGCGCTCTGGTGAGCCATTGCCACATCATATGCATATGTGTCATGTGTCATATGTTGACACATGACACTCATTCAAAATTTAAAATTATTAAAAATTATTAAAAATTAATCCAAAATTATCTATTAAATATAACAAACTTTATCTCTATTTATTGGTATGAAGTCATCTATATCTCTATCTTTCTCCCTAAATTGATATTTAAATCCTAAACAGATTCAACAAAAACCGTATAAACCTTACCTTTTCCATTTAAAATTTTCAAGTTCCTCCATTACTTTTTTTGCAAACGTCTTAGGTAAGTTCGTCAACCATTTTTTTCGAAGAACTTTCATGGATAAAATTTATTTTATTATTTGTTTTTGCAATTATTTGAAGAATGGTAAGAAAATTTGTGTCATTGTTTTCTTATGATGAACTAAATCATATGGTTTGATTTTCTCCTGATTTTTTTTAGTTTTTTGATCTACATCAGTAGAAGCATAACTAAGTTTTCTTCTCCACATTATATAATAATTTATATTTGTATTTATGTAACTAATTGATAAACGTCATCAAATAGAAAATAAATATTTCATTTTAAATATAATGAAAATAATCATTGAGTTTTAATATAATAGTTAATTAATGTTTTTATAACAAATTATTGTTAAACGTATCCATTATTATATTTCAATCCAAGTACACTTTTGTATGTATACCTTTCTCATTATATGTGAAAGTATATTAACGTCATTTTAAAGTCAAAGATAGTTTATAGTTTGATCTATAAAATGTCTTTGTTATATTTTCGTTGTTGATAATTTGATATCAATTGAATGAAATTAAAAATAAATAAAGTTTGTATTTTTTTTAATATAATTAATGTATTTGATAGAAAATAATATTAATGTTAAAAGATCAATAGCACAACAATTCATATTTGTAATATAAGGTTTTTGGCATGACTTAATTTTTTGAAATTATCCCGTGTATTACACGGGATCAAAACTAGTAATGTATATAAACTAAAATGTATTAAAATTTTCATTTTTTCGATAAATTAATTTAAGTATCTTTCAATTTTTATAGATATAATATTTTAACAGAGTATATAATAAAATATACATATCTTTTTTTTAAGAAAAAATATACATATCTTTATATTTATATTTATATATATAATATTATAATAGTTTATATGATATATCTTAACATTATACCAAAGAATATTTCAACATTTCAAGATTATATTTCATATCTCTATAATTAGTTAATTAAATTATTTTCAATCTCTTACTTTTTTTATTTTTTATTTTCTACTTTTACTATATTCACAAAAATAATGTATATGAACTAAAACGTATTAAATTTTACTAGATTACAATCGTGCTAACAAAACCTTCAAAATAAGCCTAATATTGAAAAAAAATTAGATTTAATCCTATTATTAAATAGCAAAAATACATTTAAAATAATTTTTTTTTATATTCTTTGGATATATACATCTATTTAATTTATTTTATATTTTTTACTATCATTATAATCGTGTCAACAAAACATTAAGAACGAACCGATTTATATACTACTGTTTTTAAATTTATAAATATATATATAATAATTAATAAATATACCATCATTTTAATTTTGTTTATAGACTTGTGTAGTATTTAATTTTCAATTCATAAACCTCTTTCATTTTATAAATTTTGAAGTATTAGGCTTTCAATTTTCTTTACATATTTGATATTCATAAATTGGTTTTTAAGAATCTAAATATAATTTTTGAACAAATTAAAAGAAATTAATAAGTTGAAAAATGAAAGAAATATAGACCGAAAACCAGAAAACAAAAACCAAAAACCAAAGGGTTTGACTAGTGTTGGCCAAATTTCGGGTTCGGGCCGGGCCGGGCCGGGCCGTTGACCGGGCCGGTTTGCTACAGTGTTGGTCAAACCCGGGTTTGGTCAAACCCGAGTTGAGTCGGGCCCGGGTTCCGGCCGGGCTCGGACCGGTTTCCGGCGCGGGTTCCGGCCGGGTTCGGACCGGTTTCCGGCCCGGGTTTCGGGTTCAACCCGGGTTCGCCCGGGTTCGGCCCGGGTTTTGGACCGGTTTCCGGCCCGCGGGCTGAGACCCGGGTTTGACCGGGGTTCGGGTCGGGTCGGGTTGGTCGACGGGTCGGGCTCGGGCTAGCCCATCGGTTCGGTTCGGTTCGGTTTCGTTTGGCCATCACTAGGTTTGACGTTCAAAAACCAAACAGCTTGGTTTTTGCTTCAATTTCGACCAACAACCGAACCGTGCTCACCGATAGTACGGATCTAGTTTTAAAAGAGAAAGAAAACATTAATTTACAGTTGTGGACAATAAATTCAAAGTCTGACATGTGAACAGGGTGATTTTGATCATGCAAGTCTCCCCACTCATCAAAAGAAATTATTATCAACTTTTATTTAAAAAAAATGAAATTAATTTACAATTATTTGACTATAAATTCAACATCCACATTCCACTTCAATTTCAAACCAACTCCTTATCTTGACAATGGCAACAATCAACCTTAGTGTGCCCTTCACTCCTTATCATTCTAGCCAACCCCTTAGAAAACCTTCAATTTCTAATAGCCCGATTTCGCGGTTCTCGAAACCGGCTCGATCGTTGGAGCTCAGATGCATGGTGGCATCGACCACGAGCAAACCAATCGAAAAACCGAAAACTTCTCCCATCCGTGAACGATGGCCGAAGATCCACGGCCAAGACAACTGGGACGGCATGCTCGACCCCATGGACCCGCTCTTGCGAACCGAGGTGATCCGGTACGCCGAGATGTCCCAAGCCTGTTACGACGGGTTCGACAACGACCCGTTTTCAAAGTTTTGTGGAAGTTGCAAGCATCCGCCCACGTCGTTTTTCCAAGATGTCGGAATGGACGGCTCGGGATACGAGATCACGAGGTATCTTTACTCGAGCAACAAGAGCGAGCTGATTCCGAACGTGTTCATGAACGCCATCCACCCCAAGGGGCCGTGGAACCCAAAGGTGAACTGGATGGGGTTCGTGGCGGTTTCGAACGACGAAAGGACGGCCGAATTGGGCCGGCGGGACATCGTGGTGGCGTGGCGGGGGACCGTTACCACGTTGGAGTGGATCAGTGACCTCATTAGCTTCTTGAAGCCCGTCACGGCCGAAAATTTGTCGAGCCCGGATCCGGAGATCAAGGTCATGGCCGGGTTCTTGCATATATACACCGATAAAGATCAAAGTTGCCCGTTTTCGCAGCTCTCGGCTCGTGAACAAGTACCCCTTCGAACCTCTATTTTTTGTTGGCTTATAAATAGTGTTAACAACGTTCCGATCTTTTTAAAGGCCCTGTTACACCTAAAAAATTTAATAACACTACAAAACGAAAAAACAAAGATACATATAGTTAGTGAAGTCGACTCTTTCACATTATTTAAATGAGATCCCCTAAATAATTTAAAATTAGGGCCAAAATATTTTGAAGCCCTTTTAAAAAAATCACATTAAAAAACGGTCATGTTTCATGAATAGTACGTCTTTATTTTTCCATAAAAGATTTTTTTCCATTGCTTATATCCATCCATTAATCTTTATTTGTGGAAATTATTTTTGTGTTTTCCATTAACTCTAGTTGGTATGCAACTTTGAAATGGTGGGAAATGGACCCCCACTAACTTTTTATTTTTTAAACATTGTTTTTCTAGCTTAAATTATTTATTTATTTTTAACATTTTATACTAGTTTTTTTTTATTGTTTTTCGTCAATTAAAAAATCAAATAAAGTACCTTAAAATCAATCAAAAAATGAAAGAAAATACTTTAAAATTAACCCCGAAAACTCGAAAAAAGTTCCTCAAAATCAACAAAAATACTTAAAAGTTCCTCGTAATAAACCAAAAAGCTTTTGAAACTGTTGAATTAGGCTAAAAACATATCAGGAGACTTTGCTAACCTTTAATCAACCTTAAAAACGCCCCCATTAGGGCAAAGTACTGTTATTTGCCACTGAACTCTGGGTTTTATCTCGCAGGTTTTGGAAGAACTAAAAAGAGTAACGAAGATCTACAAGGATAAAGGCGAGGAAATGAGTATCACGCTAACCGGTCACAGCTTAGGGAGTGCAGTGGCGATTTTATGTGCGTACGACATAGCGGAATCCGATCTAGATAAAATCGACAAAAAACGCAAAATACCGATTTCCGTGTTCTCCTTTTCTGGACCGAGGCTTGGGAACACAAGGTTTAAAAAGAGACTCGAGGCTCTGGGAGTCAAGGTGTTGAGAACCTTCAACGTCAACGATAAAGTACCGACGGTGCCCGGGGTTCTTTTGAACGAACAAACGTTGTCTTGGATTCAACCTCTTGCTGATTTCGTTACAGGGTTTTACACGCACGTCGGGGTGAAATTTAGTTTGGATCATAAGTCATCTCCCTTCGTGAAAGACATAGGCGTTGCTTCAATGCATAATCTACAACTTCTAATGCATCTAGTAGACGGGTATGTAGCATTTCTCACTACTAAAACACTATGACAAAATTGAGTTTGTAAAATGTCTAAAATAAATAAGCATCATAATAGAGTGTTTAATAGGACCAAAGTTTATAAGAACAAACAAAAATTAGCGGTACAGAAATATGTTACAAAAAGTTTATATGACACTTTCACATAAAGCATCTTATTAACTATTTTATAAGACATTATTTAAAAAGTATCCTATAAACACAAATTTACTATAAAAAGATCGGTTTGTAAGATACTTATTTATTTTAGTCGTTTTATAAACTCAATTTTTTGTATGCACATAGGCAATTTTGAAAAATTTCCACTAGAAAACTTTACAATGGAAATTAAGAGGGTCAAAAAGTGTTGACTTCTGCAGGAATGTCACTGAAAACAATGTTAAAAAAATTTAAAAAAAAATTTTTTTGAAAATTTTCTAGCGGATTTCTAGCATTACTACTTATTTAACAATATCTTACCGAATTTGCACCTCTTATGTATATCTTCTAAAATGTATACCCAATGGTTCTAATCAAGCAGGTACCAAGGTCCAGGGGCCAAATTTGCACTTGCCGTTGGTAGGGACAAAGCCTTGTTGAACAAGCAAGACGATATTTTGAAGACCGAATATTTGATACCGCCAAACTGGGCACAAATCGAGAACAAAGGGCTTCGGAAAAACGAAAAGGGGGAATGGGAGTTACCGGAACAAGAGGACCGTTTTACAAGTGAAGGAGAGTACCATCGCAACTAGCGTCTACTTATGTTAGCTAAAATATTGTTAAAATACTTTTACGAGAGGGTTTTTTATCGACATCGTGAGAGTCCTACCTTATCAATGTTGTACTCTATGTAAAAACCTTGGGATGCATATGATGCCACCTTAATCTCTCTTCATGAATTAGCGAACAAAAGGAGCATTCCTTTTCACATGGTCAAATGTAGACAAATATATGAGTACAAATTAATTAATATATAATATGTGAATTGTTGTATATTTATTATTGATCATCAAATTTCATATGTTGTATGATGATCATCAAATTTCACATTAAAATAATATATATATATATATATATGTATATTAGTTTCAATGATCAATTATAATTTTAGCTATTATTATCGTAAATAAAACGAAAATTAAACACATTTTTCTTAAAGTTATATCAAGTTATCAAGTGTTATGTAGGTAAATAATAAAGACATGTTAAATTTTCGTTTTTAGTTATACTTAATTAAAAATAATTAAAAAAGGAAGAAGAAAAGGCAAGAAACATATGTTATTGTGATATGAACAAGGAAAAAATTGAATATGTGCATATATATATATATATATATATATATATATGTATGGGAAAAGTGAGTGTGTGGCTATCATGTATACAAGCTTACATACATTATCCATCAAAACTACGTAGTTTTGATTAAAACCTATAAATAATAAATAAAAAAGATTCACAACCTCATCGACCTTTTCAATCGACGGCCAACTCTCAAAATCAATTTTGAAATCGATTTCTTCAATCGACATCAAAATCGATTTCCACAGGCAACTCTCAGATTCGATTTCATCATCCAAATCGATTTCTTCATCGAAGTTGATTTCTTCATCTACATCGATACCATTCAAATCGATTTCATCCAATTTCTTTGGGTTGAAATATGTGTAACATGAATTGAAATCAATTTGAAATTGGTTGCTGTTGAAATCAATTTTGAAATTCCTTGGATTGTTGCTTATCGATTGTTGGATTGGTGATGACTTTTGGTAGTTAATAATAATAATAAAATGTTAATAAAAGTAAATGTTTTTAACACATACGTTGTAATGTAAATAAAAAGATCAAAGCTAAATAAAGGTAAAAGCTGTATTCATTGTTATGAAAAATTAGATTCATGTAATAGAAAATAAAAAATAAACAAAATATTTATCATAATAGGTATTTATATCACTACAGAAAATCTAGCCTATGGCGACGCCAAAAGTCGTCGCTAATGCTCAAAATCTCGTGACTATAGATTATTTGCAACGATCGTTGTTACTATTGCATTTGCCACATAATGATCGTACCTGTAGCCACCTACAGTAGGGGTGTAATCGAGCCGAGTATCACCAAGCTTGAACTCGAGCTCGACACTACAACTCGAGCTCGATCGAGCTTAAAATTTCAGGCTCGAGCTCGACTCAATTAAGTGCTGAATTAGGGATTTAGGGGTTTTCACTTATATACTAGCGGTACAATCGTAAATTACTTAACATAAAAGGGTAAAACGGGTAATTTGGTAGAAGCTCGATTAGGCTCGTGAGCTTGACGAGCCGAGTATTTTGAAGCTCGAACTCGGCTCGACTCACTACTCGAGTAGCTCGAGCTCGAGCTCGACTCGGTTCACACCGAGTCGATTCCAAGTTTTTTTCGAGTCGGTCTCGAGTAGCTCGCAAGCTGTCTCGGCTCGTTTACACCCCTAACCTACAGCGAGGACTTTTCGTCGCTAATGCTCAAAATCTCGTGACTATAGATTATTTGCAACGACCGTTGTTACTATTGAGTTTGTCACAGAATAATCGTACATGTAGCCACCTACAGCGACAACTTTTCGTCGCAGTAAGTTTACTAAGTAACTATTGTTTACACTTTTAGCAACGATTCCTTGTAGTCGCTGTAGAGTTGGTCGCTGTAGAGAGTATTTCTTTTAGTATCTATTGAAAGATTTTGATTATAATTTATGTCATGAAAATAAAAAGAGAAAAATAAGTTTTGTCCTAATGTTCACAATCAAAATTGAGTTCATATTTGAACTTTCCTCTCTCTATATATAAATATAAACATTATAGTTTTTAATGATCAAGTTTTCAAAGTTAACCAGTAACTAAATCCAGCGTGTTTTCCCTTCCCCTTACAGGGTCTTCACCATACCTTTATCCCTACAATCACCATGAACAAAATCTTCAATAACTCAAAAACCTGGCTTCTCCACTCTTCAATCTCTAGCCACTTTCGTCTTCCTCTTCTTCTTACTAATTAGCGGCGGCTTCGTCACGTCTAATTTTCTGAATTTGCCGATGATTTGCTTGGAATATTACGTTTCACTATCACTGATCAACTTCTCGGAAAGATCCGCGGATATTCACGAAGATAAGATTTATCATTTGTAAACCATACAAACTTAATTTCCTAGATCACTTATTATTGTCATCTAACGTGTAGCTTCATAAAATGCCAACGAATACATCAATGCTTCCTTTAACACCCAAGTAGTGTAAAAAACGTGTGAAAATACAATATCCACACATTTATACATTCCAAGTGTTTGATTGATCTAAAATTATTATACGGATAATAGAATACAACTTTTCCAAAATATCAATCAAATTGACAAAATACTATTGTTATAATCTACTCACATAATTTATTGTTTCACAAACACAATTATTTCATAAAACAAAATTATAATTAACACTTATTATATATGTTAAAAATCAATATAAATTAAGTTATTATCATATAATTATCATATTGGCATAAATAATATACATAAACTAAAATGTATTAAAAATTTTGATTTTTTTTTTGATAAATTATACCATTCTATTCATTTTGACAATAACGTCAAATGAGACTAGCATTGAATATATACAAATTAATATTTTTTTTACATTTTCATTCTTTTTTACACTCCTATCTATAATTTATATTTGTATCAATATATATGCTGTCTTATAAAAAATTGATTTTTTTATATATACTGTTATATAAATAGACTATTGCAGTTAATTTCAAGAATTCTTGAAATTTTTAGAATCTTACTTTTTTTCTTTGACAGGAGAATCTTACTTTTAATCGTCAAGTATTTATAAGAAATATTCCAAAAAACTGAATTTTTTTTTAATTTATACCATTATAATCTTCAAATCAAAAACTTTAAAATAAGTTTAAATGTTATGAGTTTGAAGACCCATTATCGAATTAATCATTTTCAATTTTTTTTGACCAATTAAACTTAAACCTATACATAAACTTTAACAGTTTATGTAATCGAATAATTGATACGTATTTCACACTGTAAACATCAAGGTTCTAAATGGCGTGAGTCGTAGCGTGGCGGCGAGGTCAAGCCTCAAGCCTTAGGGAGCCATGGTGAAGCCATGGCGTTTTCAAGGCGCTACTGATGGCGTCAAATTTCCAATTCATATAAATATATATATAGAAAAATATGTTTTGTACCGTTATTCAATGAGTTCATAGTTATACACAAGTTAAATTAGGTTATATATATTAAAAAAAATAGCAAATAAAACATCAAAAACGTAAAGAAAAATCAAATAGAGAATTGTGCATTAGGCCATGGCATGCCATGGCCTTAACATGACGTGAGACACAAGCCTTGTAGCAATGGCGTGCCATGGCGGCTTCACGACGAGTTTTTTAGAACAGTGGTAAACATACACGCATACCTATCTAGGTATTTTTAAAAAATAATAATTTACAGTTGTTAAATACGACGTCGACGTGTGAATAGAATTTTTTGGTCATGTAAGTCCACCTACCAATTCATCAAACGAAATTATTATCAACTTTTATTTTCAAAAAATGAAATTAATTTACAATTATTTGACTATAAATTCAACATCCACATTCCACTTCAATTTCAAACCAACTCCTAATAATCTTTCCAATGGCAACCATCAACCTTAATGTTCCTTTCACTCCTTATCATTATAGCCAAACCCTTAGAAAACCTTCAATTCCTAATAACCCGATTTCGAGCTTCTCGAAACCGGCTCGATCGTTCGAGCTCAGATGCATGGCGGCATCGACCACGAGCAAACCGATCGAAAAACCGACAACTTTTGCCATCCGTGAACGATGGGCGAAGATCCACGGCCAAGACAACTGGGCCGGCATGCTCGACCCCATGGATCCGCTCTTACGGACCGAGGTAATCCGGTACGCCGAGATGTCACAAGCGTGTTACTACGGGTTCGACAACGACCCGTTTTCAAAGTTTTGCGGCAGTTGCAAGTTTCCGCCCGAGACGTTTTTCAAAGATCTCGGGCTGGAAGAGTCGGGATACGAGATCACCCGGTATATTTACTCGAGTAACAAGAGTGAGCTTATACCGAACGCGTTCATGAACGCCATCAAACCCGAAGGGCCGTGGAACCCGAAGGTGAACTGGATGGGGTTCGTGGCGGTATCTAACGACGAAAGGACGGCCGAATTGGGCCGGCGGGACATCGTGGTTGCGTGGCGTGGGACCGTCACGAAATTGGAGTGGATCAGTGACCTCATCAGTTTTTTTAAAGCCGGTCACGGCCGAAAATTTGTCGAGCCCGGATCCGGAGATCAAGGTCATGGCCGGGTTCTTGCACGTATACACCGATAGAGATCAAAATTGCCCGTTTTCGCAGCTCTCGGCTCGTGAACAAGTACTCCTTGGAACCTTTGTTTTTTGTTGGCTTATAAATAGTGTTAAGGATGTTTCAATCTTTTTAGAGGACCTATTAAATCCCTTTAAATCAATCAAAATAACTGAAAAAGTCTCTTAAAATCGACAAAAATACTTTAAAAATTCCTCAAAATAAACCAATAATCTCTCGATATTGTCGAATTACGCTAAAAACACATCAGCCGACTTTGTTGACCTTTAAACGCGCCCCCTTATGCAAAAATCCTGAAGTTGGGACTTAACTCTGGTGTTTTATCTCGCAGGTTTTGGAAGAACTAACGAGAGTAACGAAGATCTACAAGGAAAAAGGTGAGGAAATGAGTATCACGCTAACCGGTCATAGCTTAGGGAGTGCGGTGGCGATTTTATGTGCGTACGACATAGCGGAATCCGAGCTTGATAAACTCGACATAAAACGCAAAATACCGATTTCTGTGTTCTCATTTTCGGGACCTAGGCTTGGGAACACAAGGTTTAAGAAGAGACTCGAAGCTTTGGGAGTAAAGGTGTTGAGAACCTTCAACGTCAACGATAAAGTACCTACCGTTCCCGGGGTTCTTTTGAACGAAGAAACGTTGTCTTGGATTCAACCCCTTGCCGATTTCGTCACAGGGTTTTACACGCACGTCGGGGTGAAATTTAGTTTGGATCATAAGGCATCTCCCTTCGTGAAAGACATTAGCGTTGCTTCGATGCATAACTTACAACTTCTAATGCATCTAGTAGACGGGTACGTATGGATATCACACTACTAAAAACATAGGCAATTCTAACAAAAATTAAAAGGGCTAAACGACGTTGAATTCTGCAGGAATGCCGTTGGAAATAATTTTTCAAGATTTTAAAAATAATTCTATTTTTTTTTTCTAACATATTTCTAGCATCTGTGCTTATTTGACAATATCTTATTGAATTTGCGCATTTTGTGTATATCTTCTAATATGTATAGTCAATCGTCATAATCGAGCAGGTACCAAGGTGTAGGGGCCAAATTTAAACTTGCCGTTGGTAGGGACAAAGCCTTAATGAACATGAATGACGATATTTTGAAGAACGAATATTTAATACCGCCAAATTGGGGACAAGTCGAGAATAAAGGGCTTCAGAAAAACGAAAAGGGGGAATGGGAGTTACCGGAACAAGAAGACCGTTTTACAAGTGAAGGAGAGTACCACCGCAGCTAGCGCCTATTGATATCAGCCAAATAATTGTTAAAATACTTTTACGAGAGGGTTTTTATCGAAATCGTAAGAGGCCTAGCTTGTCAATGTTATACTCTATGTAAAACCTTGGGATACATTTGATGCCACCTTACTCTCTTCATAAGTTAGTGAACAAAAGGAGCATTCCTTTTCACATGGTTAAATGTAGACAAATATATGTGTACAAATATATAACCATTCTTGTGAAAAATTATATTCATGTAATAGAAAATACAAAATAATCAAATATTTGTTATAGTACGTATTTAGAGTGTGTTTAGATAAGTTTTTCGAGCTCCAAAACTGTTTTTACTGAAAAATGTTTATTGACTTTTGTTGAGGTATCATGCACATGTGAACGTATTTTCGTAATGAATAATACGCATAGATTCCATTTCACATAACAACAATTAAAACGAAAGAAAAAAACTTATATTGAAAAGGATGTCATATAAAAAAAATGAAATACATATTTTTTATATAATTTGTTTTATTAAAGTAATAGCAATTTTTAAGAAAAATTAGTTTGAAATTAAAAGGCAAAAGTTTTTGATTAAATAAATAAAACAAAAAATTGTATAGTTAATCTCACAAACATAAAAATAAACTTCATTTTTAATCAACCATCTTATAAAAATTTCATTAACGTAAGTTGTTGAATTAAATATTATAGCATAAGCCAAGATTTGGCCATCTGTATACAACATAAATCTGATTTATAATTAAACTTTTCTCCACACACACATATATATAGATATATATAGAATATAGAGGGAGTTTTAAACCATAACAATAACAAAATGAATAATAAGAAAATATATAAATCATTTATAATAATATATGTGATTTTATTACAAACGGTTAATACAAGTATGTCGATCATGTTATCCAAATCACTTTCAAAATTATATAAGTCTGATTTTTTATACATATATGTTAAAAATTATTATTGTTTGATGTAATAATAGGACCACAATAATGTGTTAGGTGTGGCTTATCGATTTTGACATATCATTTCCTTTTGTAGTATTAACATGTAAAAACATAAAGATGACAAACTTGATACATCAAACATTTTTTTAACGTCTTAATGGAATAAAAAACATGTCAAAATGCAACATTTCACACACACCACTAGTCTAGATTAGGATTGATTGATGGATTTGAAACTATCATAACATCTGGATAACATTTGGTACGTAGAATGAATGGGATAGTACTGGACGGTGCGGAACGGAACAAGACTAATTAGTTGTTCTACATTTGGCATGATTAAAACACGACATGACAAAACTGTTAAAATAACCAAATTACCCTTTATATTTATAATTTTAATGATATATGATACAATTAGGTGAACGTTCCAATATATATACTAATAAATATTTGAATAAATTACATAAATCGTAAAATTTCTTATTTTATCAATCTAAATTTATTTAAAACACATCTGATTATAGCCCATCTAAACCCATATGCTGTCTTCTTCACAAAAATTAGGTTTTCTCTCAAAAGCCTAAATCACTGCTACCGTTGTCCTTTTTCATGTCTTTCTTTGATTTTCTTCAAGGTTCATCTTCTTCCATCACCATTCCAATGATTTTCTTGCATAATTGAAGCTATTGAACCATACCTAACAATGATACATGAATTCTTACAACTTTGAACTAAAGAATGATCATAATCTCATAATCATGAGCTCAAGAGGTTACATGAATCACCTTAATGGGTGTTTGAGTCCAACAATTTAAAGAAAATGATTCTACCTCAAAGAATGAGAGATTAACTATTAACCCCAATGACTTCCCACTTCTAAGCATCAACATCCATTTTTCATTTATATAGACTCAAACTACATAAGTCCCCAAATGAAAAATGAGATTCCTAGAATCCTAGTGGAGAAGGTGATTCAACTTAACAAATGGGCCATAGAAGGCCCATATTCTATAAATACCAACTCCAAGGTCCAAACTCCAAAATCTTGAAAATAGAAGCCCAAAACTTGATTAAATTAAGTTTCTTAATTTAATATGCTTATTTAAATAACAGGTTTATTATACATAACAATCAATTTGAAATGTTTATTTTTGATTTAGAATTAGTGTTTAGTTCTTTCTTTAACAATTAAATGAATAAGAATCGTATATGCAGATCGAGGCACCTTAACATGGGTGTCCGACCCGTTTTGTAAGCCGACTAATCCCAGGACGACTACTCACTTTGCAAATAGCTCAAAGTCATTGCAGATGAACCTCTGTGCCATAAAAGGGAAGTTTGTTGCTCCTAGGATTCGAACTTTTGACCTCCAGGTATTTTTCATCCTTGGAGACCAACCTTTTACCACTAGGCCACCATCCTTATGGTTAGTTCGAGTTATGTTAAAGTCATTTTTCCTAGATTTTAACTTTTAATTACGAATTTATTATGTTTTAGAAAAGATATTACAATAACAAGACTCAAACTTATGACCTTATATTCCAAAACAATATCTTTATATAATTACTTATAATTAAATGGTGCCATCATTTAAAAAAGATCTGAATCCGTCACACATTAGGTACACAGACGAATTAAAGAAAAAGTCTTTTTGTAATTATAAAACTTAACATTCTATCAAAGAGCATACATACGATGAATGTGTTAGTGTATATTATTAGCTTAGCCCATTTGTATTTGGTCATGATACATAGTCCAGCCCGTTTGTATGTATCTTTGTATATAATATTTTGTAACTCTCTTTATTCAATCAAGGGAAATTATTTCCTGTATTATGGTATCAGAGCAAATCTGATCCTTTCTCATCTTCCTTCTCCTTCAAGGCAGCCCTAGGGTTTCCATCTCTTCCCATTCACAGCCGTAAACCCTCCATCGTCCTCCTCCCACTCTTCCCTTCATGGCTGGCAACGAAACTAATACCCCTCACAAGGCTTTCGGCATCACAAATATTAAAACCTATGTTCCATTGATCCTTGATCTTGATCGACTCAACTACGACGCTTGGCGTGAGCTTTTCTCCACGCATTGCATTGGATTCGACGTCTTGGATCATATTGATGACACCACACCGAAGCCAACCGATCCCGAGTGGAAGAAAATCGATTCTATAGTTAAACTATGGATATACGGTTCGATCTCTCAATCGCTTCTCCAGATGGTTCTCAAGAAGGATTCAACCGCTCTTCAAGTTTGGAACAACCTCGAGACACTTTTCCGTGATAACAAAGACGCAAAAAGTATGCAAATCGATAGCGAACTCCGGAACATAGTCATGGGCGATCTCTCCGTCACCGCCTATTGCACTAAAATCAAAACCCTTGCCGATCTCCTTGCCAACATGGATCCGGATTCCGCTATACCGGATAAGCATCTGGTGATTTACACGATAAACGGCCTATCTCCAAAATTCGATTCTGTTGCCAACATAATAAGGTATCGATCACCTCTCCCAACATTCTTGGAAACCCGATCGATGTTACTCTTGGAGGAACAAAGAATGTCTCAACATCGACCATCTCATACACCCGGTCATACGGACAATTCTTCGGCCCCAACTCTCCTCCACGTGAATGGCAACAATAGTGACGGAAATCATCATGGAAACACCGGTTCGTCTCGTGGAAACGGCCGCCGCAACGGGCGCCAACAACAGCAGCGACGTCGTCAAAACGGTCAGTCCGGCAGCCGATTTTCTCCTTCGCCATCACAACCATACGGCTGGGTTTATATCGCGCCGCCTGGTCAGGCCCCTCAGTCGCGAGCCGGCCCGCCACGCCATGCTTGGTCACCAGCAGGTCTGCTAGGTCCGCCTTCCCTCTCCAAACAACAACCTCCCTTCTGGGACAGCCCAACCGCACCGCTACAGCCAAGCTACTGGCCCTCAGATCTATGCAGCCGACTCCGTTCCCGGACAGCACCAAACGAGTAACGGTATTGCTCCTCCTTGGGCCTGGTCGAGCACTTCCCAGCCCACGGCCTTGCCCGAGTTGTTTAACACCCTTTCACTGAACGATCCGGGCACGGGTGACTGGTACATGGACACCGGAGCAACCGATCATGTTCATTCAAGTGCAGGTATACTCGACTCTATTTGTGGTAATCGCATTTCCAATTCTGTCTTAGTTGGTGATGGTTCTAAAGTACCTGTAGTGACCTCGGGACATACCCCCTTCCCTGTCCCTAACCCTTACCGCACTCTTCACCTTAACGATGTCCTAATTACCCCCAAAATTATTAAAAATCTTGTCTCAGTTCGCAAATTCACCCGTCAAAATAAAGTATCTATTGAATTTGACGAATTTGGTTTTACTGTCAATGATTACAGGACCCGCCAACCACTAATCCGCTGTGACAGTAACAGTCCTCTCTATCCGGTCCTTCCCGCCACTCCTCAAGCGTTTGTCGTCTCTAGCCAATCCACATGGCATCAACGGCTCGGTCATCCCGGTGATCAAGTCTTGAAGTCACTAGTCTCCAATAGATTTATTTCTTGTTCGCTCGATAAAAATAATGTAATTTGTTCTTCATGTCAACTTGGAAAACATATTAAGCTTCCTTTTTCACTTTCTGATTCAGTTGTTTCTGATGTTTTTGATATTATCCATTCTGATGTATGGACTTCGCCTATTTCAAGTATTAGTGGATTGCGCTATTATGTTATATTCTTAGACCATTATTCACATTATCTTTGGGTTTTTCCATTACGTCACAAATCAGATGTGTTCTCTAAATTTCAAGAGTTTTTTACCTATGTCAAAACACATTTTAATAAAACCATTAAATCGCTCCAATGTGACAACGGGGGGGAATATGACAACAAATCCTTTCGTGATTTCTTCTCCACTCACGGTATCACCTTCCGCTTCTCATGTCCACACACCTCCCAACAAAATGGGAAATCTGAACGCATGTTACGCACCATTAACAATGTCATGCGAACACTCCTGTTCCATTCTCACCTTCCACCGACCTACTGGGTCGAAGCTCTTCATATGGCTGTCCACCTCTTAAATATCCTTCCCTCCACCACTATCCAAAACGAAACACCTCATTATCGCATATTCCGCAAACACCCTACCTATACCCATCTTCGCATATTCGGATGCCTCTGCTATCCTCATCTCACTACCTCCCACAAACTTCAGCCACGTACCACCCCATGCGTCTTCCTTGGCTACCCGACCTATCATCGGGGGTTTCGTTGTCTTGATCTTTCCTCTCGCAAGATCATCATCTCTCGTCACGTCGTCTTTGACGAGACTGTCTTTCCGTTTGGCTCTGTTACTCCCAACGAGCCTCCCTCATATGCCTTCCTTGATGAGCCTTCCAACCCTTCCCCCATCCTTCGTTCTTACCTTTCGTCCACTCATCCCACACCCACCTCCACACCCTCTTCTGAGGCCGTATCCCCTCCCTCCGATACTGTAGCTGACACGGTCGAACCCATTCCCTCTTCCACACCCTCAATCCCAACCCATACAGAAACCCCATGTCTTACCGACCCTACCCCGCCTATCCAAACTACACATCCCATGACCACCCGCTCTAAGAGCGGAATTGTCAAACCCGTTGAGCGCCTTAATCTTCATCTTTCTGCCCTCTCACCTGTCCCTAGGTCCCACCTACAGGCACTACAGGACCCTCACTGGCGTCAGGCCATGAATGAGGAATATCGCGCTTTACTTGCAAACGGAACTTGGGTTCTTGTTCCTAGACCTCCCGAGGTCAATGTGGTTCGGTCCATGTGGTTGTTTCGTCACAAATTTCACGCCGATGGATCTCTTGCAAGATACAAGGCACGTCTCGTTGCCAATGGTCGCAGCCAGCAACCCGGGATAGACTGTGATGAGACCTTCAGCCCGGTAGTCAAACCGGCCACCATTCGTACTGTTCTCAGTCTTGCCATCTCCCGCCAATGGCATATTCACCAACTTGACGTGAAGAATGCCTTCCTTCACGCCATCTTCAAGAGACGGTTTATATGCATCAACCCCCTGGTTTTCGCGATCCTCGCTATCCGGACCATGTCTGTCACTTACAGCGATCTTTATATGGTCTCAAGCAGGCTCCACGGGCATGGTATCATCGATTTGCCCAATATGCCATACAGATCGGTTTCCACCATAGCCGAACGGACTCGTCTTTGTTCATCTACCACACACCGCGCGCACTGCCTATCTTCTACTTTATGTGGACGACATCATCCTCACAAGCATCTACACCCACGTTTCTTCAGCAGATCATATCTCAACTAAGCCGCGAGTTCGCCATGACTGATTTAGGCGATCTTCACTATTTCCTTGGTGTCTCGGCTGTTCGGTCTTCCTCAGGTTTATTCCTCTCTCAACGACAGTATGCCGTTGACATCTTAGAGCGGGCAAAGATGCTTCAATGCAACCCTGCACGGACTCCTGCGGAACCACTTCATAAACTAGACGCTACGGGTCCCCCGGTTTCTGATCCTACCTTATATCGTAGCCTGGCCGGTGCCCTTCAGTATCTCACATTCACCCGACCCGACATTGCTTTCGCTGTTCAGCAGATCTGCCTATACATGCATGATCCGAGGGAGCCCCACTTTCATGCACTCAAACGTGTTTTGCGTTACATCCGTGGTACCTTATCTCATGGCCTACAGCTTCATATATCCCCTTCCTCGGACCTTATTGCATATTCCGATGCAGATTGGGGGGGATGCCCAGCCTCTAGGCGGTCGACATCCGGCTATTGTGTTTTCCTTGGCGACAATCTTGTCTCATGGTCCTCCAAGCGCCAAGGGGTTATCTCTCGTTCCAGTGCTGAAGCTGAATATCGCGGTGTTGCAAATGCCGTAGCGGAAACAAGCTGGCTACGTAATCTGCTTCAAGAACTCCACTGCCCAACGAACAAGGCAACTCTTGTGTATTGTGACAACGTTAGTGCCGTGTATATGTCCCACAATCCGGTTCAGCATCAACGCACCAAACACATTGAGATTGATATCCATTTTGTCAGAGATAAAGTTGCTCTTGGCCTTGTTCGCGTGCTCCACATTCCATCCGGTTCTCAATACGCAGATATCTTCACGAAGGGCCTTACCACATCTTTATTTCTTGATTTTCGTTCCAGTTTGAACGTCCGACAACCTCCCGATCAAACTGCGGGGGGATGTTAGTGTATATTATTAGCTTAGCCCATTTGTATTTGGTCATGATACATAGTCCAGCCCGTTTGTATGTATCTTTGTATATAATATTTTGTAACTCTCTTTATTCAATCAAGGGAAATTATTTCCTGTATTAGAATGTTAGAAGGTCAACGGTGGCTTTCTCTAGACTTTCATTCAAAAAACAACTATCATCCATCAAACTTATTAAATATTTATAAACTCACATTCAGAAATCTTGAACATGGATTTTGTATAATCAATCCATTTAAATATCAAAAGTCTTTCCGTACGATAATACTTGTCTAAGAGGAAACTGCAAATGGATAGTAACTTATTTTTCATTGAGAACTTGGATACATTCGAGAACACATCACGTGACATATTCAGTCTAAGTAATACGAGGTTATTCAGATTCAATACGAGCCGAATAGGACACATGGTGTGTACGCAATTGTCCTCACATTCGCAATCAAATTTGAGTTTCCATTTGAACCCGGCTATATATATGTATATATACATACAGGGACGTCAGGTTCACGTGAGACCAAGTTGTTTTCGTGGGACTGTTAAGACCAAGACTTTACACATGAAACTTCATAATAAAACACTGTGAGGGTAAAAAAAATTCGATATAAAACTTAAGTTGCAGGTAAGTGTCGTGAATCGTATATGATTTTGTACGTAAATGATATGTGATATTATACGTGACTTTTTGTAGGTAGATTTTTTTATGTAAATCATATATGATTCTGTACATAAAAATGTTTCTCGTATTTTCCTAAAAAGTTAACGTTCTCGTATGAATCTACCTCTATACCTATATGTATTCCTTCTATCATTTTCAACCATATTTGAGAGTTCTAAACTTATTCCATAAGATTTATGACCTTTTCTTTTCTAGACGATTCATTATTTAAATATGAATTGTAGTTTATCATGTATTTTTTTTTAATATGCAATAAATACCCATGTGAATTTGTCTTCGTCGTGATTAATGTCACATGACGTCCATAACATTGAGTCATCATAAATTTTTGGGGAGTAATTTCAAGAGAAAAAAATAATATTATAACTTATAGTTAACGTATTGGTTTATATCAGATTTTATTAATTACACAAGTAAAATAATATCTTGGAAATTTGAGCTCAACATTCTTCTAAAATAAAGCATATGCTCAAAATTATCATATTTTGAAATATGCTTAATTTTAATATGCTTCTTAAAATACCCATGTTTCTAGTACAAAGTACATTTAATGGTGCACATTGGAACTTTTGCTACTTATTGGTATATAAGAGGATCTCCAACAACTTCACTAAAATATAAAAAATGTTGTAAATCTACAAGTATTTGTTACTTGGCTGATTGATTTTAGTACGAGTTGGAGATCTTTAGTGTACAATGCTCAAAATCCCATTCTTAGAGGAATACGACGTTTTTTCACTGAATCTATGACTTCGGTATCCAAACAATTATACAATGGCACTACAAAGCAATCAGGTAATAGTGTGTGTTGACAACGACGCAAATTCAACCCAATAAGTACAACTAAATTGGTCCTTTAATGGAGCATTTAATGCAATATAATTAGCATTTAATGCAACATTGTCGCAGTTAAACCATCATCATCTCCAAGAATGCAATGAAGAAGACATGCACATGTGCAGATGCACCTTGATAAAGGTGGCGGAAGGGCCGCCACACACATGTCAAAATCATAAAATATTTTAGGTAACTGACATTGTAACTAAATAGTTGAAATCGAAATTTATCTTATTAACCGAACCATTTAACCTGCAAACCAAATAACCCGAAACGGGTTTTAATTTGGACAAGTTATTTAGTTTCGATTTTTGTTTTTAACCTAAGGCCCCAGTAATAATATACCCCATCGGCCTTCTAAGTTTGTCTTTGATATTATTCTTATTTTCCAAGATAACATAAACAATATGGATAATTAAAGACATTTTTCAAAGGATAATAACACTGAGCATATTTTCAAAAATATCTTAAAACGGTGATTAAAAAGACGAATAAATAATGATAAAAAGCTAAAAACCCAAATAGCAATGTGAATCCTCCTAATATATTAAATAATTACAACAACTCATAATAAAAATAATACTATAAATCCTTTTAAAAAAAAAGAGACTTACAATTGGTACTTTATAAATCCAACTCTCTATATTCAAATAACTCAAAACTCTTCAATGGCAACTATCAATGCCCACCT
The DNA here is from genome assembly GCA_030169165.1 of Centaurea solstitialis. Lineage (NCBI taxonomy): Eukaryota > Viridiplantae > Streptophyta > Magnoliopsida > Asterales > Asteraceae > Centaurea > Centaurea solstitialis. The sequence continues at coordinate 995,771 of CM058047.1, forward strand.
CCTCCCCACCACTTCCACCCAAATAATTTCCGGCGCGGTTTCCGGCAACGACTCCCTTCATTTCCGGCGACATGCCGGGCATCTCCCGCAACCACCCCGAACAAAAAAACAACCGCCATACACGAAAATTGGAGGGAAATCCACGGTCAAAACGGCTGGTCCGGCCTACTCGACCCCATCGACCCACTTTTACGATCCGAGCTCATCCGTTACGGCGAAATGGCCCAATCGTGTTACAGGGCGTTTGATCACGACCCGTTTTCGAGATACTGCGGAAGCTGTAAGGTCCCACCCGAGACCTTTTTCCAAGGTCTCGGGATGGGTGGCTCGGGATACGAGATCACGAGCTATATTTACTCGAGCAATACGAGTAATTTGATCCCGAAATTCTTTACGAACTCCATCCACCCGGACGGGCCGTGGAACCCGGTGGTGAACTGGATGGGGTTCGTTGCGGTTTCGGACGATGAGACCGCCGCCCGGTTGGGGGGCGGGACGTCGTGATCGCGTGGCGGGGGACCGTCACGAAACTGGAGTGGATGCAGGAGCTCATGAACTTCTTGAAACCGGTATCGGCTCAGAAATTGGCTAGTAGAGACCCGGGCATCAAAGTCATGGCCGGGTTTTTGCATATTTATACCGATAAAGATCAAAATTGCCCGTATTCGAGGTTCTCGGCCCGCGAACAGGTACCGATTTTGCTCCAAAGATTTTTATACTGAGTAGTATGATATCGTTATTATTATAGTTAACGGACCATAACGATCAGCCCGATGATCGGTTGACTTGTAATTAGATCAAGAAAGGTTGTCTTTTTGACATGTTTTATAAGACTTTAAGGTTTATAGGAGCCAAACAAATAAATGTCCATGTAAAAGTGTTACAATAAATTTATAGGAAGCTTTTGAGGGTCGTACACGTTTTTTAAGACCTTCTCAAAATAGAGTGTGGTACTAACTAATTTTATGACGTTTTTCAGAAGTGTTTTATAAACCAACCTTTTTAGAGGAAACTAGTATTTATAAGACATTTTTTTCAAATAATGTCCCATAAAATAGTTAATAGAATGTTTTACTTGAAAAATGTTCAAAAATACTTGTTATAAAGTCTAAAAGTCTCCTATAAACTTTTTGTAATATTTTTTGAAAATGACGTTTTTTTGTTTAACCCTATACGCGTTGATTCTACAAAACATTCTATTCGAACGCCTATTTATATTATTAGGCTTATTACATATAATATAGCAGCCAATGCCATGTTTGGATTTAGGAAGATGTTGGTCAATGACCCAACAAATCTTTAGCACTTGTGCATCTCTAGCATAGAATAATTCACTTTTATATCTTAACCCACAGCTTTTGGCAGAAGTATCGAGACTGATGAAGCTCTACGGGCAAAAAGGCGAGGAATGAGATCACAATAACCGGCCACAGCTTGGGGAGCGCGTTAGCAATTTTAAGTGCCTACGACATAGCGGAATCCGGTCTAGACGTGCTCGATAACATGCGTGAAATACCCGTATCTGTTTTTTCGTTTTCAGGACCAAGGGTTGGCAACACACGGTTTCAAAAAAGGGTCGAAGGGCTTGGAGTGAAGGTGTTGCGAGTCTTCAACGTCCACGATAAGGTGCCAACCGTGCCCGGTCTCGTTCTGAACGAACACACGTCGTCCCTGGTTCAACGTATCACTGATTGGACAACATGGTTCTACGCACACGTCGGGGAGGAACTTTGTTTGGATCACACGAGATCGCCGTTCGTGAAAGAAAACTTAGACTTATCGTCGATGCATAACTTGGAACTTCTCTTGCATTTAGTAGATGGGTACGTAAAAGGTCGATAATTCATCATCAAATATTTCTTCTTCCAAACTAAATGTCCATAACTAAAAACAATTTTAGAAATATATAATTATTACTTTAACCTTCATCACTAAAGATATTACCTAAAAGAATATTTTACCCTTAATAATAGAGGGAGTAATGAATTTCTGCATCTCATAAATAATGGTGGAATTGAAAAGGGAAAATGACTCAAATATCTAAAATACACATCTAGATTTGTCTTCTAGTCATTCATCTCCCATTTTTACCTAAATGTTACTACATCGTAATATTCAGGTTCGTAATTTGTGGACCTAACTAAAAGACACAAAAAATGATGAATCTCGTCAATTTTTAAAAAAAAAAAAGTCAACCTAGATTCATAAATTGCAGACCTAGATAATAAAATTTAAAGAAAAATTGACCATATGTTTTTTGTGTGTGTCTAATAATTAGGTCCGTAAATTACGGATCGGGATATTGTAGATGTAGTGGCATTTGTGTAAAAATGTGAGAAATGACTAGAAGACCAATTTTGAATGTATGAAATAGCTATTTGAGTCAATTTTCCAATTGAGAAATAAAAGTTTGTTTTTGAAAGTAAACACTTATTTTAAAATAAACTATAATAGAAGCGTAAACATTTATTATTTATAAAAATGCAGGTACCATGGTACGGGGACGAAATTTTTGCTAGCGAGTGGAAGAGACAAAGCGTTGATGAACATGGATGACGATATTTTGAAAACTAAGTACTTGATACCACCGCATTGGGCACAGGTCGAGAACAAAGGGCTTCGAAAAAATGAAAAGGGAGAATGGGAGCTACCAAAACATAACGGGATCGAGGATCGGTTACGACCCGAAGATATCGAACATCATCTTCGGAAGCTAGGTCTAGCCTAGGCTTAGCTTCTAAAAAAATTTGTTGGATTTTATGTACAAATATATGATGTATTTTTTTCATATTTGTATTAGATTAGGAATTCATTTAATGAAAATAAAAAAGATGATTCAGTCCTACTACTCAACTATAACGGTTACGTTTTAGTGAAAAACGTAAGAAATGATTATCAACTGTTGTATGTATATTGATACATATAAACATAATGCATCAAGATATATCAGAATAATTTTTTTCTAATACACAATATAATGATAAATTCCTTAAATTGTACTACTAGATTTTAGTGAAATTCAAAGGATTTCATGAAGTCCATTATGCAAACCAAACATCACTAAAGAGGAATTTGACATTCCAATTCCATCAAATTTCTTTTAATTCCTTAAACTACTTTATTAGCTAGTAGCTAGTAATCAATAACCTAGTAAACACTTATCGAGTTATCAGATAAGCTAAGTAATAACGGAAAAATAATCTTAAAAGATAATACAAGAGGCATTTACGAAGAATATCAGGGACGCAATCGGAAGGAAAAAAAATAACGGGAATACGGAGGATAGTTGTAACAAAAAGCTATATTTCGGCGTATCAAACAAGGTTTTTTTCAATAAACTCAAAAAATAAGTTAGACAATGGCGATGAACCCATAATTTCTACAGAAAACACAAATTACTTAAATAACCCTATACCGAAAACCAGTGTGGCCGAATAATATAAAAATAAAAAATAAAAAAATGTTAACTTGGTATTTATTTCAACAGCTATATCATTCCAGGTTACAATAAGCATATTTGCGTTCAACCTCAAAGTTTGTATATGGAAACGAAAACTAAAATCGATCTGTATTGGAGGAGTGAGTATTAGTACTTGCGTACCTGAAAACAACTACACGGGTTAGAAAATCAGTATCCATAAATGCTTGCATTCAAGATCCAACGAGCCCTTTTAAACGAGCATACGAAACTATCAGAAGGAAAAGGACTGCAGAAAATCCACCCGACAGAATCACCACCTGCCAACATCCATCGAAATCAATGTCAATATTTTCGACATATTATGAAAAGAAAATTGTTGCATTTGTTTTGGACGGAGAGAATGGCCTTTTGAACTTCCTACAATATATATAGGGACGGGTTCATTTATATTTTCAGAACCTAAGAACCAACTATTCATGAATTATATTCACATGTGAATCATTGGCAGGGGCGGATGTAGTTACAAGATAGGGGTTGATGGTCCCCATTAAAAGGCAAAAAGAGAGAATTTTCGTATGTAACATAGTTTTTTTAACTTCATATCTTACTTTTTCCCCGGTAAATTTCTTTTGGGACCCCATTAATAAAAAAAATGCATTAAAACCAACTATAAAACCAAAAAATGCTTTTCGAAATCAACTAAAAAAACCGAAAAAGGGGCTCGAAATCGACAAAAAAACTTGAAAATATCTTGAAATCAACCAAAAGAACTTTCTAAATCCTTCGAAACGGTGGATTAAGGCTAAAAATACATAGGACAACCTTACAAACATTTAATCTACCTTAAACAATAACTCCATTTGAATATGCATTTGTGAACCATGTTTGCTTACGTACCATTTTACCAAATATTCACACTAGAAGATGCATATGTGAACCCACATTTCCTTTACCAATGATTCACACATGAATGATTTACACATCGTTCAAGGAAAAACCTCAAAAAACCGGAAAAGTGAGTAACACCCTCGTAGCTCTTCATCTGGATTGTACGCACTGGTACATATAAGTAATTTTGTAATATGCACACGTGCATAAAAACCAAAATACAACTTAATTTACTTCCATGCACAAGTGCACACAGTCTAAATGAAGGGCTACGAGAGTGTTCCTCAATTTTCCCTTTTTTTGAGGTTTTCACTTGAACCTAACCCTGTATATGAATCATTTATTCATACGTTCTCAACCTTTTTGCCTTTCTTATTTGAACCTCCCTATATGTGTGTGTGTATGTTAATTATTTGAACACTTACCCATTTGAACATGTAGCCGTGATCATCATTCCACGTATAAGGTATATTCATGCCAAATATACCAGTAACCAATGAATATATGGACATACATACAGTTCCCGAACTTAGAAACAGCTCCAGCTGCAGTCATTAATACAAACTCACAACAGATGATCCTCAATAGACGACAATAAAAAAGCAACCAGGATATAACGGACCTGAATTAGCTGATTTCTATGATTGTCAAGCTGCAGTAAGAAAAACAGTGGCTTTAAAATCACAATTCTTACATAATCAAAGATGTAAAAAGAAAGAAAAAAAAACAAGTTGCCTTTTGCATACCTGGATGTTGATGTAATCTTCTGTATCATCAATATATTCACGCAGCTGCAGAATTTTATGTTTACAAGTTAATGATAACGTTTCATTCCCTAATATTTCGTTCTAAGATATTCACTTCCTCCAAAACAAATGTGCATAAGTTTCAACAAAAGTACATGTTAATAATAACAAAATCAGCCAATACTACCAACACTTCATAAGTTACTGAAGGGTAAAAGGGTAATTTTGGATTAAAACTTTGCCAAAGGGGAAAACGTTAAGTTTATGATGTATGTTCATCATTCTGATAGGATCAAAGAATTAAATCTGATATCACCTATTTAACAAACTCAAAAGCTACTTTCCCATTTTACCCTTTGCACCTATCTCCTCCTATCTTTTACTATTAGTTATTTCAATATTTATCATTTTATTATAAGTACTACTAATTCTCCTCCTAGCTTACATATCCAACAGTAAGTCATAATCTGTGGTATAAGTGGTGCTAAGGAAAAAAAAAGTTTTGGATTACGAAATTAATATCACTCACACTGGTTAACTTGTTTAACGTTCCATCGATCTGCATGAAGTAGGCCTGGAACACATACAGAAAACCTATTAAGCGTTAAAAAAAATCATTCTTTCAGAACAAGTTACGATTAAAAAAAAAAAAAAAAATCAGTATGAAGGTTGTTAGTGAACCTCTAGAAGCATCTCAAGCTCCTCAACGTCATTTTCATCTCCATGAACTGTCATCACACTTGCTCTACTAGCTCTAGAGATCTTTGAACCTATAGTAGGCGAGCCATGAAACCAACTAGCAGCACCCGAGTCACTTAATGGTGAAGCCGAAGATAGCTTTCTTGATAAATATAAATCCGCCATATCATCATCATCGTCCAAAAGCCGTTCAAGTTCATCCCTAACCTGGAATAAGCCATAATCATATCAGTGAGCGAAAAGTTCAAGATGCTACGTGGATATTAGTTTGAGTTTATATTGTGTACCAAAATGAACATAATTACCCTTGTAATGACTAGAATGGGGTAAATTAGTACTTAGCTAAAAGTTTCCCAGAAAAGAAAAGGTTGCAATTCTTAGATTACTCCCCAAAATATATTACGGAGAAAGTTTAAGTCTAACCATGTGGGGTTCCAAGACTCCATATACCCTTATCTTTAGATGGGATTCAAAAATGATCAAAGCAATGAAGACAATTTTAGTAGGGATATTCAGACCTTTCACCGCCTCTTATCCAATAAAGGTTCTTACCAGATAAGAAGTGGGGTGGTGATAAGAGGTTCTTTTTGCATACGAAGTGGGATGTTTACCAAAACAAAATAAGCCTCTAATTGAAGATAATTTAGTAAGTAAGCGCCATGCACCAAAGACAACAAGCTATCGAGTCTCTTTCATGTAGATCTCCCTTAACTAACTCAAATGTTAAATGGAAGTTTTAAGTTTCTGATACAATAATTACTGAAATAGCTATGAATATGGGAACAAGTACTACGTATACCTTTTGAACACGGGCAGTCAACCTTGTCATTGCACTTTTCAGTTTACGAACCCGATCCAAGTTACGGCTACTAATCTGCCAATCAGAACAGTCATGGTATCATATGGACAAGTTGCAGAACACAAAAACAAAAAAAAAATGATCATCTATCCGAAACCCAAGCTTATTGTATAAGGGAATTAGAAGACTCCCCTCATATAAATAAGTTGTATTCTATGCTCTTCTGAAGCATTCATTAGTATGAGAATTTAAATGTTAGATTTTAAAAGATAAATTGACTATCACAATATAATAACCAACATGAAATGAGGTATTACAGGAACCATGGATCACCAATATAAAGATGAAGCATGAAGCCGACAAGAATATGAAACTTTGCATTCTTTGCAAAAGGTGAAAAGTGACAACATTGCACTGTTTTAGTCATCATTATCATCTCCACAACATTAAAACTGTGTTTCAATTGAATAATCATTACCCCTGCATTATGGCAAAGCTAGCACCCTGCGGTTTTGTAAGTTTCCTATGTGCATTCTCACTCCTCCATCTCCAAAATCACCTATTGTGCTACCTCATATCATCATCATATATTCTCTCACTTTTACATCTACATTGTATGTACTGTCTATATAGGGTGGTTTCAGATTCCTCTATTATGGTTTGGTACAAAAATTATCATGCCCCTGTCCAGAGACATGCACGATCATTGGCTCGGCATGAGGAGGTTCACCTACGATGACTACACGCCATTCCTGGTCACCCAGGGGATTAGTCGGTGAGCGTAAGCTGGCCCGGAAACCCACGGTTACCCAAAAAAACATGCAAATGGCTTATTTATTTCCTACAGACCCTACTTCGAGTTGGATATACTTGGCATGTTTGATTGGTTTGCTTTGGTTTACCAACCTACTAGCAAGCCTTCATAAAAAACTAAGAGCAAGTAGTGAAAGGTGAAAGCATTACAGCTTCAAAGCACGTGCTACAGATTGTTTCACTAGTAGAAGACTTCCCCTAACAAAATGCTAAAAGCTAATATTCTGAAAATATCATTTAGTAGTTCCAAAAAAAGCACATACCTTAGATGTAAGCTCATCCAAGGCTGGGTAAGCATCAGTTTCCAATTCTGTAGTACGAGCAGCATGAAAGCTGCAGATGGCCTCTAAGAAACCTCTAGTGCTCGGAACTCAAATGGTGATTCTGCATGCATTTTTTTCAAGCAAAGATAATGCATTTGAGCAACGAATAAAAACCATTTGCGTCAAGACCCATAAAAATCCAAAACTTAACGAAGGCCATAAAAAGACAGAAGCAGCAGAAAGACTGAGAATTTCCTTTTATGGTCATATCAAAATATATTTCACAAACTACAAACAGAAACAAAGGGGAAACATTCATATCGTACCAGTCTTCTTCACCGCCTTCATCATGCTGCCCCCCAATTCTCCGTGATTGGGACTTGCAACAGGCAATCTCCTCCGTAGTTCCTCAACAACTGGTATTACGTTATCATCTGAAGGATCTCGAAGTAGCACCTACTCCAAAGTTCCCATGTTCATGTTAGAAACAGTGACTATTATCAAAACTGCCTAAAGTAGCTCATGCAGTTAAAACAAAATTTCATCCAATATACACAAGATGGTTAAAGTCATTTATCCTAACAATGAACTTCGAGACCATTTACAAATAAGAAGTCCAATTCAAAGATTTTAGAAAGATAAAAAGAAGAAAGAAAGAAAGAAATCCTAACCTCTTCTGCAGTGATAATAGCCTTGATATGCTGCGATATCCCCGGTACATCATCACCAAAAACAATCATTAGTAGAAAACCCAACAACAAATCAAAATTACAGAATTTCAGCCATAATCTGAATAGAAAATGCAAGTTTGATAAAACTCTAATGATACATTGATCTTTATAACAAGAATACATAACAAAACATTATGCATCTATAATTTTATATGAGCACTAAATTGAGATTTCTGATAAACAAACAAAAAAATAGAAGAGGAAAGTAAGCTAGACTTTTGAGTCAAACATATTATTCCCTCTCCAAAAATTATGCTTTTCAAAACCAAATTGAACACTAATTTCATCATATCTTCATTACATCTAATACTTGCCACAAAAATTAGCATAATTGAAAAAATCCTGAAAAAATCACAAGTTGAAACACTATAGAATTTCAAACTAGTCTATAGAGTCAAAATATTTTAATCTCTACAGTCAATAAGCATCAAAATCAGTACACATCAAGTACAAAATCAAACTCAAATAACCACACGACCGTGGCATACGGGTTTAAAGGGACCTGCGCGGAAAGCGTTAACTCAAAAGCCGCGCACTTTAGTTGTCGGTCAACGTTACATTAATTAGTCAGGGCAAAGCCTCCGGATACACTTTCTAGGTATACTGGTTAAGGCCTGCGGGGAAAGTGTTAACTCAAAGCCGCGTGCTTTAGTTGTCGGTCGAACGTTACGCTAATTAGTCAGGGCAAAGCCTCGGATACACTTTCTAGGTATACTGGTTAAGGCCTGCGGGGAAAGTGTTAACTCAAAGCCACAGCTTTAGTTGTCGGGTCAACGTTAATTAGTCAGGGCAAAGCCTCCGGATACACTTTCTAGGTATACTGGTTAAGGCCTACGGGAAAGTGTTAACTCAAAGCCACGTGCTTTAGTTGTCGTCGTCACAAACGTCGTACATTTTAGTCGGTAAGGTCAAAGTGCCAAGCCGTCGTCAGATAATCACTAAAAACGAAACTAAAAGAACAACAATGAACTCACTTCCAAGTTAAGAACGATCGCCCTTTCACGGCCGAGAATCGTCGAGGGATACGATAACAAAGGATCGAGAATCCGAAGATCACGAGCATGAATCTGAACTCGGTGCATAATAGCATACTTATCGATATCCATAACCGTCTCATTAACATTCGTATCGATCAAAATCCAACTTCTCGCACTCGCCGTTCCTTTCTTCTTCACCAGCATACCAACTCCTCCGTCCGGCCGCCGTCGTCGCCGACCGACGCCGGCGTCGTCTCCGCCTCCGGCTGAACCGCTGCTGCTAACACATCTCGAGCCATCATCTCCAACAATCATAATAATCCCCAAAAATCAACCACTATTTTGAGAGAAATCTCGAGAGAAACTGTATATTATATATATATATGTGTATCTATATGTTTGCATGAATCAATCGTTCATCAATCAATTTGAAGGAATTGAAGGAGAGATTGCAGAGGAATTTTTCAAAACCCTAAATCAGTGAATTAGGGTTTCTGAAAAAGGGGAAGATGAAGAAAGAAATCACATTTTTTCCATAAATTTGGTTTTTTTGATTGATTTTAGAAGAAGGTATCAGATTTCATGCCTTCCCCTTAAATAATATATATGCTGGCATGCTTATATATCAGATCCCTTTTCTTCGTTTTATTGTTTTTTTATTTTGTTATTTTATTATTTTTAATCGTTAGATAAAATAATTATATTTTTTAGCCATCGATATCAAACCTTTCCGTCTTTTTCAAACAATCCGACCGGATGCAAAATAACTTAATTTTGAAGTAGGCGTGTAAGCGAGTCGAGTTTTTAATGAGATACTCGAGCTTAACAATACTCGAGCTGAGTCGATCTCGAACACATAATCGAACTCGTTTAAATTAACGAGCCGAGCTTTATAACACCAATGTTCGACCCGACTCGTTCGAAAACTCGATTAAATTTTTCGAGCCCAGCCAAGCCATTCGAGGATACCTTTTTGCGAGCAAACATGTTCATATATATATTTATTAATAATAGTATAAATATATAAAAGTTATCGAGCTCAAGTGGATAAATGAGTTAATCAATCGCGAGTTCGAACCCATAAACGAGTTGAGCTGAGCTCGATAACTTAAAAAATATTCGAGCTCAGAGCCCTACATTGAAAAAGTTAATCGACTCGAGTCGATGCCAACATTATTTTTTGAGCTCGACTCAATTAATCACTACTCAACTCGGCTCGGCTCGGCTCGTTTACACCCCTAATTCAAAGCAACCTACATCTAATCTGCTTAACTTTTTTCAAACTGTAGGTATTGGGGAAACCCGACCAACTCGATGAACCCAATATCAAATTCATGTTTTAGCTTGAGATTATATTGGTAAAACTTGAATTTGTTCCACCTCGTTCCAGCTTGTTTCATTTTTGTGGTGGTGGTAGTGGTTTTAGTGGTGGCAGCTATGGTGGCGGTGGTTTGGTGGTGGTGGTGGGTAATAGATGGTGGTTTACAGGCTATTCCCGATAACAATGGTATAATGTGTAAAAAAATAGAGTTCAATGGTATATTGAGTACAAAAAATAGTTCAATGATAATATATGTACAAAATGAATAGTTACTTACCCTCTCAGGTCATTACCCCCGTTATTCTTCTACTACGCCCAGAACTGCTTGCCCTTAGAACGTAATACAATCGGTTTTGTAGTGTTATACTTGCACAAACAATAGCACCTACTTTGTTAATGAGTTTCAAAAATAAAACAAAAATGTAAAATTAAAATATTCAAGGGACTATTTCTGTAAATTACTCAAATAAACCACACAAAGGCATTAAAAGAAACAAGTCAACCACTTCCATTAAAAGTTTGCAGGTTCACTTCCATATGTTTACATATGTTTCCACTATCTTATTAAATAAAGCTATTTTGTTTTTAAAGAAAAAAGTCAATTTGGATTTTGGGTTTGAAAATAAGTTTGATTAGGAATTTTTTTTACCCCATAAAAGTCAATTTGGATTTAAGATTTCTTAGAAAACACCTTTTTTATCTATGTAATTGCATATAGTCATCTAGGCTCTTGTATGCTAAGTTGAAAATGCTAAGAAGTTCAAACATATGGCAGTTAATATTATGAGGTGTCAAATGATCAGGCATCTTGGGATGGTGTGTGAAACATGGAGTTAAAGGAGTAGGGGCCAAAAACACTTTTAATTGAAGTATCGCTATCTTATAAATTCAACCATGCAAAACACATACAAAAATGCAGGGCCATGACTCCTATAGGCCCCTTAAGCCTTCCACGAGTTCCACCCTCGAAGTCAAGCTTTAGAGTGGTGACATATGGATTAATGTAGCGACGGCGGACGGACCCAAGACTTAACGCCACGAGCATAACAAGACAACAACGAGTTATTTAGAACCATGATGACTAGTGACACAGTAAAAGTCAAGAGTGAAAGTGATAAAGGGAATTTGCAATCAAGGGAATTAAAAAATTACTTTTTTTTAAAAATATTTTTTATTCACATTTTTATGCTCATGTAGTCATGTGCTCTGTGCTTTGACTCCTGCCCCTGACTCAGATCCCTTTTAAATTTTCTCCCTCCTATTTATTATTTTTCTTGTCAACATTCCATTTTTTATTTGTTTTGAAAACATAAAAATATTTGTATAACAATTGATATAATAAAAAATATTTATTATTTAATGTATATATTCTCAAGACAAAAAGTTAAATAATAATCTTACATTTTTTCTACAATTTGTCCTTTTGTATTTTGGTTTCTACGATTCACAATTAAACTATTGGTCTAAAAAATATTGCTTATAATATTAAAAAAGGACTGTTTTATAGATTACTCCACTTTGTCACCAAAAGGCATCAAAAAGAGCAAGTTAATCTCTTTATAAAAAATCATAAACCAGACACAAAACCTTATTCGATGAATTAAAATCTTACCTAACAAATAAATGATAGTGTTAAGTTTAACTGATAAGCACTTACCCGAGTAAACCTTTGATAAACAGTCCCTAAATAAAAGTTAAATTGAATTTTGGGTCGATTTTCTGTAAACTAGACTTTTAAAATATATTGGGCTTGAACCGGGGCGCATGATTCAGATTCGAGTTTCTTTTACATCTCTAGTATCTATCATCCAACAAAATCAAGAGCCAAACCAGATTTAATTGAATCAGATCAAAACCCAATTATATCTTATTTGATTATAGATTTAAGATTTTTAAACCTATAACTCGATGATTTGACTAGTTTAATATGATTCCGAACATGATGCAAACCCATCAACTAAATGTTTTTAAAATCAAAATAAATTCGCATCTGATTTTTGACTTTAATTCAATATAGTTTTCAGTTCCATTGTTATTGTTTTTCCAATCATTTATATATATTAAAGGAAGAACCAAGGGTGTTGAGGTGGCATCTCCTAAAGCCTAGAAATGTATTTATCTTTTTTCTCCTTCATTCTCTTTTTTTATACTTTTTTTCTAATTTCCAACATTAATCCTCCATCAACATTGATTGTTATTTATGTTTGTATTTAACACAATCTCTTCATTTTCCCTACCTACTTTACATCTTCTAATAATTTCATACTATAAATTATGAGGATCATCAATTCATCATGGTTATCAATTTTTCATGTAAACTTTGAGAAAACTAACAAGAGGTACACATCTCTTTTACCTTTTGTTGGGATTTTAAAGTCGTTTTTGTTTACTTATATCACTATATCTTCTTTGTTTTTTTCTCCAATGATGGAACCAGTGTATTGTATTTACTAATGGTTCTAGAGTTTTGATAGATGATTCAATCACGTAGTCTTGAAAATCTAACGATTTTGTATGTAGCTTCATCAAAATTCAAATGTGTGAGGAGAAATCACCATGTATGAGGTGACACCTTCTAATGCCTATAATCTCTTTTTTTTTTCTTCTTAAATTTCTCTATTTTTGTTATGTTTAGTAATTTTAATCTATTTCATTCACCCTTTAATCATCAAACACATGTTAGAGAATATATACACACACATGCACCAAGTATTTAAGACGAATTATTAGTTTTTTAATGTTAGTTTTGTTAACAATCGTGTATTGATTTATTTGCAAGATCCATACAATTGTAAGCTAAGATAGGTGTTCCGCTAAAAAGAAAGTTATTGTTTTTTCACCATACATTTTTCAGGTAACAATGTTTATGTTTTATTTCATGTTTTATACGAATTATATATTGTTGTTGATGTTTACACATATGTTTTCTTTGAAATTTGTTTTCTTGCTTGATAGTGGTTTTTTCAGCGGAACCAATGGTGCAATATTGGCAGCGATTTTAGAAGACAAGATACAATATATTATATAATTGTAATAAGTAATCTTCGATGGTTTTTGTATTTTTATTCAGGTTTTATTTCGAGAAAATTAATTTGGGTATACATTTTTATACTGTTGTTGGAGCTTTAAAACTCTTTTTTTATCCCAATCTTTTATATTTTTCTAAGTTTTTTGCTTGATTAATTATTTTAAAAATATTAGAATAAAAAAATTTGTTATTTAGATGCTACGTGAATACAGAAATAAATAAATATATATATATATATATAGTTATCAAAATATAATAATAAATTGGTTATAATGAATATAAATAAATAAATAAATATGATAATTAGTCACGTAAATTTAAAATATAAATGAAATATTTATAATATTTAAAAATATATTAAATTATCATTAATATGTTTTAGTGACAATTATTAACTGCTATTATCTATATAATACTGTTTATATGTATTGATTAAAATACTAAACGGTAGATTTTGCCATCTATAATTATTTGTGTGATACTATTTTCACTAATTCGATATAAAAAAAAACACACACACACATATATATATATATCAATTAATCCTATTTCAATCGAAATTGTAATTTCAAAACTAAAAACATGATAAATAATTGAAGTCGTTATATATAAAAAAACTACTAAGAAATTAATAAATAAATATAAATGAAATTGTAATTAATATAAAACAAATAAAAATATAATTAGTATATAGTAAAATACTATTATTAGTCGTCTAAATATATGGGATACTTACCATTTTAATATTACTTAAAAATGCAATTAAATAAATAATATATAGATATATATATATATATATAATTAGATTTAATATATAAAATATAAATTTATTACAATAATATACAGTAAAAATTGAAGTCAATAAAATAGTTTGTGTAAAAGAAAATATGAAATCAATATATAAACCTTAAATTAGAAGAATCAATATATTAGATGAAAACAATAATTTGTTACAATCCTTAATACATATAAATTATTTCATAATCTATTGCTACTTTATATTAAATCAAATTAAATTAGAATAGAAATAACAACTTTATTACATAAAGTTAATAAAAATTTATCTTTTTCATAATTTTTTACGGACTAACCAAATATAAAGAAATGGTTTTAAGATTATCAAAAAAACTCGAACATGTCTGATGAAATATTAACAATTCAATTAAACTCGCTCGCAGCCGGAGTGGCCGCAACATTGATAACTAATTTTCTTCTTTGTGCATTAAGTTTTTTTTGTCAATGTTGCAAACGGGTATAATACAAAAACTGTAAACAAGTTACAAAATATCTCGCAATTATACAATAGTAAATAAGAACATCACATTTGTTTGATATCTTTTCACCAATCCTTATAACACTTATCATAACTATAATCAACGGTATCACACATTTCTTTTATTATTTTTAGTCAATAATAAAGTTTGATATACGTTTGCTATAAAACTTATTAATTATACACTAAAAGAAGAATAAACGATGATAAGGTGGATTTATATCAAATTGAATATTGATTCATATTATTTATAATACTTGATACATGATTATCGACCAATATAACTTCAATATTTTTTTTAAAATTTTATTATCACCGCGCAACGCACGGTGCCAAAACGTTAATTGGTACAATTTAATAGTGACAAATCAATGTAAATAAATAGTAAAACATACACTATGATTATAACTCGATAAAACAACAAGTTAACAATTAAAAATAAACATTATAGTTTATAATGTGCAATACGCATCATTCATAATTTTTTTGTTATGTTTTTTAAAACCAAAGAAATGTCATATTATATATATAAAGATATTGATTATTTTTTAATTCAATTTACATATTTAATTTGATTTAATCTAAAGTAATAATAGAGTATGAATTAATTTATATGTATTTGTGATTGTAATAAATAATTTTTTTAATCTAATATATTGATTCTTCTAATTTAAGTGTTTATATATTGGTTTCATATTGTCTTTTACACATATTACTTTATTGACTTTATTTTTGATTATATCTTATTGTAATAAATTTATATTTTGTGTACTAATTCTAATTATACATATTATTTATTTAATTATGTTTTTATGTGATATTAAACATAAGTGTCTCATATACTTAGAGAACTAATAGTAGTATTTAACTATATATTGATTATAATTGTATTTATTTTATACTAATTATAATTTCATTTATATCTATCGACTAATTTTCATAAGATTTATAAGGTTTAGTATTTTTTTTTATATAGTGACTTCAATTATTTATCGTATACTTTATTTTGGAATTACAATTTCATTTGAAAATAGGTCTAATTGACATATATATATATATATATATATATATTATGTTTATATAGGAGTAATGAAAATAATATTTATACAAATGAATATATATATATATATGACATAATCTACCGTTTAGTATTTTAAACAATACATATAATAGTATTTTATAAACAATACAAATGAATATACTCACTTTATCGGGCTACCGCGCAACGTGCGGTTTTGCCACTAGTTCTTTTGGAAATTTACAAACCGAATGATCGATCACTGGGGCCTACACATGATATATGATTAGCTTAACAAACTAACCAAACTCAACAACAAATATCGTACTATTTGTTGTTTTATAACTAAAGGGTTTGGGTTCGACCATCAATTCATATGTGAATATTATTATCTTTTTGTCTTTTGCTACAATATTCCTCCTCTCCATTTTCTGTTATATTTCCTTTTTTTAGAAAAAAAACACAAACCAATGGATGAGAATTGATGTGGATTCAAGAATCAATTCGTTTACTCCTTTTTATTTAATTATAACAAAAAGATATTTGTTCCAAAATTCGTTTTGTGGGTCTTCTAAAAAGTTCGAAAAAACTAAATATGCTTTGTAGGAATGTGTTCTTTTCTATTTTCGTAATTTTCAAGATTTTTTATTAGTAGAATACAATAAAAGATCATTTTTTAATTATAAGGGTGGTGACATATTAATAAAAAAACCTAGAGATGATATGGTGAAATATCCCATTTATCCAGATTTGAGTCCAGATATACTCAACCTTTGGTCAAGTTTAATTTTAGATAATCGTATCTCATTACCATATTAACAATGATGTAGTCTAGTCCTTTCGGATCCATAAGAAATTTTTAAACCAAAGGATAATATCCATAAAAAATTTGGTGTAGGTGACCCAATTTGTAATTTTCATTAACCACAAAAATCAAAAGGTTTTATTCTTTTTGTTTTATTTTCTTCTTAAACATTCTATTCGGTATAAGAAAATAATATATAAAAATTATAGAAAATGTTACGTACAAAAAAACAACACATTTGACAAAATTGACGTTACAAGACAAATTATTATTCAAATCTTTTTTTAAATATATGTGGTAATGTATGATGTTTGTTTATTTTAATTTAAAAATAAAAAATTCAATTCCTAATTGTCTAGATGTTTATTAAATATTGCATCGATGCAGACCTTTAGACAGGTATAACTCAGTTGGTAAAGAGACGTAACAACTTTGTTCAAATGCTCTATGGAATTAAGTTGGAATCATAAGGGAGACTTGAACCACTCTGCTAGCCTCAAGCCCTTAACAACCAAGTCAGCTATGGAGTGTCTCGTCATTACATGCGTTTTTTTAGGAAAAACGGGTTCCATGCAGGGCCAATTGTTGTTGGCTATAATCAACATTATGCTCAAATATTGCACAGAAATAGAGGTTAATATAGACCGATACGAGAGAAAAAAATCTGGCAAAAACCAAGTTAACATGGTCCAAAAAAAGTTTGAACCTGTTTGCGACTAAACTTAGACTAGCAATATGCCCTAACGTGTTTGGTTTATCAATAAAAGTCTTGTACGATCTGCATAATCTCGATTTTTAGTGTGGTCCATTTAAAAAAGAAAAGGAAATATCAGATTTAAAAATGAAAAAGAAAATCTATTTCACGCTCTATCTACTAAGGATTTATCTAGTCCAAGAAAATTAAATCTCATAAAAAAAAAAACTTATGGTTCTGCCGAGTTTATGATGATGAGGTCATGGACATTTACCGATCCAAATACCATTTATAGTTTAAACATGTCATATACTGGTTATCCAACTATTTCTATTTTCATATTTGATTCCGTTTTTAGACTACAAAACACGCATATCTAACCTCTTGTTGTAAAGCAATTTTACTAATAAAAAAGATAATACAATATGAAATAATGAATCATAGGAAACAATTAGATAAAAATAATGTATACAACTACTCCATTTTATTAAAAAAAAAAAAAACAAAGACTTAAAAAGAAATGAAGACAAGAGAGTTGCGTCCAAAATACTTATCATTATAAATAAGGAAACTTGACATTTGACCTAATACGAAATTAATCATCAAATCAATATTTTAACACGAATTTGTTTCTTTATTATTTATATTCGATTTTTATTGTTATTTTACATCTTTGTAATTATGGTTGATGTAATATTCTTTGTTCAAGATAATGGAAATCAATAGATATTTTCTGTTGTTGGCAAAATTTTATTATAAAATTATGTTTTTTTTGTTAATTATGGTTGTTTGATGAGTGGATTTTATTTTTGTATTTTAATTCTAATAGAATTTTTTATTATCAACTAAAAGAACTCCTATCTTATGAAAAAAAAAAAAATTATATATGAGACGGTCCAACTCATATCTTTAGGATTTCAAGACTACTCTTATTTTTTCATACTTTGTTGACTCCTTATTACCTAATATTAGATGCTAAATCTGAAGTACTCTTCTTCCTCTAAATCAAGAATAAGATATCAAGCTATGACCAAAATATGATTTTGATTTTCGGATTTATGGTTTTAAAATAGTTTATTTTAAAATCTAAAAGTTTAAAATGGTGATGAAAAGCATCAACATGAGGTGACATGAAAAGTGAAAACCTAACGGATTTATATTAATTTATCGAGAATGTTACTCAGAATAGGCGACATTGTGACCAAGAATTATGTCAATCTATATATTAAGAATATTCGGAAAAACAGTTTTATATAAATTATTAGTATTTATTGAATTTAATATTATTTACAAATGATAAAAACAATATTATCAAAAATTCACAATTAATAGTCCTTTTTATACATCATCATTTAATATTATTTACAAATTATTAGTATTTATTGAATTTAATATTGTTTAGAAATGGGCTTGTAGACTTGATCATTCCAACATCAATGATGTACAAATTGTTGATGCATGAATTTGATCATTCCAGACATAAATTTACTCAACATAATTGTACAAGTTGTCAATGCATGATATGGTCGATGTACAAGTCATTGATGCATGAAATTGGTCATTCAGACAAGCTTACTCATATCGATGTACAAGTCATTGATGCATGACCTCGGTCTTTCGTTCTGTCATAGGCTTACTCAACATCAATGTACAAATCGTTAATGCACGAATCCTATCATCAATGTACAAGTCAAGGATGCATGAATTTCGTAATCCCGACAAAACTTTACTGAGACATCAATGTACAAGTCCTTGATGCACGAATTCAGTCATTCCAACCTCGACCAAACAAACCACGACAAACCAATCAAGATCACATTTCCCGAAACTGTATCAAACACAATCATATATCGCATTAGTTCCTATACCACAATTCTACGGCCCGAATTAACCTATCTATACAACAAAACGACAACATCCGACGAATATCTCAACCCTGAACAGCCAACTCTTGCAAATGCTCGATAAACGCTTGCAAACTTACATCATCTGTCATTATAACCTCCGACCCATCCACGTAACTCGACTTATGGGTCGCCGATGGGTTCAACTTTCGCTAACAAAAACCGAGCCTGACTCCCGTGTTGCTCGCACCGCACCAGTTTCGGAACCGGGACCCGCTGACCCACCAACTGCTCCGCCTCCACTTCCACCGCCTCCAACAACTTCCGGAAATTCTCGTGGTTCGGGTCCCGATCGTATCCCCAACTTCTTCCATTGCGCGATCTTAGACCGTAATGAATCACGACGTAAAAATACGAATCGAATAGGAGAATTACGTCCGGAGATATCGAGCAAACGTCCAAAAGAACGGGAATCGGAGGCCCGTCAAACGAGTATTGCAAAAGGTCGGTTGGATCATTATCAACGACCCGATAACCCCTTCTCGGGTCAACATCAACTGGAAGAAAGCGGTCTCATCTGGGCTGCTATTAAACACGTCGATGAAACTGCGATCTCCGTAAATGATACATGAACTGCGGGTAGAGCGAGAAATTCGACGAAAGCCGAAAAGACGACGGGTCTTCGCAAATATAGTCCCCGAACTTTGAAGCGAAGCTGATCAGCTCCTTATCGAGCCACCGAACCACCTCCCGGGGAAAGTTTTTCTCCGTCTCGTGGACGCCAGCCGGGCCATGACCGCCGCCGCGGTCTCCTGATCGAACCAGCGGCGATCTCCGGCGAATTGCCGCTGCCGACCCACCGTCTAGCGGCGGACGTCACTCGTTTCCGGAACCCCATGTTCCCGTGCCGGTATCGCGTTATGAACTGTATAAAAAATGCGGTCCGAGGCTGCGCTTTCTGCTCTTCGCTCACTTGAAAAAAGAACGCGATGCACGTTTTATCGGTCATAGTTCCGATCTTCCAAACGTTGGTCCCACCTTCGCCAATCTCCTTATCGCTCACCGAACCGTTCTTTTTCCGAAGCGAAACACATGGCCCAATCGCGCCGCAAATCTTCACGTCTTTCGTCGTGATTATCTCGATCGTCGCATCGAAACACATGTTCAAGAACCCGTCTTCATCCCGGCTGAAAATGTGACGTAAACACTTTCGAAACTGGTCCGATTCGAACGATTCCGCCAGCATCATGAATCCGCCAGATCTTTCGACCGCCGCCCGCATCTCCGTTGCCCCAACTTGATCGAGAGAGCACGCAAAGAGATCGAGCACCATTGATAAATCCGTTAATTTCTCTGATACTTGTTTGTAGAACTCGCAAGATTTATAGTAAAACGGGGCGTGGCCGGTGTTTATGTCTCGGTGGGTTCGGATCGATTGGTTTAGATCCGGGCCCACGACCATCCCGGGCCCAATGGTTGCGGGCCCGGATGTGAAGACCATTATGTGTGACCCGGTTGTGGCCGAGATTCCTTCTAGAAGGCCGACGGCGACTAGGATTGCGGCACCGGTGCAGCGGGGGGGCCGCTGGCCGGGTGCGAGCGGTGACGATTGGTGGATTTCTTCGATGGCGTGGGTAATGTTGAACTCGCATTCGGAAACCGGTAAAACGAAGCCGTATTTTTGGACGCCTTGGGTTTTCCGAGATGTTGCCTTGCGGGAGGATGGATCCCGAGAAGATCGATGATCTGATATCGAAAAAAATAAACGATGACGAGCGTTAGAAACACTGGAAATCCATTGGAAATATGAACACTACATGGAAATTTCATAAGGGTTTCAATTTTCACATATTTTACAATTTAAATGCAATAACGAAAGAAATAACACATACATAGACAAACAGAAATTTGACCTATGAACCTCAAAACTATATAGAGAGATCCAAAAGTAACAAATCAATTTCAGTGCATGAGCAAAAGACATAAACGTCCCCAAAGGCGTTACTTTGACTAAGATAAGCTCCCATCAAACAACAAGCATTTTAAGAGTTATGATCTAAATATATAGAGAGCGACGTCAGAGGAAACCCTCAAAAAATGAAAAACAAGACACCCTGGTAGCCAGCATTCATGTGCACGGTATGCACATGTGCATACAAGTAATTGAAGCTATTTTTTGGTTTTTATGCACGTATGCATGTTATGCACACATGCATACCCGACAAATTGCTTACAAATTACTTGTATGTCACATGTGTATACTGTTCGGATGAATGGTTACCAAGGACTTCTTCCTTGAATAATGAGTCATGCTAAACCTACACCTCCCTAGATTTATCTAGTCCTTGCTGGGTATACACCATTAGGCCGAAGGGATTAATCCTCCTTCAGTTGTTTTTAATACCCTAGCATTCCCACATGTATAAATTTTCTATCGGCATCATGTTTCTTATACTCCCTTCAGTAGTTTTATTGAACAACTTATCAAAATTATCGTTTATTCAACAACCAGATTTTTTTTAATTAACTCTCTACTCTTATATTAGTCAGCTTCTATATGTCCTTTCCCCTTCCATATTCCTTACTAAAACGTATTACCAGGTAAGCGCATACGTGCAAGAGTCACCACTCTCACTAACCTTACCAGTTACCAGGTAAGATTATTGGCTATCAAAATGGCATCGTATGCAACAACCTTACACGGTAAGTGCTTACTAGTAAGAGTTGTCACCCTCACTTATTGGATAAGTAAGACTCTCATTCCTTGCCTTACCTCTTACCAAGGTAAGATGCTCGCCCCTTGCCATGTTAACCAGAAAAAGTAAGGGACTGTTTGCTTTTTAGAAAAATACCTCTTAAAACCTCTTAAGTCTGAAAATTAAGAGGTTTTAAGACTTAAGGTTGTTTGTTCTATTTTTAAGAAAAGGATTGAAAGCCTCTTATCGTCCTTTGAATTTTGAAGAGGGGCACCATCCACCTCTTATTTTTTAGATGTGAAATCAGACTTTAGACCTAAGACCTCTTTAAATCAGACGACACCTAAGTGACTTCATCGTTTGGTAAACATCCCCTAAATCTCAAAGTAGTGATGTTCTCCCAAGGGTTTTGTACTTCTAGGTTCTTTAACTACTTTCTTAGGTTCCAGCTCGACACATTTACACTTCTCTTTGCTCTTACACTTTTAAAAACATGTTATTATCCTTTCAAAACCACCACAATTGTCTTAAGTTGGATGTCTACTTTTCTACTTTCTCCAACCTTCATTGTTACCTTTGGAATATGTGTTCCTATTAGTTCCTAGATCCAATTATCTTATTCATTTTTAACAACCTACTTATGACGTGTCACACGACTCCATTAAACAGTGTGGCTCACATGGACCTTTGCTGCTACACACTTTAGATAATTTATGCATGATATCTCCGCAGTTTCCTTGCAAGCACAAAGTTATCTTGTTAAGTATTGAACAATACTAAAGATTATTAGATGAGTGCCACATTTCCGAATTTAAGTGTTTAAAGCCATTTGCTCATTCTACATACATAGTCACATAGATGACCTCTTTTAAGGTTCAAATACATAATTTAAAGGTGTTACCTTGTCTAGTTGTTTATCACCTTCACCAACGTGCATATATACCACTTAAGTGCATATTGTGTCACTTGACACTTCTAAATATTATAAATGGTATACATGATATGCGATCCCCATTCTTGGGTAGGGTTTATTTAGCAAGAGTTTTTTAAGTCCATTATTGGTTACTATGTGATAGTCACCCTCACAAGTGTTCATAACCAACAAACCATAAGCTTCTTCAAATAGCTCTTCTCGATTCATATCTCTAATTAATCATTTTAAAGCGAGTACTAATGTACAAACTCTTTGCATGACCATCGAGATCTAACCCAAGTTTCTTGCCTTAAACATCCATTTTGTATTTACCTTCTTATAAATTCATTCAAACCTATGAGAAAGGCATATTCAGTACATTAATGACATTCATAAGCTTACGGAAGTAGATAGCAATGTAGCATAGTCACTACTTCAGCTTATATGATTTCATGTCTTGTCTTTTGATCCAAATTATATTAGTTTTAGGCTCTTATCTATCATAAGTCATAACTACAACATTCCAATTTTTTTCTATGTATCATTAGTACACCCCTCCCCCCCCCCCCCCCCCCTCCCTCTTGATTTTATATTTATATTTCAGCAAAATCAAAATGCAACAAGGTTTGCCTTAGCATAACAAACAACAAAAATTGTTAAATCATTGTAACAAAGTAAAAAAAAAAGCCTATTTAATGTAACATAGTTTCAAAGTAGCCTATTTATTGTAACAAAGTTTCAAATTTCCTACCTTTCCACATTTTGATAGGTAATCTGCTAACTTTGTAACATTTGATAACATGGATCTCTAGCTTATCATCCACTTTGTGGTAACCTTTCCGTAAACGGATATCCACAACATCAAATGTTACATTAAGTAGGACATTATGAAACTTTGATATGATAACCAATCTTTCTCATGATTTCCTGGTATGCAACTAAAAAGACCGATTTCCTTAGGAAGGAGTTAAATCGTTCATCCGACTTCACAAAGACTACTAAATAGTAAGCGATAGAAAGAAAAGAAGAAAAAAAAAAGGAGTAACAAGTAATAGTAGCTTAACCTCCATCATTCTGCTTAATTAGCCCTCCCTTGAGCTCTTATTTTCCCAAGAAAAAATGTGAACGAAAACCTTGTGAAGTTAAGAGTCCTCTCAAATAGATACATCACAATAACTTCACGTTAGAATGGATTTTGTCCTTGAAAGTAACCTAAGTCTCTAATATGTACCCCAGTGGCCCCCCCCCCCCCCCCCCCCCAACACCCCACCCCACATGGAAGTCCTATCAGTTCATGTTACCAATTCAAATTGGTGGATAGTACAACATAAAATAGAAATAGTTAAATAGCTTATCGAAGGAAAGATACTTGCTTTACTCGTAAAAAGGGCAAAAACTTTGCACCAAGGCTCCTTGGCTTTGCAAGGGTAGGAGACCAAATTTTTTATTTTTTTTATTTTTAAAGAGGTATCCCAGACCACATTGGGCCTAATCCTCGGCAATTTTTGGGCCGAGGCCCGACTGCTAAAGCATGCATCCCGGGGTCGAAGCCCCCGTACCTCCAGAATGCGTCCCCCAGGGTTCGAACTCGGGTTCACCACTATGTAGTGCCCAAGCCTTACCACTAGGCTAACACTCCTTTGGTGGGTAGGAGACCAAATTACCTCCAACTAGTAACACTCCCATCACATAGAAGCCAACTTACCAGTTAATTCACTTGCAAACCATCAATCTCAACTATAGTTTTTGTGTCTAATCTAAAAGAACTAACTTAAATTACCAATATGCATTCATTCAACCCATGTCACAATTCAAAAAATCACATATTTAAGTAAGATTCAACACTAAAAACCTTAACCCAATTCACATGAACTTAGTCATACCTGCGTAGTAGAAAGCTTCCGTTCGCCATGGAAAACCACCACCCGCAAACACTCGGTAAACCCAAGATCATACACCCGCACCATCGAATCAAACACAATCAACCCAACCATCGCGTTCTCCGGCAACTGCGCAACGATCAACAACAACTCACTCTTAAGCGCCCGAACCTCATCTTCACTACAAGAACCATCCACCACAAACACAAACACCGGCCCACCACCACCACCACCGACCCCCAATCCCCGACCCCCTAACCCTAACCCTCCCCGATCCAAACTCGATAGCGAATTCGAAGAAAACGAACCCGAATTCGACTTACTCAACCCTAATCCATTACTACTACACTACTACTATTCCCCCAATTATAATTGACCCGACCCGGATTCATCACAAACCCTGGTGCCCTAATTGGTATTCCACAGTACTGTAAGTAGGAAAAAGCTCAGCTGGAATATTGTTTTCCCCAATTTCAGCATAGGATCTAGGGAACGGAATTCTTGTGTAGCAAAACGGGCAGACCCAGATCCGAGATGGGTAATCGACCCGGGCGTACGGGTTTAAGATGGATCCGCAACGAGAACAGATTAAGGGATCGTAGGATAAGAGTGGGAGCTCGTTGAATTTCATCAATGGAGTTTGCATATGGAAAGAGGGATTACCAGATTGTTGGATTCGGATTTGGATACTGGCCATGAATTCCATGACCATCGGAGGCCTTCGATGGCTTCCAATTCGACGAAATCCATTTGAAATCAAGAAGAAATTGGAGTTGGAGATGGAGTTGGGATCTCCATTGAGTTCTTTGGATCCAAGAAGAAGGGTTTCATGGAAGTTTTTGTGATTTGTTTATGGAGAAATCTTGCAAAGTAAAGAGGAGTATTCAAATGTTTTTAATTCTATTGAGATTTGGTTTGCTTTTCTACATGACCAACTCCCATGAAGTTATGATGAACCGGCGTCACCGCAAGACTGTGGCGTACTGGTTAAGGTTTTGTGGGGAAAATGGCTACTAAACTTTTAGATTGTGGTTCACTGGGGATTAACTCGGGACAACATGCTTTAGCTGTCGGTGAACCTTGTCGGGATTGGTCGGGCAAAGTTTCGGATACCCTTAAAAAAGCTCTCGTAAATCTATGTTTTCACAAAGTGTTTATGGACTTGAATTTTATCATATAAATGTTTTGTGTATTGGATTCGGATGAGAACAGGTTGTTTTCATGAGACCCATGAGGTCGTGATTTTACACTTGAGACTATAAGCAAAACTTTATAAAGCTGCAAAATTAGAGCTTTCACAACAGAAGGTTGTGAAGGTGAAGGTATTTTCACGGTGTTTTCATGTGAAGTTTTAAATGTAGAAATGTGGTCTCATGGATTTAAGAAAATAGTTTTGGTTTCACATGATACAAATGTTTTTCGTTAATTTAAATTATGATATAAGTTGAAAAAATTAAATAATTAAAGATTTAGACCATGGTTTTAAGGAGTTTGGGTATATGGTTTAAGTCCCTTTTGCATAGCTCATTTTGGGAGGCTAATTCGCTTGAGGTATTTTTCATGTTAGAGCGTAAACCATTTTAGAAGTGAATTTTCAATTAAATTTTAACTGTTATAGAAACAGTTTGTCAACAAAATCAACTTTTATTTATAAACAAAAAGCAGGTCAACTCAGGCTTCGACAAAACTAACGAGCATAAGCAAAGATCCATCCTTGAAATGACCAGTTTTTTGAACTGCTAAGACCAAGCTCATAAGATAAAGCCAAGTACGTGCACTAATGTAGAACTTGCAATTTACAATTTAAAAATCTTTTGAAGGTTAGTCACTTCCACAATTGTATATGAGCAATTACTTTGGTTCCTATAAATCTGAATTTTTAAAAACAAAATACACAACTAATAATTCATTTTTAATAGTTGTTTAAATGATTTGGGTTTCATTATGTAGATAGGTTGAATTATTTTGTCTCTTTTGGGCCCAAAATAGCTCGCCTGGCCAGTCACTTCCATCATACTTTATTACAAAAGATTGGGCCCAATTGTTACCACTACAAAAATAAAAACTAAAGCTTCTTTTAAAATCCAAAAGCATATTTTACGTCTTCATTGAAAACAAACACTTGATCATGTTGTAATTCCGCGTATCGTATTTGTTGGGTTCGAATTTATGGGGTACGGGTTTCAGTATTAGCCATATGGTTGAGAGTATTATACTGAAAGAGGTATAGGTTGAGAACCGGTATTCGACTCAAGGTTGAGAACGAGAACTTGGTCAATAAAGATTAAAGATTAAGGGTAAGGCCTTAGACACAAGGGATGCATTTCATTGAGGTCATGGAGGAATGACCGAGTATCGAGAAGACAGTGAATTATGTGTAGCTAGTGTACATAAATGACAAATTCAGTCGGCAGCATCATAAATCAAGAATAATTGTGACTTTTTATTATGTTGAATCATAATTGTGATATTGTTTATTTGATAATTCATAAGGTTCCATTCGTTATAGATATGCCTTTGTTCCATTCAGTATAAACATGCTCCCAAGTATTTGATAATCATTTATTCAATTGGTTCCATTCATTATAGATATGTTGCCTAAGTATAGTTTGCACTTTCTTCTTCGTTATAGATAGTTGTCAAGTGTTTTCGTAATTTGGAATGTATGTTGCGCGGTACGTGTTCATTAACAAAATGAACCACCTTTGATTCATGAGTTAGAGTTGTAGAATGGGTTGTCCTTACTTGCAAGTAAGGTCTGACATTTGAGTAAGACTTTATGGGTTTAAATTCTTCCACGGTAACCATTTTTTGTGCCTAAAACAAAGATAACATTAAGACATTTCACCGAACACTTACTTTACGTGTTGAATAAAATGTTTTTTTGTTTTTTGTAAAAATCCTCAAACATCTCCATCAACGTATATGCAAAATACTGAATACACAAATAGAAAACATCAAATCTAACCCAAGAGAACATGAGATATAAAACAAAATTGGATTAACTAAGTATAGAACAAGAGTCATGAAAAGAAATTTGATTAATTCAAGTTTAATTCCATAGATGAAAATCTTCTCAAGGATGAAATAAAATTTAAAACTAAATACATAGATGTTGTCTTCACTCTTCGATGAATAAGTGGATCTATGAAAGTGGTAGAGAAAAACAAGAGCGAGTAAAGAAGAAAAATAGATGTTCTTTCTTTTTGGCAAGTCCCCTTTTTTGGTGGGAATATAATAAAATATATCTTGGTAACCTTTTTTTGATTAATCTTCATATTCGAAAGAAAACTCCAAATTTTCTCCTACCTTCTTCATTTTCAAAGATAGTTTCAGAGAAACTATTGAAACATTAGAGGTGCTCTTTCACCATCCATCTCATAAAATTGAAATGAAGAAAGTTGAGAAAACTCCTAAAAAAGGGATTTTGTATATTCATAATGCTAAGATCCAATACTTATTAGCTATGAGCCATGAAAACCATGTATTTCTCAAGGGTTGGTTGACTTGATCTTTCTCTCAATGGAGGATCTAACCTATTAATTAAGAATATTAATGGAGATTATTGGCAATCGATTGACATATCAAATGATTGATTATCTATATAAGAGTGTAATGTTGATATAAGGTGTAACTGTTTTCACCAAACAAAAAAGAGGTTGACTGATCAGCATTCCATGGCCTCGGTTTAGTAGGTGATGGACCCCATCTTCACTAGCATGATTAATGTTGTATTTTTATTCTATTTTATGTGTCAATTGATAGCAACACTCTTCATCATTTTATAAAACTTCAAAAAATCAATGATGATCTATCCTTGTTGCTTCATGAATGAGGTGATCGACTATCGTTTCATTGACCATGAATTTAGAAAGTAGTGATTTTTTGGAACATAAGTTGAAGAAAGAGTGACAAGATAATAAAGTGTGACATTATTTATAACATATAATGTACATGACGAATATTAACGATCTTTTTGAAATTTAAAGAAGTTGGGGACTAAAATGTAAAAAAAAGTATGTTAAAACAATAAGGGTGCATTTGATATTCGAAGATGATATAACAAAATAGGACATAACAACTATTCAATGTGTGTTAAGACATGCTTGAAGTTTTCAAAGATTATTATGTTTTGTTTTAAGATTATATTTGATAAAATATAAGTTTGTTCCATCTTATTTTATAAAGAAAGAAAGTGGGGGTGAGACATGATCCAATATATTTCACATACAAGTCCTACTAAATATGAATTATGAAACAATGATTCTTGTTTTTCTATGTGATGTCCTATTGGGTGTACCAAACCCAACCTAAAAGCATCCACAATGCTCTTGAGAAGACTTGATCAATTTGTCACATTTGATTTCCACTAATAAAAAACCATCTTCAAATACTTATTCCAATAGTCATGCCTTTCAAAAAAAAAAAAAAAAAACCGTCTTCAAATACTTACTCCGAATGTCATGCCTTTCAAAAGGTTTTTCTGTTTGTATTTTCTATTCAATTTTAATAAACATACATAAATTATTCCCTATCAATTTAAAATGTTTTATAAAACCCCTTTTAAAGTTATTTGTTATTTTTTTTAACCAAAGTACATTTTTTAAACAAATATAATGTATCAACGACATGCAATTCAATAAAAATATTACAATACAATATTGAAAACTAGACCTAAATCTAAACCTAAATTTCATATTTATTCTTAATTTCGTTGGTTAATATTTATTGATACATTAGTTGTTTATTTCCTTTTATATTTCCTACTATGGGAAAAGGTAAGAGATGGTGATTACCCACAAGTTTGAAGGAACATGTAAATTTGATTAAGTTATTCTTTAAATCCTTAGACCATGCGCTATGGTCTACCCGATGGTGTCGGGTAGGCCATTGGTTTGGTCGGCAACACAGTCATGGGTGTTTCGGTTTGACCAAATCGATCGGTTCATTGCAGGTGCGTTTGGTACGCAAACAGAACAAGACAAGACAAGGTAGAACAAGACATGACAGGACAGGACAGGAAAGGACAAAACAACTGTTCAACGTTTGGTAAAACATGACAGGGTAGGACTGGACAAAATATGACTGTTCGAGTTATGTGAGTCAGGTAGATTTGAGATTTTTTGAATCAGATTTTCGGATTTGGTCGAGTTTTGTTCAAGTATGAGGCAATTATAAAGAAAGAAAAAATCAATCTGTATTTTAAGGGGTATAATGATAAATCTGACACTGTTCTACTTAGTTCCAGGGGGTAGCATGAGACAGGCTTGTTCCACTATTGTTCTACTCAGTTTTAGCGTGTCCCATATAGATTACTCTCAAACATAAAACAAACCGGTTCTGTCATGTCTTGTTCCATCCTATCTACATACCATACGTTCCCTACTAATCATAAATTGCTGTATAGACCCAGTCACATTTAAACCGCTCTTTTTATCACAAGGTCCGATTCAACTAGCCACATTGATCCGGATTTTAAAACATTTGCATTCATACATACGTAGAGAAGGCCCAAAAAACAATGTTTTTGTTTTTAATTTTAATTTTTACAGAGAGAAAGATAGCAGGAGAGAAACCGGCCCCCACACAGAGAGATAGAGAGAGATAGGGTGTTAATGGGGTTTTAGAGAGAGAAACAAACCACTTTTTGGTTGTGAACGTGAGGACAACCGAGAGCGTGACATGTGGCGGCTTTGAGCGTGGTCCCCCCTTTAATTCAATACCCTCCCATGAATCGCGCCTAGTCATCCGCCGTGGACATGACGTGGCGCCTAGTCATCCGCCACGTGTCGCGCTCTCGGTTGTCCTCACGTTCACAACCAAAAAGTGGTTCTCATTTGAACCCACCCCTACATACATATATATATATATACAGAGAGAGATTATATATATATATATAGAGAGAGAGAGAGAGAGAGAGAGAGAGAGAGAGAGAGAGAGAGAGAGAGATTCTCATTCGGCCCCGTTGATACTTGCTGGCTACCGGAGGACCTTACAGAGAACAACAAAGAGAGAGAGAGAGAAGGTAACCAAAATCACCAGAAAAATCTTCACTTTCTTCGATTATTTCAGCTGATAACAGGATCTTAGGTTTTCAATCCGTGAAGTTTAATCTCAAAAAAAGCTTCTATTAACAGTGAATTGAAGCCATAGATAGATGTTGTTGTTGATCAGTGATGCAAATCGATCAAAATCCGAGCTCAGATCTACATAAATAAATCCTTTTCAATCGGTGAAAACATGGACCTTGATTCATCTATGGAGACGTTAACAGAATCCGATCACAACGATACTAACGGCGAGGAGCAGCAGCCGGAGGAGTCTCCGGCTGCTGTGGCGGCGGCGGTGGCGGCGGTGGAGGAGGAGGAGAGGAGGAGGATTCTGGTGGAGGAGGAGGAGCTGAATCTCAAGTTCAGCCGGAGGAGGTTCCGCCGGCGACGGCGAGTGGTGGTGGTGGTGGTGGTCCGAGGCATGCGCCTACTTACTCGGTGGTGAACGCGATACTAGAGAAGAAGGAGGATGGACCTGGCCCTAGGTGTGGACACACCTTGACGGCGGTTGCGGCGGTTGGGGAGGAAGGGACGCCGAGTTATATCGGACCGAGGCTTATACTGTTTGGTGGTGCTACGGCTCTCGAAGGGAACTCTGCGAACGCCGGGACTCCGACGTCGGCTGGAGGCGCTGGAATACGTATGTGCTTCGGCTTTTGTGTAGTGTTTTTGGTTTTGTCATTGGTTATGTTGGAGCCCTAGAATTGTTAAAGGTGGTAGATTTATGGCTTTTGGACCTTGAAGGTCGAATTGGATGAATTTTCGGTGTATGATTGTAGCTAGTAATCTCGGCTTTTGTACCAGACACATAAGTAGAATGAACTGCATTAGTCTTCTAGTAAGTAGTTAAGTGAATATAGCAATCAAGTGCCAAAAAGAATATTTTTCTGATTCTAGTGTAAAGATAGCACATGTTGTTGATTGCTAGTAACCCGAAAGTTAACTAGCAGGAACACATTTGTTTTTAGGATATATGTTGTGTGTATTCTGAGTAAATTGCTAATGATTTGGAATGGCTTAGATATGATTTTGTTATATTTAAGTGATATATTTGCTTTTCTAGATGATAAGTTACTGTCAAATAAAATGAACATGAAAGAGAATTTTGACTTTTGTTGTATCACAGGTCTCTCAGGTGCGACTGCTGATGTGCACTGCTATGATGTATCGACAAATAAGTGGTCCAGGTGATTAGTTCTTAACAGATATTCAATATCTTTCCCAAAATTATATAATGCTTGCTTCCAAGTGAAGTACCTATCCTGTAAATGTAACAACTTTTTCAAAAAATGCTGCAGAATAACTCCTTTAGGAGAACCACCTACACCAAGGGCAGCGCACGTAGCAACAGCTGTTGGTACAATGGTGGTTGTTCAGGTTTGGTAATTCAATTTTGATATTTCAAAAGCTTGCATATTTGTAGTTGCTCTCTTTAGCCAATCTCTCTGTTAGAAAATTAACAACCCAAATCAATGTGATGTTCAATCAAATGCAGGGTGGAATTGGTCCGGCAGGTTTATCTGCTGAGGATCTTCATGTTCTTGACCTAACGCAGCAACGGCCCAGATGGCATAGGTTTGAATTTTCAAGGATGTGATTCTTGACTTGTACGTATCCATATATCTTAGAAGTTATAGTTGTGCAAACTCATTAAAACAATGCTAGTTTCTTGTAGAGTGGTGGTCCAAGGTCCAGGTCCAGGCCCACGATATGGTCATGTCATGGCTCTAGTAGGGCAAAGATATCTTATGGCAATTGGTGGAAATGATGGTCAGTGTCTTCTAATTTATCTTCAACTCACAATACTTATTCTTTTTTAAACAATCTTAGACATAAATAGATACTCTGTTTTGTGACCAGGAAAGCGGCCTCTTGCTGATGTATGGGCCTTGGATACAGCTGCGAAACCGTATGAATGGAGGAAGTTGGAACCTGAGGGAGAGGGTCCGCTACCATGCATGTATGAATGGCTACTCGTTTCCTTGTAGCGTTCATTTATTTTGCTTTTTTCCATTGTTCATTTATGGTTGCCTGCTATGACTTCTGCCATTTCATTCAGACTACACATTATTCTTATCAACAAGTAAAGAGAAATAGTTATTGTGTTTGTAGCTCTGTAGTTGGTCATGCTTGAACTGATTTTGGCCTTAAATCCTTGATTTATACGTAATAGATTATTTACATCACATGTCTTACCTTAGTTGAATAAACTAATTTGGAAAGTTTAGCATGAGACTTGTTTGATAAATTTATCACTGCATACCAGCTGTAAAAAGGAAATATGTTTCCACAAGCTAAAGCTAGTAATGTAATTTAATTTCTTTTGAGTACATGTCATGTCTAGTAGAAGTCAGAGTACTGATACATGGTTTCCTGGTGAATTTACTATTCAGATTGCTGAAACCAGAATGTATTCCATCTATCGGTCTTATATATTTTCCTTTTCTAGTTTCTCTTTGTTTTCTTTATCTCGTCATTTGTATTTTGTGAAAGGAGGAGGGTGTTGGTGATGGCCAACTTGTATCTAGTTCACAATCGAAAATGTGCAGTCTGATATCTCATTTGATTCTTACACCTCTGATGTAGGTATGCCACAGCAAGTGCACGCTCTGATGGTCTTCTATTGCTTTGTGGAGGGCGAGATGTAAATAGCGTGGTGAGTAACATGTTTTGATTGCACACTGTTCAGTTGTTAGACACAGGTTTCATCTTGCACTGGATCTTGTTGTGCTTTTGTTTCTCATGACTTGTTTTATGTACTCTTGTCTACAGCCTCTGGCTAGTGCATATGGACTTGCAAAACACAGAGATGGTCGCTGGGAATGGGCCATTGCTCCTGGTGTCTCACCGTCTCCTCGTTATCAACATGCAGCCGTGGGTTTTCTTTCTGAAGATTATTTATTACCATTGACCCTCTCTCTCTTTCGCACACACACAACATAGACATGGATGAACAGAGTATTTCTAAACGTGTTCATTTCCTACATCCTGCTGGTTTTTAGGTTTTTGTCAATGCTCGATTACATGTATCTGGGGGTGCACTTGGTGGTGGACGCATGGTGGAGGACTCATCAAGTGTTGCAGGTAGGATTCGATGTTACTTCTACCCTATGTTAAATCTGGTGATCCAATAATTCTGCGAAAAGGGTGATATGCTCTCCTCTGGACATATCCAATAATATCTTCCATATATTGTCATCAAACATTTTAAGCAAGTGCCATTTTGTTGAACCATTCCAAGTTGTCACCTTGGATGACAAGAATTATGTTGTGTTGGGGATATGAGATCAACAAATTAGATTTTTCCGATTTTGACTGTCATTTAATTTGCATTGATAGGACCACGTGTCTGGCTCCTCCACTATTTTAGGATTTGTTTCTGTATGTGCTCCTTCTGCACGATTCTCACCACCTTTTCTTTTTAATATTCCTCTTCCATATAGTTCTGGATACTGCAGCAGGAGTCTGGTGCGATACAAAATCTGTCGTCACTACTCCACGGACAGGCAGATATAGTGCTGATGCTGCTGGTGGAGATGCTGCAGTTGAATTGACAAGGCGTTGCAGGCATGCTGCTGCTGCTATTGGTGATCTAATATACATCTATGGTGGTTTGCGTGGGGGTAATACTTAATCTTACACTCTATAGTTCTTAGGTTAATTGCGGTAGGAAGAGTAAGTTTTTTCTAATTGATTGGAAATAACCTTATTTTCTATAGTTACAATGGTGAACCAGAACTTCGCATGAGAATTGCAAGTTACAATATTTACATATTTACTGTGTTTTTTTATGCAGGGGTTTTGCTTGATGATCTTTTAGTTGCTAAAGATATAGCTTCTACTGAAATGACATCTGCAGCATCACAGGCAGCCGCATCCAATACACAGGCAGGGAGGTTATCAGGAAGGTATGGGTTTGTTGATGATCGAACAAGACAGGGACTTCCCAAAGAGTCTCCCGATGGTGCAGTTGTAGTGGGGAATCCTGTCGCTCCACCGGTAAACGGTGATATGTATTCGGATATCAGCACAGAAAATGCCATGCTTCAAGGCTCTCGGTAGATTTTGCAATCTCAATCTTGCTTAAGTTTTATCATCTGTTGGGATATGTTTACTTATGGTTTTTTAAGCAGGAGGCTTAGCAAAGGAGTTGAATACTTGGTCGAGGCATCAGCAGCAGAAGCGGAGGCCATTACTGCAACCCTTGCTGCTGCAAAAGCACGACATTCCAATGGAGAAGTTGAACTTCTAGATAGGGATCGTGGAGCAGAGGCTACTCCAAGTGGAAAACAAATATCTACCTTAGTAAAGCCTGAAACTGATGTTGGAAGCAATTCTGCTCCAGCTGGAATACGATTACATCACCGAGCTGTCAGTTTTTTTTTTTTCATGGCCTAATATGCTTATGTTCTTTTCTGCCTTTCTTTTCTTATTGGCTGCATATACAGGAGTTCTGAACTTTAACTTTCATGGATATGCAGGTGGTAATAGCTGCAGAGCCTGGTGGAGCCTTAGGTGGCATGGTCAGGCAACTTTCAATAGATCAGTTTGAAAATGAAGGGAGGAGGGTTGGTTATGGAACACCAGAAAATGCAACTGCCGCTAGGAAACTTTTAGATCGCCAGATGTCAATTAACAGTGTGGCCAAGAAGGTAGAAGTAAATTGCGGCTATGTGTTACGAGATTTGCATCATGATACAACTGTTTGCATAGATGCATTTGTCTTGTTCATTATATTGCTAACAAACTTTAGTTAAGACAAGGTTTTAATGTTTTGTGTTGATAGTGTGATGGTGTTTTAATATTCACTCTGAATATCATGCATAATCCAGAGTGAATAAAGGCACCTAAGCTTCATTCACTCTGAATAATGCATGATATTCAGAGTGAATATTGCCACGTGGCGTGATTTTAGTGGTCCTCACGTTCACAACCAAAATTGAGTTCACATTTGAACCTAACCCTATGAACATATTTATATTATATTTTGTGTCTTTGACATAGTTATATTTCCCTTTATGTTCTATTTTTTTTTAAAATTTGTGGGATTGATTTTCCAGGTGATTGCTCACCTACTGAAGCCTCGTGGGTGGAAGCCTCCTGTACGTCGACAATTCTTTTTGGATTGCAATGAGCTAGCTGATCTTTGCGATAGTTCTGAAAGAATATTTTCAAGTGAACCTAGCGTTCTACAGCTAAGAGCACCTATAAAGATATTTGGGGATTTACATGGGCAATTTGGAGACCTCATGCGGCTTTTTGATGAATATGGTTCCCCATCAACGGCTGGAGACATAGCGTAGGTGTTGTTTATTTATTTATTTTATTCACACTTGCTCTTTCCTGCAGTTTATGTCCAAAACTCTTTACTTGATGAACTTGCTGACATTCTTACTTTTTATGCTGCCAAATCACATATAATGTCATTTGTTGCTCTATGTCTTCCCTGCCGCATGTTCATATCGTGTCACTTGTTCCTATCATCTGATGCTAATTTATGCAATAATTACAGATATATCGATTATCTCTTCTTGGGAGATTATGTTGATCGAGGTCAACACAGCTTGGAAACTATTAGTCTCTTGTTAGCTTTAAAGGTACTACATGTCTCACTGTTGTGTGGAATATTTACAGTTTTCTGTTATTGATTCAAGAAGCATGATTATTTGTTGTGATTGGCTGAATATTGTAGGTTGAGCATCCACAAAACATACATTTGATTCGCGGGAATCATGAAGCTGCAGATATAAATGCACTATTTGGCTTTCGGATTGAATGCATAGAGCGCATGGTAAAACCAGTCTTTGTTTCTTAACAATGTTGTTATTTCAACATTGTTGATTTTCAGTCGTAACTAATTTCTTGCTATATATATATATTATGATACACAGGGGGAGAGAGATGGAATCTGGGCATGGCACCGGATAAACAGATTATTCAACTGGTTACCACTGGCAGCTCTGATAGAGAAAAAGATTCTTTGTATGCATGGTGGTATTGGAAGGTCGATTAATCATGTTGAGCAGATTGAAAATCTTCAGAGGCCGATTTCAATGGAAGCTGGTTCAATTGTTCTTATGGATTTGTTGTGGTTGGTGCTTTTTTCTGGTCCACTTATTGTTCGACTAAAGTTCAAATCTGAATTTTCACAAAGTCTAATAATCGTCTTTCTGAGCAGGTCTGACCCAACAGAAAATGACAGTGTGGAAGGGCTAAGACCAAATGCTAGAGGTCCTGGGCTAGTTACTTTTGGGGTGAGTATTTCTCCTTCTATATTACCTTTAATGAGATGCTGATTATATTTACTGTTTATGATAATCGTATAGTATACCTTACAACTATAATGCCTTTCTTTTAAAAATGGTTATATTTACTTTTGTTGTTGTATTAATCATTTTTGTTGATAATATAATCTGTATTTTGCTGATTAAGCAAAGAGAAAATATAAATTTTATTCCATTTTTTTTATGTGTGATAGGGGTGAGCCTTGGAGCAATTAGCAAGGTTTACTCCTTTGCGAGGGGAAGGTCAGGGACACGAAGACTTCCCTCCCCAACCCTCGCAATATCCAAGGAGCCTTGGTGCGTAAGGGTCACCCTTTTTTACTTGCCGCCCCTTTTCACAACTTCAAAAAGCACGTTTTCATTAAGCATTTTTCTGTCTTATTTCTTACTGGTGTATGCTTGCAGCCTGATCGTGTGATGGAGTTTTGCAACAACAATGATCTCCAGCTGATTGTCCGAGCCCATGAATGTGTAATGGACGGTTTTGAGCGTTTTGCCCAGGGTCATTTGATTACCCTTTTCTCCGCCACCAATTATTGTGGTAAGTTATATGCGGGCTTGATGAAACGGGCTGAACTTGCTAACGAATCTTATGATGCGTATTTGTTTTTTGTGCTGTAGGGACTGCAAATAATGCTGGTGCGATATTAGTTCTCGGCAGAGATCTGGTAGTGGTTCCGAAACTCATTCATCCATTGCCGCCTGCAATTTCATCACCCGAAATGTCCCCTGAACGCCATATAGAAGATACATGGATGCAGGTTCTACTACTACCATGACTCTTACTCCCTCTGTCTCAAAATAAACAAATAAATAGATAGAAGATAATACAAGGGGATGCGGAGTTATTACACTTTACCTAGTTAATCGACAATCTTTGCATCTCATAATGAAGGTTATAGCTGGAAAGTTAGTAGGGTCAGGTTCAAGGGAAAATCTCAAAAAAAAGGAGGAAAATTGAGGAACACCCTCGTAGCCTGTATGCACCTGTGCATATAAGTAATTTGTAATATGCACACGTCCATAAAAAGTAAAAAACAACTTAATTTGCTTCTATGCACAAGTGTATATGGTCTAGATGATGGGCTACGGGGTTGTTCCTCAATTCTCTCTTTTTGAGGTTTTCCTTGAAACTCTCTCAAAATAGTAAATTATAAAGGCGTCTCCGACAGATTCTCCAAAATTTCTTTAAAATGGAGATTCAAAATAAAAAATCTACAATTAAAATTACATCCATCTCTAACGGATTCCCCATTTTAGAGATAAAATTATTATTTATATTATTAAAATATTGTTTATCTCACCTAAACATCTTGGTGGGATATAGTAAAAAAACGATTTCTCTTGATAAGTCATTTTTGGGGATATCTGTAAATTTGGAGAAAATTACACTCATGCTTTCTCCATTTTGGAGAAGCTGACGGAGATGCTCTAAGTATATGGTGGCCACTTATTTTGGGACGATGAGAGTATTTGACTATTTGTATCCGGAAGAGGTAATATTTCGCACATTTGTGATGTAATTGGTCGTAACTTGTTGTGGCATGTAGGAGCTTAATGCAAACAGACCAGCAACACCAACCAGGGGCCGCCCGCAAGTTACCGACGATCGCGGCTCACTTGCATGGATTTAACAAAAGTCCCATTTCCGCCTCCCTAATCTTGATCTCGGATTGTACCCTATGACTCCCAACCACTAATATACTTATGAATTCCACATGGTTGGCGGTGTGCAATATTCTCGTCCTCGAGATCCCAATCGTGCAATCTAAACACACCCCACGTGATCAGTGGAACGTTCCATCCACGAGACCACAAAACAAAGCACAAGAAAGTCGACGTTTTTTTACGAGTGGTGATCATTTGTACATGGACAAAGTTGGAGGTAGTTTTGGTTTTGGTTTATATTTGTTGATTTGTATCATTGGTTTTGTTTTTCTGTTTGTTTGATAAAAGTAGGAAGAGAAAAAAGTGATTGATGAGAGATGTATAAGAGGTGTTTGTATCATAGAAGCTAGGCAGGCAGGCAGGGAATAGTGGTTGATTGGTTGCTTTGTGTAACTTGAGTGTTCTTTCTATTAAGCCATGTACACTATACAATGTAACATTTATGTATGTGTAGATAAAAGCTCTTTCTTCTGGATAGATTTAAGAACGTCTCTGCTTAATGAAGAATGTCAGAAGGTTGTAATGTTCCAAGAAATATAGGCGAAAGGTTATTTTTCTAAATAATCCGATCTTATGAAGGAGGTTCAGTTCAGCGGAAAAAAGCTGAAAAAAATGAAAAACTGAGGAACAACTTGATAAGTGTTTATATGGATGGTATATACATGTGCATATGCCAGATGGGTAATTAAGTTGTTTTTGGTTTTATGGATATGTGCATGTATATGTGCATACCGTTTAGATAAACGATTACTTGGGGTGTTCTTCGGTTTTTTAATTTTTTTCACAAAAATTGAAGAACTCCCTGACAACCTTTCATTTGAACGGTATGTACATGTGTATACAAGTAATTGAATTTGTTTTCGGTTCTTATGGACATGTGAATGTATATTTGTGTATGTTACGAATTACTTGCATGTACATAACGTTTAGCTAAACGGTTACTAGGGAGTTCTTCAAATTTTCAAATTTTATGGTTTTTCCTTGAGAACCCGACCCTTATCTTTAGTAATTCAAATCGCTACCATGATACCATTATCCATCTCTATGTTTGAATTTGGATTGAAGAACTTTTGAGGAAGTAGAAAAGAAAAACTTCTAATTTGATGGATCATGTGCTATCTCATATGATTTTTTTGCATCCAAGACTAGGATTTAGGATATTGATTATTATATATTTGTTTCACAATGTGTTTGCTTCACATCTGCTCAATTAGCTATGTGCACAAATTTTATGTGTTGTGCAACAAAAGATACACATAAAAAAAGTTTCATATTGTAAAACAAATATATATCATACAAAATACTACCTTTATATGAGAAAAAATTATGTGAAATAAACCCGTAAGGTATAAGTTCTCACAAATGTCACAAATTTTAGAGTTCTCAAATGATATATATATATATATATATATAATATCAATCAATAGACTTCAACATGCCATTGCTTGTTCTTCTTCAACTGAGAAAGCTTAGCTTCCCAGCTCTCTCCTCTTTCCTCTGCAACTCTCTTAAGTGTCTCTTGAATCCCAGGCATCATCCCTTTAAGCCCACAGAAATAAATATGAGCCCCTTTATCCAACATTTTGAACACTTCATCACCATATTCTTCAATCTTATCCTGAACATACATCTTCCCTCCATTCTTGTTCTTTTCCTCTCTGCTAAGAGCCCGATCGTATCTAAAGTTATCGGGGTAATCTTCAAGATACTTGCTGAATTCATCGTCGTAAAGTAGGCTATCGCGATTGGCTACCCCGAGAAATAGCCAAGCTAGACCCTTGAACTTGTATGTGGGTACGGATTCCATGAACATGCGGCGCAGGTAACCCCGGTACGGAGCCACGCCCGTACCGGTAGCGATCATGATGTGGGTCGCATTCGGGTCGTCTTCGGGTAAAAGCATAATCTTTCCGGATGGACCTGAAAAATATGGTAATTGTTAACAAGCTTTATGAAGTATTTACACAGGCTTTGAAACAAAATATGATCTCAAATGGTTCTTTTGAACTAGTAAATGAGTTTTTTTTATAAGATTTTATTTATGGGTTTGTAGCAAAAGAATCATTGCACAGTTAACAAATGAATGCGACTCTATATATGTACACTACACAAAATATATTTGTACCTATCTGCATTCCACTACTCCTGCTCAGAAAATATATGCAATATAGAGGAAAGTTCAAATGTGAACCACTTTTTGGTTGTGAACGTGAGGACACCCGAGAGCGCGACTCGTGGCGGAGACTAGTCAATAAAGGCGGCTTTGAGTGTGGTCCCCCCGCCTTTAATTCAATGCCCTCCCATGAATCGCGCCTAGTCATCCGCCGTGGACCTAACGTGGCGCCTAGTCATTCGCCACGTGTCGCGCTCTCGGCCGTCCTCACGTTCACAACGAAAAAGTGGTTCACATTTGAACCTGCCCTATGCAATATATATACACACACACACACACACACTTGAGATCAATAAAAGTGGCAGAAAATTCACCTGTTATCTTAACTTTGTCTCCTGGCTTTGAGTTGCAAAGGAAGTTACTGCACACACCATTCTTCGAAGGATCTTCTTTTCCCGTCTCGGGATCATAGTAGATGGCACGCCGAACACACAAACTAGCCGTCTTCCCATCAAAAG
Organism: Centaurea solstitialis; assembly: GCA_030169165.1. Taxonomy (NCBI): domain Eukaryota; kingdom Viridiplantae; phylum Streptophyta; class Magnoliopsida; order Asterales; family Asteraceae; genus Centaurea; species Centaurea solstitialis. The sequence continues at coordinate 1,037,213 of CM058047.1, forward strand.
AGTCACCATACCTCGTGGATGCGATTGAATAAAGACGGACGTTATGAGGAGCCCCGGGTTTCTTGGGGTTCTCACCCTGTCATGCGAAAACCAAATATATTTACAAAAAAATGATGTCCCAAAATGTGTCTTGCAAAATTTGGAGAACAGTCTAATGGGGCTCCACATATTCTAATGTTTCTTGGGCTATTTCAATGGATTTCGTAGGATGTGTATAGAATAACGTTTTAAAACATATTGAAAACATTTGTTTTATAATGATCAGTTAAATAAAAGGTAATTTGACTTTTTAAATGATCGTTATAATGGAAGTTTTATAAATAATGGAATTCAAATCCATTCCATATCCTACAAACCAAACGGACCCCCCTATCTTTTCTCTTAAAGGGCTCTTTTGGATAGTAATCTAATGGCATTGCAGATATCCTCACGTACAAAATAATATGTAGATAAACAAAAACCAACACAATTGAGGAACTTACCGGAGGAATTACACCGTAACTTTGTCCCTCCCAATAGGGAACATTACCACCGTGATCAATGACAATATGACAAGTCTCTCCGGGAGCTTTCGGACCCACAAGCCTTTCGACAGAGACAATGGTGGCCGTATACGGATCCTTAGGCTTGTACGTATTCAATGGAGGTTCTTTCGCGTCTTCAAGTGATAAAGGCGAAACCGAAACCTTAACGCTGCCAACGGCTTGTGGGGTTGACATAGAAACTATTGATTGATATCTTGATGGTGCACTCTTTGTTTTTAGCTCCAAATGTGGAAAAGACATCCATGGTTTATCAGAAATGCCAATCTTCTTGTTCTGCAACAATATCAAATGCATCTTTTTAACTAAACAAACATGATATCAAGAAAAGGCGAAGGATCATTTGAGAAGTTGAGTTAACAATGAGAAGCCTGAGACATTTATTTGAACCCTTGATCTCTTTTAATCTCATACTCCCATGAAACAAACAAACATGTAAACAAAACTCTAGAGAAGATTAGTGTAACTAATCAAATCGTACCTTGAAAATTGATCTCCGAAGTGAGGTGTCACGGTTAGGAGAGGCAGTAACTGTGCCCTATAACAGTAATATGGAAAAAGTGCAAATCAGAATCAGTGATAACAAGAACAAGTAATCAAACTCATAGTTATGACTTACCTGAAATACAACACCACAATAAGCAGCAGCCATGATTGGATCAAAATCTCAAATAACCCTCCTGCATACCCAGTTATATGCATATGATTAGAACACACACACACACACACACACACACACCACACACATATATATTAGGTTCAAATGACAAGTGCTAAAAAAAATACGAAGTAGAGAAATGATCTCCACGACTCATCTCATCTCTGATCAATAAAGGTGACTTTGACCAATCACCCTCCGTGAATCACGTCCATCAACGGTTGAGATCATAGTTGACTGGTCAAAGATGAAGGCTTTGACCGCTCAAAGCCACAATCTTTGACTAGTCAACTATGATCTCAATCTTTGACTAATCAAATAATATGCACCGAGATACACCGGATCAATTGCCTTTTAAAGCCGCAATTCATGGGAGTGTATTTGATTAAAACTGATCAACAGTTTAAAAGTACTTCTCATATTTCTCACCAAAAATGACACTTCTCACATGATCCATGCCTATACAGGGCGAAAGATCATATAAGAAGTTGAGGTTATTGTGGGAAGCTTGAGAAGTGATCTGAACTGTTTGATCACTTTTAATCTCATGCCCTCTCATGAATTTCACTTTAGAAGGGAATTGTTCTGGTGCATCTTATCCCACTGTACATCCACTTCACATCCAACGGTTGATAACTAACCCAACCTTGTATTTATCTGTGTTGCATATATGTATGTATGTATCTAGATTGAGAGAAAGGAGAGAATCCACAAAAAAAAATTTAATCATCTTTTTGCAATTTTTCTACCATAAACCATCAAAAAGCTATTTAGGGGACACTACTTGATGATTTCTGATCTTTTTTTTTTATTTCCAAAATTATTGGAATACAATCGTTTAAAGAACTAATTATCATCGTTTACAGTTTCTATTTTGACAACAAAATTCTGGATCAAAAAGTAACCTTCCGATTCGAATTTGTACTAAAAGAGTCAACAAAGTGAGTATTAAAAATAAACAAAAAGACATAATACGAAATGATAATAATGAATATATAGAAAGAAAATACCTGAAGAAAATAATTGAAACTGTTGCAATTTATTCACCTTCAATGAAGATCAATTGGCAAGTAGTGATCTTGTAGTTAAAGAATCACATGATTGATTGATTGGTCCCTCAAAAAGACCATCACTAGGAGCTTCTAGAATCATGCATTAAAAAAATTACCAAATGGGAAAACTATAAAAAATGAAAAAATATATGAATATGGATGTTAAATTGATGAGAAAAAATGTGATTAGGGGGAGAGATTTATAAGTTTTGAAATCTTGTAGTAACAACATCTTTAATGACATCTATTAGATCAATGGGTTTAATGGTTAATGGGATGTTTTTATATATATAGGACCAGGTTTAAATGAAAACGTAAAAACCGTTAAGATCGCATCACATGACATATTCACTTTGAATAATCATGTATTATTCATTGTGAATAACACAACATTATGTATTATTCAACATTACTTACTTTGAATAACACTAAATACTGCGTTATTCACTTTGAATAATCGTGTCACGTGGCGGTGTAGCGCGATCTCAACGGTCCTCACGTTCACAATCAAATTTGAGTTTTCATTTGAACATTTCTCTCTCTCTATCTCTATATATATATGTGTGTGTGTGTGTGTGTTCGGGTTCAAATGAAAACTCAAGTTTGATTGGGAACGTGAGGACATGCGAGAGTGCGTTATGTGTCATATACGACTCATATTTAGTCTTAATAATCTTGTATTATTCAAATTGAAGATACCACGTAACGTGATTTCGGTTGTCCTTACATTTATAATAAAAATGGTTTTCCATTTAAACTTTCTTCTTTCTCTCTATATAAATATATTTACATAAAAAAAGAAAGTTTAACTCTCAGTATTCTATTAGGAAAAAAAATACCAAATTTGTGTAACTTTTGTAACAATATACTTTATTTACTTAACTTATTTTTAATAATGATGATGATAGAGTATATATAGTGTTAAAAATAATGAATAATAAAAATATATTTAATGAAGACTTTTTGAAATAAAAACAATGCATTTTTAATTAATAAATTTGACGTAATAAATACTAAAAAAAACCGTTATTATGTCATATTAATATGGAAAAGTCGTTTTTTTATAAAATAATATATATATTTTTTAATTTTGGAAAATAGTGAATAATCTGTAAATTTATAATGTTAGATATCCGACATCACTTCACCAAGTGAAATTCTGGCGCTGCATATGAAATTACACAAACGGAAAAAGTTTTTCTCTTTGTCGTGCGGTTGGAGTTAGAACGAGAAAAACAACAAAAGATAGTCGATTAGTCGTCTCCTTTACGATGGGATTGATGTTTTTGGATATGTTATTAATCACATGACAGAACTAGCCCGTATCGAGATAGAATTTGTCGTTTTTTATATATGTCAGAAGTGATATCTCTGGGCCCATTGATAAATAAGTACTTAGAAAAAATGCATGTATGCTCAGATAATTGGTATGAGACATCAATACATCATGATCTGCTTTTTTATCGGTATATTAGGCAATTAAGAAACTAGAGATTGGACATAATGAGAATAACACATTTAAGGTCTCGTGTTCAATCTGGACATCAAGGACAAAAGAATTAAATGTGAAATAAAATTGACTACGAAGATTCTCGTCATTTGAGGAACGATGATGTATTGCTAGATAACGTTCGAAAACTAACGAATCATTATGCAATCAGTTAACCAACTCTATTCCAGTCAACGGTTTTCCTGATTGAAGTTGAATCGCAACATCACCAACTACCTGTCGAAATAGTTAAAGTTAACAAACTTCAAAACAACAGAATTTCATCACATTTAACTTGATATATATATGGAATTTAAAGAAATTGTTTCCCTATCTGTAAATAAGTAAGTTCATATATAGTCAATCCCCCATGGCTCAAATAGCTCAATTTTCCTCCCATGTGTCAATTGATTAGTTTGTTCCAAAACTTTAAAGGTAAAAATAGAAAAAATCGTGTGAATCAAATCAATGTCATAAGTTTATATGTGATAACAAGTAATATGCATGAAGAGCGAGGTTCAAGGGAAAAACTCCAAGAAAATGGAAAACTGAGAAACACCCTCGTAGCCCTTCATCTGAACTGTATGCACTTGTGCATAGAAGTTAATTAGTTTTTGGGTTTTTATTCACATGTGCATATTACAAATTACTTCTATTCACAATTGCATATGGTCCAGATGAAGGGCTACGAGGGTGTTACTCAGTTTTCCGTTTTCTTGAGGTTTTCCATTGAACCTGACACATAGGCATTTACGTATATCACAATGCTGGACATATATCACAAAATGAAAAATGTTAAAATTTGCAGAAAAAGAAAGACTATTTTACAAGAAACATACCTTGGCCATGAATCTATATGAACATTCGGTAACGCCCGCAACATGTGGTGTGAGAAGGACATTTGGGAAGTTCAAGATTGGATCATCAGGATCAAAAGGCTCTGTCCATGCAACATCCATTCCAAGGCCTCCTAAATGACCGGATTTAAGGCTATTATAAACAGCCTCATAATCCAATAGACCCCCTCGAGCTATATTAACGATTAGCCCACCCTGAAAAACCAATTTGATGTCATCGCCAATTGCAGTTTTAATAGAACTAAGGGGCTCCATTGCCCAAATTAAGCATAAAAAAACCCCCATAAAACTTGTTATATTTCCTCATACGGGCCTTTTTCAGATATAAGTTAAATACATCTACAATACACGAAAGGGGAAGTTTGTGGTTTTCAATAAGTCATTTTTTTTTTGTTAGGGAGAGTTTTCTCATAGATGGAAGTAGTGTGTTTTTTAATTGAAAGAGGCACGTTTGGAAAAACTTGGCTTTCTGCATACAGCTCCCCCCTAAAATCTTACTGAATATGCCACTTACTATATCATTAAGCCATTACCAAACAGTCATGCACAGCTGCCGAATTAGCAGCGAGTCTCATTAAGCTTCTAACAAACAATCCCTAATTCCTTTATCTCATTTTATTCATAAAGACTTGGTGGTTCATTACTCACTGAAACTAACCTTTTTCATTGAAGATACAAAATTCTTGTTTATAATACCCGCCTGAATAATAATAACAATAAAACTGTTAGCATCAAGAATTGTAAACCCGTTCAGCAAAAAATGTAATTGAAAAGGTTAAAAAGAGAAGAGTCTGACTGTTTCATTATTCATCCTCAAGCAGCAGACAACTATATCAGATATCTTTGCGAACTCATATATATCTTTGTGGGAACCTTTTTCGTCAACCAAATCCTCATGTGTACCATTTTGAGATGTTGGTTCTGAGAACAGAACAAAGATAACAGCAAACAGATATTTAGATCAGATACTTATATAAAGAAAATCATAAGCTATTTGATACCTGTAGAATTGGACCCATTTGGTACAGATGAGGCCCAATTTCGTTTTGTAGCAAGAATCTTCACTCCAAATGGACGAAGACGCTTGGCCAATTCGATGCCAATATTTCCAAATCCCATAATGAAAACCTGCAGAACAAGATTATTTTGCATTTCCTTCGTACCCATTATTGTTATTCCTTTTTGCTAACTCAGGCATCAGAAGTAACTTTTTTATTTAAGAATTGTGAATGCCTACATGGATTTGATATCAATGTTACTAACTTAAACAAGCCCTTTGCTATCTGATATATGTAGAGGATCGTGAAGGACAATTGTTTCTTTTTACCATCGGTAAAAGCCCTATTTATACATGATGGGAGACAACAACCAGTGAACTATTTATACATCAGAAAGAAATGCTAAATAAACTGCCATGTTATTATACATACAAGATACAAGATTGGTGAGAAAATGGACTGAGCTTACTGTCTTTCCAAGCAATGTATCCCCAGTTGGTTCGCCAAGTTTCTTTTGCCTTACAGCAACTTGCATCTCATTCTGCACCAAGATTTGAGTCGATATAAATAAATAAGGAAAAGGAGAGACAGAGAGAAGTAAAGGAAAAATATACTTGTGCCCCCAATACAAGTATAGTAGTTCTCTTTATGCATGAAACTGTGTTTTTTCTGCACTTCTCTTTATGTGTCCTTAGTTATAAATTCATTGCAAGTATTGAGTAATTCTTATTTTAGTTGTTAACTTAATATATGGCTTTCTAGTTAATCTTCTTTATTTAACAATTTTAATGTCTTTCTCCTTGCTTCCTGAAGCAACTATCTCAACGTTTAAGTATTAAATAGGTCATAAAGTAGATCGATATGAGAAGGTATTAGTGGAGCAAAGTGGAGCAATAGTTATGACATGGTAAAACTGAAAAGTGGAGCAAGCTCCTACTTATTAACAAACATGAAAGCGTGAATCGATAAGGCATTAGTTAGTAGATTGATATGAGAACCTACTTGCTTGCGGAGAAGACCTAACATGATATATATGGCCATTTCAGCACATGAAGTGGCATTTCCTGTTTTCGCACTGGGAATTCTAGCAACTTTTATTCCATGGTTTGTAGCAGCAGCTATATCAATACCTTCATTACAAAAAAATTTAAAAATAATTGAAGCCATTGAAGTAGTTGGATTTCTTAAAATGATAGAAATTTTACTAGTTTTCTTTTTTTTAAACAAAAGATTAAGGCGTCGTTTGTTTTTTAAGAAGTCTGAAGTCTGATTTCACATCTAAAAAAATAAGAAGTGGATAGTGCACCTCTTAAAATTTTCAAGAGGACAGTAAGAGGTTATCAGACCTTTTCTTAAAAATAAAACAGTCTCAAGTCTGCAAACCTCTTAATTTTCAGACTTAAGAGGTTTTAAGAGGTATTTTAAAAAAACAAACAGCCCCTATGCAAACAGATAAATGACCTTCTATCCCAACACCATACTGCATTATGAGCTTCATCCGAGTTGCACGAGCAATAACATCTGAATTAAGCCGCATGCTTTTCACCACACATATATCATAGTTGCCAATAAGATCAGGTATATTAGCAATTGGAAGATCATCAACCTATGAAATAAAAAGATACATAAGTTCATTAGATTAAGCAATTCTAAAGTCATGTTTGCCATCATCTATTACTATTTCATCAATTAAATAACCTGGATGGTCGGATGGTTCTGCAAGTATTCTTTGGTGTAGATATGCGAAGCTGCAAAATGGGGGCCGCAAAAAAGAACCCGGGTGTTAGGCTTGCCATCCTCATACATATTTCGTTTGTTGATATCCGAAAAGAACCTGCACCAAGAAAAATACAGTTAGCTAAATTCTACATTATGAACACAAGAATTTTATAATTGCCTATTATTAGTAAGACAAAAATGTTAGCTTGCATAAAGATGCATGAAGAATGGGAGATTTTCTTAAACTAAAAATAAAAAAATATTAATAAAAAAAAGAAGAAAATGCACCATCATGCAGAAGCCATAACCATGAACTTCCAAACAACTGTATACATTCAGAAGTTATAATTCCCACATGACCAAATTAATGCACATGTAATATCCTACATACTGAATCTCTCAAAAGTAGTGTTTACAGAAAGAATTTAAAAAGCTGGACTTGCTTATTGTAATTTCTCATCTTGGAGTCTTTGGAGATAAGAAGCTAATTGTTCATTTACTTCAATTGAATCTGCAATGCATTTCTGGTTCAAATGCCAAGAAGACTGAGAACTTGGCTTTCAGTCCTAAAATGAAAGTGGGATGAATGAAAGGGAAATTGACTGAAACAGCCAAAATGTACATTCAAACTGGTCTCCTAGTCATTTCTCTCCCACTTTCTAGGTCTGTAATTTGCAGATCCAAATATCACTATATCCACAATTTCGAGGTCTGTAATTGCGGACCTAGCTAAAAAACACACAAAAAACGAATTTGGTAAATATTCCTTTTAAAAAGAGAATTTTTTTTACGGGCACAGATATAATAATTTCCAAGGAAAATTGACTAGATCATTTCTTTTTGTGTTTTTTTAGCTACGTCCGCAAACTACAGACGTAGAAATTGCGGATGTAATGGTATTTGGGTAAAAGTGGGTGAGAAACCGCCAAGAGACCAATTTGAATGTGCATAATAATGGCTATTTGAGTCTAATCAGGAGATCTATGTGATTTAAAAGACCCACCCAAGTTATAACATAGATTCTTTAGGAAATAATAACTCTCTTATTTACAAATTAGAATGTTGGCCCACCAAAGCAATTTGACTACATTTCAATTGTCTAATCGATTTGACATCAAAAACCAAACTTAAATCACATCATTTCACAAAATAAACCACTTTTCTGGAACAAATAACACATTGTAAACATAGGGGACTTTTATCAAACACTTGGTGTGCATTACATTATACTGAAAAAACAAATTCAGTTTCCAAGAAAAAGAAAGAAACTTACCCTAAAGAACCCTTCAATCTTGTGGTTTTGCACAGAGATTGTCTCCTTAAAATCTGGAGGTTTAAAGAATTGTAAAACCTAAACAACATACTGCAATAGAAACCTTGAGAAGCTCCAATTCCATTAATAACAGTTGATCATCATTGAGGAAGATAATGAAGGAATACCAACCTCGATCCAGTTTTTCTTATTGTGGATGAAAATGTCAAGCTAAAGACAAACAAATTTCGTCCTGTATGTGCCCGAGTGTCAATGTGAGAGTGATGTTGTCACCTTTTATAGTCAACTTAAAAACTTACGACACTAAACCTGTTAAAACTGTCATTTTATGTACTAAACTGTTATTTTATCCTATGTATCCATTTAATATACTTAAAAACTTATCATTTAATGTACTGAACCCTTTATTTAACAATGTTTTCTTAAGTTGAATACACGTAATAATAAGTTTATAAGTTGAGTATACATAATGATAAAAGATGATAACTTTGATACATTTTGATGTACTTAACCCTTTAATATTTGATGTGTCAATGTACTTTTTGAGTCACCTTGCCTTGTGTTTGGTAAACTAAGCTACTAATCGATAATTGTGTTCGGCAAACTAGTTGATAACTGTTGATTGATAATTTACCTTATGGGTGAGGATCATTACCCCCCCCCCCCCCCTCCTAGTCTATGAAAAGACATAATTTCAATTTTATAGGTGGTTTTTGTCATAAAATAGTTGACTTTTTTATTTTAAAATAGTCATTTTTAAACTGCTAGGCAGTTTTTGAATTGTTTTATAGGCATGGGGGGGGGGGGTGCCCATAACAACGCTTAGCTTATGAATAAATTATGTTTGGTAAAAAGTATTTTATAAGTATGTAAAATGATCAAAAATGATATGTTTGAATTTAATACTTCATATTAACAAGGGTATAGTTGGAAAATCCTCCCAAAAAGCTGCTCCAAGTAACGTTTCAATAAGCTAGCTTATAGTACATGTTTGAATATACACGCGACCCGATGGTTATTTGGTAATGGATATTCGATGGGACGTGACCAAATATAGGACATGGTTTTATAACAAAGTATGAGATTGGAATTATCAATATTATCATCCCTAAGAGGCTATGCGTAATGGGGGCTTGGGTTCGGTGGCTTGGAACCCGTCGGGCTGGCGGGCAGGGCGGGCTGCCGGTACGCCGGCAGCAGACCGGCCGCAGGTTCAGCGGGTTGGAGGCTTTTCTCCACACCGGCGGTTTGCACACACCGCTTAGTTTGTGTGTGTGTGTGTCTATGGTGTGTGTGTGTGTGTGTGTGTGAGAGAAGAGAGAGAGAGAGAGAGAGAGAGAGAGAGAGAGAGAGAGAGAGAGAGAGAGAGAGAGAGAGAGAGAGAGAGAGGGTTGGAAGAGTTGAATATTAATTAAAGAGGGTTCTAAAGAGTTAATAAAAGGGTTGGAGAAAAACTGATGTGACAATGAGGTTGAGAGGGTTGGAGGAAGTTGGGTACTGATAGCCTGATGGGTGTGAGAAAGGAAAAAAAAGAGAGGATTAGCTTTAATAAGGATTTTATAATGTAAAAACTTACTAGGAAAACTAAAATATCTATAAATAATCAATAATGAATTAATTATTTTAAATCATTAATGATAATGGATATTTTTAAAATATAAAACGTTGATAGAAAAACTAGAAATATAAATCTAACAATAAATCACGTGGAAAGGTTTGGTACAATTTGGTATTTTAATGAACTTTCTAAGAAAAGGAAGAATAAGTTGTTTGGTATTTTGACAATCACTTTTAAATATTCAATAGAAATGTGTATGAGATGGTAATGTAAATTACTTATTTTTCATTTTTAATGGAAATTACTAAAAACAATATCTTAAAATTATATAACTGGATTTGTCATTAATTCAGATATGGTTGGGTCTATATGATTCTCGATCCAATTTTCACTATAAAATATTGAATCAAGTCTAATTACAATTAGATATTCAATCATAATTGATTTGTTCTATTTAGATCAATCAACGCTAATTGAATTGGTCGACTTTCTACATCATTCGATTACGTTACATATAACCAAATTTTAAAGTAGCTATCTATTTGATAATCGTTGGTATATAGATCAACTTATGCTATCGTCAACTAATTGATCACAGAAGCCCAAAGTTAAACCGATTAGTTCTGATTTTTATTAAAAAAAATTTAAGACGTAATATAAAGGGTTTATAATAAGTTAAACCATTTTTACTTATTAATTTATTCCGATGTATTATCGACATAAGTTACTTATTTCTTCCTTATTTGCCAAACACTAAAAAAGAACGTATCAACTTGTTACATTTAGCTACCAACTTCTTGGCTAATCACATTTTGCTTACTCCATAAACTAATCCAAACACTTTTTATAAAACTTATGTTTGTAATTAATTGATAAGCACTTTTACAAAATAAAAAAAAAATAATAAGTTATTTTAAATAAGCAATCTCTCATGTTGCACCAAACGTAGGATAATGAAGGTTTGCTCTATGTCATGTCGCACCAAATGTGGAACAATAATTTTCATCGAGTCCTGTCTCATGTACCAAATGCAGCCTTAAGAATTGCTTAGATTTTAAACTAAAAGATCCACGGATCATACTGAACTTTAATTATTATGATAATAACATGAATCATTCTACAAAAAATAAAATCCTCATGTTTGTCATTCTAGATACTGTCGACTTACTTTACCAGGTAAAATTGTACTGTCGACTTACTTTACCAGGTAAAATTGTAGTCCGCCTGCAACAATTTACAATAATGTATGCAACAATTTACCTGGTAAGACTCTCCCTCCTTATCATCACGTTACTAGTAAAATTTACAGCCTCTACCACGTTGATGGATAAAGTAAACTACCCGGTAAGTGCTTACAAGATAAGCATTTAGTAAATGCCCCCTAACTTAGCCGTATTTCGACTAAAATCCCATAACATTTTTTACCAGCCAAAAAGCATGTTCGTCTTTATCAGATACGATGCTTGAGAAAAATGTAAAATCAACATAGTAACGATCTAAACGAAAATAAGCCTCAAACTTTGCCGAAACTAACATTTAAACACAAATCCGTGGATGCATCCGATCTCGGACATAAACCAGAAACATAAATGACAACGTAGTAGTACCTTAAAACCGTTCCTGTTTACCTACATATGTATGTTCAGATATGGCTACGGGCCATGGATTAAGTCTATAATAAGAAACGAAGTTCGATTCAGTGTACCACAGGGCGAGGTGCACGTGGACGAACCGGGGTCTTTGAGGGGCTCACCCTGCATCAAAATACACCATAACCATGTGTCAATAAAGACCAACCCAAATCAAACCCAGTAAAACCCACATGGAAGTAGGGTCTTAGAGCATCTCCAATATCAAGAAAATGGGGATTTTAAGCCATTTTTTTTCTCTAACAGATTCTCCAAAACTTATGGGTTGTTTGGCAGTTGCTAAATAGTTAAGAGGTCAGAATGATTAAAAAGCTCTTATGATATAATGTAAAATGATGTATGGTTGTTACGTAATTGTTGAGAATGAAATCTAGGCGCTTAATGGTTAAGGGAGACCCAGGATACAAAACCATTCAGACGGTTTTAGAACCATTAAGATTTAAGAGGCAGTTCTTTTTTTTTTTTACCAAACAAGAGTTGCTCAACAATCCAGAAGTTGCCTTTTAATGGAACTGTTAAGAGGTATACAAACAGTCCCAAACTCAAAAACGGATATAGTAGGAGATAGAGTATAAAAGTCTTCAAATTTGGAGAAACTCTCCAAAAATGATTACCATGAAACAGAAATAGTTTTTTATTATATTCCACCAATACGAATTTTTGAAATGAAATGTTTAGAAAAGAAATAATATTTTATTAGATATATGTAATATATGAATAATATAAGTAATGATGTTATCTCCTAAATGGAGAATCTGTTGGAGTTATGCAAATCTTTATAGAAATTTCGAACTTTGGTTCTCCATTTTGGAATTTTTGGAGAATTTGTTGGAGTTATGCAATTCTTTATAGAGATTTTGGACTTTGGTTCTCCATTTGAAGAAATTTTAGAGAATTTGTTGGAGATGCTCTTAGGGATGAAAGGTATGGCAGACCCATATTTTTTTCACCATTAAACCATAAGTGTGAAATCTATTAGAGAATTTTCATGATATCATATGGTAGATTCCATGCCGTTTTCCTTCATTTTCTCACAAAATTATTAGAAACAGGATTTTAAAGATGGGATATATTTGCTAAAAATGGCGTCGAACCCTCAACCTCCGAAAGGGAAAAAGTTAACGAATAGATACATTGAGAACATACAAAGGGTAAGGAAACGAACACAATACCTTATCGGCAATGATCCCAATACTACACCACTACAGTTCAGAGCTGCAATTGCACTCTCGGCCTGCAAGATTCAAAATCAAGATTATTGGTATTTGTTTTTTATACCAAAATAATAAATAAATCAACATAACATTTGACCAATTCAGAAAACTTCTAAGGATGAAATGATCAGTATCATCAAATCGTTGTTGACTACTCTCAGTGTTGGATCTAATTAGCCCCTAATCAGATGAAAGTTCTATAAATTTTGGGGTTATTAGTTTGCCAATGGGCTTAGCTTTCTAATTGTGATCATTATCAGTAGATCATATTAATCATATGTGAATGGGGGATCCCTGAACTACCCACTCGGACTTGAGCAAGGGATTCATTGAGCAGATATTGGGACCCACCTGTTTCATTTCCAATCTGAGCAAGTGTTTCTTTAAGCAAAGATGAGCACTTACCGGGTAAGACTTTCCATCACTTACCGGGTAAGACTCTCGGTCCTTGTAATGGCTCTTACTGGATAAGATTCTTGGTGGTTTCCATGCTCAATTGCAAGTATCGTAAGGTAAAGTGATACCAGTAAGCGCTTACCCGGGTAAGTGTTAAGTAAACGGCCCTTAAAAGTTTCCTAATCTCCAACCTGAGCAAGGATTTCAATGAGTAGACATCAAGGCTTAGCTCCTTTACTTCGACCTTTAGAAAGGTTGGAATGTTCGGAAGGGTGTTTTAAGGGTTGGAATGACCTCAAAGAGGGTGTTTAAAAGTTCACATATCTATATAGTCTTCATAATTAGCCAATTTTTGGCCAAGGATTATTTGGCCCCACTAAAACTATGGTTTGATTTGTCTTTCTAGCAAGGCTTAGGGGATGTTTGTTTTCAAAAAAATACCTCTTAAAACCTCTTAAGTCTGAAAATTAAGAGGTTTGCAAACTTAAGACTGTTTGTTTTATTTTAAAGAGAGCATCTTAAAGCCTCGACCGTCCTCTAAAACTCTAAGGGGTGCACCATCCATCTCTTATATTTTAGATGTGAAATCAGACTTCAGACTTCAGAGTTCAGACCTCACAATAAGCAAACGACACCTTACTCTAACTTTCATAAAAGTAGAGTGGAGTACTTTTCTTTCACCGAACATGTCAGATGCGTTCATAAGCGTAAATGTTTCATTACTGATTACCTCACGCAAAGGATCATTAATGCCTTCTCTTTTCTTAATGCTACTTTTATATTCTTGATTCCACACATTATTGTGTGCATTAGAGGCATCACTTATGCATCAGAAAGGTTGTCCTCGGATTGGTCTGTATATTCTTCCATGTTTGTATCCTTCATCTCCATAGCAACTCTCATTTCTTTTACTTATTTTTTGGTCTAGTTTATGTTGGTTTAATAACCGGTCTAAATACTTTGTGTATTTATTGGTTTATGTTAGACCAATGACCGGCCTATAAACGTACATAAACTCCTACAGGCACTTATTGCTTGGATGTTATGTATAGTAACCTCAATATATGTGTAAGAATGATCGAGTAACAATAGTAATATTCGTATTTGATTTGGTAATTGTATCCACAATTTGTTTTTTAATTATATTTTTTTACGCATTTTCATGTTTATTTATGATTTAATAAATGGCAATTTACATATTCTTTTCACATTATATGTTAATTCTATTATTATTTGTAATCAAAGAAAAAAATAGAACTCAAACATAGAAAGGATATTTTGCTCATTTCTACTATTAGACACTTGTATGTATCAACTACTTTGCCAGAAAACACATGCTTATAGGAGTTCAGCCAGTTCCTTGTGGTCCCTGTTAGTTGACACGAGGAGCGTCTCAATTATTGTTTTCGCCAAAGAACAACCAAAGTGTGATGTTCATGGACAAAAAAGATTCAATACTATTTTTTGAAGTGTGTAATTAAACATGTGAGCACAGTTTGGGGTATAATTTTAGTGTGAAGTCCATGTAAGGATGGGCATGAATTAATTTCTATTGAACTCCATTTCACATTAGAAGCCTATATGTATGAGAAACTCTATTATACTTACCGTTTTGAACTAAGTGCATTATTGTTCTACACCCAGAAGGAATGATAAAGCCACATAGAGTGTTCATTGAAGTGGGTATGATGAATAATCTCAACTAAACACGAATGCAGATATACAAAGCAACAACTTTGTTTAAAATCTTAGAAAATTACCATCACAAACTCCACAAATGCAATACGAGTTGAATGATGATAGTCTCCAAGCAACCTTAAGCGGTAGACCTTTGAAATGAAAATTTCCATAATCCATAGTCAACAACAATTCAAGACCAACAACTTTTGCAAACGTCATATGGAGGATCACAAACCTCGCCACAAAGTGATTCAAAGAAGAGTTTGACATCTGCCTGAGTGACCTGCTTCAAATAGAATAGATCACATATCTGCGCTCATAATACCATTCACCAAATGCATTTAGAACAAAAAGAAAGAATTTCTAATACCTTCTTATCGATGTTAGTACAATAGATGGTTCTTGCACACATTTCCCTTTCATCTTCAGACTAAAACCAAATAAAAACAAGGTTCTTATAAGGAGATGGTTTATTCAAGCTTCACAAGTAATAAACCCCCGTGAAAGAATCTTACCCGGGGTAAAAAAGTTGGATTTACTGGTGCAATTGCGGTTTTTGAAGGCAGCACCCTAACTGGGTAGTATCCAAGCATAGTTCCACCTAGACTCAATGCGTTCCTTGCACCTTCTGCAACCACATTATTACGACCATGTTATGTAACTCGGTAAATAAGAAAAGGGTTACAGAAAGTGTGGAAATTTATGCTGGTATACCCTCGTCGGTGAACTCTATAAAGGCGAATCGAAGTACGGAATTAGGGTCACCACAAACACGGCAATCCACAACCTATTGATATTAAAAAGACAAAAAGAAGGCAAGGTTAGACCTTTAGTCACAAACAAAAGCAGTCCCCAACTAAAAAAATCGAAAACATAGCATTAGAATATACTTGAAAAAAAAATATATTTACCTGTCCACAATTAATAAAGAGGGCAGCAAGTTGCTCTTCAGTTACCTAAATCAGACCAACCCAGATGAGATTGGAACAGAAAATTATTATATTACAAACAGCAAACCAAGCAAAAATGCTATCACCTATCAGACAGCAAGTATTTATAGCTACTTACCTGATGATCGATGTCGGAAACATAAACCGTCCTCTTAATGACATCTTCTCGTTGTGCCATGCTGGTTCGGCTATTCATCCTCCGTTTCCCATGATTAAAGTTACTCTTCTTCTAACCATAACCATTACAAATCCCCACAAAAATCAACACCAAAAACACAAAAAGCCAACAACCTAATACTTGTATTCTGTTCTTTCTTGCTAATATACCCAAAGAGTGAGGTTAGGGGAAAACCTCAAATAAAATGGACAACTGAAAAACACCCTAGTACCCCTTCATCTAGACTGTATACACTTGTACATACAAGTAAATTAATTTTTTTAGTTTTTATGCACATGTGCCTGTTACAAATTACTTGTATGCACGAGTGCATACTATCAAGGTGCGTTCCTCAGTTTTCCATTTATTTGAGTTTTCCCCTAAACTTGACCCTATACACAAAAACCAAAAAACAACCTTTCCTATTTTTGCTAATAACCCTATCTATTCCATAACAAGAATCATCATAACAACATATACACGAAATAATCAAAAGCTAAGTACCCGTCTAGCAGAATTCCCATTTCCATTAGCATTCGCGAAAGCCGTGTTGTTAGCCTGAAGTAGGAAATTGTTGATGGCAGCATAACCAAAGTGAGCACCAGGAGACGGTGGCACAAGAAACGGCCTCGTTTGGCCGTTCGATAACGAAGGGGGCACAAATTCAGCCGCCATGGGATTCAATTTCGACAGCATTTCAGCCAAATCCCTCATCTCCTTTTTATACCCCTCTTCCTCCTCCTCATGATCATGATGATCACCACCACCATTCATCCCCATCTGTTGATGATGATTATTATTCGACACACCCGTTACCATATAACACACCACCATTTCCACCATTTCCCTTAATCTCAATCTCATTACCATTTCCATTAATTTCATTACCATTTCCATTATTTCCATTCGGACTCGAAACCATCATCTTCTTATTCTGCTGATCAGAACTCCGATGCTGATCACTCGACGATTTCGACTGATCAGCATCGGCCGGCTGTTCGACATGATTATTAACATTATTATTATTATTATTCGATCCACCGTTTTCAACAACAGCCATGAATGATGATATAATATAATACGATATAATATAATATAACACCGATCTCTTCACTATAACTCACACTACAACTCAAAAAAAAAAAAAAAAAGGAAATTTATTCTCTTTCCTCAATTTCTCCGAAACTGATTAATTCCACCAGATAATTCACCAATTCCACCTGATCAAAATCACAAATTGAGTTCTTAATTTCATTCCACATGATCAAAAAAAAATCCACAAATTGAGTTCAAAATCGACGAATTTCATCTCTAGAACTAACAAATAAAGAGATTAGGTATTTAGGTACCTGATTGAAGAGTGTATTCAACGGAATTGAGCTGGAAAGATCGATGATTTAGGGATTGATAAAATTAGTTGGAAAAAGAGGGCTTTTTTAGTAACATGATACCATTTTCAGGTGAAGAAGAGAGAGAAAGAGAGAAAGAAAGAAAGAGGTGAGGAATTCATCAAGGAATTGAAGGAAGTTTCTAGAGAGAGAGAGAGAGAGAGAGGAGAGAGGTGTGTTCTTCGGATCGTCCGTTTTGAGCACACACACACACAACACTTTTTGGAGTTTGGAATTGGGACCCATCTCTCTCTCTCTCTTCTCTTCTCTCTCTACCATGGCACAACATCCAAAAAACATGTATATATGTATGTATGTAGCCATTAAATGTGTATGTATATGTATGTATCAATGTATGTATAGAGATAAGCATCTTCATAGTTTAGTTCTTTTATTATTTTATAAGAAGTATTGATTGATTGCCATGGGTTGTTTATTAAGCATGAGAACATGAGAGGATGAGATTGGACAAAATATAATTTTCTAAGTTTGAGGTAGCATGGGACAGAAAAGAGATTCACTTATTGGCAAGTGTAGCCGCGTGTAGCAGCAGCGTTAGCCATGAACGATGTTCCGAACGGCAATCGTGCCAAGCCGCGAGCCACGACTCTAGTGGCGGTGTTTCTTGTCAAGGGCTATGGCTTGGTATTGGGGTGGTGAACTGTGGGCTTCGACCCCATGTGTTGTTTTGCACGATCACGGGCCTTGGCCTGTGTGTCCGTTGCTAGATCACGGGCTTGGCCCGTTTGATCCTCTTTTTCCATGTCGTTTGGGCTTTGGCTTAATAGGCAAGTTTATTCGTTTTTGAATTTTAGAATAGTTTCCGGATAAAATAAAAATTTTATTTTATTGTGGGTCAAATATTTATAGAATTAAATTCCATTAAAATTTTTTCCTTTTTATTGAACCTTTGTATAAATCTATCATGGTTTATAATCCGGTGCAAATATTAGACTTTTAATACCTAGTTGAAAACAAAACAAAGGACAACACAAAAAGACGAAAATACCCTTAAAATTAAGAGAGACAATAGATGATCATTTAGTTAAGAGCCGATATCCACAAAAATGCATACCACATATTCTAAATCCACAATAAACAAAGTCTAACAACAAATTTTATAAAAGATTAACAATACCATATAAACCAAATCCATAACTACCAATATAATAAAAAAGCTCCTTTCATGATGCTAAAATTTGGATAATTTCAAATCTTTTCCTTCCACTTTTTAAAGAAAACTGAATCAAAAGATTACCCAAAACCCCTTTGGGTTCTCTCATGGCCATTATATATCATCCATCTTTTACCCTTAGTCACCCAAAGTCAACATTTATGGCTCTTTTTGGTTGCTTCCAAGAACCCTCCTTGTAGTAAAAATCCTCTATAATAACATGCTTCCAGAAGAAGCACAACACGTGGCACCACCACGAAAAGTCCACACTTTGACCAACGACCAAAAAACCATCCACTTCATTTTATTCTTTTTAGAGTAAATTACGGATTTTAGTCCTTGTGATTTCTAAAAAGTTATGATCTTCGTCCTCGTAGTTTAGTAGTTGCCACTTTTATCTTTAACGATTTACACTTTATTGTTATTTTCGTAAGAACTAATTTCTATATCTACGTAAAAAGGTACAAAATAATAAAGATCTGTAAAGTGTAAACTACAATAACCAAAATAACCAATAAATTAAAAAAATCATAGTAAGGCCTTCGATAACACAACCCACAAGCCTCTACTGTCACATCAGCTGTACCTACAAGCCCTCACAAGGCCCTCAATGAGAGTACCACTGCCCACAAGCCCTCACAAGGCCCTCAATAGCAGTACCACTGCCCACAAGCCCGAATACCCATAATCTTTATATTTCAAGAGAGAGAAAGAAGGAGAGTGAGGAGCGAGTAGCTGAGGGTTCTGGTACCCACAAGCCCGCAAGCTTCCATATCGCAGCCTTCAGAAGCCTGATCAAACCTACATGCGAGCCCGAATGTGTACCTGCATATGGTAACAATGATTTACAAACTACAGTAGTAAAAATTGTAATATGTAAACCACAAGCTCTTACTATCACATCAGCTTTACCTACAAGCCTTCACAAGGCCCTCAATAGGAGTACACCACTACCCATAAGCCCGAATACCCTTATCTTTATATTTCAAGAGAGAGAAAGAGAGAAAGAAGGAGAGTGAGAGAACGGGTAGCTAAGGGTTCGGGTATCCACAAGCCCGCAAGCTCCCGTATCGCAGCCCTCAGGGCCCGAATGGGTACCCGCATGAGGTACCGAAAGCCTAACAATGATATACAAACTACAGGAGTAAAACCTGTAATATGCAAACCACAAGAACGAAAACTAAAATTCTCAACAAACCGAAAGGACTAAAATCGTAATTTACTATCTATTCCATTTCAAAACTCATCGCTATCAAATTAAAACAATCTCAATCTATGAACCAAAAACTCATTGCAACCATGTCAAGTTCCAATGATCAATGGCTCCAATTCTACCAAACCAACCACCACCACCAACCACCACCCACCACCACCACCACCGAAAGTTGGTCCACGGTGGTCACCTCCGCCGCCACCACCACCACCAATCCCACCTACTCCAACCACCACCTCAGCCGCGTAACCCGCCCCACAACCACCACCAACAACCGCCGCCGGTCAAGAGCCTCCAAGAAAACTCCCACCACCTTACTCAACACCGACACCACCAACTTTCGCGCCATGGTTCAGCAGTTCACCGGCGGCGGCGGCGGTGGTGGTGCTCCGCCGTCCTCCTCCTTAACCACCACCGCCACCACCACCCAACAATCGTCTTTAAATAGTTACAACAATATTTCATCTAACATGAATGATGGGTTTGTGTCGAATAGTAGTTCGGTGGTCGGAGGGCAGTTCCGGCAACCAGACGGCGGCCGGCAGGGGTACTTCACGGCGGAGGACGGTGGGAGTAGTATCGGTTATGATGGCGGTGGTCAAAATCCGGTGTACGGACAAGGAGGGTATTATAGTAATTGGTGAAGAAGACTAAAGAATAATTAAGAATTATGGCTAGTAATATTTAATTAAATCTATGGTGTTTTATGTATTTGAATAAGACAAATGTTTTTCTTTTTAACTTAGTTTGTGGGTTTTGTATGATTTTACATAGAGTATAAATGTAATGATGTAAATTATTTATGTATTTTTGATGTTAATTTGCATCTTGTTTTAATGGTTAAAGATGATAATACGATATAATAAGATAAAACTGTTGTTTAACTTTTGGCTGGTTAAATTTCGTTTCTTGCATTTGTTACTTTTGCTTTAAAAACACGTTATTAATATTCTCTAAGGTACGTAGAAGAAAGATATTAATCATATAGGTAAGTAGGTAACTAGTTGTTTACTTTTTAATTAAATATTTTAAAAACGCGTTATTAATATTCCTTAAGGAACGTAGAAGAAAGATAAATGTATGTATACCTAAGCTATACTTTTAAATGGAATATATTAAGTACATTTAATTGTATTGTTAATCAGATTCTCAAAAGATCATGATAAGTTACAAATACATAAACTTATGTGCGAAGTATAAATCATTAGTGAAATGACAAGGTAGTGTGCTATGATAGCAACATAGCTGTAAAAACATGAGTATTTGAGTAGGGATGGGAACAAAACACGAAATGTACCCTTTGTTCCCGATTCTCGTTTATGTCTCATCCCTACCACATGGTTGTCTAAATCCATATTGGGTAGGTAGTACAAGGGATCCATTTATTGGGTGTTGAAAAATAAAAAAAATAATGTTTTAGTTCCAAATTTATCAACGAGTTGGTCAAGATATAATGTAAATAGAGAAATTGAGCAAGCATGTCATTGACAGACAGATATCAATACAAATAAAAAACAATGATCTAACCAATAACAATAGTAATATGTGTATTACAATCAAATAGTTTTTACAAGGAGAAAATTCAATGCTTAGCTCAAATGGAAAATTACTCAAAAACCATAAAGATCAAATGACATGAGATGTGTATATATAAGCCTAAGAAGTAAAAGTAAATGTCATTAATCTAAACCATTAGAAACTTATTGTTTACACTTGTCTTATGGTGAGCAAATCTATTATCCAAACCTTTGTTATGTAAAGAAAGATCATATAAAGCTAGGTTTTAAATGTACAGTCTTTTCTCATATTGTTGACTAAGAAAGTTTTGAAAGATCAATTGTTAGATTTGATCTACTCATCCCAAGTATGAATCCAACAAGAAGCATTTATAATTTCAGCATATCGATTCACACTTCATTCTAAAAATATTCCAAGTCACTTATCATCCGGTCGAAATCCAATATATACCTTATATTTCGGAATAATCAAGTATAAGTGTTGTAATTATCTGTATTATCCAAAGATCAAAATGCCTTCAACAAAATTGAAGACTAGTTGAAGTGAGGTCAACATAGTCACCAATGGTTTATCGTCTAGTTAGAAAAAGACCAATACAAGATAAAATCAACTAGTAATCTGACAAATATTACTACTGGCAAGTTGAAACTTGCCCAACAAGGTTTAGTTACCAACTCTAGCAAACTCTCTTTTTAGTATCGGTCATGCATAGTTGGTGAAGAACATTAACGATAAGGTAAGTGAGTGTAACGTTCTTGTCAGTAAGTGCTTACTCGATAAGTGTTTGATATACGACCCCTAAATCTTCTCAATAGGGCTATTGACACTCAATAAACATCTACCCAATAAGCATTTCGTAAAGAGCTATTTCCTTGCCATGCTCACATGGTAAGGACCAAAAACTTGACCCAATAAGAGGCATAGCAAGACCGTAATCTTGTTGTTTACAAGGTGTTGACCGGTCAACAATCAGGTCAGATGCTACGGTTCCCTCTTTTCCCTACACATTCTATTAGGGTTTTATTTAACATGTAATTGCACAAAAAGGTTATAATGGTCTTTTTTGGTTCGAAAGCACTAAACACTCTTACCCGAACAACACTTACCTGGGACAACACTTACCCAAGTCAACACTCTTACCCCGTAGTGCCGACCCATTAAGAGTTGGTAAACGGCTACTTACCGTTAGCATTTACCGAGCCAAAAGAATTTACTAATCCCAAATTTTTTAAAAGCGAAAAATGCTACTCCATAAAGTAAGCGGCACCTCTTGCTGATAACTATTTATCCCGTAAGCGTTTAGTAAAAGGACTAAAGACCTTGATGTCTGTTTAACTTAAGACATTTAAGCATCTTTATGTCCTTTTAAAGGCCAAGTAAGCTGGCATAAACAAATTACTTGAGAAATTTGCATCATTAACGTCACATAAACGGGCTTTTCTTTTAAGCCATCAATTCACCGCTACAATAACAGTCTCCGAAAAAAATAAAGCTCAAACCACGAGGTTTCCAACATAGTATCGACACCGAAACGTTACAGTGGGAAGAAAGAAAGAAACAACGAACCAATAATCCATATTTTCAGGTTTCGCTTTGAACCGATTACGAAAAAGTTGTTATTGATGAAAAAGATATGCATGAAAGATAATAAAACCAGGAACAAATAGTACTTTTGGGAGACCACATTAATATAAAGCCAAGTGATTGTTTCTTTCTTCTCTACTTCCTCTTACCTCCGATGGTTAGCAACTCGAAGCTTCGAAGAGCGTCATCACGGCCACCTCTCGAGACCACCGGCCGCGAGAAAGACGACGACTTGGACTCAAACCCGGGTTGCGAGTGAAGTCTTTGAGTGGTCGATATGCGACCGCTGCCCGAGCCCAGCCGCTTGGTTCGACCGTCACTTGGCTCACCGGATGAGCTCGGCCGGCTGCTTGACACCACCGCTCGTTTTGAAGTACTACCGTTCCGTGAAATGCGACCTCTGTCGCTATCACCGTGCTGAATATGCAAACACAAATAAATACGAGTATAAAATCAAAAAAATTACAACATTCACATAACAACATTTTTTTTTCTTTTTATATTCTCTGGGAAAATAGTGCTATCGAATATGTTGGGAAACGTTTTTGCAAAAAGGTTCAAAAAGAAAAAAAAAAAAAAGCATGTTCTACGACTTAAGCAGGGTAGTTTTGTCCACTTACCACATCCTTGGACGATGTTACATGCTCTGAAGATCTGTGCCTAGGATGATCACTATGCAAGCCGCTACCAGACCCATTCCGTCTAGTAAGTGCCTCGACTGCACCTGAGAATCTATCTCGAACCTCTTGTCTCACTAAAACAAATAAATGGTATAAATCATCATTAAGATTCAACCAACATCCATATTCAAAATGCCAAAAGAAAAGCAAATGGTCTTGCTTAAAACCATGATCAAGTAAATGTAACTAACAACAATCCGAAATAAAGTAAACAAGACAGGTCTACTTACATCCGAAAACCCGAAATTCATTATAATGCAACCACAATGAATCAGTAGACATTTATATTTTTTAACCACGTGCTTAAATATATGTTAACAACAGTAGTAAAGTAATCCAAGACCATCTAGATTTTGGAACAAAATATGAGTGGAAAATAAAGTATAGATCTCAACGCTAATGATTAAGGGTGTTCATTGGTTGACATCCAATGGATGATTGGATCAATTCAGTTCAATCCATTGGATACCCATTGGATTTGATTGGATCCAATCAATATTATTCGATTGGATTCATTCAACAACCAATGAATGATTAATTGTTTTATTATATTACCAAACGGGTAGTTGGGTGGTAACTGGATGGGTAGTTGGATGATGATTTAAAGGTAGTACTACATGTTAATCAAATATGTGATGCAGTTAATGTAAAAACTACTACTCTGTCATACAGAGATTTTAACTTAATTAAAAGCCAACTAAATGTTAAACAAACAAACAAACCTGGGGTGGTCCTTTCTGCTCTTTCTGCTGATGGTCCAGGGTTCAATGGAAGTTTTGCAGTCGCCTGCTCGTAGTAGAGATATATATATATATATATATAAGAGAGAGAGTTTAATAAAATATATAACAAGATAGAGAAGTAAGAGATCTACTGACCCTTCCCCTAGAACTGGAGCCAATTTGGGGATACTTCAATATAGTCCAGTCAAATACATAGTCAAACTGATAACCTGAGACGATTATCATAGCAAACCAAAGAAATATTAAAATATGAACACTTTGGTCTTAACAGAAGGAAAGGAAAAGCTTATAATCTCTACCTTCTCTAATGAACAGATCACGGAAAAGCCTCTTCAAGTACGAATAATCAGGCTTGTCATCAAATCGCAATGATCGGCAATAATGAAAATATGATATGAATTCGGAAGGATAAGATTTGCAAAGCACCTGTAGGTTAAAAAGTCACTTGATCAATACCATGAATAAACCAAGCCAATTTTTACAAATGCAAAAAAATGAAGTCCATTATAAACTAATCTATAAAAAATCAATAATCAAAGATTAGTCAAGTATATAGACTTTCAGTAATACCTCAATGGGAGTAAGCATCTTCTTTTCACTAATTTTATCATATTTCTGCTTCTTAGTGCCAGCTTTCAACCCCTGCCAGGGAAGGCTACAGCAGCATACACATATACAGATAAGAACCAATTTATATATTAAAAATTCAAGTTTAAATAAGTTTTCCAATCATATATATATATATATTCAACCTTCCTCTCAGGAAATACATAAGTACGTAACCGAGAGATTCCAGATCATCCCTCCTGCTTTGCTCTGCAATTGACAACCAAAATAACATCAATATAACTAATAAAGTAAAAATATCCTCTCCTTCAAGAATAATTCCAACAAAATTTCCACGACCTTTAAATCTAAAAAGTTGTCTGTGTGGATTAATCTGTCTGTATAAATTGGAAAGATTTTGGCTTGGGAGGGTTTTTTCTTAAATGCAAGAAACATGTTCGGAACAAAAAAAAACTTGGCTTTCTGCACAAAGCTCCCCTTAGAAGCTTACTGAATAAGCACATTCTATATCATTAAGCCACTGCCAAACAGTCATGTATAGTTGACTGAATAAGCTATAATTCCCATTAAGCCCATTAAGTCGGTAACAAACCGGCCCTTGAGGTCATTCAGAAACAAGCTGCAATAAGCAAAAGTCCACTCACCAACTCCAAGGTGGGTGTTGACACTGGCATAACGAGCTGTGCCTGTGAGATTTTTGTTTTCCCTGAAATATGAAACATCGTCAGCATATATGGAAAAGGATAAATGCCGTTTAATCATTCTAAATAAGCTTTTAAGTAGAGGCAATACGAAAGACAACCAAAGTTAATCAACCATAAGGACAGACACATATCGGATCCGGTGCATGTTACTTAAAAACATATATTGTAAACGTAAATTATTTACCCCTGCCACAAAAGGTTCAACACATACATTACATTGTTGGACTATTTAATGAATAGTCAGATCTTATGACCATGGTCCCAATTCTATATAAGTACAGATACTTGCATGAAGAACATCTAGGACAGACAAAAGCACATTTTTTCCGACAGAAAAAAGAAAGCATAAACCTTACAAGCAACTTCCTCGTACAATAATACTCAACTAATGTACTAAGCTGACAAAATAGATAGTAAAATTTGTTAACACACATCATAGTCAGATAAAATAATTAAAAACCAGACACTGTAGCTCATTACACGAAATTATATACAAAAAAAAGTTAAGGAGAATGTGTATTGATATATTTAGGCTATGTTTGGCAAACGTAGCTTATAAGCTAGCTGGTAGCTGATAGCTGATAAGCTAGCTTATGAATAAATTATGTTTGGCAAAAACTAGCTTATGAGTACGTAAAATGACCAAAAAGGGTATCTTTGAATTTAATAATTAATATTAATAAGGGTATAATTGGAAAAAGCTACAATAAACTCCTCATAAGCTACTCAAAGTAGCGTTTCAAAAGCTAGCTTATAAGCTAGCTCATGTTTGGATGGACCAGCTTATCAGCTAGCTTATAAGCTAGCTTATAAGCTAGCTTATTTTTGCCAAAAACAGCCTTAGAGGGGGAATAAATGAGATATGAAAATCAATTTGCATGTTTCTCAAAGTGCTCAACAAAACAAAGAGTAATCTATGTTTTTTGTCCCTGTGGTTTGTTAAAAATTGCGGATTTCGCTCATGTGCTTTTAAAATTACGGTTTTCCGTCCCTCAGGCTAACTCCGTCAGTGGTTTACCATCAAGTATGAAAAACAAAAACCGTAATTAAGAAAGCACAGGGACGAGACGACAATAGCAATTTTCGACAAACTACAGGGGCGAAAAAAAACACGGTTTTCTCAAATAAAGATAAAGATACCAAACACTCTTGAGATAACCCATACCATACCTATATGGTATATGCTTGTGAGTCTGGAGATCCCTATACTTCTTCGCAAGACCATAATCAATAATGTAAACCTGTTGTAAAAATCAAAAGCACCAGAATTATGTTTTATACTTGTTAGAAGAACCCACGTTATGCAACAATGAAAGCTCTTTCAATCGAAAAATACACACTCCAAACATCTATGAAAATCACTTGCATCACGAAACAGCATAAACCACAAAATATAAGGCTCTAAAATTTTGGCTCCATCCTAATTGGCATAACCTCTATTATGTGAGCATTCTTCCCCACAATTTTAAAGCTCCACTTTCCTCTTTTGAGTTATCAAGTCAAATATGTACTTCCCTCATTTCATGTTAAACGTTAGAGCTCCCGCTATCCACCTAACAAACTTGTATATACGCATTTTGTGTATGTAAAGATTTAGGCTGTGTTTGGAAAAAATCAGCTAGCTTATAAGCTAGCTGATAAGCTAGTCCATCCAAACATGTACCATAAGCTAGCTTTTTAAAACGCTACTTTGAGTAGCTTTTTGGGCTTTTTGTAGCTTTATCCAATTATACCCTTATTAATATTAGTTATTAAATTCAAAGATATCCTTTTTGGTCGTTTTACATACTCATAAGCTAGTTTTTGTCAAACATAATTTGTTCATAAGCTAGCTTATCAGCTATCAGCATTCAGCTACCAGCTAGTTTATCAGCTAGTTTGCCAAACATAGCCTTAGATATCCCATTTTCCATCAATACCCTCCCAATTAGTATGATATAGAGGACAAATCCATGTTTCCCTCATACTACACAAATGTATAAAATAAAAACATTTGTCGACCACAAAAAATATTTAGACATACAAATCACAAGTTTTCGAACATCTTGCAACCATAACATAACACGTATGTATGTATGAAGTATGTAACAAGTGGAAAAGACTACCTGATTTGCCTTTCGTCCTAGACCCATCAAAAAGTTATCCGGCTTTATATCACGGTGAAGAAAACCTCTTGAATGCATATATTCAACTCTGTTTATCTAAATGAAAACAATGAAAAAGACACAAGCATAAAGCATTGATTCGATAAAGTTTGCTCAAACTCATCATGACAAATGTGAAATGCAGCATACTTACTAACTGATCTGCAAGCATTAAAACTGTTTTCAGTGTCAACTTTCGATTGCAATAATTAAACAAGTCTTCCAAACTCGGTCCAAGAAGGTCTATAACCATAGCGTTGTATTCCCCTTCAACACCAAACCATTTCAGGTGGGGAACACCAGCTGCATTATATAAATAAGAATGTTAACATAAACTCTTAGATGTGATATATATATAGAGAGAGAGAGAGAGGATAGTTCAAATGTGAACCTATCTTTCATTGTGAACATGAGGACCACTAAAATCGCGCCACATGGCAAATTCACTCTGAATATCATGAATTATTTAGAGTGAATAAAGGTGCCTAAGCTTTATTCACTCTGAATAATGCATGACATTCAGAGTGAATATTGCCATGTGGCATGATGTTAGTGCTCCTCACGTTCACAACCAAAATTGAGTTCACATTTGAACCTAACCCTATATATATATATGTCATAGAGCACGTAAAGTAAATTCTTTAATGTAATATATCAAAAAGCCCACCAACAAAAACTTAATAAATTCAACACAGCAAGATGAAACGAAACTCACTTCCTCCTTGGAGAAGCATGTACAATTTGGACTCATAGTGAAGTTGGGGGTGCTTGGTCTTGATAGATTCCTGGAAGCATAGAAAATTTGTAAAAAATCGATGTTTGCCTTTACATTTCAGAAAAAGAAAGTCCCAAGCATCTAAAATCCATTTATATGCTGGATCATTTATTAGAAGCAAGTTTTGTACACACTAAGACTAGTTACAGAAAATAATTCCCATGTCTACATATCAATAGCATATGTAACTCTACAATCGAAAAAAATCAGTATATCACCATTTCGATATTAGTAAAAAAGAAACTTGAAAGTTCTTAATACATATGTAATACTACAATGCAACTCGAAAGTAAAAAAGAAAACTTGAAAGTTTTTAATACATACAAAGGGAATAGCCAATAAGCATATGTAATACTACAATGTAACCATAAGAGGTAATAGATTTATAGCAATAAGAATATCAGTATATCACCATTTCCAAGAACAAGTTCATGCTATATCATTTGCACATTTCCTCAGTTCAATAGCAAGCGAGTACAGTAAAGTCTAAGACATTTTACAAACGCTAAATATTAGGCACCATGGGTCTAATGCGGTAGAAGCCTAGACCTTTTTCATTTCACCATCAGTGCACTTTTCACCTTCTAAGATTTTGAGTTCCAAAATTTTTGTGATTGATAAAATATCTCCTAGAAAACTTTCATGTCAAATCAAAGAGTTTGCCTTCACATTATGATGTGTATAATCAAATAAAGATTAGCTTCTATCCGAAGTGCACAAGACGACTTTTAGTATATATATTGAAGTGAATTTAATCTGCTGTAGGAGACCAATCTGTTCTTCTATATTCTAAACACATAATATAAGTTGTTCTAATGTTTTATTAGGGATACAATTGCCAACACAAAGAGCACTAATAGATTTTTTTTTTTGTGTGTGGAAAGGGGTTGCAAACAGATCTATCAGAACATAAATGGCAAAGGGAAGTGAATAGTAAACATAACTACACAAAAATCAGATACTGAATTTAAACAAAAATAGCTAATTACTTTATTACAAGAAACTCTTAGGTGTATATACATACTAATTTGTCAAGCAACCAGCAATATCATATACATAAAAGTAAATCCCAAATGCCCCATACATACCAGCTTCACAGCAACTTCTTCTCCACTTTGTACATTTACTCCTGAAAAACATAAATGAAGTTATGAACCCAACCAAATCAAGAAAATTTGATCAATAAAAAAAACCATCATCTTGAAAGAAAAAAAAAAGTTACCCAAATAAAGCTCTCCAAAAGATCCACTACCAATCTTCCTCCCAAGCTTAAACTTTCCACCAATCACATGATCCATGATTAAATCCCTAACAAATAAACCCTAAAAACAACACTCTCCCTTACTCCAATTTCCCACAAAATCCACCTGCTCAAAACCCTAAAAATCTACAAAATCCACCAGATCCCCTTAACCCTAAACCAAGCAGCCACCAAATCAAAAGCCTCCACCAAAGCCCTAATTTCCAAAATCTATCAACAAAAAAGCTTTGAAATCAAGATTTTCTGAGAAAAAAGTTAAAATTGACTTATGATATACAGATTGAACAAAAAACAATGAATCAGTATAAAACCCTAGAAAACCTACATCATCTAGTAACAGAAATTGTGGTCAAGAATCAAATCAAAATATGATCTTTGAAACACATTAATCAAAAAGACTCGATGATGATATCTATATACACACGATTGGGGGTTACGGATGATGATACAAAAAGGGGGTTAAAAGGGGAGTGAAGATTAATTGGAGATTTATGAAGTCGGATCGAAGGAGATGAATCTTGAAAAGATGAAATCGAAGGGGAATTGGTGATTTAGGGGTTAGATTCGAGAGGATCTGTGCAAGAAGGTTAAGAATTGAAGCAGACGCCTGAGTTGTTCTTTTTTGGGGAAAAGTGGTTTTCAAGAAAAGGGGGATAAGAATAAGAGAGATGATGATGATGGGTAAGTTGAGTGCTTAGTTTTGTTCTTTTTTTCTTTCTCTTTTTTTGTTACATTTTAACATAATTTTGTTACATTTTAACATAATTTTGCTCTAAGGCCCCCGGTACTTGGTAGCGCAACCCGTAACCCACAAAACCCGAGCTGTCATATTAGCGTTACATAAGCTTTATCCATAAACCTATACTAAACCCGGAATAGGAGTACTATAACCCACAAACCCGAATACCATATATATATATATATATAGAGAGAGAGAGAGAGAGAGAGAGAGAGAAGAGGGTTAGGAGGAGGTTCAAACGAGAAGCATGTCAATTTAAGAAAACGTGAGGAGCAATCTCAGCCACTCATCTCCCGGTTACGGTGGACATGATCACAGAGGATTGACGTGATTTATGGGAGGGTAGAGAGTATTAAGGGGGACAGGTCAAAGTCGCCTTTGTTGACCGGATGAGTGGCTGAAATTGCTTCTCAAGTCTCTTAAATTGATATATTTATCGTTTGAACCTCCCTCTATGTGTATATATATGTGTGTGTGTGTGTGTGTATTAATAAAAAAAGGATATGAGAAAGTGAGAGAGAGTAGGCTGCGGGGGTTGCCAAACCAGTGCGTGAAGCCCACCATGAAGCCCGTCCAGGGGAGCAACACAGCCCAGGCAAAGCCATGGAGCCCACATCAAAAGCCCGTGGTAAGCCCGAAGACTCTACCATATGTTTGCTTTCATCCAATGTTTGGTCTTTGTAGAATCCAAAGGATTGTCTGAATAAATTGAATCTAATAAACTTTCAATTATATATTTCTTTTTTAACCGGCCGTGAATCCCATCCAAGGCGTAACACATCCCAGGCAAAGCCACGAAGCCCACATCACATGCCCATGGTAAGCCTTAAGGCGCTACCATACGACTAATGGTTATTTTAATTTTTTACATTTGGGTGTTTTTCTTAGTGATTAAATTGTTTGATAATCTTTTAACACTAAATACTTGTGATTGCGAAAAACCTACTGTCGAGGGGCCATAAGTGCTTACAACTAAGATTTAACCTTTCACTTAACTTACCTATTTTAATCCATTAAAAACATCATAAGCAACATTTCTATCTTGTAAAAATTTAGTGGGTAAGACTCTATTCTCATCATCATTCTTATTTCTGATCTTGTAAAATTATCAATCTTTATTAGCAACATGGAGAGTTGTTTTATAAGTTGAAATTTTAGTAGTCAAATTTACTATTTACACCATTACATCCAAATAAGAAAAACATACGACATTAGTCAACAAATAAACACTTTATAGAATCATAATTCATATGCGTACATATTATTACATTAGAAAACATCTCAATTGTCACATATCTAATTGTTTAAACATTTTAACATACTATTTTCAACTAAAGCTATTCTATATGGCTATCTACACATAGATGCATGATTAAGCACTGAAACAAATAATTAAACTCAATTCATTAGATACAGACAAGAAAGTCAAAATCATTTTAGTTCTAGTGAGAACACATGATAGTGGTTTGGCTAAGTCGCCCGTTTCAGCTCCCTACCAGATAGAAAGATGACAAACATCGACATCACACAAGATTTCCAAACATAAATAGTTTTAAGCTATGTTTAACAAAAACAAACTGTTTTTGGAACACACGTTTTGATGGACATAAGCTAACTTATTGAAACTTACAGTAGCGTTTGAGTAGGTTTTTATAATTTTTTTCTAATTATACCCTTTATTATAGTATTAACTATTATTAATTAAAAATAAATATTAATTATTTATTATTAACAAATATTAGTTTATAGGAATCCACATAAACTTTATTGTTTCAAACATATCGATCTCTCATTTCTCCATTAATTCTCCAGCCCTTATGTGATTGTTCCAATACGATTTGTAAATTTAATGGATTACTTTTTATTAATATTGAAGTCAATGAAATTTATTAATATTGATTTCGATGGAATCCCTTTAAGATTTTTTATATAAATTTTATAAATTTTTTCATCAAATTGATGTAATCCATCGTCAATGAGTCAATGTTACTTTTTTTTTTCTTTCTGATTTTCCATGTTATACAACTTGTAAGCAATTGGCTTAAATGTAAAAAAGAATTGTGTCTTTTCTATTCGATGCTCTATTAATCTAAGAGTATTCTTTTTTTATTTTCTAATCTCCGAAGGTATGCATGTTGTTTGTATAAATGTGATAGATTTGTTTATATTGATGTAGACTAAGGTGCCGTTTACTTGATGCTTACTCGGTAAGTACTTACCGGATCAATTTACCTTACGAGATGAACAAAACAATGATTAGAATCTTACCCGTTAAGAGCAATTGCATGGTGATGGCATGAACCGAGATTTTTACCCGGTAAGCGAGATTACGAATCTTACCCAGTAGTTAAGTGCTTACCGGGTAAATTGTTCCATAAGATATCATTTCGAGAGGCAAAAAAATATTGTCTGATATGGTAGGGGATAAGGTTCAGTTTTACCCGTAAACACTTACCGGATAAGTGTTTAAGTAAACAACCCCTAAACCACAAAGGGATAAGGACCCAAATGAGGGTTTCTAAACTTACTTCTTTGTTGTTTTTTAATGTTGGTTCTTGTAGAGACTATGAAATTGTTAAAAATGAGTTTTGCTTGCTTAATTCGTGTAAATCAAACTTCCTATTGATAAACAAGAACAACCCTCAAAAGTTGAAGAAAGAAAGGATTATTCGCAAAAGAAAAAAAATACAGTAGGCTTTGTTAAAAGACGGATCGAGCTAGCGAGACGCTCAAAACCCAGGCCTAGAGAGTTACACTGATTCTGGCTTACAACACCAATCAATCCAAAAACAAAGACTACCGAAATTACTCCTATTTTTGAGTCACAGAAAGGTAACAAACTGAATGTTGTTCGTTACAATGGACGTTAACGATACCAATGTTAAACAGGACCTCATTTCTATTCTTCTGCATCTCTCATGTTCGTTTTTAGTGTATTAATTAAAATAAAGCTTTATACATCAAAATCATGTACCAAATAAAACAACCATGTAATGTCGTTTTTCATACTAAAATATAAATATGGACCGCCGGCCTATAAAAATGTATTTATAAAGAGAAAAATTAGATCATAATAATTAAAAAATAGTTTGTTTTCAAATGATCTCTTTAAATAGTTTGTTTAAAGAAATCATTAAAAACCAAATCCATCATCAAAAACACTCACACCATTTACCATTATACCCCTAAAATGACCACCTCACAGTCACATCTCATCTTCATCCCAGCTCCCGGCGCCGGCCACCTCCCACCCACGGTGGCCCTGGCCACCCTCCTCCTCCGCCGTCACCACCACCTCTCCGCCACCATCATCATCATAAAACCCACCACCACCCAACCCCCAAACTCCACCAACCATCGTCTTAACTTCATCCAAATCCAATGTGAAGAAGAAGAAGAATCAACCGAAAACCTCAACACGCCCAAGACTTTCGTCTCCAACTTCATCGAAAACCAGAAACCCCGCGTCGCGAACATCGTACGCGGACTGCTCAGCGAGCCGGGCTCGGCCCGGCTCGCTGGGTTCGTGGTCGACATGTTCTGCGTGCCCATGATCGACGTGGCCAACGAGTTCGGAGCCCCGACTTACGTTTACTTCACGTCGAATGCCGGTGCGTTGGGGTTGATACTTTACGTGCAAGCCAAGCATGACGACGAGGGTTATGACTTCACCGAGTTGAAGGACTCGGATTCGGAGGTGTCCGTGCCGAGTTACGTCAACCCGGTCCCGGCTAGGGTTTTACCGACCGAGTTGTTGGATAAAGAAGGCGGGTGTGAGACGTTTATCGGGTTAGCGAGACGGTTTCGTGAGTCGAAAGGGATCATCATCAACACGTTTCACGAGCTTGAGGCTCACGGCGTTGACTTTCTTTCGAGTCGCGCCGCGGACGCCCCGCCGGTTTTTGCGGTGGGGCCGATACTTAACGTTGAGGATACGAGGAGAGACGATGAAACGGACGAGGTTTTGCGGTGGCTTGACGGCCAACCGGAGGGCTCGGTGGTGTTCCTTTGCTTTGGAAGCATGGGATGCTTCGATGAGGAACAAGTGAAGGAGATAGCGGTGGCGTTAGAAAGAAGCGGACGGCGGTTCCTGTGGTCGCTCCGCCGTCCGCAGCCAAAAGAAACGATGGGGCATCCGACAGAATATGAAAACCCTCAGGAGGTTCTTCCTGAGGGCTTTCTCGATAGGACGTCGGATCTGGGGAGGGTGATCGGGTGGGCCCCACAGATGGCGGTGCTGTCGCACCGTGCAACTGGAGGGTTTGTGTCGCACTGCGGGTGGAACTCGGTTTTGGAGAGCGTGTGGTGTGGGGTGCCCGTGGCGACGTGGCCGCTTTACGCGGAGCAACAAGTGAATGCTTTTGAGTTGGTGGTGGAGTTGGGGATGGCGGCGGAGATCAAGATGGATTACCGGACGAACATGAGAACCGGTGGTAGCGAGGCAGTTGTGACGGCGGAGGAGATCGAGAGTGGGATAAGGAGGTTGATGAGTGATGGTGACATGAGGAAAAAGGTGAAGGAGATGAAAGAGAAGAGTAGAAAGACTGTTTCTGATGGTGGATCTTCGGACATATCTATCCGACGTTTCATTCGCCATGTTATGGCTATGTCGGAGGATGAATCTTCGGAACTGCTGTAATCCGTCATAGTGATTTATGACGGATTAGCGACGGCCAGACCCGGCAGCAATGGCCAAGGGCCACGTGTAATTCTGTTTAAAGAATTAAAATAAATTTTAGTTTGTTGGAAATCAAATGGTGAAATTTTTTCTTCTTTTAGAAGGATATTGAGAGACTGAAATATATTTTAGTTTTTATTCTTCGTAAAATAGAAATACATATGGCTATCATCAGATTAATGGGGAATTAGACAACATATCCGTCATAATTCTTTTTAAACGAGGGGGTTTGCCCGCGCTTCGCTGCGGAGAGTTTTGTTAATATTGTAAAGGTTCGTTGTTGTGAACAAAATTTTAGAGGAAGTTACCTATTAAGAGCCCGGCTTCGCACCGGGTTATAAACTATAGTAGATTTGATCTTTAGTAGTAACATGAATTTATATGAAATATAAAGTTTGTACAAATATTGTCATACGAAAGGTTTAATAAAATAAATAAAAGAATTAAGAAATCAAAAAATCAAAAAATTTAATTTTAGGATATTTTAATAATACTAACAATTACCATGAAGCCAAAAGACTGTTCATGAACAGTAAGTACCGACACTTTAACATATTTCAGCCAATATACGATATATGACAAAAACGCAAAATGAAATATAGAAAAACTAAAAGGTATAAAGTGAATAAATATTATTAATTTAGAGGGGCAAAATGTAATTTCTCCAAATGTCGGTAGCTGTTGTTAATGAACAATGTTTTGACTTCATGTAATCGTACTATATATAATATATAATAAAATAATTACATCAAAAAATATTCAATATTAGGCTCATTTCGATTATCGACGATACAATTATAATAGCGTAATTTGTTTAAACTAAAACGTACTTTTTTAACATATTTTAAAAAATATACAATATATGAGTAAAACATAAAATGAAATATTAAAAAGTAAAGGTATAAAGTAAATAAATATTATACGTTTACGGAGCTAATATGTAAATTTGAAAATCGGTATAGGATTTGGGTCGGTTGGAGCGTATATATAGTTTATAATAAAATAATTACATAAAAAAATATTCAATATTAGACTCATTTCAATCTCATCGACGATAGGATTGTAATGGCGTAGTTTGTTAAAATTAAAACGCATTTTCTAACATATTTTAGCCAATATGTCATATATGACTAAAACATAAAATGAAATATTGAAATATAAAATGTATAAAATGCATATATATTATAAGTTTAGGGAACTAATATGTAAATTTGAAAATGGGTATAAAATTATATGGTTTTTTATAATCCTAATATATATAGTATATAATAAAATAATTATATCAAAAAATATTCAATATTAGGCTCATTTCGATCGTGTCGACGATACGATTATAATGACGTAATTTGTTAAAATCAAAACATTTTTTTTAACATATTTTAGCCAATATATGATATATGAATAAAATGTAAAATGAAATATTGAAAACTAAAAGGTATAAAGTGAATTAATTTTATAAGTTTGGGGAGTAATATGTAAAATTTAAAATAAATTCAAATTGGAGTTTGGGTTTGAAGCGGGTCGCACCGGCGGGTCGGAGCCGGTGCGCCTGCTAAATGTATATATAGTATAATAGAATACAATAATATCAAATACAAGGTGACTTTTGATATAAAAGGCCGGGTAAAATAGTAATTTGCTTGTTAATTAACCATAAGATGATCGTCGATAAAACGTCCGATAGCTTTATAAGAAGATCCATCATTAGAAACAGCCATTCTACTCTTCTCTTTCATCACTTTCACCTTATTCCTAATCTCATTGTCACCCATCAACCTCCTTATTCCGCTCTCGATCTCTTCTGCCGTCACAAACATCTCCTTGCCACCTGGCCTTATGTTCGTTCGGTAATCCATCTTGATCTCCGCAGCCATTCCAAACTCCACCAACAACTGAAAAGCATTCAGTTGTTGTTCAGCGTCAATCGGCCATGCCGCTATCGGAACCCCATACCATATGCTCTCTAGAGTCGAGTTCCACCCACAATGTGACACAAAACCTCCAACTGACGGGTGGGACAGCACCGCCGTCTGTGGAGCCCAACCAATCACCTTGCCCATACTCGATGTCCGTTCAAGAAAACCTTCTGGCAAGACTTCAGCTGGGTTTTCAAACTCTCCCGGACATTCCATCTTTCCCTTCGGTGGACGGCGGAGCGACCATAAAAATCTTTGCCCGCTTCTTTCGATGGCAACCGCT
The DNA here is from genome assembly GCA_030169165.1 of Centaurea solstitialis. NCBI lineage: Eukaryota > Viridiplantae > Streptophyta > Magnoliopsida > Asterales > Asteraceae > Centaurea > Centaurea solstitialis. Next base: position 1,074,772 of record CM058047.1, read on the forward strand.
ATCTCTTTCACTTGTTCCTCACCGAAGCTTCCCGTGCTCCCGAAGCAGAGGAACACGACCGAGCTCTCCGGCTGCTCGTTTAGCCATGTCATAACCTCGTCTGCCTTACCACCGTTTGTCGTATTCTTTAGGTTTACAATTGGTCCCACCGGAAACACGGGTGGGACATCGCCGTAACCGCTTAAAAAGGACTCGAGGGCATGGCTTTCGAGCTCTTGAAATGTGTTCACCATTAACCTTGCGGCGAGGTCGAGAAACGTTTTGGAACCTCCGTCCTTATCAAACACTATACTTGGCAAAACCTTCGTCGGAACCGAGTTGATGTAACTCGGGATGGGCAGCTCCGATTCCGAGTTTTTTAACTCGGTCACATCATAGTGCTCCTGGTCATGCTTCGCCTGCAAAGCTTTTAAAGAATTACTCATGCTCGAGCTTAATAATTTTAGAGCTAGAGTCGATCTCAAACATAAAATAGAACTGGATACAATTTTTTTAAGCCGAGGAGAGGCATTCGAGCATACCTTTTTTTGAGCTGGACGTGCTCATCATATATGAACGATACAATAAAAATACAAAAATTACTGAGCTCATGCCGATAAACAAGTTAATGGATCTCGAGTTCGAACACATAAACAAGTTTCGAGTTCGAGCCCACTATTAAAATTTTCAGATCAACTCGAATAACCTGCTATTCGACTCGAGTCGACTCAACTCAACTCGTTTACGTTCTATACCTGTAGGTAATACATGTGGCCAAGAGAGGCGGCGCTCGAAGTGAAGTAAAGGAAGGACGGAGATCCGAACTCCTCCGCAACGTCGGCCATGGCGATGCAGAACATGTCGACGACGAAACCCGCAAGCCGAGCCGAGCCGAGCCCGACTCGGCAATGCCACGGACGATGTTTGTGACCCGAGGCTTGTTGTGTTCGATGAGTAAGGTGTTGGGTGAGATGAGATCCTTGGTGGAGTCGTCGGCCGGGATCTCGATGAAGCGTAGACGGTCACTGGACGCCGGAGTTTCGGTGACGTGTTTTGCTTCGAGTGGGAGCTTCATACAAGGATATATCAACAAAAAGAAAGGAATTTTAGAATACGAAACAAGAAAAGAGTTATAACGGGATTGCTAAGCGAGAGCAAGAGCCATCCCGTTAGCTTTTCTCTTAACCGACTATGGTTTTTACACTAAAATCAAATGCGATATCAGTTTTGATACAAGAGGTTAAAATAGTAATTTACTTGTTAATCATACGATGTTCGTCAATAAAACGTCCGATAGCTATATAAGAAGACCCATCACTGGAAACAACCATTCTACTATTCTCTTTCATTGTTTTCACTTTCTTCTTTATCCGGTCGTCACCCATCACCCTTCTTATTCCTCTCTCGATCTCCTCTGCCGTCACAAACATGTCCTTGCCGCCTGGTCTCATATTCGTCTGGTAATCCATCTTAATCTCTGCGGCCATTCCAAACTCCACCACCAATTGAAAAGCATTCAGTTGTTGTTCGGCATCAATCGGCCATGCCGCTATCGGAACCCCAAACCATATTCTCTTCAACGTCGAGTTCCATCCACAATGTGACACGAAACCACCGACGGACGGGACAACACCGCCGTCTGTGGGGCCCAACCAATCACCTTCCACCACTCATACGGTGGACGTGATCACGAAGGATTGACGCGATTCATGGGAGGGTAGAGATTATTAAAGGTGGGGACCGGTCAAATCCATATATTGTTGACCGGATGTGTAGTGGAGATCATTTATCTCCTTCGCATTTTTTTAGCACTTCTCATTTGAACCTAAAACTATATATATATATATATATAGGGGTGGGTTCAAATGTGAACCACTTTTTTTTATTGTGAACGTGATGACGAATCTCAGCCACACATTTTTCGGTTATGGTGGACGTTATCACGGAGGATTGAAGCGATTCATGGGAGGGTACAGATTATCAAAGGGGGGGGACCGGTCAAAGCTGCCTTTATTACCTGGATGTGTGGCTGAGATTCGTCCTTACGTTCACAATGAAAAAGTGGTTCACATGTGAACTCCCCCCCCCCTCTATATATATATATATGTATTTATTAATCACACAATAAAAATATATAAAAATTATGGAGCACAAACTGATAAATGAGTTAATCAATCATAAACGAGCTTGAAGCTCCAACTCGCTAACTCAAAAAATATTGGACCTCTAGTATTAATTTTTTGACCTCGACTGGATTAACCTACTACTCGACTCGACTTAACTTGATTACATGCGTACCTGCAGGTAATACATAAGACCAAGTGTGCCGGCACCGGAAGTGAAGTAAAGGTAAGACGGAGATCCAAACTCATCCGCAACTCGGCCATGGCGATGGAGAACATGTTGAGAACGAATCCTGTGAGTCGAACAGAGTCCGCCAACTCGGTGATTCCACAGACGACTTCTGCAACCCGAGGCTTATATTTTAAAAATTAAAATAATATATATTTTAAATAATATACTTTGAAATGTAAAATAGTATATTTTCTAAAATAATTTTTTGACAAACTGATAGAGAATGCCAAATGCTTATATTTTTGTAACAACATATTTTTTAAAATAATTATTTAACGAAGGGTTGTCTCGTTGGTCGTGTCACGGGTTGGCGGGTCATTTGCGGGTTGGCGGGTCATAAACAGGTTGAGGGGTCATAAATGGGTTGGTGGGTCGTAAACGGTTTAATGGGTTAAAGTTCATAATTCATACAATTCAAATAAAAACAAGTAAACAACGTCCAAATACAATTAAGTTCAAAAGCAATCAAGTTCAAAAGTAACCAACTCTCGCTGGGGTTGAAGGCCAGCGACGGCGTCGGGAAAAAAAAGAGGAGACGATTAGGTGGAATGTGGTGAAGGCGTAAAGCGAGAGAGAGTAGTCTGAAGTGTGGTGAAGCGGCTAGAACTAGGATTATTAGGAATTAGGATTTAGGATTAGCCGATTTGATATTTTATTGTTTTTTTTATTATATAATAAAAACTATATTTAAAATAATTATTTAAATATAAATGGGTTCGGTGGGTCAACCCGTGAAATGTAGCGGGTTAACAAGTTGGAGGGTCAAAAATCCAACCCAAACCCATTTATCTTCTTGTCGTGTCGTGTCGGGTTGGCGGTTTGACAGGTCGTGTCGGAAATTGCCGCCCCTAGTCCCCCTTTAATAATCTCTACTCTCCAATGAATCGCGTCAATCCTCCGTGATCACGTACACTGTAACCATGAGATGAATGAATGAGATTGCTTTTCATGTTTTCTTAAATTAACATGATTTTTATTTTGGACCTTTTCGGTAATATTATAAACTATTACACACATAATATAAAATCTGGTTAAATGGATTTAATTTGCAACCATTTTTGTACAACGAACTTCCAAACTTTCTGTTGAAGGCGGTTACGATTCCAACGTCTTTTCCCGCCAAACTTAGTGTTATTAAATCACGTTTTCCATTCCTATTCCTATTCTCATTCCCATTATCATTCTCATTTTGAAAAACCTTTCTCCCACACTCTCTTAACACTTCTCTAGCTCTCTCAACAGTCAACAATGGTTTCCCTTAAAGCCGTAATCTCCATTGCCTTAGCTTTCATGTACCGACGTTTATCGATGCGTGTCATCGTTTGCATTGCATTGTGCCTTATCTTCCGTCGTGTTTTTACCCTTCCACGTCCACGGCCACCATCATCTCAACCCCGACACCGCCGTCATCGCCGCGATGATTTGGCGTTTGGTTCCGTTGGTGCTGCCGTCGAGATCGCCCCGGAACCCGTCGCGGAGGAAGCCGAGATCGCCCACGAACCCGTCGCGGAGGAACCCCACATCGCCCCGGAACCCATCGCGGAGGAACCCCACATCGCCCCCGAACCCGTCGCGGAGGAACCCCACATCGCCGCGGAACCCGTCGCGGAGGATCCCCACATCGCCCCCGAACCCGTAGTGGAGGAAGCTAACGCTGTTAACGGAGGTAACAACGCTGTTAACGGAGGCAAGGGCGCTGTTAACGGCGATGTTAACGCTGTTAATGGCCCTGTTAACGTCCCCGTTAACGGCCCTGTCAACGGCGCTGTTAACGGCCTTGTTAACGTTGTTAACGAAGATGGCGGAAATTTCGGTTTTGCTGCATTGGGTCAGCACGCGGATATCCAAAATACCCTAATTGAACTCCGACAAATGTACATGGATGTTATTGGTGGAGGAGAACCAAAATACCCTAACGCTGTTAATGGAGGTAACAACGTTGTTAACGGAGGCAACGACGCTGTTAACGGCGATGTTAACGCTGTTAACGGCCCTGTCAACGGCCCTGTTAACGCTGTTAACGAAGATGGCGGAAATTTCGATTTTGCTGCATTAAGTCAGCACACGGATATCCAAAATACCCTAATTGAACTCCGACAAATGTACATGGATGTTATTGGTGGAGGATAACCAAAATACCCTAACGCTGTTAACGGAGGCAACGGCGCCGTTAACGGCGATGTTAACGCTGTTAACGGCGCTGTCAACGGCCTTGTTAACGCTGTTAACGAAGATGGCGGAAATTTCAATTTTGCTGTATTGGGTCAGCACGCGGATATCAAAAATACCCTAATTGAACTCCGACAAATGTACATGGATGTTATTGGTGGAGGAGAACCAAAATACCCTAACGCTGTTAACGGAGGTAACAACACTGTTAACGGAGGCAACGTCGCTGTTAACGGCGATGTTAACGCTATTAACGGTTAACGACCCTGTTAACGGCCCTGTTAACGGCCCTGTCAACGGCGCTGTCAACGGCGCTGTCAACGGCGCTGTTAACGGCCCTGTTAACACTATTAACGAAGATGGCGGAAATTTCGATTTTGCTGCATTGGGTCAGCACGCGAATATCCAAAATACCCTAATTGAACTCCGATAAATGTACATGGATGTTATTGGGGGAGGAGAACCAAACATGGAGGGATTTGAAGCACGCATGGTGCAAATTAGGCAATCGAGCATTTTCTTGTTCATGGCCGGCGTTGCATACAGATCTATAGCTGCAGGGCTGGAGTCAGACTCCGATTCAGATTCAGAGGAGGAGGAGGAGTAAGAAATAATGGATTACAAAAGAATCAGATTCAGAGGTAGGGAATTTGATATTGATCGATTTTGAATTTGTTGTAGTGAATCAGATTAAGAGGTAGGGAAGTACATTTGATTTGATTTGTTGTAGTGAATCTTTGAATTTTGTTTTTTATTCAAATTAATGTGCATTTGGGGACCACACGCAATATGAGTATGAATCACACATATATGATGACTAGCAGTTTCGTATGCCAAATGAGTATGCCACGTGTCGCATCGTGGGTGCTTCTATGGCTCTTAATGAAAATGACTGCCCAGTTTTTGATATATAATGCAAGTATGCAACTTTATGTCTAAATAAGTTCTTATGATGCTTGTGGAGACTGGGAAGTCTGTGTCGGATAGCGTAGAGGAACAAACAGAGCAGGTAATTTATCCGTTTCTACAAGAATTGCAATTGGTGCTTTCTTTTTTATAATTTAAAGCAGTAAAATGAAGTGGAAGTTATGTTGTAAACACTGTAATGTAGCTTATATATGGCACGTTATAAAGAATATGGGCGAGATTTTGAAAGCTAGCGGTGCTAGCTATTCCTCTGTTGTTAGGACTACAATCATGTAATCGAGCTTTATCTCTTTGCTTCGTTAAGTTATGATGACATCGATTTTTATGCCATGTTTATGTAGTTTCAGGTTGGCTGATCTATGCTAAATGTGAGTACACATCTTGTGTTTATGCATCCTTTTATATTATTAGAAGTTGAATCATATGTTGTCTTTACTAAACTTCCATTCAAAACAAGAGTTCATATATATATATATATATGGAGGAAAGTTCAATTGTGACCCACTTTTTGGTTGTGAACGTGAGAATAATCGAGAGCGTGACACGTGGCGACTTTGAGTGTGGTCCCCCCGTTATATATATAGGGGTGGGTTCAAATGTGAACAACTTTTTGGTTGTGAACGTGAGGACAGCCGAGAGCGCGACATGTGGCGGATGACTAGGCGCCATGTCAAGTAAGGGCATTGAATTAAAGGGGGGGACCACACTCATAGCCGCCTTTATTGACTAGTCTCCGCCACATGTCGCGCTCTCGGCTGTCCTCATGTTCACAACCAAAAAGTGATTCACATTTGAACTTTTTTTTTCTCTCTCTCTCTCTCTCTGTCTCTCTCTATATATATAATGATGGGTCCCACATAACATGTGGCTCAAAATGCATTCTTTTGTTCCTACAAATGAGGTTGTTCTTGTATGAACCTTGATGCGGTAATTATCGTATATAAAAAAGCGTAACAAGTTTTAACCTCTAATGCATAGCCACCGTCTTACCACATATACAGGCAAGCGTACCTGATCGTGAGTAATATAGTGTAGGAAAGTCCAGGTATCGTATCTACCACTGGGAACGGTCAAGTTATCGTAGACTAAAGTCTGAATCGGTTTAATTAATCTAAAGGGGAGGGTTTTGTATGAAAAAGGTTTAAATACTTAAAAAGACAATTAATTAAGTAAAAACTAAGAAAGCAATTAAAATATTGTTTTAAGATTATAATAAGGAAAAACAACAGTACTTATCATGGTAAAGTGAATCCCCAATACGGATGATATGAATAGGTCGAAAGTTTGGTTGTTTTGACTATTGTAGGAATTTAAGTCTGGGACACCCTAACATGTGCATATTATGGTTATGAACTAGGATACGGTCCTCCTAATTCCAATCCTAAATCGTTTGGTCCACAATCTAGAATCGGTAAACCCTTCCCAATCAATATCGCAATGGCTCTTTTACTATCGGTCACTATTGGTCAAAGTAACCCCTTAACACAACTTTATGGTCCGAGTCAAGCTAAGGTAGGTTGATTATCCTTTCGGAGTCTATCTGCTTTGGTCTAACAAATACACCCAACCAAGTGAATTCAAATCGCCACAACAACATTAATCAGCAAAGAACCATAAAAGCCATTCAATTAATCAAAACAAACCAGTAAACATTAATCACAAAGTATCATCCATAAAGGTTCATCGACCATGACAAGCACTACTAATAAACTACTCACTCATAATGAAAACAAAAACATAAACAAAAGTAGACATCGACATGATACCGACAATACAACGATAGATGATCGGAGATCGACTTCCGCAGCGTATCGACACCTTTCGTACTCTCACTCTCGTTCCTCTGTACTTCCCTCGTGTATTGGACATGTTTAGAACTGAAGGAGGAGGCTGGTATTTAAAGGAAAAACGTCCAGGAGTCATCTGGCGATCGCCAAGCTGCTGGTTTGGCGACGCCAGACACTTAGGTCAAACTCTGGTCTTCTCTTCAGTCGAACTTGGTGGCGCCAGATTGAGGATTTCGCGATCGCCAAGTAGCTTTTGTTTGACTCTGTGCATTTTTCACGTTTTCTCGCCTTTTTTCGTACTTTTCCGTTCTACGGCCTCCAAATCCTTCACAATCAATAATAAGCTCTTTTAGTGCATGAAATGATCATAAACGGGTGAGAAATGGGGTAAAGTCATACGATTACGCGCAACCAAAACATGTATAATTTTGGTGTTATCAAACCTCCCTATATATATATATAGAGAGAGAGAGAGAGAGAGGGAGGTTTATATGAAAAATATAATTTTTTAAGAAAACGCGAGGAGCAATCTCAACCACTCATCTCGGTCAACTTACACAATTGTTTAAAACCAATTATACTCTTATTAATATTAATTATTAAATCTAAAGATACCATTTTTGGTCATTTTATATACTAATAAGCTAGTTTTTTGCCAAACATAACTTGTCCATAAGTTAGCTTATCCACTACCAGCTAACTTATCAGTCAACAGCTAGCTTATCAGCTACCAACTAGCTTATCAGTCCATAGTTAGCTTCTCATATACCAGCTAGCTTATCAGTCCACAGCTAGCTTATCAGATACCAGCTAGCTTATCAGCTAGTTTGCCAATCATGGCCTATAACTTTGTTCTTTTTTTGTTATGATATTTGAAGATGATCCCTTGAGTTTAATAAAGTGTAAGATAATGCTTTAAACATTCCTATTTATTATAATTCATGATCCTTTGAAAATAGGAGTTATAGTGAAAAGTGTAATAACGGATCTGCAGTTTTTGATCATTTTTAAATCTTTATGTTCACTCATGAATTGTGTTATAAAATTACTGATCATATGTATCTCATTTGTATTGATCTAGTGTTTTTCTTTAATTGGGATTGATTCAAGGGTGGGGATTTTTTTTACCTTTTTCACTATAACTTCTCTTTTTACTAGAACCTAAATCTTATCATAAATTTCTATGAGTGAGATTCGTTTGAGTTTGATTTGAGTTGGAGTTTAATTTATTTTAGTTTGAGGTTCTTTTCAAGCTTTTCAAACGAGTTAGAATTCAAGTTTGAGTTTAAAAACTTGCAGGTGATTTCCAGGTGAATTTGAGATGGCTCTATTGCCACCTGTGGTTGAAATTGGTAAAATAGAGTACTTGTTCAAGTCAATTATATCAAATATTTGATAAGTGATATAACTCATACATTTTGATATCAAATTACCCGATAATTAATGCTAATTTGATGCTTTAAATTTATATTTTAAGTTTAGTTAGTATTTAATTAAGTGAAAAGTAAATAATAAACAAAAAAAAAAAATGAATTGCAAGTTTTGTTTGTTGGCAGCCAAAGAAGAAAGAAAGCAGAAACCAATCATTCTTTTAGAAGGATATTGACGTACTGAAGTATACTAGTGGTTTGCCCGCGCGTTGCGCGCGGTATTTGGAAAACATTTTTAAGGAAAAATAAATTTTGTTTTTATATATTATTTTCATAAATTTGATTTTTGTATTTAATTAAAATACATTATAAGCCTATATACGATATTAATATTGATGAAGGAATGGTGTATGGAAAACTTATTTTTCCTAAGAGTAAATTGTGGATTTGGTCCCTGTGGTTTGATAACTTTTTTGACCATGTTTCTAATGTATGTTTATCTTGGATATGGTCCTTGTGGTTTTCATCTCATTTTGATCATGTTACCTCTCACTAACTCATTCATTAACTCTGTTAATTGAATGACTATTTTAGTAATTTTCTATTCTTTTGTTTTTTTTTCTTGTAAAAAAAAATATATTTTTAAACACACAAATTCATATATATATATATATATAATGATTTTAAAATAAATAAAATAAGAGATTATTTTATGATTTGGTTTTTTAAATTAAAATATAAGGTATATCATATACAATTTAATTATTTTTTTAAACACAATAACATATGTTTGCTTGTGTAATGAAAACGATACCAACTTAACCATAGTTAAAGTATGTAATAACATATGATTTAATATTACAAATAAAATAATACAAAAATAAGATGAATTAAACGAATAAATGAAAATGGTTTACAATATCATACAGTTAAAAACTAAAAATGTGTCACAACCTTTATATACACATGGCATTTCAATTTCAATCAATTTATTATTGTATTCAATTGTTATATATTTTAATAAAAATATACATAGTTTTATCTAAAATATAGTTATTGATAAGTTTTACTATAACTATTTCATTTATGTATTTGGAGGTATCATTTTCATTAATGAAGATAAAAATGTTTGAAGATTATACTTTTACATATAAAAATTACCAAAACATGTCTAAATTCAACATGTAAATTAAAACATATACTAAATTCTATATAAAAGATAAAAAATAACTTTAGAATTCATATGAATGTCAAGAAATAATCTCAACAACAATCAATAAGAAATAATAATACGATTTAAAATGATTAGTAAAACTTGAACTAAGAAAAAGTTAGAACACAAAAATAAAATAAAAAAACTCAAAATTTTGTATAAAAAAGGTGAATACACCGATCAATCTTCTTGAAACAAACCTGAAAATTAAAATCACTCATTGATAAGGAACATTTCATGTTTGTAAACAGACTATATCGTCTCAAATTGTAATAATTACTTGCAAGATGCGATCATCGAATCGTTGTTGCCATTGAAACTTTAAAATTGTCGCCAAAAACAAACTTTCGATTCCATTAGAAAACATAACAAAACATAGATGACAAAAGTAAAAATTAACTCTAAAATCTCAACAATAATCAATAAGAAATAATAATAAGAGTTAGAATTATTAGTAAAATTTGAAACTAAAAAAATATATAATACAAAAATAAAAGAAAAAAACTCTAAAATTTCAAGAAAAGTAAAAAAAATGAATACCTGAATCAATCTTCTTGAAATAAACCTGAAAATTAAAAACACTCATTAAAAAACATATTCATGCTTATTGAGATTACATCATGTCAGATTGTAATACTTACGTGCAAGATGTGATTATCAAACCGTTATTGTCATCAAATCTTTAAAATTGTCGTCAAATACAAACTCCTGATTAGGATAGAAAAACATAGTATAATATAGAAAACATAAGTTAAAATAAATTCTAAAATCTCAACAATAGCCAATAAGAAATAATACTCGGATTAATAGACTTAAAGTAAAAAGTTGAAAAAGGATTTTATTGAAAAAAAACATATAAAGTGATTGATATGAAAGAAGAAAATGAGGTTACCTAACATGATTTGTTGAAGAATAACAATAATAGTTAGGAAAATGAATAATACATCTAGTGTGGAGAAGAAGAAGAAGAAGAATACAATTCTTGATAAACAAATCATGATGAATGGATGAATTTGTAGTTTTCACCTTTAAGAATTAAGAATGAAGATAAAAAGACTTGGAGGTTACATCTCCAAAATAATGAAGTTACATTTAAGAATAAAGATGAAAAGGTTTTGGAGGTTACTCTTTTAAAATTACTAAAACAACCATATCCCAATAAACTTTGTGCTTTTGGTATAGGGGTATAATGGTCTTTAATATATTAAACATTAAAAAAATTCAAAAAATTAAGAAAAAAGATAGAGGTCATTCCATGCATTAGAATGTGCCACCTCATTCTTAGAGGTTCTTACTTTAATATATATAAATGATTTTAGTTTTTATTCTTTTTAAAATAGACTGAAATATATATTAATTAGAGAATAAATCCGTTGACCGTTATAATTCTTTTTGGCGGCCGGCATATATACATATGGGTGTTATTAAATAGACCTTTTTTAACTTTTATTCCTCTCACGTAAATATAAACCTTTCTATGTTGGATTCTATTTGTACACTAACATAAAACATCAATTTTTCTTAGGCCATGCGTTCCCTTGTCGCAAGTATGCAGCGGGCTGCAGACGGCTTCAGCGGGTTAGCCTGTCGGCTTCCTCACTTTGGACGGGTATGGATACGAAATCAACGGCTTCAGCGGGTTGGGGAAGCCGTTCTTTTTATGTGTGTTGTGTGTGAGAGGGTTGGGGTACGGGTTGTAGAGGGTTGGAGAAAAACTGATGTGTCAGCTGACATGTCATGTTAGATTGAGTGGATTGGAAGGGTTGGGCAGATAGCCTTAGACTATGTTTATTCATAAACCAAACCAAACCAATTTTTATTAAAAAACTAATTTCTCTTTCTTCCATCTACCCAATTTTTAATTTCAATCCAATCTCATCTTTTTCATACTTTATTCATAATCCAAACCAAACTAAAAAATTATATTATAAAACTATATTTAATATTTTAGAATATATATATTTATAATCATAAAATATAATATATATATATATATATCTATTAATATAATATATATATGTTAATATATATATATAATAATCAAGCTTTATTTGAAAATATATAGTATATTAACTTTAAATATAATATATAGAGTAAATTACAAATTTGGTCCCTGTGGTTTACCAAAAGTCTCACTTTTGGTCCCTACAGTTTAAAAATTACACTTTAGCCACTGGAGTTTACGTTTTCGTCCAATTTTGGTTCCTGAGTCTAACAGACGTTAAATAGTGCCGTTAGCTCAGGGGTAATTTCGTCCTTTTACCCTTTTTTTTTGTCTTTTTCCTCTTTTTTTTGTCCTTTTCCTCTTTTTTTGTCTTTTCCCTTTACTCTATTTATTTATATATATACAAACACACACATAAATACTTCATCTTCACCATCATCACCACCACCACCTATCACCACCACCACCACCCACCCACCCATTTAATCCACCACCACCATCCATTTCATCCACCACCAACATACCTACTTTACCTACCACCACCACCACCACACCTACTTTACCCACCACCACCCCACCCACTTTACCCATCACCACCACCACCACCACACCTACTTTATCCACCACCACCACACCCACTTTACCCCCAACACCACCACACCCACTTTACCCATTTTACCCACCATCACCACACACTCACTTTACCCACCCACGATTCGCCGGTGATCTCGACTGAGCCGCCTGTCCACTCGTCGGCGCCGACCTCTGTCTCCCGGCGGAATAATACCCGGAACCACGGTTGTTGCTGATTTCGAATCTGGATCTGACCCGACCTGGTTTCTGGTTTCTCAACTTCGTCGGCGATCTGTCGGTAACTCTCCGACGAGGAATAACCTCGACGACCTCCTCTCAAATGTGGTGGTTGAGTTACTCTCGCTGCAGATCTCGGATGGTGGTGGGTAAAGTGGGTGGGGTGGTGGTGGGTAAAGTGAGTGTGTGGTGATGGTGGGTAAAGTGGGTGTGGTGGTGTTGGGGGTAAAGTGGGTGTGGTGGATAAAGTAGGTGTGGTGGTGGTGGTGGTGGTAGTGGTGGTGATGGGTAAAGTGGGTGGGGTGGTGGTGGGTAAAGTAGGTGTGGTGGTGGTGGTGGTGGTGGGTAAAGTAGGTATGTTGGTGGTGGATGAAATGGATTGTGGTGGTGGATTAAATGGGTGGGTGGTGGTGGTGGTGGTGGTGGTAGATGGTGGTGGTGATGATGGTGAAGATGAGTATTTATGTGTGTGTTTGTATATATATAAATAAATAGAGTAAAGGAAAAAGACAAAAAAAAAAAAGAGGAAAAAGACCAAAAAAAAAGAGGAAAAAGACAAAAAAAAGGGTAAAAGGACGAAATTACCCCTGAGCTAACGGCACTATTTAACGTCTGTTAGACTCAGGGACCAAAATTGGACGAAAACGTAAACTCCAGTGGCTAAAGTGTAATTTTTAAACTGTAGGGACCAAAAGTGAGACTTTTGGTAAACCACAGGGACCAAATTTGTAATTTACTCTAATATATATATGTAATATAATATATAATAAGAGGGAGATATTATATATATATATATATATATATATTATAAAATTATAAAAACAACTTTTATTATTATAATAATCATCCAAACTTGGTTTGCCACATCAAACCGTCTGCAACAAAATGTTTGGGTTGAATTTCTTTTCCATTTTTTTTAATTAAAAAGCTTTTGTCTTATTCTTTAATTGTTTGAGTTGGTTTGTTGTTAAAGTTAGTCTTATGGTTACATTTATGATTGGATAGAGACCATTAGAAGTTCTCAAATGGCAAAAACAAGGCCCCACCATTTTTAACCATAAATTAATTTATAATTACTACTTTCAATTAAACAGATTATGCAAAATAGTTATTATTTTTATTAATAAATGATTTTAATGTCTCATAACAAACATAGTCATCTTTCATATAATTTATGTTATCAATTACAAAATAACTTTTTTCACGTTTTATATTATAATTATATTAAAAAATAGCTCAATGATATAAATAAATATAAAGTATGTTACTTTAAGTGTTCCTACAAATTTAGTGTTACTTTTTGAATTAGGATGCCCTAGAGATTAATCAAGCTGAATGCAATCAGTTGTTCACAATTAACATAAATAGAAAGAATACAATGGTCTTTAAATTAAAATCAACTACAGGGTGACCGTTGATAAAAAGGGTAAAATAGTAATTTGCTCGTTAATTAATCATAAGATGATCGTCAATAAAACGTCTGATAGCTCTATAAGAAGATCCACCCTCGGAAACAGCTGTTCTAGTCTTCTCTTTCATCACTTTCACCTTATTCTTTATCTCGCTGTCACTCATCACCCTCCTTATTCCGCTCTCGATCTCCTCTGCCGTCACAAACATATTCTTCCCGCCAGGTCTCATATTCGTCTGGTAATCCATCTTGATCTCCGCGGCCATTCCAAACTCCACCATCAATTGAAAAGCATTCAGTTGTTGTTCGGCATCAATCGGCCATGCCGCTATCGGAACCCCAAACCATATGCTCTCCAGAGTCGAGTTCCATCCACAATGCGACACGAAACCTCCGACGGACGGGTGGGACAATACCGCCGTCTGTGGGGCCCAACCAATCACCTTCCCTATACCCGACGTCCGTTCAAGGAAACCCTCTGGGAGGACTTCTTCCGGGTTTTCGTACTCTTTCGGATACTCCATCTTTTCCTTTGGTGGACGGCGGAGCGACCATAAAAATCTTTGTCCACTTCTTTCGATGGCAACCGCTATCTCTTTCACTTGTTCCTCACGGAAGCTTCCCATGCTCCCAAAGCAGAGGAACACGACTGAGCTCTCCGGCTGCTCGTTTAGCCATGTCATAACCTCGTCCGCCTTACCAATGTATGTCGTATTCTTTAGGTTTACTATTGGTCCCACCGGAAACACCGGTGGGACGTCACCATAACCGCTTAAAAACGACTCGATGGCATGGCTTTCGAGCTCTTGAAATGTGTTCACCATTATCGCTTTCGACTTACGGAACCTTTTGGCGAGGTCGAGAAACATTTTGGAACCTCCGTTCTTATCGAACACCAACATAGGCAACACCTTAGCCGGAACCGGGTTGATGTAACTCGGTATCGACAGCTCCGACTCCGAATCTTTCAACTCGGTGACATCATGTTGCTCCTGGTCCCGCTTGGCCTGCAGGTAGCCAGGGGTGCAAGTGAGTCGAGCTTTTAACGAGTTACTAGAACCCGAGCTTAATAATTCCCAAGCTCGAGTCGACCTCAAACATAAATTAGAACTCGTTTAACTTAACACGCAACCAAGCTCTGTAACACTAATGTTCGACTCTACTAGTTCAATACAATTTTTTGAGCCAAGTAGAGTCAAACCATTCAAGCATACCTTTTTTCGAGTCAAACATACTTATATATTTATTAATTACACACTAATATATATAAAAATTATCTAGCTCAAGCCGATTAACAATCGATCCAGATTTCGAACCCATAAAAGGGTATTGAAAAAGTTAATCTGGAGCCCAATATTAAAAGATATTCGAGCTCGAGCCCAACATTAAAAAAGTTAATCAAACTGGAGTCCAATATTAAGATTTTGAATCTGACTCCATTAACATACTACTTGACTCGACTCAACTCAACTCGATTACATGCGTACCTGGAGGTAATACATAAGACCAAGTGCGCCGGCACCCGAAGTGAAGTAAAGGTAAGTCGGAGATCCGAACTCATCCGCAACGTCCGCCATGGCGATGGAGAACATGTTGAGAACGAAGCCCGCGAGTCGAACCGAGTCCTCCGACTCGGTGATTCCACGGACGATCGTTGCGACCCGAGGCTTGTTGTATTCGATGAATTCGGCGAGGTACGTGTTGGGTGAGATGAGATCCTTGGTGGAGTCGTCGGCCGGGATCTCGACGAAGCGTAGACGGTCGGTGGACGCCGGAGTTTCGGTGTCGTGTTTTGCTTCGAGCGGGAGCTTCATGATGATGACGGTGGCGGAGATCCGGTGGTCGCGGTGGAGGAGGAGGTTGGCGAGCTCCACCGTCGGCGGCAGGTGGCCGGCTCCCGGAGATGGGATGAAAATAAGCTCTGAGGTGGCCATTTTGGAGTGATTTGATGATGGATAATGTTTAGTGTATATATTACACATGGTGGGGTTCTTCCATAGGTGTGGAAAAGAATGAAATTATTGTGAAGTGGACGTTATTAATTGTTTCAAAGAGCTTTTTATAAGTGGAAATAGAGTATATAAACTATTTTATATAAAAACAAATAGCTTATAAGTCAAAATGTTATTTTTGTTATATAAAAGATATTAAAAAAATAATTAACTAAAGATAAATGAGTTCATGGATCAACCCGAACACGACCCTGCAAAATTAGCAGATTGTCAGGTTGACTGGTCAAAAACCTTAACCCAAACCCGTTTATCTTCGTGTTGGTTATTTGTGGTCGGTTGACGCACTGAAACTTACTATAAAAGACTTAACTCTAATATGACTACTTAATTTATATAATAACTTATGTGAAAATGTTGTCCGTTATTTGAATTATTTTACAACGGTAACATTATTAAATAAACTAGATGAAAACTTTAATTAACGAAAGTAGTAGTATAAAGAAACGTTTACACAAATGTAAAGAAAATAATTGAAACAAATACATCAATATATCAATAATATGTTTTCAAAACATAAAGAAAAATCATTGAAAGAGATATTTAAAAAGTTACTTATTCATAACATAACATGGTGAATGAAATCCCCTATAGAAGCGTAAGAAGATCCACCATCGGAAACAGCCGCTATACTCTTCTCTTTCATCTCTTCCGCCTTCTTCCTTATCTCACCGCCGCTCATAACTTTTTTGATCGCACTCTCAATCTCCTCTGCCGTCACAAACATCTCCTTGCCACCCAGTTTCGAGTTCGCCTGGTAATCCATCCTGACCTCCACCGCCATTCCCAACTCCACCACCAATTGAAAAGCATTCACTTGTTGTTCCGCGTAAAGCGGCCACGCCGCAATCGGGACCCCACACCATATGCTTTCCAATGCCGAGTTCCACCCGCAGTGCGACACAAAACCCCCAACCGAACGGTGGGACAACACCATCATTTGCGGGGCCCACCCAATCACCTTCCCCACACCTAAGGATAAAAATCATAATATGTTATATGTTTTTTATGTCATTTATATCCATCAATCAAATGAGAATACACATCATTGGAAAAAGAGAATATGAATTTAAATAAAAGAAATTTAAAATATATAAATTTTTTTGGTTTGTCATCATTTCATTGGTCGGATAGGGATGATATAAATTTGGTACACGTGATTTTTATCACACACACCTGATGTCCGTTCAAGAAAACCCTTCGGCAGGACCTCGTCGGGATTCTCGTATTCCTTCGGAGACTCCAACCTTTCCTTCGATGGACGGCGGAGTGACCATAGGAACCTCTGTCCGCTGCCTTCAATTGCAACCGCTATCTCCTTGATTTGTTCCTCCGGGAAGCGTCCCAAGCTCCCAAAACATAGAAACACGACCGACCTCTCCGGTTGCTCATTTAGCCATGTCATGATGTCGTCGGCTTTACCGTCGTTGGTCGTGTTGTTTACGTTCAGTATCGGCCCCACCGGAAATATTGGCGGGATACCAGGGTTTCTGCTTAAAGACATAAAGCCATGGCTTTCGAGCTCGTGAAATGAATTTACTATTATACCCTTCGTCTCACGAAACCTTTTTGCGAGGTCTAGAAACATTTTGGATGCATCTTTATCAAAAAACATCTCGGGTATGACCTTAAACGGGATCGGGTTGACGAAACATGGGACAGACAGCTCCGATCCCGCGTCTTTGTCCAACTCGGTGATGTCATAGTGCTCGTTGTCACGTTTATCTTGCAAGTGGAACATCAAGCCGAGCATGGCGGCTCCGGAAGTAAAGTAAGTGTACGTCGGGGCTCCGAACTCGTTTGCGACATCGACCATGTCCACGCAGAACATGTCGACGACAAACCCAACGAGTGGAACGTCGTCCGTGATCAATTCACGGACGATGTTTCGCACGTGAGGCTTATGGTGGTTGATGAAGGCGGCGAGGAAGGTGGTGGGTGAAATGAGGGCGGCAGTGGAGTCGTCGTAGGGGATTTCGACGTGGCGTAGACGGGGAACGGAGTTGAGCGTTTCGGTGTCGTACGTTCCTCCGAAAGGTACGTTCATGATGATAATCGTGACAGAGAGGCGGTGTTCGCGGTGGAGGAGAAGCTTGGCGAGCTCAACGGCCGGCGGTACGTGTCCGGCGCCGGGAGATGGGATGAAAACAAGCTCTGAGGTGCTCATATTTGTTTTGCTATGAGGGTTTTTGGCCATGGTTTTGATGTGTTAGTTATATATATAGATACAAGTTTGAGATTTTTTGGACAAATGATTTCATGGCTTTAATTATTTGTTATACTTTCATTTTCTCTTTGTACTCATTTGTAGATAGGGGGGAGAGGAGGTTAATGTAGTTTGGCTTTAATCATGTGATGTATTTTCATTTTCTCTTGGTTGTCAATTGTTGATTTAATGCATTTTGCTTGTTATACTTTCATTTTCTCTTGGTAATTTGTGGATGGGGGAGAGGTTAATGATGACTTTTTCACTAACCTCTTTTACTACTTTTTACGGAGAAATTGATGACAGTGTCGAAATCCGCACCTCACGTTGGTCTTCTAACCATCATCTTTATCATTTAACATCTCGTATTCATGAAAGTCCGTTTTAAATGGTCCATTCAGCATAAAAAAATGCAACTTTGACCATTTAAAGGAGCTGATGGCCCATTTGACGGGCCTGATTTTTTGTATTTAACGGACCTAGGTCTTTTAATAGTCGGACGTGTTTTTTTTTTTTTTGGGTCCATTAAAACACAACCTTTAGTCGACTTGCATGGATATGAAAAAATGCTAAATGGTAGTGAGGATGGCTAAGAGGTCAATGGAGAGGGATGAGGCTTTGGACGCTAGTGTCAATTTTCCCTTTGTACATTAATATTTTTTTTCTTTTTGGTTTATTCCACAAGTCATTCGGGACACTTCTAAAATAACATTTTTAACATTTTTTGGAAAGAAGACGGTACTTCTGGGAAACGATTGAAAAGGAAAATCAAAATACATTACATGACGAGGTTACACAAATTTTCCTTTGTAGAGTTGGTAAGTTTCTTGTATTTTTAATTTATGATTAGTAATAATAACATTAAATATAATGGGTTGATTTAATATTATAATAATAATAACGGTATCTTTTTTTTTTTTTTTTAATTTATATGAGTTGTTCATGTTTTTGGGTGGGATTGTGTGTAGCAACGAGTGTTGACAATGGATTTCATCTAATAAAGAAGTTGTGAAACTTTTTTGGGGAAATTGACTTAAAGTGGTCAAACTATTTATTATTCATTTCTTTACCACTTTATTTCATTCGTAATTTTTACAAAATATAGAATGTTTTTTTCGTAGGTATGCAAATTGCAAATCTATGTCTATAGTTTTCTTTTAATAAGAAAAAAAACCAGATTCAAGGTCTTTGTTATTTAGCTAGTTCCATAAATTACATACCTAAAAATTATAAATACACTAGTATTTGAGTAAAAGTAGGAGATAAATGATCAAAAGACTAATTTAAATATGTACTTTAGTTATTTAAGTAAATTTTCCTAAAAGTTTCATACGTTGGAAGCTTCTAAAACTATGTCTATAAACAACTGAATGCTAAAAGACAAAAAATTGGTTGTCGGTGGAGTAGTGGAGTGTCGTGCGCATTCAACTTTGCAATGCTGAAGAGAGTAGGTAGCTGTTGGTTTTTGAGGGAAAGTAAAAAGACTAGGGTGTAGTCGTCTAGACCTAAAAATTAATGGATCTTGTCGTTTGATGTAAATAAGCTAGCATATTTTGGAGTACATGTTTTGATGAAAATAAGGCTATGTTTGGCAAACGTAGCTTATAAGCTAGTTGGTAGCTGATAAGCTAGCTGTTGTTTGATAAGCTTGTTAGTAGCTGATAAGCTAGCTTATGAACAAATTATGTTTGGCAAAAACTAGCTATGAGTATGTAAAATGACCAAAAAGGGTATCTTTAAATTTAATAATTAATATTAATAAGGGTATAATTGGAAAAAGCTACAATAAGCTCCTCATAAGCTACTCAAAGTAGCGTTTTCAAAAAGCTAGCTTATAAGCTAGCTTCCTGATACATGTTTGGATGGACTAGCTTATCAACTAGCTTATGCTTGCCAAACACAGCCTAAGTTATGCAGCTAGCTTATTGAAACCTCTACTTGGAATAGTGTTTGGGGATTTTTGTGACTTTTTTCTTACACTCTTATTATTATAAACTATTATTAATTAAAAAAATAATTAAATTATTATTTATTATAATAAATATTAGTTGATAGTAATTAATATCAACATAAATATTAGTTGATAGTAATTAATTAAATTATACATTATTTTTAATTATAATTATTAATTGTTAATTATTTTTAAATGTTATTAACTATATTAATTATTATTTAATATGTTTAATTATTAAAAAATATATATAACAATTTTTAAATTGTTTGTTTGTTTGAATTATATCGTTATATTTTTATAACTTTTCCTATAATGTGGAACCAAAAAACCTCGTTGATTACAAAATACAATGGAAATGTTCCTGGCTATTGGAGTCCTCCAAGATTGGAGTTGTTCTCAAAGACTGATAAAAATCATCTATCTTAAATTTTTATATACCATTTAAGTCCACCAAACAAATGAATATGAAACATTAAGATGAATAAAGATAAATTTAAAAATTAAATAAAAATTTAATTTATTATTATTTTATTGATTAGATAGTAAGAAGAGCGATAACTCTTATATGGTAGATTTTCATCCCTCTAAGAGGGTTAATCGAATGCAAATCAACGTAGATACAAAACGATAAAATAACATTTTATTTATTAATTATTTATAAGATGATCCTTGATAAAACGCCCGATAGCTTTGTAAGAAGATCCTTCCATGGAAATAGCCGATCTACTCTTCTCTTTCATCTGCTTCACCTTCTTCCTTATCTCGCCGTCACTCATCAACCTCCTTATTCCTCTCTCAATCTCCTCTGCCGTCACGAACATCTCCTTCCCACCCGTCTCATATTCGTGCGGTAATCCATCTTAATCTCCGCTGCCATTCCCAACTCCACCAACAACTGAAAAGCATTCAGTTGTTGCTCGGCGCCAATTGGCCACGCCGCGGTCGGAACCCCAAACCATATGCTCTCCAGAATCGAGTTCCACCCACAGTGTGACACGAAACCCCTGACGGACGGGTGGGACAACACCGCCGTCTGTGGGGCCCAACCAATCACCTTCCCGATACCCGATGTCCGTTCAAGGAAACCCTCCGGCAGGACTTCCGCCGGGTTTTCGTACTCTTTCGGATATTCCACCTCCACCTTTTCCTTTGGCGGTGGACGGCGGAGCGACCATAAAAACCGTTGCCCGCTTCTCTCGATGGCAACCGCGATCTCTTTTACTTGTTCCTCACCGAAGCATCCCATGCTCCCGAAGCAGAGGAACACGACCGACCTCTCCGGCTGCTCGTTTAGCCATGTCATAACCTCGTCTGTCTTACCACCATCCGTCGTATTCTTTAGGTTTACGATTGGTCCCACCGGATAAACCGGTGGGACGTCCTGGAAACCGCTTACAAAGGACTCAAGGGCATGGCTTTCGAGCTCTTGAAATGTGTTCACCAATATCGCTTTCGACTTACGGAACCTTTTGGCCAGGTCGAGAAACATATTGGAACCTCCGTTCTTATCGAACAGTACAGTAGGCAACACCTTAGCCGGAACCGAGTTGACATAACTCGGGATGGACAGCGCCGATTCCGAATCTTTTAACTCGGTCACATCATGGTGCTCCTGGTCACGCTTGGCCTGCAAGTAGGGGTATGAGTAAGTTGAGCTTTTAACCAGCTACTCAAGCTCGAGCTTAATTATTCTCATGCTCAAGTTGATCTCAGGCATAAAATACAACTCGTTTGACTTAACGACCCAAGCTTTATGACACCAATGTTCGACTCGACTCATCCGAAAAACTTGATTTTGTTTTTCGAGTCGAGCCATACTTCATGCATACCCATTTTCAAGCAAAACATACTCATATATTTATTAATTATACTATAAAAATATAAAAATATCGACTAAACCCAATAAATTTATTTAAATGGATAGCGAGTTTGAACCCAGAGCTTCGAACTCGAGCCCGATGACTCAAAAATCATTCGAGCTCGATCTCAAGCCCAGTATTAAAATTTTCAGCTCGCTCAATTAACTTGCTACTCAACTCGACACGTTTACATCCTTACCTGGAGGTAATACATGAGGCCAAGGGTGGCCGCACCCGAAGTGAAGTAAAGGTAAGATGGAGATTCGAACTCCTCGGCAACGTCGGCCATGGCGATGCAGAACATGTCGACAACGAATCCCGCAAGCCGAACCGAGTCCGACGACTCGATGATGCCACGGACGATGTTTGCGACCCGAGGCTTGTTGTGTTCGATGAGTTTGGTGAGTTTGGTGTTGGGTGAGACGAGATCCTTGGTGGAGTCGTCGGACGGTATCTCTACGAAGCGTAGACGGTCGGTGGACGCCGGGGTTTCGGTGTTGTGTTTCGCTTCGAGCGGGAGCTTCATCATGATGATGGTGACGGAGATGCGGTGGTCACGGCGGAGGAGGAGGTTGGCGAGCTCCACCGTGGGCGGAAGGTGGCCGGCCCCGGGAGATGGGATGAAAAAAAGCTCTGACGTGGCCATTTTTGAGTGATTTGATTATGGATCTTGTATACTACATATCCATATATATATATATATGTGTGTGTGTGTTGGGGGGCTTCAGTCAAAAATGGACATAGAGTCGTGGAAGACTTGAAGAATGGCATTCATCATTGATTTAGTTTTTTTTTAAACGTAGATAACTAATGCAAAAATGCATACGTTTCGATACGAAGTCGATGAGACATCCGAGATTCATATAGCCAATCATCTAATTCTTAACGATCATGAAACCGACTTGAAAGCTAATCCATGGTCTAGAGCCACGTGCTCAAACCATGAATAGAACCTAGATAGATACGAATATCATCTACTATTCCTCCCTTGATATTACCGACCACTAAATTATAACATTTATTTGATTAGCATATTACATAGACAGTCCCTACATTTATCTACTTAACAAGAAGACCCCCTCTTATTACCATTCCACACACATGACACCTTTTTCTAACCAAAAAGAACATTTAAAAGAGCTTTCATTCCCTTTTGTCTGGTTGGGCTCAAAACCACACCTTCTTTCCTGTTATACTTCAGCTCCTCCGCCTGGTCTATCGAGATCCCATACGAGTTCGCCACCACGTCCTCCGGCAGTGCCCGCATGATCGAAAACATGCCCGCAAGCTGGGTCGTTTTTGCGTTGTCGTTTGTCTTGAATGACACCCACTCGCACCCTTGCTCACCGGCCTTCTTCAGCACCGCAAAGTCCTGTGGGACCACGATCAACTGACCCTCTCGCACCACGCCGTCAAACACGGGTGTGCCGTCGTTTCTCACGATTTGCATACGACTGTTTCCGCTTGTAATGTAGATTATGCTGTGGGAGTCCACGTTATAGTATGGTGCAAGCACGGCGTTCTGTACATATGTCGGAAGTTAATATCTGAAATCCATTTCAGTTTATTAAAATAAGCGTCCTAATACAGTGTTTTATAGGAACCAAGTTTTTGGGACAAAAAAGGTCATCTGTAAAAGTGTTACAATAAGTTTATAGGATGCTTTTGAGCGTTGCCGCAACCTTTTAGGGGACATTTTCAAAATAAGATTTCGTTTTAGGTAACTTTTTAGGACGGTTTTAAGAAAGTGTCCTGTAAACCTTAAAAAGATAGGACACTTATGTTTATAGGACACTATTTTAAACCGTGTTGTATAAAATAGTTAATAGAACACATTATTTGAAAATGGTTCTCATTAATTTGTTACAACACTTAAAAACGCCTTATAAACTTTTTTCAATCACTTTTATATATAATGCTTTTTGTTTGGTGTTATAAAACACTCTATTATTACCTGGTTTATTTTAGACGTCTTATAAACTGAATTTTGTTGTAGTGTTTTTTACAAAGTTATATACCTTATATAGGACACCTTTTTGGGCGCTTAGTTGGAGCAAGTTGAGGATGGGAAGCTTGTGACTGTTGAGAGTGCTGATTCGCCCGCCACGTGGGTTGTACACATCAGCACGAGTTGGGTTGGCGATATTGGCCCTCAACTCGGTCGAGCATACGGTTTCGGCTATGTCGTTGCGTGGTGACGATCGTTCGTACTCTTGTTCTTCTGGGATCAAAACATCAAAGTTATCGGCTCGAACGATGAACCCACGGTTGTCGTTTTGCCCTTTTAGTTGGTTCACGATGTTCATTTCGACCTTAAAGACCTCCTGGAGGATCTGGTCGTCAAAGCCGTTAAAGATATTGGGGCTTTGTTGTGCTTGAAATTTCGGCTTCCCCCATCCTCCGGGGCCTTGACGTGCCTCCTTCTCGTCCGGCCTCATGCTGCCATGTCCTCCTTGTTGCCTTTGTAGGTTCCCAGCAAGGAAGAATTTCTAACGATAAAAAACACATAAAACTAGAGGTGATCATTTATGGTATTGGGTCGGGCCTGGAATGGGCCTAATGTATTTTTTTTTCCAACGGGCCTAATATAGGAAATGAAACCGGTTTTTGCGGGTTTTTGAACTTGTCCTTACCCACCTTATGAACGGGCCAGGCTTGTACACGGGCTAGCGGACTTATTTCTTTCACATTTGAAAAATAGAACTAATATAAAATCATAATCATTAAATTACGTAAATGTTTTCGAGCATAAAAATAAGATTTAAAGGATATCAATGTAAAAAGAAAGTTCTATAACATATGAATTACGAACATTTTCTCTCTGATAATTTATATATAAACATTAAGAGGGGTGTTTGGGAGTGTGTTTCAAAAGTGTTTATTGACTTGTTGACTTTTCAAAGAGCCAATAAGTTAAAAATAATACTTGAAAACTTGAAAAACAATTTTCAAAATGAATGACTTTTTGATACAATGGGAACAACGGTTTTTGAAAACTAAGGAGAGCGTGGCATTTTAATTTGTGTGTTGGCTTTTGGCTATCACATAACCCACTTTTTAACTTTTTGACTTATTGACTTTACCACCACAAAAACTAATCCAAACATTTTTGTAGAACTCCTTAATTATGCCCCACTATAAGTCAATAAGCACTTTTGGAGTTCAAAAGCACTCCTAAACACCCTCTAAATTATTAAACCCTAAGCTACTTAAGCCCGCCTATTTTATCGACAATGACTGTCAAAGCCCGTTGTTCTAACTGGCCAAGCAGACCGGCTGTAGCAGGTCATACCGCCCATAAACAACTCTAATAAAAACGTACAATCACTTGAGTTTGTATTAGCATCAAAAAGAAGATTACCCTGAAGTTTCGATCGAGTTGGTTGGCCACATTGCTTGTATCACGAAGTACAATAAATACTACAGGCGTCTCACCGTCATTGTAGGTCCAATGAACGGCACCCGCCGGCAAAGCTAGTATATCACCTTCTTTGAATCGCAAAACCTTCTGGTGCCGGTCAAAAAACGGTTGTGTTCCGCTTTCGGCACCCTCTGACGATGATTCAAACGTTTCGGGGCATCCGGGAAGCACTACTCCCTGAATGCCACGTCCTGTATCGAATAAACCGGCCATTTAGATGTTACACAAATCAATATGCTAAATCTAAATAGTAAACTAAAGTTACATATAATGCACCTAGTCACAAATGTTTTATTAAGTTCTCAAACGGAGATCTTTCGATATGTTTAAAAATAAATATAATAACTAATACATTGAAAGAATTTTAATATATGAGATAATTACAAATATTATTTTGCAAAAAAGAAAATAATTGTTTTTTCAAGGCCCGGGACTAGGCCTGGTCCAAGGCCCGGGCTTCAAAGCCTAGGCTTTTTCTACCTATAATGGGCCTGGGTATGACACTCAAGGCCCGGCCCGAGCCCGGTCAAAGCCTGGTAAACAAAGGCCCTAAAAGCCCGGTCTTTTCACGGCCCGGTCAAAGCTTGGCCCGGCCCGATTTTTGCCCATCTCTATTCTATGTATAGACATGTTCTCTAAAATGATGGGTTTGAAGGACACTTCTTCTAAGCATCCATTAAAATTAGACAGTACGGCACTTTATTTTCAAAACATATTGTAACATTTTTAAATATAATTGTTTTTTTATAATATAGTCTTGTAAAAGACCTTTCATGCTTCCCATAAACTCAATTTTGTTGCAATAGACGTTCAAGAAAAATAGTTTGAAGAAGACGGTAACGGCTACGTGCCTCGGACGACATAAACGAGCTCGGGTGCATTTGCATAGAACGGCAAGGCGAGTCCTTTCGCGTCAATAGTATGACGAGCTACTTCCACACCGGCGCAGCCGAGTTCATCGTTCTCGTTGGAGACCCGCCACGTCTCGGAAACTCCGGCCTCCGATTTCACAACGCCGTTGGGTTCTCTGGCGGTGATTCGGTCGAACCGGCACTCCGACCGTTGCCGTAATTGAGCGAAACAACCGTTAAAGAGAACAAGGAAGCAAAAAAGACCAAAAGGGAGAAGTCTAGAAGACAATGTGGAAGCCATTGTTAAAATGAATGCTGTGAGAAGTGGCAAAAGGGTGTTACTTATAGTAGTTGTAAGAGCTTGAAGATATGACACCTAATGAAAATGGTGGCAAATTTATTCTGTTTAGGGTTCTGCAATGGATACACGTTGGATTTTGTGGACCTTATATGGTTGAAAAGGGAAAAATGATTGGAAAAACAACTATACTCTATTTTTCTTAAAGTTTTTTTACGGGCCCACATGCATTAAAATAAGAAATGATAAAAAACATATGAAATAAAAAACTGATCTCGGTTGTTGATACGGTTGAGATCAAGGTTGAAAAGTGAAAAGATTGCGGTTTTGATTAGTCAAAGTTGCAATATTTGACTAGTCACCTTGAATGTTGTATTATAATTATTTTGAGTAATGCATGAAAATTCACTTTTGTGATTATACCGAATGGGATATGTGTTGCGTCCTCGATTGTCATCATGTATGTAATAAAAAACTGAGCTTTTAACCGAACTTTCGTGTCTCTCTCTCTATATATATAGAGAGAGATTATATATATAGAGAGAGAGGGGTGAGAGTTTTTTTCTTTATAATTTTGAATGCCATGTGTCCTTAAGTGATTGGTAGTTAAAATAGATAAAATGACAAAAATTAAATTAAAAAAATAAAGAGAAATAGTTAAAAGACGAAGATGCCTTTAAAGTAAGGGAAAATGCATACCATAGGGAATAGGCACCAATTCCATAATAAACGAAGTTGAAGGATGAAATACATAAAAATCAACATACCATAGGGATCACATCCGTAAGTTACTCAAGAGAAAGAAAGAATATTTTTTGGTAAACTTTCAACTATCCCCGAAAATGACGTTCAAAACCCGTATAGTTTGATCATGAACGCTTCCTCAGCATAGCTGATTTGGTTTAACCCATAAATACCTTTCACTCCTTGCTATTGACACTCCTCTTTTGATTGTTTGTATTGCTTTCTGTTCTTTTTTTTATCACCTCTTCGACGATGGCAAAAGATCCACTTCGTGTACTTGTTACTGGTGCTGCAGGTAGACTTATTTTACATCTTTACATCTTTACATCTATTTGTACTTCTTATGATTGAAATTTGAAAAGAAATTGGTAGATGATGTCATAGCTTCTTAAAATTGCATATCAATCTTATATAATTTGAGTCTTGTATTAATTAATGGTACTTATGAGTGTATCATCTCCAATTTGATCATAGTAAAATGCACTTTGTTGTTTGATAATTGATCAAATGTTACGGTGTACACAAGTTTGAGCAATTGATTGTAATTTGCGACCCCAACGTTTTGTTGGTTCATTTTGTGTACGGGTGTTTTGATTAGGAATGGAGCATCCATATTGATGGAACCTCCAAAAATCTTACTTGCTATATTTTTTATCGTCACATTATTAACATCTCAAGTTCTTAACAAAATAAGAAACTCAATAGGTTCCCTACAAAATCCCACTTTCCATATTTTTAATTTATAAAATGTAATTCTATTTTCATATTATTGAATAAATTTATATATATATTTTAAAAATAATCTAAACATAATAATTTAAGGAGATAATAAAAAATTAATTTATTAAAGAAAATACGAAATTTGTATAAAAACTTACAAGAAACAAAAAACAAAAAACAAAAAACAAAAAACAAAACAAAACTAATTTTTTTTAATAAAAATTTATATTGTTTTGTATGCATATGTGTTTTATAGATTTACTAAAAGCAAATAAAATGGTTAATAAATAACTACGATAACAAATAAAATAGGAAATTATACAAAAATCCGAGTTCTTGTTCAGGTACTTGAGTTCTAATAAGAACATCTGAACAAGCATTTTTGTCTCATAGTGAAGGGTTTTGTAAAGAACTCAAAAAAGTACCTCGACTGTAACCTCTATTCTGAATGCTCTTAAACTTTTAATTTTCTATGTTTCATTATAAGTAAATCTAAAAAGTGCCCATTTTATGGTAGATCAAGAACTATGGATTATTAGATCTTATGTTCATGGTTTAAGCGTGTGACCAAAATAAGATACAGATTAACCATAAGGCTTGTGGCGTAAGGTAAGACCTATGGAAAATGTGGATGATATCCTATTCACCCCAGGTTCCAATCCCTTCGTGCACATCTTATGGCCAGACTTAATAGATTAAAGTTTCTACTTGTCGATATACAGGACAAATCGGATATGCACTTGTCCCGATGATCGCTAGAGGAGTAATGTTGGGTCCTGATCAGCCGGTGATCCTTCACATGCTTGATATTCCACCAGCAGCCGAGGCCTTAAATGGTGTTAAAATGGAGCTGGTTGATGCTGCATTTCCTCTTCTTAAAGGTCTCTATAGTTTCTATATAATAATACTTTTGTTTTCAAACTTAATGATCGTTTTGTGTACGTTTACATTTCATGCTTGTTTAATTAATTTGATGTATGTATATTTCAGGAGTCGTTGCTAGTACCGATGCTGTCGAGGCATGCACGGGTGTCAATGTCGCGGTCATGGTTGGCGGGTTCCCGAGGAAAGAAGGAATGGAACGGAAAGACGTGATGTCGAAGAATGTCTCGATCTATAAGTCCCAAGCTTCGGCTCTTGAGAAGCATGCTGCTAAAGACTGCAAGGTGTGTGATTGTTTTCGTTTTCAACTTGTATGACATTAGCGTTTGTGTTATTTTTGTGTTCAGTGTTCGGTTTTCTACAAAAAAGCGTTGTGGTAACACGTTTTTTTTTTATCGTTATACGTTAAGGTGTTGGTTGTTGCGAATCCTGCAAACACGAATGCTTTGATCCTGAAGGAATTCGCACCATCTATCCCGGAGAAAAACATCACTTGTTTAACGCGGTTGGACCATAATAGGGCGTTAGGGCAGATCTCGGAGAGATTAAGTGTTCAAGTATCGGATGTTAAAAACGTTATCATTTGGGGAAACCACTCTTCGACTCAATATCCCGATGTCAACCACGCAACTGTCAAGACTGAAGGTGGAGAGAAGCCGGTTCGTGAGCTCGTGAAGGATGACGAGTGGTATGGAACTAATGTTGTAAATGCTCATAGAAGATTAGGTTCGAGGCCATTACTAATTAATTCTGTATAATTCATAGAAAATACCTGTGGTTAGGGGTGACAATTCTCGACACGACACGAACCCGACACGAAAATAAACGCGATTGGGTTAAGTTTTCTGACCCACCAATCCGTTTATTTCGTGGGTCATGTTTGGGTTGGTATATTGGTTCGTAGGTCAACCCACCAACCCATTCATCTATTTTTAATATGTTCTATAACAAAACTTTTATTTTATTAGACTAAACGCTAACCTGTTTATGACTCGCGAACCCACGAACCCGTTTAATTAAACGGGTTACGTGGCTCATGCACGAGTTAAGCGTATAGTGTTGATAAACATGATGCAATTAGTTAAACGTATCGTATCTGGGTTGAGCCTTTCTGACCTACCACCTGCCAACCCGAACACGACACTATTGCCACCCTACCCATGGTTGTGTGATGCAAACCTTTTAAATGGATATTCATGAGTGAGTCCTAACAACATATACACACACATTTGCCTCGTCTTTTAGGTTAAATTCCGAGTTCATTACCACCGTGCAACAACGTGGTGCTGCAATCATCAAGGCTAGGAAGTTGTCAAGTGCGTTATCCGCTGCAAGTTCTGCTTGTGACCATATACGCGATTGGGTCTGTGGAACTTCGGAGGTAATTAGAGGAAATTCTCTTTAAACCATTACACATTGGTTCTTTTTGTTGGGGATTTGATTTGATTATATGTCCATATGACTTATAGGGTTCTTGGGTTTCAATGGGTGTATACTCCGATGGCTCCTACAACGTTCCAGCCGGTCTTATCTACTCGTTCCCAGTTACTTGTCGCAATGGCGAGTGGACAATAGTTCAAGGTAAGAATTATAGCAACTAACATTGTATTAGTTGATCGGTCACCTACGAATACATCATTACCAATGTTTTAAAAACCGGGTCGAACTGGAAACCAGGGAAGAGGCCGGTTCAATTGAGACCGGTTTTATGATAAATTATAGCCCAGAATGAACTGGGGGGTTTTATAAAAAAACCTGTTCAACCGAACCTGCAAAAAACCGGTTGACCCATAAAATTCTTGATTTTTACGGTTACATATGGTCCTATATATTTTGTTGATTTCCATGGTTACATGGGTTGATTATATATACATATTTGCATATGGTTGATTATACATATGCTTATATATGGTGTTATTTAATTCTTGATTTCCATGGTTCAATTTGGGAAAGAAAATGACTAAAATTGAATAAAGATCGATGATGGTTCAACTTGTGTTTCTTTAATGTTTTCAGACTAATGTAAAACTTGTTATGTGTATTTTTATTGTTTGAAATTAAGGACATCAACTTTTTGGTTATATACATAAGTATGCACGAAAATGAAAAATACATAGAAATGCTTGTTGTGAATGTTTAAAAAATGCTTGTTTCTTAGGTCTCAACATCGATGATTTCTCGAGGAAGAAGTTAGACTTGACAGCGCAAGAGCTAACCGAGGAGAAGACTTTGGCGTACTCGTGTCTATCATGATCTCACGATTTTTAACGCCAATAGTTAGCAACATTTTCTAGTTTCTTTTCCTCAAATAATCTCATTGTCAAGTTCTTGAGAAACACTGATGGTGGAGTTGTTTGTTATGTGGATCTAACTGTCTCCATACTCGTATCTATGGTAGAATATTAGCATTGAATTAGATCTTTTAGTCTGCTTTTCATGGTAGGACCACTAAAATTTTTTTACTCATTTTTCATTGTGAACATGAGGACCACTAAAATCGAGTCACGTGACAATATTCACTCTGAATATCATGCTTTATTCAGAGTGAATATAGGCGCCTAAGCTTTATTCACTCTGAATAATGCATGATATTCGAAGTGAATATTGTCACGTGGCGCGATTTTAGTGGTTTTCACGTTCACAACCAAAATTGAGTTCACATTTGAACCTATGTGTGTGTGTGTGTGTGTCGATACCTCGTTACCTTGAAAAATACGACGACAGTCTCTCACCTCGTTACCTTGGTGGCAAACTCGTATGAGATCTCAAGAGATCAAGCCAAAAGGAAAGGAACCGAGTGCTCTTTTAAAAGTTCTTTTTAGTTAGAAAAAGGTGTTATGTAGTAAAAGGGGGGTCTTCTTGTTAAGTGGATAAATGTAGGGACCATCTATGTAATATGCAACCTTTGAAAATAAAAGTGGAATTTTCAATTTATAAGGAAACTTAATGAATTTTGGTATTTTCATTTTGTTTAACATAATCATCTTGCCATGGAGTTTGAAACAAATGAATTATTCGGTTACTCCAAGTCCCATCAATCCAGATACAATAATTCGGATGATTTAAGATTGATCTTATATATAACTAACAATTTTCCTAAGCGTCACATCAATTCGGGTACAATAATTAGGATGATTCGAGGTTGTTCGAATAATTAACGGTTAATCTAAGGCGTTTGTTTGGTTGTGAACGTGAGGACAACCGAGAGCGCGGCACATGGCGGATGACTAGGCGCCACGTCAGATCCACGGCAGATGACTATGCGCGATCCATGAGAGGGCATTGAATTAAAGAGGGGGACCACACTCAAAGTCGTCACCTGTCGCGTTCTCGACTGTCTTCACGTTCACAACCAAAAAGTGGTTCACATTTGAACTTTCCTCTCTCTCTCTCTCTCTCTCTCTATATATATATATATATATATATATAGAGGGATTTTCTTTTGTGCACTTTTTTTGGTGTGAACTTGTGAATTTTCTCCAAAACGACGATTATATGATGAAATTGGTTCTTGAAGTTGTTTAATATGATGAAATTATATCATATGATACATTTTTTGTTGAAATTGTTTCATATTTCGGTGGTTTTACGTGAAATCAAAATGTTTCATAAGAATAGATGAAACAGTTTCATAAGAATGAAAAAGTTATGTAAAAAATACCAAAATATGAAACATTTTCATCAAAAAATGAATCATATGATATAATTTCATCATATTAAACAATTTCATGAACCAATTTCATTGATTTAACCTATGAAATTGCCGTTTTAGAGAAAATTCACATAAAAAAAATCTCTATACAAAATTGAACAATCATATCGACGAATGCTATTTGTACAAGTCTTCCACGACTCTATTTCCACATTTAAAAATCAACTTCAAAGTTGAATCTATGACTAAAGCGATGACGTCGTCCACTCCCCAGATCACAAGATTTACTTCTTCTCCAAGCCCACATTCTTTATGTATATAACTATATATATATATATGTATGTATATACACACTCTAAACATAACTCCACCATCAAATAAATCCCTCCAAAATGACCACCTCAGAGCTTATTTTCATCCCATCTCCCGGCGCCGGCCACCTCCCGCCGACGGTGGAGCTCGCCAACCTCCTCCTCCGCCGCGACCGCCGCATCTCCGTCACCATCATCATCATGAAGCTCCCGCTCGAAGCGAAACACAACACCGAAACTCCGGCGTCCACCGACCGTCTACGCTTCGTCGAGATCCCGGCCGACGACTCCACCAAGGATCTCATATCGCCCAACACGTTCCTTACCAAATTAATCGAACAGAACAAGCCTCGGGTCGCAAGCATCGTCCGTGGCATCGTCGAGTCCGGATCGGTTCGGCTCGCGGGATTCGTTGTCGACATGTTCTGCGTAGGCATGGCTGATGTTGCCGAGGAGTTCGGATCTCCGTCTTTCCTTTACTTCACTTCGAGCGCTGCCACCCTCGGCCTCATGTATTACCTCCAGGTACGGATGTAAACGAGTCTAGTCGAATAGCAGGTTAATTGAGTCGGGCTGTAAAATTTTAATACTGTGCTTGACTTTGACTTTGACTTTTTCAAATCCGGATATTTTTTGAGTTATCGGGCTCTGGGTTTGAACCTGCAACCCATTTAACTAATTTTTTGGTTTGAGTCGATAATTTTATATTTTTATAGTATAATTAATAGATATACGAGTATGTTTGGATGGAAAAAGGGTATGTACGAATGGCTCGGTTCGACTTGAAAAAATGAATCGAGTTTTCCTAACGAGTTAATTTGAACATTGATGTTAAAAAGGTTGGGTCGTTAAGTCAAACGAGATATATTTTATGTTTGAGATTGACTTGAGCTCGAGTAGCTGGTTAAAAGCTCGACTTATTTATACCCTTGCTTGTGCAGGCCAAGCGTGACCAAGAGAATCATGATGTGACCGAGTTAAAAGATTCGGAATCGGAGCTGTCCATCCCGAGTTACGTCAACCCGCTTCCAGCTAAGGTGTTGCCTACCGTATTGTTCGATAAGAACGGAGGTTCCAAAATGTTTATCGACCTGGCCCAAAGGTTCCGTAAGTCGAAAGCGATATTGGTGAACACGTTTCAAGAGCTCGAAACCCATGCCATCGGGTCGTTTTTAAGCGGTTTCGGGGATGTTCCACCGGTGTTTCCGGTGGGACCAATCGTAAACCTAAAGAATACGACAGACGGTAGTAAGTCAGACGAGATTATGACATGGCTAAACGAGCAGCCGGAGAGCTCGGTCGTGTTCCTCTGCTTCGGGAGCATGGGATGCTTTGGTGAGGAACAAGTTAAAGAGATCGCGGTTGCCATCGAGAGAAGCGGGCAACGGTTTTTATGGTCGCTCCGTCGTCCACCGCCGAAGGAAAAGCTGGAGTATCCAAAAGAGTACGAAAACCCGGCGGAAGTCTTGCCGGAGGGTTTCCTTGAACGGACATCGAGTATAGGGAAGGTGATTGGTTGGGCTCCACAGACGGCGGTGTTGTCCCACCCATCAGTCGGGGGTTTTGTGTCACACTGTGGGTGGAACTCGACTCTGGAGAGCATATGGTTTGGGGTTCCGATAGCGGCATGGCCGATTGGTGCCGAACAACAACTTAATGCTTTTCAGTTGTTGGTGGAGTTGGGGATGGCTGCGGAGATTAAGATGGATTACCGGACGAATATGAGACCCGGTGGGAAGGAGATGTTTGTGACTGCAGAGGAGATCGAGAGCGGAATACGGAGGGTGATGAGTGACGGGGAGATAAAGAAGAAGGTGAAAGAGATGAAAGAGAAGAGTAGAGCGACTGGTTCTGATGGTGGATCTTCTTACACAGCTATTGGACGTTTTATTGACGATCAACTTATGATTAACGAGTAAATGACTATTTTAACCTTTTGTTTCAATAGTCATGTTTGCATTTGATTTTTGTTTAAAAACCTTTGTATTTTTTGTGGTTAATTGTGGGTATTCAAGTCGGTTTGCTTTCGCCTCGACTAATCTGTAGAGTCGGTTTAATATCCATTGTATTTTGTTATCAAGAAAGTTTCAATCTTTTTCGAGACCCTGTTATATCTAAAACTTTAAATACATTCCAAATAAGATAACAAAGATATATATATATATATATATAAATTTTCTAAAAATTATTATAATTGTATGGGGGCTTCAATCGAAAATTTGTTCACGTGTTCGGCAAAAACATTAAAACACCAAAAATGAGAAAACAACATTAACCACATGAAGAGTTACGTGTTCACCAAATAAAATATATTTCGTCAATTTACATAATTGTTTGATTTGAGAATAAATAATCAAAAACCATCTCAATTCACATTAGTTAATTACACTTAATTAGGTTTCCTAATTCTTGTGACATCTTAAGGTGGCGTTTAGTTTGTAAAATGTGTTTATATGTGATGAAATCTGTTAAAGAATTGAATTTGAAGAAATTGAATGAAATATTATTAGGTTTGACCATGTGTTCAGACCACAAAATTCCAATGAAATCTGTTAAAAGAATTAAAATCTGTTTATTAGATTCACGTAATATAGTTTTAGAATTTAAATGAAATTTTGATAAACGATCAAAATACACTTTTAATTAAAATAAAAAAAGTTATTTAATACATTAATATAATTTAATAAAATAATTAATAAATGATTTTATAAAATTTAATATAATTAAATACAAAACTTTAAAAAATAATGAATTCTTTAAAAAATTAATTATTAGATAAATTAATAAAATAAGTGTTAAATAATTTAAATAATAACTTTTTGTTATTAAATTATAGTGGATTCGAGGTATATCTGGCATTATGAAGGATTTTTTTTTTTCATTCTATCAAAATACATAGTAATTGCTAAGGAATGCAAAATTTCTCCAATTGTAGAATTTGATGGAGTTCTAAAATTCCTTCTACGAAAAAAATGAATCAAACAAAAAAAAAAAAACAAAATCTCATCAATGGAATTAAACATCTCAATTCTATCATATTTTTCTTTAAAATCTGCAAACCAAATACTACGTAATTGTAACAGATCTAAGCAACGAAGACACGAATTCACCAACTATTTAGATCTCATGAACTAACTTCTTCAATTTCAACTATTTAGGTCTCGTGACCTAACATTCAATTTTTAAGAATACATCAAAAAGATGAAACCATTAAGAAAAAAAGCACCAACATTTAATTACACAACTAAAAATCAATCATTTTAATTAGGGTTTACTTCACGGGAGTGTATTCAACTTGTCACGAAAAGTCATTGTATGTATTGGACTTTGATTTTTTCCATTGTATGTATCAAACTTATAAAAACCTACCATTTGATGTATTTGGTTAAAAGTTGGATACACTTTTGTGACAAGTTGGATACACTTTCGTGGTAGGTTTTGATAAAGTTGGATACATTAAATGGTAGGTTTGGTATGTTTGATACATACAATGGAAAAAATAGAAGTTCAATACATACAATAACTTTCCGTGACAAGTTGGATACACTTTTAGGAACTAAACCCTTTTAATTACTTGTTTCAAAAGTTTTTTGACAAGAATGTGAAACAAAAGAAAAAACGACTTGAATTGAAATTATCAAGAATTAAGCAAACATATCCTTAAAGATGGTTTATATTTTGTTTTAAAAATGACCCCTATGTTCAACTCCCTTATACAACGCTCCATTTGTTTATAGTTTTTTTTAAAACAACATATCCTTAAAGACGGTTCATATTTTGTTTTGGAAACGGCCCCCTATGTTCAACCCCGTTACACTATGCTCCATTAATCGATGGAGATTTTTGTCTTTCTTACCATTTTAATTCGTTGAGAGATATTATTCGTATTTATTTTTTAAACCAAGTACAAAAAGTTAATATTTACCCTACTTACATATTTATATATTATATTACAATACAATTTTTTTGCTACGGTTTTGAAAAATCAACTTAGTTATGGTTGGGTTTAGAATCATGACCGAAACCGAAAGGAGTGTTGAGTTAGCCAACATATTGTTGTGGTGTAGACAAAACCATGACTCAATGCTTTTTTTATGGCCACTATTTCTTTTTCGTGTAAAGTATCAATTAAAAACTGGTCATAATTTTTTGTGTAAACCATGGTTTTATGTTATGACGGTTATCAACCATGGTTATAAACCAATATATGACCACATGAAGCCAATATATAGGGTCAGGTTCAAAGAAAAAACCCCAAATAAAAGAAAAACCGAGAAATACCCTCATGATACTCCATCAGAACTGAATGTACTTATACTGTTATACATATAGACAATTTATAACATGCACACATAAATTATTGTATTATATATAAAAGAGTACAAACTACAATGAGTACCAAGAGAAAAAGGATTTCTCATGCCACAAAATTACAACAAAATGATTAAAGCCATGACCTCATCTCCACACCATAATATTCTTTAGCCAAAAAAAATCTCAACTTGTAGTATCCAAAAACACATATAAAACCAACACTCAAAAACTACACACACAAGACCAAAAACCATGGCCACCTCCGAGCTCGTCTTCATCCCATCTCCCGGCGCCGGCCACCTCCCGCCCACCGTCGAGGTCGCCAAGCTCCTCCTCGGCCGCGACCACCGCCTCTCCGTCACCATCATCATCATGAAAGTCCCCCTCGGAGGTGGAACATACGACACCGCAAAACTCAACTCGACCCCGCGTCTCCGCTGCGTCGAGATCCCCTCCGACGAATCCACCGCAGCCCTCATCACGCCCACCGCCTTCCTCACCGCGTTCATCGACCACCACAAGCCCCGTGTCCGAGACATCGTCCGCGAATCGATCACGGACCCCGGCACCGTCCGGCTCGCGGGGTTCGTGGTCGACATGTTCTGTATAGACATGGTCGACGTCGCGAACGAGTTCGGAGCCCCGACGTACGCCTACTTCACGTCCGGGGCCGCCATGCTCGGACTCATGTTCCACTTGCAAGCCAAACGCGATGACGAAAACCACGATGTCACCGAGTTGGATAAATTCTCGGAATCGGTGATTTCCGTCCCGAGTTACGTCGACCCGGTCCCGGTTAACGTCCTACCTGACGTCCTGTTTGAAAAAAACGGAGCGAAGATGTTTTTGGACGTCCCGAAAAGGTTTCGGGAGACGAAGGGTATAATAGTAAATTCGTTTCGTGAGCTCGAAAGCCATGCCTTCGAGGTTTTAAGCGGAGACCCTGATATCCCGCCAGTTTTCCCGGTAGGGCCGATACTGAAGTTAGACAGTACGACCAACGACGGTAAGGTCGATGATGTTATGACATGGCTGAACGAGCAACCGGAGAGGTCTGTGGTGTTCTTGTGTTTCGGAAGCATGGGAACGTTTCCTGACCAACAAATTAAGGAGACGGCAACCGCCATTGAAAGTAGCGGACAACGGTTCCTGTGGTCGCTCCGCCGCCCATCGTCGAAGGAATGGATGGAGACTCCGAAGGAATACGAGGATCCCAGTGAGATCCTACCGGAGGGTTTTCTTGAACGGACATCAGGTATGCGATAAAAATCACTTGTACCAAATTTACCTGTCTCAGTCACTCTTGTCAAATCAATGAAACGATAACAAACCAGCTTTTTTTATATATTTTAAATTTATTTTATTTAACTTCATATTCTCTCTCTAATAACATCTATTCATTTGAAACCTCGGAAATTAACATAGGTGATTTTATTCCTTAGGTGTGGGGAAGGTGATTGGGTGGGCCCCACAGATAATGGTGTTGTCCCATCATTCAGTGGGAGGTTTTGTGTCGCACTGCGGGTGGAACTCGACGTTGGAGAGCATATGGTGTGGGGTTCCGATTGCGATGTGGCCGATGTACGCCGAACAACAAACAAATGCCTTTCAGTTGGTGACGGAGGTGGGGAATGCGGCGGAGGTCAAAATGGATTATAGGGCGAATATGAAACCCGGCGGCAAGGAAATGCTTGTGACGGCGGAGGAGATTGAGAGGGGGATAAGGAGGGTGATGAGTGACGGTGAGATAAAGAAGAAGGCCGAGGAGATGAAAGAGAAAAGCAGGTTTGCGGTTTCTGAAGGTGGATCTTCTTACACTTCTATAGAGGACTTCATTCACCATGTTACGAACGAATAACTTTTTTAATTTGTTTCGATTATTTTTCTTACATTATGAAGATATATATTTCGGATAGATTATATATCAAAAATTGGGTTTTGCTTAGATGTTGAGGTTAAAATGAGAACCCTAAAAAGTCGTTATCGGTTTTTAAAAGTTAACCTCAACTTATTACTCGTGTTTTATTCAGATTGTACATTGATGTATTTGTTTCAACTAGATTTTTAGAGTTCTTTTATACTACTTTAATTTTGTCTAGTTTAGTCAAGAATGTTAAAATTAATAAAATAATTTAAATAACCTACAATATTAAGGTAACTTAGTATACGAATTAAATTGTCATATTAGAATTTTAAAATATTTAATATTATGTGTTTTGGATTGTGACTTGCGAAAACACTTTAACAACGGAATTTTGTAGTATATATAAAAAATTATGTTTTAAATAATATCTCTTTGATGATTATAACTTTTATTAATCTAATAAAGCAAAAAAAAATTAGATTAAATAAAAGAGAATATTATGAAACGAATACTACATGTAATATATTTCAATCATATTTTTATAGCATGTTTTGTAAATAATTAACCAACATCTTCTTCTTAAAAAGGTCCCTAATTTTCTTAAAAATTTGAGTTCATGTCTGTGATTAAATTAATTTCAAAGTGAATTCTCATCGTTATGATTTGGCATTTGTTGTAATTTTATTCTTAATTTATAATTTATTAGTATTTATTTGTTTATTTTCATCTCTTAAACTTAAAAATATGAGTTTTTTTTTCCTCTTTTTTTAACTTTTGAAGAAACTTAAAAGTAACAGATATTATTGGATAAAGTTTGTAATAACAATTGCCAAAATTTTGAATATCAATTTTTATATAAATCTATTTACAAACCAATAAAATTTACTAAATAAATACTAAAATAAATATTTTTTTTGTTAAAAATCCAAAAAGGAAAATTGAAAAATCAGGTTGCTTCAGACCAGCCACATGAGCGCACGATGATCGCCCCCCCTTCCCTCCTCTCTATTGGACCACTATTTTATAATAGATAAATATTCATAAAATATTAAAATAAAGATAAAATATTTTTTTTGAAAGATATAGCAGTATCGAACCAACGAACGATTCATAAATCTGAGCTAGACATGATTTGTAAGAAACATGATATATCAGTATTATCACTTGGATACAAAATTCATTGTTATTATTAAAATTATTTAAGAAGCCTTAGCCAATATACAAACAAGAAACCTGATCTTAGTCGATAGTTATTATGCTCATGGCACAATAAACAACATTAACCCATCTTTATAAAAGTAAGACGTCTGATAAAGACTCTTTATTCTAACTATTTTTATTTGGTTAGAGTCTTTATCATAATAAAATGGCATCAAAGAGCGGCTTTACTAAATGTTTATTTGTAGAAGACCTTGTCCTTAATATCTTATTTTTTAACATTATTGGCCGTCTTAAAGAGTGGAATTAAGGAATTGCTGGTAGGCGTTTTAAACGTAAGTGCTTATTGGAAAATAGTCTTTTTCTTTACCGAAAATAACGAAAATATTGACAATCTATGCAGAATGATTAACTAATCCACACAACTTCTCACATAGGACTTAATGAAAAACCAATCAAACAACAGCTAAGTGATTACCCTGAAACTCTCATTCTTGCCTTATCTTTTACCG
Source organism: Centaurea solstitialis (assembly GCA_030169165.1). NCBI lineage: Eukaryota > Viridiplantae > Streptophyta > Magnoliopsida > Asterales > Asteraceae > Centaurea > Centaurea solstitialis. Next base: position 1,115,493 of record CM058047.1, read on the forward strand.
GACAGATTCTCCGCCTCTGTCATGTTAATCGAGCAAATTAAGTGACTCGTTATACGTCGAATAAACACCACCCTCTAATTTAATTAACTTGGTTGTATGTAATGAAATATGGTATGCTTAAAAGACGAAAAAGAAAATGTAACTAGCAACAATCCAAAACAATGCTAGTGGAGGTGAGAAAGACGTGTTTTCCTTTTTCATAATGAAGTGTTCGTTTATTTCCTTAACGTATACAATCGGGAAAGTTTTTATGTCCACAAAAATATTCTCTAACAAAAAGTTTATCCATAGAAGTACCAAGGAAAGTGAGAGATATAAAAAGAGAAGAAATGTACTTGTCGAGAAGTGGGACCATTAGACCATCCACAACCGTAGACTCCCTTGCCAATCTTGTCAATCGCCACATCAGCTTTCCACTATCTTGCCAATCTTTACCAATTCATCTACACTCATACCAATCTAAATAATTAATTAAAAAAGAAGAAGAAGAGAGAGATAGAGAAAAAGGAGAGAGGGGGTGGGGTGGGGTGGGGTAGTCTAACAAGTTAGTATAGTGGTGCCGACTTTTTGGTCCTTGCCAATCAGCCTCATCGGTGTAGCCGATGGTACCGATTGGCAAAGGAGCCTTGCCAAGCCCCATTGCGGATGGTCTTATCAGATGGTAAAATGGTTTCTATGGTGAGATTAGATTTATGGACTTTGTTTTGATGAAATTTTAAAATAAATCAATTTTTTAAAACAAATATATAATATAAACCAATTTAAATTTTATTTCATTTAAAATTCATAAATTAGGACAATTATTCTAATTTAATGCATAGATTCTTATAAAATGAAAATTATATAACTTTTTATTGATCAATAACGGTCAAGTTAAATGTCATTAATATTAATAATATTTGTATTAATTTATGAGGTTTTTGTATCCAGTTTTTATGACAAGTTGTATCAAAATAACAAAAATATTTACTATATCATAAAAACTATTGTTTGATGTAGTACGTTTTTTATTCTAATAAATTTATACTTTTTTTTATTTTTTAACGTGTTTGATTAAACCCACCTTTAACGGATGAAGTGAACGGTCGTTTGGTCGAGGGACCAAATTCAACAAAAAGTGCATATTACTGGGACCAAATCCATAATAAATGAAGTCTAGGGACGAAATCTAAAAAAATCAGTAAACCACATGGACCAAATCCGTAATTTATTCAAAACTCTATTGGCGAATTATGTAAAGGGAAATGTTTAGGATATAATGCATCATAAATCACATAAATAAATAAAAAACGGGGCAAATGAGCGCACCAATATCGGTTACTTTTCTATTGAGCTGCAAGCGTTTTCCTATACTTTCGATACCTTCTTCAACCTCTCTTTCTTTCGCCATTTTTGTTCTCTTTCCTCGTCTCTCGAATCCAAACAAAAATTAAGCAATAATTCAACGTTAGTTTGACACACATATGCGCAATGATTTTTCCTTTTAGAAATTCACAATCTTTATGTTATCCGATGATCCAAATCTAGGGTCAAGAAATTTTGAGAAATTGGAGAATTATGGTTATGATAGTCTAGGAAAACGTAAGAAAGAGATGATTGTGTTGGGATAACGTATGAAGATTATAATTCGTATGGTTTCAATGGGATAGTAGATCATGTTGGTTATGGCTATCCGGACCGTTATATTTAACAGGTTTCTTCTTCCCCCTTGCTCTCACGCATGTTGAAACACATTACGCACACGAAAGATTGAATTATTTTTCGAAAATGAGTTCAACTTAATGGTGTTGTGCATGAACACGTAAAAGAACTACAAGCCAATTGGTAGCTTTATTTAAGGTTTATTATTGTTATGGTATATATGTTTTGGTTAAGTGTGAGTTATTTAATTATCTTGTGACTATTATTGAGTCTTGAAAAGTGTGGAGCTTATGATGATACAAATGCAAAAAAAAAAATGTATTTTTGTTTTAGTTGCCAATGCATCATGAGTTATTCTAGCCATTATTGTACATAATCCTATATGCCATTTCTTACAATAAGCAGGCCCGGCCCTGGGGCCGTGCAGCCCGTGCGACCGCACAGGGCATCAAAGTCCAAGGGGCATCAAAATTCTATATAATGTTATTACTTATTAGTATAGGTAGTTAGTTTTAATAATTTATGACTTGGGCTTTATACAATTCCCAAGTATGGTATTATATTACATTATTAATTTAGTTGATCTTGATTTAGTGGAATTTTTCATTACTCCATCTACGTTACTTGCTTTTGCATCAGTTAAAGGATTTGAGAAAATGACAATTAAAGGATTTGAGAAATTGGCACATTGCATTTTTGCATCTCAACATCAATTAACTTGCTATGGTGCCTATGTTTAGGAATTTAGGATTTAGTCGTGTGTTGTTTTCTGCACCATTACACTCACTATTTTTTTTTTTTATCAATTTCAATGACCTATTTTTATTAGTTTTGATATTTTTAGACTTGCTAAGTTGTAGATTTTTTTTTTTGATAACTTTAATCTAATTATTTACCATTTAGTTAAACTAATTATAGTTTTTCTTGTTTTCTATCCTTCTATGTATGGAGATATCGTTTTAGGTGACTTATATTTTGTAATTTGGGGTTTTGCTTCTTATGTTCTCCTTTGTACTATTTGTTTAGTTAATAAAAATCGGCGTAGGAATGAGCCACGTAGTTTGACTAGGTTCCAAACCATTTAAAAAACCGTATCGGGGATTTTCATTTGCTTAAGCAGATAGACACGGGGGCATAATTTTACATTTTCGCACAGGGCATCCGAAACTCTAGGAACGGCCCTGACAATAAGACATGTTTATATAATGTGTATAAAGTGGTTAGTTTTGTTTATAATGGTTGAGAAAGAAAAAAAGTTCCTCTAAGTCTTCCGATGTTTGTGGCGAATTGGTTATCGCTCGGGGGTTCATAGCGCCCTAACCGATCGAGTTCGACTAATCCCTGGCAATTTTGGGGGCTAAACATGGCCCCGCTTAAATGTTTCCCAGGCATGTGCACAGGAAGGCTCGAGCTCGGTTAGGGCGCTATGAACCCCCCAAGCGATAACCAATCTGCCACAACACTGTTGACATGTAACATTATTTTATCTTACTCATAACTATGATTTTATTGTAGCATTCAACTTTCACATCTTGGCATACACTTCTTGCACTGAAAAGCATCAGTTAGTTGGGTGTGCAAAGATGCAAATAAGGACAAGCAGTGCAGATTCAGGTTTCAGGATTAGTGTTTCAAGCACTCCTAGTTGTTCAAATCATACTTCTGGGCATGATGACATTGAATCATTAGGAGATATTTTTATTTGGGGGGAGGTTTGGTCTGATAATGTGGCTTCTTCTAGTGATGGATCTGTGAATTCTTTGCCATCATCCAAAAGTGATGTCACCATTCCGAAGCTCCTAGAGTCAAACGTAGTTATAGACGTCCAACAGATCGCGTGTGGTGTTCGCCATTTTTCGCTCGTGACCAAGCAAGGCGAGGTCTTTACTTGGGGAGAGGAATCCGGAGGTAGGCTTGGTCACGGAGTTGAAAAAGACTTTGATCGCCCACGGCTTGTGGAATTTCTAGCGGTCACTAATGTGGATCACGTTGCGTGTGGTGAGTTTCATACGTGTGCTATATCGACAACCGGTGACTTGTATACGTGGGGTGACGGGTCCCACAATGCCGGACTTCTTGGTCACGGCACCGATGCCAGCCACTGGATACCGAAAAGAGTTTCCGGACCTTTGGAAGGGCTTGCGGTCGTTTCGGTTGCGTGTAGCACGTGGCATACGGCGTTGGCTACCGTTGACGGGAGGCTGTTTACGTTTGGTGACGGAAAGTTTGGTGTTTTAGGGCATGGGGATCGCGAGAGTGTGAAATACCCTAAAGAGGTTCAATCGTTAATCGGGTTGAAGGCCTTGAAAGTTGCGTGTGGAGTATGGCACACCGCGGCAATCGTGGAGATCACAAACCATAATTACGGTGGGCATTCGACATCCAAGAAGCTCTTCACTTGGGGCGATGGCGATAAATATCGATTGGGTCATGGAAATAAGGAGACATACTTGCAACCAACGTGTATATCGGCGTTAATTGACTATAACTTTCATCAACTAGCTTGCGGGCATAGTATGACTTTAGCCCTCACGACATCGGGCCATGTCTTCTCTATGGGTAGCCCTGCATACGGCCAACTCGGGAACCCGCAATCGGACGGAAAAGTACCTTCGTTAGTACAAGACGGGTTGGTAGGTGAATTCGTTGAGGAAATCGCATGTGGAGCGTACCATGTTGCCGTTTTGACATCAAGAAGCGAGATATTTACTTGGGGAATGGGTGCACGAGGCAGACTCGGGCATGGGGACATGGAAGATCGCAAAACCCCAACTTTGGTCGAATCGTTAAAAGATAGGCAAGTTAAAAGCATATCATGTGGTGCAAGTTACACCGCGAGTATATGCATTCACAAATGGGTGTCCGGAGCAGACCAATCGGTTTGTTCGGGGTGTAAACAAGCGTTCGGTTTCACTAGAAAACGACATAGTTGCTATAACTGTGGGCTTGTTCATTGCCATGCTTGTAGTTCAAGAAAGGCTCTAAAAGCCGCACTAGCTCCGACTCCTGGAAAACCTCAACGAATTTGCGACTCCTGCTACAACAAACTAAAGAAGTTCGCCGAGGCTGGGAATAGTAACGTATCTAGTTACCATAGGAGGGTTAATACGCAACCCGCGTTAGATGGAAGTGGGGTAGATAGAGGACAAGGGAGGACTTCTAGGCTTCTAATGTCTCCCAACATAGAACCCGCGAAGTACCTCGAGATTATGTCCGCCATGTACGGGTCAAAATCCGCTTCTTATTCTCCGGGAAGAGCTCCACAAGTTCCATCATCGCAACAATTGCGGGATATCGCGTTCCCAAGTTCGCTCGGTGCTCTTCAGAATTCTCTAAGACCTATTGCCACACCACCTTCACTTCCGTTGCAGCCACATTTTCCGTCACCCCCACAACCTCCCCCTCAACCGCAGCCTCTAGCATCGAGCACTAGACCTTCGTCGCCCTACTCGAGAAGACCAAGTCCTTCGAGTTCCGGATCTCCAATGTTCTCAAGGGGTGTGATTGATAGCCTAAAGAAGTCAAATGACCTTATGAAGCAAGAAGTGTCCAAGTTGCACAACCAAGTACTTATGCTTCTTTTCTAGACCTTTTCTTTTATGTTTTTCCACTTATGCACAACCAAGGGCAGCTCACTAATCCACCGTTGTCCTGGAGCCCAACCATAGTCTTTGACTGGGCTGGGGGGCAGCTCAGTCTATGACTGGATCAGCCCAAAGACTGGGTACTTCTCATTCCCTCAAATTGAGTCCCCTTGGATTCGAACGCGGGTAGACTGGGATACCATCCACAGCCCCTTCCAGGATGTTATCGCCCTTAGGAAGACCAATTGACCTAGACATGATTTCTTAAATGGTAGGTGAAAACTTTAAGGAAGAAAACTGATAATCAAGATGTAGAGATTCGAACATTGCGAACTCATGCCGAAGAATCAACTTCATTAGCAAGAGAGGAAACTGCCAAATGCCTAACTGCTGTGAATATCTTCAAAGGTGTTGAATCTAAGGTAATTGCTAACATTGCATCTATATTCACATTTTTTGTTTGTTGCTCAACATTCCTCATTTTTAACTACTTGCAGTTGCCAATTGGGTAGTTAATGCTATATATAGGGTTAGGTTCAAATGTGAATTCATCTTTCATTGTGAACGTGAGGACCACTAGTATCGCGCCATGTGGCAATATTCAGTCTGAATATTAATGCTTTATTCACCGAATAAAGCTTGTATTTAGTCTGAATAAAGCATGAATATTCAGACCGAATGAATAAAGTTTTTTTCGGTCTGAATAAAGCTTAGGCGCCGATTCAGATTGCCACGTGGCGTAATTTTGTTGGTCCTCACGTTCACAATGAAAGATGAGTTCACATTTGAACTTCTCTCTATATAGATATATGGTTGTATTCACATAAGTTCCATATCTGTTTGTATTTATGTCAGTTAAAGGAGTTAACAGAGAAGCTGCCTCCGGAGACATCCGATGACGAAACCTTCAAAGCATTGACGTCTAAAGTCGAAGACTTCCTTCACGCCCATGAAACCGATTCTCATTTGCAATCGAATTCGCCTAATGAGATCACTCTATCCAGTGAAGCTGCAAACCGGAAGTTTCATAAGATCGAAAACAGTGAAAACATCGAAGGAACGCATGAAGAGAGGTCACAAAACGCGGATCTTGTTCAGCTCGAGAGTAATGGGGCTTCAGTTGGTGAAAGCTCGGACTCGGCTAGCCAAACAAGCACGGATGGTGGCTTAAGAGTACCGAAATACCCTCGGGTTAAAGATAAGAGAGAAGTAATCGAACACTTTGAACCTGGTGTTTATGTAACTCTCATCCAACTCCCAAATGGCACCAAAGTATTTAAGCGTGTTCGATTCAGGTACTTTTATATTCTTCTCTAAAAACTTGAATAATCATGTTTTATTCTGACTGATTAACACTACATTCAGTATTATTCAAACTGAGTAATACTGAATGATGTATTATTCAGTTTGAATAATATTGAATGTTGTATTATTCAGTATGAATAATCCATTTTTGAGTCTGAATATGCCTCGTAACGCACTATCGGCTGTCCTCACGTTCACAATGAAATTTGAGTTCGCAACCGAACTTTCGTCTATATATGTATAGAGGGAAGATCTTTTGTGAATCCAAAAAAGAGTATAAACTGTGTGAACCAATCCACACCAAAGATCAAAAAAATGGAGGGTTGAGATATGAGCGGTTATATTTTTAAAAATTCGAAAATCAAAATGCACCATAACAGCCTCCATCTCAACCGTTGATTTCTTTGATCAAGGATGTGGATTGATTCACACACTTTATACCTTTTTTTGGGTTCACAAATGATTCTTCCTATATATATATATATATATATATATATAGCGTGACACGTGTGCCATTCAGTCTGAATAATACAGGATTAGTATTATTCAGATGCATTATTCATAATGAATAATATAGCATTCAGTAAAGTTGTTAACAATTTCTTTTGTGATATCGAAAACGCAGTAAACGGAGGTTTGTGGCACAACAGGCTGAAGAATGGTGGAAGGAAAACAAAGAAAGGGTGTTCCAGAAGTATGGTGCAGCAAAGCCAAGCAACAATAGTCCAAGTACATCTACAGCTCAAACAACACCTAATGAAGAACCATGATCAGCATCTACTTAATTAATCAGCTAGGTTTCTTTGAGCTTAATCAGGCACTTAACGATATGAAAGAGAAGTCGTTCTTTGGTGTGAATATTGGCCTATATGTCATTACAACGAAATTGAGTTTATAGGAAAGTAACGTCTTAACAGAGTGATTTATATGATCCAAGTTTATAGGACCAAACAGGAATGTGTCATATCTAAAAGTGTTGCAATAAGTTTATAGAACAAGTTTTTTAGAAAATTTCAAATAAAACGTCCTATTAAGTATTTTACAGGACACTATTTGAAAATGTGACTTATAAATATAAATGTTCTTTGAAAAGATGGGTTTTATAGGACATGACTTCTCGAAACCATCCTATAAAATTAATTAATACAACACTTTATCTTGAAAACGTTCTAACAAATTTGTTACGAGGAGGCTCAAATTATTGTAACACTTTTAGATATGATATTTTTTGTTTGGTCCTATAAAGCTGGTTCTTATAAAACACTCTATTAGAACTCTTATTTATTTTAGGCGACCTATAAACTTAATTTTGTTGTAGTGATGGTTTTTGGGTCTCCCTATCCTTTGCAAAGCTAAAGTGATGTGGTGCATATGTTGCATTGCCCTTCAATAGATTGGATAAGTTATGGTTGCAAAAGTGGATCATATTAAAGAGGTAGTAGATCAAGATATGTTCAGAGATGTTCTCTTTCTTGTTTCTATTGGCATTTTGAAACAAGAGTAAATTACAATATGCATGAATATTATGGATTGGCTCATTCAAATTTCTTTTATGCATTGGATAAGTGTGATTTATTAGTAATTTTTCCCCTTTATATAAAATGGTAGAAAATGTTCCATATATAAAACAACATTATTATATATAAACACTGCATTTCCTCATGTTTTGAATTATATGTAAGACGCACATATGAGAACTGGTTTCATCGTCTATCCGCTCTCTCCCTCTCTCACTGTCTCACATTCTTTTATTCTTCTTATTGTATTGGGTATTTGGTTTGTAAGGGTTCGGGTACTAATCAGAGAGGGCTCCAGAGGACTTATTGTGGGTTTATGAAAAAGTTGATGTGACGCTGATATGGTTGTAGGGCTGAGAGGGTTTCTGCTACGCACAACCTTACATTTTTTTTCATGTCCCATTAGCAAAAGCAATCCAAACAACCGAGTCCAATTCCATAACAAAAACGAAATCAAGGGACAAACTTTACAAAACCCACCAAACCAAAGGTACCAAATCCATAACTAGGGGAAGGTTCAAACAATGAACATTTCAATTTAAAATAAAGTGAAGAGCAATCTCAGCCACTCATCTCGTGGTTACGGTGGACGTGATCACGAAGGATTGACGCGATTCATGGAAGGGTAAAGATTATTAAAGAGGAGACCAGTCAAAACCGCCTTTATTAACCGAGATGAGTAATTGAGATTGCTCCGCACATTTTCTTAAAAAGTTTTAGGCTATGTTTGGCAAACGTAGCTTATAAGCTAGCTGGTAGCTGATAAGCTAGCTGTTGATTGATAAGCTTGCTAGTAGCTGATAAGCTAGCTTATGAACAAATTATGTTTCGCAAAAACTAGCTTATGAGTATGTAAAATGACCAAAAATAGTATCTTTAAATTTCATAATTAATATTAATAAGGGTATAATTGGAAAAAAAAACTACAATAAGCTCCTCATAAACTACTCACAGTAGCGTTTCAAAAAGCTAGCTTCCCAACATGTTTGGATGGACTAGCTTATAAGCTAACTTATGCTTGCCAAACACAGCCTTATTCGAACCTCCACAAAACTAAACTCCACAAATAGTAAACTAAACAAATATAAACCTCATTTACTCATGTGGTCGACAATGGCAGAAGATGATATCATGAAGCTTCCATTAATTAATAATAATACTTCTCGTGTTTCCCTCTCTTCCCTTTTCTTCCTTCATATATAAGCCACACTTTTCGTTCTCCAAGAAAAGCATCACTTCACTTTCACTTATCACTTATTTACCTCTTAAAATTCAGACATCCATTTCCAATTTCCCCAAAATTCACAATCTTTTCCATGATCTTTGCTTGAAATTTCGTAAAAATGGCGTCCCATTTTTACATCACCTTCACACCATCTTACCTCAAGAACCACCATCGATTTCTAGAACCCCCAATACGACGACGTTTGTCGTTTTCCGGTGGTACTAATTGCCGGAATTTGGGGGCGATTAGGGTTTCCGATGGCGGAGATTCGTATCTTGGTATGTGGAAGAAGGCGATGGAGAGGGAGAGGAAGGAGATCGAGTTCCGGAAGGTTGCGGAGAATGTGGCCGGTTCGTTAGCACCTTCGAAATGAGCTTAATATTGAATATTTTTGAATTATTTATATTTTGAAATATCATATATATATATATATATATTCAAAATATAGAGGAAAGTTCAATTGTGAACCACTTTTTGGTTGTGAACGTGAGAAAACCGAGAGTGCGACACGTGGCAACTTTGAGTGTGGTCCTCCTCTTTAATTCAATGCCCTCCCATGAATCGCGCCTAGTCACCCACCGTGGATCTGACGTGGCGCCTAGTCATCTGCCACGTGTCACGCTCTCCGTTGTCCTCGCGTACACAACCAAAAAGTGGTTCACATTTGAACCCACCCCTATATATATATATATATACACACACTTAGGAGGTGTTTGGGATTGCTTATTTATAAATATCTGCTTATTTGCTTGGCGCTGGTTGAAAAAGTTAAAAGCTTTTAACTTTATTTTATGCGAACACCTAAAATTGCTTATTGCAGGTTGAAACAGCAAATAAGGAGTTTTAATAAGCAATCGCAAACATCCATGAATATTTTTGAATTATTTTTGTTAGTAAATACTATCATAAATATATGCAAATTAATGTGTTTTTTATACGAATTAATGTGTTTATACGTCTTACATTTTCATCGAAAAGAAGGGGATGGTGATAATGGCGGAAGAGTGGAGGATTTGGAGACGAAGAGCAGTGAGTTCTTGAAGATTCTAGAAGTTCCGAAGGAGGAGCGGGATAGGATTCAGAGAACGCAGGTGATCGATCGGGCGGCTGCTGCGATTGCGGTTGTGAGTACGATTTTGAGGGAAGAGAAGATGGGGGTTGAGGATGATGATGGTGATGAGGGGTTGGATGGCATTGTTGGAGGTCAAGAGCAAGGTAGTTTGTTTCTTAAAATGTTAAAAATTATCTATTTTTTGTTGGTTTTTTGAAGTCATGTAATTTATTTGCATTTTGCTTCCATATTGGGCATTGTTTAATGTTTATATTTTAGATCACTTATAAGTTAGCTGGTAGCTGATAAACTAGCCGTTGGCTAAGAAGCTACCTAGCTTACGAATAAGTTATGTTTAGCTAAACTTGTTTATGAATATGGAAAATGATCAAAAATGGTATCTTGGGATATAATAATTAATATTAATAAGGGTATAATTGGAAAAGACTATAAAAAGCTCCTGGAACGTTACTCTAGTTAGCGTTTCAATAAGCTAGCTTATGGTCCATCCAAACGTGTACCGGCTTATAAGCTAGCTTATTTTTGCCAAACACAGTCTAAAACTGTAAAATTATAGCAAGTTAGGAGTTGCTGAATGGTTAAGTGGTAAGAATGATTAAGAGGCTATTAATGATATAGTGCAAAATGAACTATGGTTGTTTGGTAATTGTTTAGAATGAAATAGGGCGTTGAATGGTTAAGGGATGCCCACGGTACAAAATCATTCATACGTTTTTGGAACCATTAAGAGAGGCAGACTTTTTCCTTTTGTCAACAAGATTCACCTCTTAAGCGATTCAGAGGTTGCCTTTTAATGGTTATACCATTAAGAGGTTTCCTTTAAGGGCATGTTTGTTAGCAGTTTAATGAGACTCGTAACTTATTCTGTCAGTTATACATGACTATTTGGCAGTGGCTTAATGGTATAGGAAGTAGTTTATTTGATAAGCTTTTAGGAGCGGAGCTTTATGTTGATTGCCAAGTTTTTCCAACCTGTCACACTCAATTAAAAAATGTATTTCTTCCATCTATGATCTATGAAAAATCCCTCCCCAACAAAAACCTTCCCGGTCTATACAGGCACATTAATCCACACAAACATTTTTTTCCATACAGGTCTTAATGGAAAACCAACCAAACAACCACTTATTACTGTTCCATGGCTTGATTTTAACATATTTTTTGTGTTTTCTTCAGGGTCGTCGGCCGGTATCGGAACACCCGGTCCAAGTTTCTGGTCGTGGGTACCGCCTTCCAATACCGATTTCAACGTGGGTAACGGAGCTGAGTCAGCACCGAGCAGAAAAACATCACCATCCCCGAGTCAGCCAAACCCCGTGATGGAGCTAGAGCCCACCTCCCGTTACCTGCCATTGCCGTTCGAAAGCAATCACAACCCCCCTCTTCCGCCTTTCCAATCGCTGATCGAGGTCGGGAAACCGGATTCCGTACTCGAGGAGAATCCTCAATTGAGGACGGAAAACGAAGTCGGCAATTTGTTTTCGACACATGCAGAGGACGCGGCTCATGCCCTTTCGCAAGTCGATCCGGTGTCGAGTGAGGGGACCAACCCGCAAGGCTCGAAGTGGTGGAAAGAAACCGGAACGGAGGTGAGACCTGATGGGGTGGTTTGCCGGTGGACATTGACTCGGGGTGTCAGTGCCGATGAAACCGTGGAATGGGAAGAGAAATATTGGGAAGCGGCCGATGACTTCGGGTATAAGGAGCTCGGATCCGAGAAATCAGGCCGTGATGTTGCAGGAAACGTTTGGCGGGAGTTTTGGAAAGAATCAATGATGCAGGTATTGCATGTTTTTTTAAATCTAAATTTGAAGTATTGAGGTTGCCTCTTGATGGATCTATTAAGAGGTAAAAAGACAACTCTTCTAACTACTTACTTATTTGCAGATTGAAGGGTGTCTGCATATCGAAAAGACTGCAGATAAATGGGGGAAGAATGGAAAAGGCGATGAATGGCAAGAAAAATGGTTTGAACATTATGGTGCTGGTAAAGCTGACAAATGGGCTCACAAATGGTGCACCATTGACCCAACCACACCCCTGGACCCTGGCCATGCTCATGTTTGGCATGAAAGGTACCACTTATGTCTGATTATTTACTCAGACGTTTTACAATTCAGACCCTTTGTTTTTTGGTTTTTTAAAGCCTCGCATCTCTTAATATGGTCCGGATAAGTGATCACCCGTGTCTTAAATCTTCTCTTCTTTCTTTCGACTTCAACGTCAGTTTTAGTCAATATGCACTCCGAATTTGCAAAAATATACAACACTTTTATTGATTCAGATTTAAGACTCCAGCCCCACCTCTTAAAAATCAGAAGTGAAATCAGATTTCAACGCCTTCTAAAAAACAAACGTCACCCATGGGGCTGTTTGGCAATTGGTGAATGGTTTGGTGCTAGATGATTAAGTGGTCAGAATGATTAAGAGGCCCTTATGATATAGTGCAAAATGAAATATGGTTGTTTGGTAATTGTTGAGAATGAAATCAAGACCCTAAATGGTTATAGGACACCCGTGATACAAAATCATTAAGAGGGTTTTGGAACCATTAAGAGGCAGTCCATGTTTTTGCCAAACAAGATTCAACTCTTAGTGATTCAGAGGTTCTCTCTTAAATGTGTTATATTTGGCAGGTGGGGTGAGAAGTATGATGGGCAAGGCGGCAGCATCAAGTACACGGATAAATGGGCGGAACGTTCAGAGGGAGATGGGTGGACGAAATGGGGCGATAAATGGGACGAGCATTTCGACCCAAATGGTCACGGTGTCAAGCAGGGTGAAACATGGTGGAAAGGGAAACATGGAGAACGATGGAATAAAACATGGGGTGAAGGTCATAACGGGTCGGGGTGGGTCCACAAATACGGTAAGAGTAGTAGCGGTGAACATTGGGACACCCATGTCCAACAAGACACGTGGTACGAGCGGTACCCTCATTACGGGTTTTACCATTGCTTTGAAAACTCTGTGCCTCTACGTCAAGTCAAGAAACCGTCCGAGTGAAATATTATATATATCGTATAGATATGTGCTCCCTTGTGTCAGGAATGTGTTTGTATACTCTTCCACTTCGGTGTATGGTGATTGTTTAGTTTGGGAGTCGTGTTGTAAACTTAGGTTGAATAACGAGTAACGGAAATTAGTTTTAGCGAGTTTACGATCGTGTTGCGCATATGTGAAATCTTAAAGATGATATTCATTGACTTATAACATGTAATGTGTATAGTGCCCTTGGGAAACTTGCAAGTCTTTCAGGTGAGGAAGTTATTTTGATGTGTATTATGAGGTACAAATATTAGCTATTCATGTTGAAGTACCACTTTGTTATTATGTATTCACATGTGCATGGTAATGTAAGCATCATTTGAAATGCATTAATGCAGGCAAACATATCTTTCCACCAACTTCTTTTAATGGTAAATGACATAAGCATATGCTCATTAATATCTAAATGGACTTATATCATATGTGTCTATTCATGGTTATTCACATCATATATGCAATAATTAAGTGAAGGGTTTACTTAATTAACGAGTTCATATATGAAGTTGTTTGTTGTTTATTTGTAAAAACTATAAAACTAATTCTCTATTTTCTGCAAACCCATGCAAAGAATTATCTAATGCTTCATAGTTAAGCCGCATCACTTCTCTACTTCTTATTCCAATAGCACATCTCGTTTGAACATTTCCATAAAAACTTCAAAAAATGGAAAACCAAGAAATACCCTTCCAGCCCTCCGTTTATACTGTATGCACTTGTGTGTATATTGTATAGACATAATTTGTAATATGCACACGTGCATAAAAACCAAGAAAACAACTTAATTTACTGTTATGCACAAGTACATATGACTCAGATGGAATGCTACGAGGATGTTCCCGAGTTTTTTCGTTTTTTTTTTTATGGTTTTCCATTAAGCGTCCCTCTGTATATATACACCGATCACTTCATGACCTATTTGTCTTAAATGAAGTGTAATTCATACCACAAGGACCAAAATCCATATAATAAATAAAGTTCACACCACAAGAATCAAATCCTTAGGCCGTGTTCGGTAAAAATAAGCTAGTACATGTTTGAATGAACCATAAGCTAGCTTATTGAAACGCTAGTTAGAGTAGTGTTTCAACATCTTTTTGTAGATTTTTTTCAATTATACCCTCATTAATATTAATTATTGTATCCTAAGATAACATATTTTAGTCATTTTACATACTCATATGCTAGCTTATTACTAAACAACCAATGACTTTCTTATGAACTAACTTATAAGTTCATCCGTTGTCGACCCACTACTACCCAATGGTTTCAACTGCCACATCAGCGCCACATCAGCTTTCCACTATATTACCGAAAATTACCCAATCCATCCACTATCAACCCATTATCATTTAATTAGCCCATAAATAAAATAATAATAAAAGAAGTGAGAGAAAGAAGTGAGAGATAGAGACAAAGAAGAGAGAGAAGTGGGGTGTGGGGGTGAAAGCCTCGGCTTCATGAAACCGTTTGATTCAACCCAACGAAGAGGCGCGACGGTGTGGTTTACTCTACCCGTCGGTTTGGAGGTAGCCGATAGTCACCCGATGGCCAAATCCACTCCCACAGTGGATGGCCTAAGCTACCATCTACCTTAATAAATAAAGTTTAAGAACCAATTTCAGTAAACCTGCATACCACAGGGGTAATTTGTTTTTTAAGTTAAAAAAGTGTAGTTTGATCAAGTTTAGTTGGGTTTGACAATGAGTATGTTTTCCTTCTTTCTATCATTTCTTTCCACTTTCCTTCCACCTGCTGAAAATCCCACTTCCCATTTCTTCACATACTCTCATCATCCTCTTTACTCTTCCCCCAATTCATTGTATACAACATCTTATGCAATCAATGCATTCCTGTTTGATAGAAGAAGAAGAATCAATGGCCATTTTTCATTCAATTTGAGGTTTGAATTGAACAAGATGAAGAATTTTGCAGGGACTCCTGGAACAATCACTGCTCTGATTTTGAGATCCTTTCAGTGCTTGTTTGCTGTTGCTTCAATTGCTTCAATGGCTACCACTGAATCTTTCTTCAATTTCACTGCTTTCAGGTATTCTTTTGTGAAATTAGGGCTCATAATTAGTTTATGGAGGTCTGTGTTTAAGTTTTTGATCAAAAATGAAAACTTGTAATCAAATCTGTGAATGAATGATTGTTGTAGTGATGGGGTTTGTAAATCAATGGATGATTGTTGTTTTTAGATCATTATCTTGATTCTTGAACACATAATCTCCAACAAAAAGGGATTTTTGAAAATGTGATTGGTTAGGGTTTGTGATGATATTAGGGCATAAAAGGGTTGGGTTCCTGTGAGAAGTTGGGGGTTATTAACCGTTGGATGAGAATTAGATGTATGTTAGGATGAGATGCACCAGAACAATTCTCATTTAAAGTGTAATTCATAGGAGGCCATGACATCAAAAGCGATCAAGGGTTCAGATCCACTTTTTACGTTTTCATAGTTAACTCGACTTCTCACACAATTATTCACCTAGTACATGGGTGTTGGGTTGGGTTCTTGTGAGAAGTTGAGGTTAACGTGCGAAGCCTGAGAAGTGGTTATCAACTGTTTGGATGATAAGTGAATGCACATTAGGATCAGATGCACCAAAGCAAGTGCCTTTTAAAGCGCAGTTCATGGAAGGGCATGAGATTTAAAGATCCACTTCTCACGCTTCTTGTTGTTAACTCAACTTCTCACACGATCGCCTAAAAGGGTATCGAGGTTAATCTTTTGCGCACCTTCACTAATCCCACGAAATTGTAGCATACGATACACATGCCATTTTGATGGACTAAAATCTTACCTCGTAAGTAAGTGATAATCCAATCCAATCCTTTCCATTCCATTCCCTCCAAATCAAACCAGCATTCCATTTCTAATTAAGGTTTATAATTAGAAGAAGAAAAAAATGCTTTTAACCCTGGTTGCATCTCTGAATTTTGGGGTACAGTTTCTTGGGACTCCAATTGTTAGGACTAGTAAAGCATCATAATTAAAACCTGATCTTAAATATGTGCTTATTTTATATATTTCATGCATATAGAATCATTTTTTTTCTTATTCTATATAATTCTGGTGCCATATTACACATATATTTGAATCCTATTTTCCACAAACTTAGTTAAGTTTTCATTTAATGTAGAAACATATGGTTTAAAACTGCCATTTCAGCTACTTGATTGCTTCAATGGGTTGCAAGTAATTTGGAGCTTTGGACTTGCATTCCTCGATGCCTGCGCCTTAGCCAAGAAGAAAGTCCTCCATAATCCCGGTCTACTCAGCCTCTTCGTCGTTGGAGATTGGGTTAGCCTCCTTAACAAAATCCTGTTTTTTGTTTTGTTTTGTTTTGAAGTATATATATATATATATTATAGGGGTGGGTTCAAATGTGAACCACTTTTTGGTTGTGAACGTGAGGACAACCGAGAGCGCGACACGTGGCGGATGACTAGACGCCACGTCAGATCCACGATGGATGACTAGGCGCGATTCATGGGGAGGGCATTGAATTAAGGGGGGGACCACAATCAAAGCCGACGTGGCGCCTAGTCATCCGCCACGTGTCGCGCTCTCGGCTGTCCTCACGTTCACAACCAAAAAGTGGTTCACATTTGAACTTTCCTCATATATTTATATATATATATATTATATATAATATATATATATATTTTTATATACAACAAAACTCACACACTGTTCTCACGCCTTTGACCTCCAACAAGGTTGGAATGGAATCTACTCGTAACTCGAGTACAACTAGGCCAATGACCTTCTCGTATAACAAAAACTCGTTTTGTAAAGTATTTATGCGACAAAAGGATGGGCCAATGACACTTTGGTTTAGCTGGTAGCTCAAAGGGTGTGAGTAAAGGGTCAGTGGACATGACAGAACAGAACAGGAATCACTGTTGATTGTTCCACTTTTGGCAATATGCGAAACATACTGGAACAGACTGTGTTCCAACCCCACTCCTACCCCATAGAACAAATTGGAAATATAACTTCAAAATAGAACTCATTATCTTCTAAAACATCAAGTACACCTTATTTTACATTTTATTCATTTAAAAAAATATATTGAATTTTATGTTTTTGAGACTCTCACTTTACTTTCCTAAAAATATTTACTTTTATACAATTTTTATATTTGATTAATTTATGTAACTTATTAAATATTAATAATAAACAAGTAAAATAAAATAAATATAAATGAAAATGGAAAGTAGTTAAACTTTTTATTTTGGTGTCATAATAATTTTCTTTACAAAAAAAAATGTTTTATTTTGTTATAAAATATAATCAAAATATATAAACAACTCATTAGGGGTAAATTGGTCATTTCATCTGTTTTGTCTTGTTCATTTCTGTTTTACCAAACACTAAACAACAGTTCCGTCTTCTCCGGATACCAACTCACCTTTTGTGTCAAACTGTCAATGACTGTATATATTTTTCGGTTATTTAGCATCTTGGACTTGAACCATTGGCAGGTTACGGCTACGTTGAGCCTTGCAGCGGCTTCATCCTCTGCAGGCATAACAGTGTTGTACTTCAAAGATTTGGGAGGTTGTGGTCTCGATAAGGAATGCCGAAAATACCAGTTGGCCGTTGGTTTGGCATTCATGAGCTGGATAACCGTCTGGATATCGTCACTAATCATGTTTTGGACTTTGGCCGCGGGTTAGAGTAGCTTTACAGTCATGGTAGTTTTTCGTGATCAACTCTTTTAGTCATCGTCTTAAGACTTTTTCTTCGAAAAAAGCATCGTTTTTACATACTAAAGAAACCCTATTTTGAAAAACCGAGTTATTTTGAACAAAGAACCGTTTCTTTTTTTTCTTTTTTTGGTTAATTTGGTAAGAACGATGTTTTTATTTTGCTACAAAGAAACAAGTACGATGTTTCAGATACACAATTTGTATAGGACACGGTGAAGGTGAATACGTAATATAACGGATGTAAAACTTTATTGTAAAGGGAATGGAAAATTAATGCAATTTATCGTTAAAAGAAAAGAATATGAAATTTATGGAGTGTTTTATTGTGTTAGCAGTATCCAACAGTTACCCGGGTAAGCGTTTAGTAAACGGACCTTACACTAGCCACAGTTGCCACCCTCACTTACAAGCTATGAGATAAATTCTCGGTCCTGGTAATGCTTCTTACCAAAGAAAGTTCTTAGTCTTTATCAATTATCATCCTATATTTATATTCCTACCCGATAAGCTCTTACCCATTAAGCCATAAACGTTTGGTACACAACAACCTCTGTTTTATTGCTATATATCATGCACAACTAGAGTTTGTACATCGTCTTGACTAGGTTCTGCTTCCTCATACTCTTTTTAATAATACCGGGTCGGATGGAGCTGCTTCATGTTTTTTTTATAGAGAGAGACACCTTCATTTACAATCTTTTGAAATTTTACAATGGTGTTTGTTAGCAGCGTAATGAGCTTACGTGTAATGCATACTATTTCATTAAATACATACACTAGCTTAGAATGCATATAGATGTGTATGAAATTATCATTGTCCATGCATTTAGATGTGTACAATCGTGTTTGTTTTCTCTCCGTTTTGGAGAACACTATCTTAGGGGTTGTTTGATTAGTTTCCATTAAGTATTGTATGGGTAAAACTGTCTTTAATTAATCTGTCTATATAGATTGGAAATGTTTTTTGGGAGGTATTTTTCATAGATGAACTGAGCGAGTTTTTTATTTGGAATAAACATGTTTGAAAAAACCAAGGCTTTCTACATAAAGCTCTCCCCTAAAAGTTTATTGAATAAGCCACTTTCTATGTCATTAGGTCACTACCAAAGAGTCATATATATAGCTAACCGAATAAGTTGTGGATCCCATTAAGCTCATTACATTGCTAACAAACATGCTTACTCAATAAACGCTAGCCATAGTCGCCACCCTCACTTACAAGTTACGAGATAAAATTCTCATTCCTTGTAATGCTTCTTACCAAAGAAAGTTCTTAAGTCTTTATCAATTATCATCCTAGCTATCCGATAAGCTCTTACCCAATAACCCATAAACGTTTGGTACACAACCTCAGTTTTATTGCTATATGGATATGCACAACTATAGTTCATATAGAGATACACCTTCATTTAGAATCTTATGAAATTTCCCAATCGTGTTTGTTAGCAGCGTAATGAGCTTACTGTTGGAAAAATTAATATTAATATTAATTTTAGTTTAAATTTATAATATTAATATTAGTTTGAATTTTTGAATGGAAATTAAGATGGAGGTTATAAAACAATGAAATAATGCTCCATTATGTTGGCTTTAAAAAAAATGGAGGTTATAACCATAGAAATAATGGGTCATTATTGTTGGCTTTTAAACCTTCTATGAGTTACATATGTGTTATGTATATATATAGGACTCATAGCTTGAGTTCTATGAAGAAGAAAATATATGCTAAAATATGAGAGACACACATATGGAAAAGTAACTTCATAGAAAGCCAAACACACGTGAAAAACCAAGACATATATTCTCAAATTCAGGCATGATAGTGAAGTCCGACAGAACTCGATTCTGTTTCGAGTCGTTGTATCCTGGGAAATCGACGCACCGGTAGGGGGCGAATCGGTTTTAAGGAAACCGTGTTTAACACGGGCCTCGACTCAATACTTGGGTTTGTTCCCATCTCTCTTTATTTCTTACTTTTTTCTATTTGGTGAAACTATTTTCCTACAATCTTAAAACCGATTTCGATATTTCTTTGTTTCACCAATCGGTTGGTAACCTTTTGTTACTTTTGTTTTTCTAAGTGAAAATGGGCAAGAGCAAGTGTTATTTTTGAAAAATAAAACTTTTTGCTTTGATTATTGTAGAAGATGAGTTTGTATATATCAACCTTCATTGATTTCTTCTTCTAAAAACCAAGAAAAGAAATGATATGTTTGTTTCTCTTATATTTTGTTATCGTTTGAAACAACGAATTTATGTTGTTTTTGGCAAAATTTGAGATTGTGAAATATGAATAGAAATATACCGAATATTTACTTGTATGATGTGTTTCGAGAAAAATACATCTATAGTGCCTAAAACAATTGTTGGATTTGCAATATGTTTGCATATGTTAAAATTGTTAGTGCACAATATTTAAGCAACTCTTTGCTTATTTATGCACAAAATTTATAAGTGGAAGAAGTTCATTTATAAAATGCAATATCTTGTTTTGAGTGCAAAGGTTAGTTCATAACCTCCTTGATGTTTATAAGAGTGAAACTTTTATAAATATAAGTGTGCATTGTTTTCTTTTGTGGGAAACAAAATGGTGCATTGTTTTCTTTTCTGGGAAACAAAATGGTGCATTGTTTTCTTTAGTGGGAAGCAAAATGGGTAACACCGGTCTTAAAATTAGAATATCCCCGCGAAGGGGATGATGTTTGGTTTTCGGAACCAAATGCCATGTGAGTGGTTCCAAATGAGATATGTGGTACTCATTAATGAAGGGTGCTTAAAATGATGAAATTTGGAAAAGTAGAACAATGATTTCTACAAGATTAATGAAAGAATGTTGTTTCTAACAATTTATATCCACAAGCAAATTGGTTAAAGATGGATATTTTTGGCACTCCATATCGAGGGAGGGACTTTAATTGTTAGGACAATTGGTGTCTTGGGCAAATGATGCATCCACGATGAGATGTAAAAGTCTTGATATGGAGATTTCAAAAAGTGAAAAACTTTGTATACACAAACTCCATTTGTTATGTGATGGGATTTTGGTTTTGCAAGAAAAATAAAATAGTTTATCTATTTTATTGTTAAGAAATGAATTTGCTATAATGTGGCATTTTGTCATAACCAAAATTTGGATAAATTTTGATCTCATGTCAATATTTTCTTGATATTAAAGTGGGTTTTAATATAGGTTTAGATCCCAAATAATATGATAGTCGATCAAGAATATTTTGATGAGTAAATATATTTTGACTATGCATTTTTAGTAAGTCAAATAAAATGGCAAGCTTATAGAATTTTATTCTATGGAAAGATGAAAGGTATACATCACTGATTTTGTAAAGAGATCATGGTGGTGAATATGTTGATTCTTATGATTTAGAAGTAAGATATACGTCATGCTATCGGCTTGCAACTTCTAAAAGTACACCAATGAGAAAGAAAGGTTGAGTACCTTGAAATGTGGGGGTACCTTACATTTGAAAAAAAAATGTAATAGTTAATTCGTTTAATTGTTTGTCGGTTACGAATTAATTACGACAGTTACGAATTTTGATTTTAATTCATTTAACTGTTTGTTGGTTACGAATTAATTACGTTAAATTCGAATTTTGTTTTTAATTCGTTTAACTGTTTGTCGGTTACGAATTAATTACATGGTTAAAATTTCAGTTTTAATTCATATAATTGTTTGTCAATAATGAATTAAATGTTTCGATAATAATTCGTTTAATTACACATTTAAGTTGGAAAAATTATGAATCAACTCCAAATAGGCTCACCTATTTGGATACAATGTCTAGGAAAGATATAGGCGGATTGTTTTCTATTCTAATGAGGTCGTGTTTTTAAATGCTTTTGAGCATACCACCCTCACCGTCTTTCCTGGTTGTGTTCGAGTAGAGCTACCGAAAGGGGTTGAGTAAATAATAGTTTCCCTGAATGTGTTTATATACTTATGTATATTTTGGATTTAATTCAATAATTGTTTGTCAATTATGAATTAACCATTTCGTTTATAAGTCGTTTAATTACGAATTAACCATTCGGTTTTAATTCATGTAATTGTTTGTCAATTATGAATTAATAATTACAATTTTTTTAATTCGTTTAATTGTGAGTTTATAACGAATTAATCATGATTGGTAATAGAATGCCATGATATCAATTGATAGACGAATCCAATAAGTTTGGATCTAAATCATCATATAAGTTTGATGAAATATTAGCAATGAAAGTAAAGGTTAAAACTTTGTGTATAACCTAAGCTAAATATATCAAAAAGAGAATATAGTCATGATAGAGTGATCATTGAGTATGACTATGTTTATAGAACAACTAGGATCCTAGAGTTTTGGATGCCTAGATTGTCACTTATAGAGAGTTGCGATTAAGCTCTTTGGTGGTGACAATACCACTCATGTATGATGCATTGACAAGAACATCTGGCCAATGTTTTTTGTGAATTCATCAACATATGTGTGTCTTCTTGTTATAGCTTAAACGTATTGCATAGCTAGCAACTCTATTCATGATATAGAAGAAGATATTACTCAATGAAAATGTTTAAATACATTAGTTGTATCAACTTATGCAAACAGATTGAGTAGATAATCATATCATTTGAATCAAGATTTGTGCAAATGATTCATGTATGAGTTTGAAGACTCTAAGCAACCGAATAGTTTGTGGTCACATTTGGAGAGACTTACAAACTAGAAATCATAAAACATTTGATAAGTTATGATATCTTAATGGTGAAAAAGGGATGGAAAAGTCACTAGATGACATAACATTATACAATGGTATAATGTATAGATATCTTCATCAAAGGATATAGACAAAAGGAAAGTCTAGATTATTAACATCCGTTAGTTTTATGTTGGAATTGCAAATCTGCAAATGCACCAAATGGATGTGAAAATTGATCTTCTAAATGAAGATTTAGAAGAAATTTATATGGAGCAGCCTAAGGGATTCGTTGCCCAAGGTAAAGAGAACAAGGTGTGTAAACTTGTTAATACCTTATATGGCTTAAAACAGGCTCCAAAGCAATGACATCAAAAGATTGATCAATCCATGTTGGAAAGTGTTTTTAAAATAAGTATGTCATATGCTTATCATCGGAGGTGATGACAAAATGATAAGGTCCACGAAGGATATGTTGAAATCTAAGTTTGACATGAAAGGCATGGGTTTATCATATGTGATACTTGGAATAAAGATCACAAGAACTCAAAATAGTCTAGTGTTAAGTCAAACACATTATGTGGACAAGATTCTTGAGAAATTTTATAAAGGAGACACAAGTATAACTAAAACTCCTAGTGACACTAGTCAACATCTATCCAAGAATAAGAGAGGATAGTGTTGCACAAAGTGGAATACTCAAGAATACTAGACAGTCTGATGTATCTCATGAGTTGTACCAGACTTGACTTAGCATACGCAGTAAGCAAGCTAAGTAGATACACTAGTAATGCGAGTGTTGAATATTGGAGGAGTATTACTAGATTATTAAGGTACTTAAGATACACAAGAGAGTGTGGACTGCACTATGGAAGATATCCAACTGTAATCAAAGGATACAGTGATGTAAATTGGATATCTGATATAAAAGATTCCAGATCTACAAGTGGATATGTGTTTACACTTGGAAGTGCAACTATATCTTGGAAATCGTCCAAGAAAACTATTATAGCCAGATCCACGATGGAATCTGAGTTTATCGCCCTAGATAAATGTGGCGAGAAAGTAGAGTAGTTGCGTCAGTTTGTGGAGGATGTTCCCAAATGGCCTAAGCCGGTAACGGTCATTTGTATACACTGTGATAGCCAATCGAAAATTGGCAGAGCTCAAAGTACAATGTATAATGGGAAGTTACATTAGACGCAATATGATAAGACAACTAATCTCTATTGGAGTTATCTCGATTGACTATGTAAAGTCAAAAGATAACATTGTGGATCCACTTACAAAAAGTTTAAGTAGAGATTTAGTTTATAAGTCCTTAAGATGAATGGGACATAAGCCCTGAATTAATAATTCATGCAAAGGAAACCTTACCCAGAAGACTGGAGATCCCAAGATCTGGGTTCAAAAGGACAACCTAGTTGTATGAATGTGGAGAGTCACTGTGGGGGGGAGTTAGTAAACTTCTAAGACAGTGAAAAATGAGGATAAGCACAAAGCTTTTAATGATTACTGATAATCACCTATGAGAAAGAGAAGTGGGGTCGCTTCGAAGGGAATTATTGGGGATACATTCCTAAAGCTTTCTCTGAACCAGGCAGTGTTCATGACCATAACGAACACGACTATGAGGACTTTACCATGTCAGGAAGAATCTTGTGTGAAGTGTGTTAACGTTTACACAAATGGCAAAACAGTTCAAGGACATCGCGTCTACTGATTTGCTAGTAGACTAGACATGCTTCATAAGGGAAGGTTCAAAGGTTAACGCCTACCTATCCTTTGCAAGATTCCGACATTGAATTTGAGTATCATGATATATGAGATGTCTATGATAATTTCCATTCATGTGGGGGATTGTTGGAAAAATTAATATTAATATTAATTTTAGTTTAAATTTATAATATTAATATTAGTTTGAATTTTTGAATGGAAATTAAGATGGAGGTTATAAAACAATGAAATAATGCTCCATTATGTTGGCTTTAAAAAAAATGGAGGTTATAACCATAGAAATAATGGGTCATTATTGTTGGCTTTTAAACCTTCTATGAGTTACATATGTGTTATGTATATATATAGGACTCATAGCTTGAGTTCTATGAAGAAGAAAATATATGCTAAAATATGAGAGACACACATATGGAAAAGTAACTTCATAGAAAGCCAAACACACGTGAAAAACCAAGACATATATTCTCAAATTCAGGCATGATAGTGAAGTCCGACAGAACTCGATTCTGTTTCGAGTCGTTGTATCCTGGGAAATCGACGCACCGGTAGGGGGCGAATCGGTTTTAAGGAAACCGTGTTTAACACGGGCCTCGACTCAATACTTGGGTTTGTTCCCATCTCTCTTTATTTCTTACTTTTTTCTATTTTGGTGAAACTATTTTCCTACACTTACGTGTAATGCATACTATTTCATTAAATACATACACTAACATAGAATGCATATAGATGTACATGAATTTATCACTGTCCATGCATTTAGATGTGCATGGATTATCACTTTCATGCAATACATTACATAAACAGCTATATGCATTAACATCCGTTGCAGAAATTCGATGAAATCAAATAAAGACATTTACAGAACCCATAAGAATCTATAAGAATGACTAAGGTTGTGTTTGGCAAAAATAAGTTGTATTACAAGCTAGTACATGTTTGGATGGACGCTAGCTGGAGTAGCGTTTTAGGAGTTTTTTGTAGTTTTTTCCAATTATACTTTTATTAATATTAACTAATATACTCCAAGTTACTCTTTTTGGTCATTTAACATAGTTATAAACTAGTTTTTGTCAAACATAATTTATTTATAAACTAGCTAATCAGTTACGAGCTAGCTTATCAGCTAGTTTATTAAACACAATCTAAATAAATGATTTAGATAGTTGCACGATACCAATCTTGTCCAGTCCTGCCAAATCCTGTCTGCATACCAAACGCTACATAAAGGACTATTCCTCTCTCTATGTATACATATATTTAATATATATGTATACCAAAGTAACAAGACGAAGTGGCGGTGGAAGGGATGAAGCAAGAAAGATTTGATTTTGAAAGTTAAGTTTGCCACGTTCATAACCATACAAAGGAATCACGTGAGAGGAGATTGACCTATTCAAATTTGTCACGTGACCCCACGAGCTATCTCTCACAAGTCAAACTTAGCAGGTAGACCCGACCATTGACGATTGACCTCTAATCGATCTCTTGCCTTCCAACCCTGCCTAACAATTAATTATTTTACACTCTACTACTCTTAATTAAATACTAAATTCTAAAAGCGTAAAATATATTTTTTAGAAGGCATAGCGGGCATTGAACCAATGAACGATTACCACGAACGCACACATATGTACGCTTCTGTGGTGGTATCAAGGTTCCAAATAACGTGAGGCGTGGCGTGGCGGCAAGGCCAAGTCTCAAGCCTTGGAAGCCACGACGAGGATATGGCGTTTTCCAAGGCGTGACTTATGGCGGCAAATCTCTATATCCTACATAATATTATACACATAAACATAGGTTTTACTACTATTACTCAATGAATCAAAGATAATAAACAATTTAAGTTAAGTTATATAATAAAATATATCAAAAAAGACATTAAAAAACTAGTTTAATCAAATATTAGGTTTCAAAAAACCGCGCATTACACTATGGCGTGCCTCAGACATAACGTGGCGTGAGATACAAGCTTTAAGCCACGGCGCGCCATGGCGGCTGTTGCGGCGAGCTTTTTCGAACATTGGGTGGTATCAGGTATCCAAGGGCAGCCTACTAATTCGCTGTTGTCCCGGCCCAGCTTATGCTGGACCTAAATCCCAACCATGGTCTTTGACTGGATCGGGAAAGGGTCAATCTGTGATTGGACTAGCCCAAAGACTAGATACTCTTCATGCTCTCAAATTGACTTTTCTTAGATTCGAACTCGAGTAAACTAAGCTAGACATGATATTTAAAACCTTTGTTATCTTTAAAGAAGTTTTCCTAAGATATTCTTCAAATTTGACTTTATAGTGACTATATAGGTGGAGAAATAGATAATATATAATTTTGTAGTGTGAATAATCAATATATTATTTATTACACTCTTTTGAAAAGATAAACAAATAATTAATAAGTTCATATTTGGTGGGGGCCAAGGTTACTACTCAACATTTGGTAAATTAGTCAACAAGTAAAGTATGAAGAAGATTGTCTCGGTCATTTTCCACTTTCCGCATTTAATATTTGTATTTTACTAAAAAATTGTACATAGGTTGATTTTATTTTCAATTTTTCTATTTATATTTTAGAAATTAATATCTATAGTATCTGTTAAAAAAAAATTGTTGGCATCATCAATACTGAAATTGAGCGATTTCATTATAATTATCAAATCAAAATCTTCAAAATGAGTTCAAATGTTATCAGTTTAAAGACCCACTATCGAACGTATCTTTTTCAATTTTTTTGATCAGTTGATCTTGAATTTTATACATAAAATTCAATTGTTTACGTATAATTTGTATGTATTTTTCAGTTTTTCGCGTTGCAATGGCGGGTACGTACCTAGTTTATACTATATAGATTTAAATTAATTAACCAGATATAACAGATGCAAATAAAGAGGAGCGCAAATTTTAAAAGTTTACAAAATGTAAATAGAGAATCCGAAATCCGTATAACTTTTATAATAAAACTTTTATTCTTATAGACTAAACCCTAACCCATCAACCCGTTTATGACCAGCAAATACGTATAAATTAAACGAGTTACGCCACGTCGTGTGTGAATTAAGCGTATACGAGTTATGGTTGATAAACACGACACGATTAGTAAAAACGGATCATGTCTGGATTAAACTCTGTAACCTGCCAACTCGAACACTACACGTTGCCACCCCTATATAAATACTAGAATGTGTGCTTTAAAAAAATACAATTTTCTTTTTCTTAAAAAATAAGTATATTTTGTAAATCAAATATGAAGGAGATTATGTTTTATGTATATTTTATTTTATTTCAAAATTAGAATCTCAAAATAAAAATAAACTTTTGCAGAAAATACGACTTTTCATTAGGTGTGCTACTTTCTCACCCTATTAGCTTCCTACTGAATTTAATGGTCACATGAATGTGTTTGAATTTTATTTTCACTCAAATTATCATTGATAGAAAATCTGTCGGGTTGATGACTTGATGTGAAAAGAATATTTTATATTAATTACAGTAAGCTACAATTTTCGTATTTTTAATTTTCTAAAAAGTTAGGATTTGCTAAAAAGTTACCATTTTGGTTATTTATAATTTCTAATATAAATTATATTCAAATCTTTATGGGAATTTGGATTTGTGGTTGTACAATATTTGTATATGTTTTTACAACCGTGAAGTGAAACTCACTTTTCAAATACTATATTTCGCCCCTTTTATTCGTTGGTATAGGAGTTCGACGATTATGGACTGTTAAACAGTTATAACTAATGAATAAGATTGAAGAGCACTTACATTCGAAACAGACTTCCAAAGGACTTAACTTTGACTCTTTGAAGTTCAATTCCTTCACTTATGTCAAGGAATGATGATTTCATTAATTTGCATACTTCAATGGAATTCAAGGGGTTCAATCATTTCAATATGTGAACCAAATAGATAAATTGAAATTTGGTCAATTGAATTAATCATTCCAATTCTCTCTTTAAATCATTTAATTGAATTAATCATTCCTTCTCTCTTTAAATCATTTAATTGAATTAATCATTCCAATTGCCTTTTAATCATTTAAAGTTCTTTGAACCAAACAACAACTTGTTTTGTTTAGAATTTGAATAAAAAGAGACAATTTATTAATTAGAATCTTATAATTAATATATTGAATGAGAACATCCTCATGTAGCACCGAATGAGTGATCGGTAGGATACATCATCGATCATATTCTTTTATAGATGGATATATTACTATTGAAGGACAAAGGACATCCTTAATATAGCAAAATAATACTATGTTTTTCCAACTCTTTTAGTCTATAATTTCTTTCGAACATTGATTTACAACCAAAAACTATATCTTGAAAATGACATCTTCGCGTCCCTAGCTATTGAACTTGTTGTCGTCGGTGGGGCTACTTCTACTTTCAAAATGAGAAAAATGGTGTATTCAAAGTTGGCCAAGTCGATAGCCCTATGCGCTCATTGGTAGCGCGAATGTGGCTTCTTTCTTTGCAGGATCCATTGTTCTTATACTTCTCAAAAGGAAGTTTAGCACTCTACGATGCTCATGCATTTAATTTTGCGTATTTGTTCCGTAGAATATCTTTGGAATTGAAAGTATTTGAAATTTTTTTGTTGTGTTTGATTTGTAAGATTTGGAATTAAATTGAATTCGATTTTTATAATTTACAAAGATAAGTTTAAATACTTGTAAAAATATTCAAGTTTCCTTTTGTTAATTGATTTTTACAAAAAAAAAAATAGTTTAACATATTTTATAACATTATTAGAAACAAATCTATTAAATCTCGTGAAATACCAATTGCCCCATTAAACATTTAATCCAATGGTTGCAGGATTTAATTCAAGTCTTAGAAATTCAATTTGGACTTTACTTTAAACCAAACGTGAGATCGCAATGAAATCAAATTCCAAGTCTTGCATACCAAACAAGTTAGGACCATTTGGTTTTGAAGGAATGTGTTACAAGAGACTTAGATTTTATAGAAGGATTTAAATTTTTAGTGACTTAGAATTTTGAAGAATTTGAAATCTTTTAGTTTTTTTTTTATAGATTTGCAATTACATTGAATTCCATTATGAAATAACTCTTATTATTAGAATTTAGAATTGAATAAGTTTTTTTAATATTTGTTTTTTAATAGAGACCATGGAGAGATTTTTTTTTCTTTTTTTTGGGAGGGGTGGGGGGATTTGATGAAAGATGTGGGATAGAGATGCCATAGAAACAAATGAAATCCACAGGATTCGGATTTGAAATGACATTTATGTTCGGAAGATTTTTAAATTTGTCAATTAGTGGGATTTTATGTTCAATCTTTCTTTTAAAACAAACTTGAGATTGAAATGTAATCCAATTCCAAATTCCTCCAATTCTACCAAATCTAGAAACCAAACGGGCCCTTAGTGTTTTTCACAATCTTTACAAATATTAAATATACTTTCAAAGAGACTACTTGTCTGGGGTTATCCAATATTGTTAGCCAACAACAAGTTTGTTGATGATGCCCCCAATTCACTTGATATGAGAAACTATACATCTATTAAGAAGAACAAGGTCGTTTTCTCTTAACCTCTTGTCATGTGATTTTATAAAGTTCAATATTTGAGGCTTTGAGCCCTTATAGAACTTTTGCACATGTTTAATACTTATTGTTTACGCCATAGTACTCACTTTTGCCTGATAATGATAGTTATTGCTTCTAGAGTTCTAGTTCCATCAAACTAACTTATCAAAGTTTGTATACATCTGAATTCTGATCAACCTCCAAAATCCTCTTTCAAGTGAAACATACCACTTTGTTTGATGTTTTTAGCACAAGACAATTGACCAAGAGAGTTCAGTGACTCCTATTTATTCATTTTGTAACCTACTTAAATTCAACTGAAGCCCTTAAATTATAATTCAACGAATATTCATTTCGTAACTTGTAAAGTATACTTTTTCTTTTTAACATAAAATATAAATATGGGCGCATGTGGGCTTACCAAATATAATTGGTGACTTCAAAATTAACACCCACCAAAATTATAATATAATACAAGAACTATATTAACCCAAATTATGAAATAAACACTTACACCAAATCCCTTTTAACTATTTTGTGACAGTTGTAAAAATAAATAAACAAATACCATATTTGCTTATAATTGCCCAAATTCGGTTTATAATAACCTAAATCGTACATTGGACCAACCAAAGAAGATGAATCAAAGCTCACTTCCCAATAATTTCTGAATACAATAATATCAACTAACAAAAAATTATATTCAACAACTATTTGATCAATATAACACTAAAATATTCCCACAAATAAAGAAAAAAGAATATAACATTATAATAACTTCATGTAACACTAATTAATAAATTTATGGTTTCACATGAAGTGGTAAAATTGCACTTCTTGCATGCCCAAATGAAAACAAACCCCTTCTAAGCCTACCACCACCACCACCGGAACCGCCACCGGAACCACCACCGGCACCGCCGTCGGCATTCCGTTGAATTACTTCTTGGACCGCCAAATAAAGTTGTCGGTCCGAAGCGGAATCCATCGAAAACGATCTTCGAATCGGTTGTATCGAAAATAAATCGTCACCTTTTCTATGAACATCAATGCATTCATCTCCCATGCTCGAAAGAAACCCGTTTTTCGTCCTTAATTTTTTCTTCGCCACCGAAAAATTAGGGTTTGCGACGGGTTCGAGGGAATTTTCCCCTCCTCTACCGTCTTCTCGGGCGAGTTCGGGTTCGAGCTCGATCACGACGTAATCTTGATCGTTTTGCGGCGGAGAAAGATTGGTTTCGGGAGGCGGAAAGTGGGTTTCCAAGGAAACCGAGACGCTATTCCGGCAAAGCGGGCAATTAGGGTTGTTTTGTAGCCAAACATCGATGCAATCGATATGGAAGACATGGGCGCATTTCGGTATGATTCGGAGCTTCTCTTGGTGTTGGAACTCGGCTAGGCAGACGGCACACTCGCCGGAATGATCGTTTTCTTTTTGGAAGTGGAAGATTGGGATGGATCGGATGACGGATTCGTGGAGGCCTTGCGGCTGTTCCGGAAGGTGGTAGTGGTGGTGGAGAGGATGGTTGTGATGGTGGTGGTGGTGGTTTCGACTCCGGGAAAGGGAGAAGCGGCGGAGGATGTCGATTCGATGCCAGTTAAGGCAGCATTTGATGACGAAGATGTAGTAGAAGACGAGGAGGAAGATGGTGGCGAAGATCCCGATAATCGCGACCGCGATTATCGGGAAACTCGGGTGGGATTGGGAAGGGTGGAGATTGTTTGGTGGAGAATGATGAAACCCTAATGATGATGATGAAGATGAAGAATCATGGATGATGATGTGGTTGTAGTTTGGATGGTGATTTAAGTTCATGATGGAAAGGGGGAGGGTAGTGGAGAGAGATTTATGTGTTAATGGATTGGAGGTTCATGGAGATGGGTGTGATTGGATCTTGATGCACTTGAGCATCTTGAGAGAGACAGAGACATACATATATATGTACATATAATATATATATAATATAGAGAGAGAGGGTATGTGTATACTTCAAATGAAAGCTCATTTTTAATGGGTGTTGTTAATTGGACCCCCTTTGACTCTTTTTCCTCTCACATAAATGTAGACCCCGTTGTACTGGGTCCCACCTGCATACTCACATAAATAACTCATTGACTTAGCAAGGGGGTCCATTTATAATTCCCTTTTTTAATTAGGAATGTAAGTATAATTGAGAGTGTGTCATATGTCATATGCAGCCAGAAAACATTCAGTGTTATTCAAAGTGTCTATATATATACGGTCATGTTCAAATGAAAACTTGTTTTTCATTGTGAAGATGAGGAGAGCCGAGAGCACACCACATGACATATTTACTCTGAATAATCATGTACTATTTAAAATGAATAACACAACATTTAGTGTTATTCAGAGTAACTAATACATCATTTAGTGTTATACAGCAGCATTCACTCTGAATAATAAAATATAATTTCGAGTGAATATGCCACGGACGCGATCTTAGTGTCTTCACGTTCGCAATCAGATATAATTTTTCATTTGAACTTTTTTCTTTATATATAAGGGGAGTAAACAACAATTTTGGTCCCTATGTTTTTCATGAATCTCTGAAAGTGGTCCATAGACTTCAATAGCTATAATTATCGTCTCTAATATTTGAATTTTGTTTTAAAAATGGTCTCTAATCACTAACTGCGTTAACTGTAGTCTACAGTTTTTGCATTTTGTCCCTATGGTTTACAATTAAACTACAAGCTCTACAGTTTTTATTTTGCTATAAAGATGGGTCTTTAGTCGCTAACTTCATTAAATATCTTCGTTAAGTAAGGAACATAACCACAAGACTTGTGGCGTAGCGGTAAGACATGTGGGAAATGTGAATGGTATCCCATTCACCTCATGTTTGAATCCGCCCGTGCGCATCTTATGGCCAGGCTTAGTCTCAGACAGCCGAATTTTCAATTTCTGTTGTTTCGCTCCGCCTAACCTCTTGCTAGCGAGCCCCTCTTTTGGTTTTAATATTTATGTTGTCTTTGTAGAAAAAGTCTAAAGACCTTTTCTAGATATTCATATAAACCATAAGGACCAAAATTGTAAATATGAGAGAGAGAAAGCTTGGTGAATACGAGTCGGACTTTGGAGTTTGGAGTAGCAAATGATTTGCTGGGTTTTGTGAATCAAAGAGAAATGTAATTAATGAGATCACAATTGAGTCAAAGGCTATGGCTTTGACTCTTCTTGTTCACATCATTTTAAAGAAAAAAAATGTACTATTTTTAAATAATTTTATGTTTTCGTTTTTCCAAAATTGTTTTTCTGGTTTTCGGTTTATTTTGTTTTTCACACCCACTATTTTAAAAGAATTGTATTAAATCAAGATCATTTTAGTTATATAATAACATTTATTTGATCTTCTATTCAATATACAATATACAAGATCTATATTTTTTATTTAAATATAGAAATGAAAGAATATATAAAACCTCTAGATAACGTTTTAAAAGAGCTTTGTAAAAAAATTAGTGAGATGGTAGTTGTGAAACCTTGTAAATAAATTTTCAGTTGTTCATTACATAATTACAAATGTCAGCTTGGGTTTCCTTTTATGTAAAGTTATGGGTGTAATCTATATGTAAGAGGTTCCGGGTTCAAGCTATGAGCACTGCACCTTTATCAGTGGAATGCATGCGATGGTTTACCTTTTCTATAATAACCGTAGGACCGGTAAAGTGGAGGCGCTCCAAAGGATGACATATACCTGTTTCATTTTATGTATCTATATTTTTGTTTTGACTTGTCCTAGAGAAATTGAAAAAGAAAGTTAAAAATATTATATTACCATATCATCCAGCTCTTGACCGGTCTTTGGGTCGGCTCATGGGCGCAGGGGATTAGTCGGTGCCCGTATGGATCCGGATACCCCTGGAACATGTGTGAGTTAAATGTCGTTCAAAAAAAAAATCTTGGAGACTAAATGAAATAAAAACTACGTTAAACAAAAATTAATTTTTGAAAGGGCAATGTTATCGACACCCCTATTAATATCAAATTAAGTCAATATTGAGAATGTGAAAAATAAGTTATAATATAAACGTGTATGAGAAGAAAACACTGAATCCTATACACTTAGCAAACTCTAGGATAACCATTAACCTTTCCTTTCACACAAATGAAAATCATAGTTTGCTCAAGAATAGTGAATGGGTTTTAGAATTTGATCGGCCAAGTGTATAAGACTTGGGAGGTTCATAACACCTAACACGGCTTTGAATCCCTCCATGTACAACTTGTGGATATTAACGAAGGGGCATGCGAATTAGTCGGGCCATAGGTTCAGACACCCTTAAAAAATATTTGGTTCAAAAAGACAAAAACAAAAACTATTTAGGGTTCATTTTTTTTAATTTACAAAAAATGAAGTTGAAAATATTGCAAGAAGTCAAGAAATTGTATGTGGTGATTTATATATAATAGTTTAATCTTTCAAAATTTTAAAATTAAGATTCTTTATGAAACAAAACACAAAAGTTTTATTAAACTAGTTCTTTTTTGTTTTGAATAAATATGTACATTTAATTAAGTATCTAAAATATGTAATGGAAGATAAAAACAATAAATTAACATGATATATAGACACATATATAATTAAAATAAACTTTAAGAAAAAGAAAGAACTGTAGTTGGTAGAATATGTAGCAGGTATGAAGCGAAACAAAAACTTGGTTGGCAATAAAAATAATTAAAATAAAAATCATGTCCCTCGATTATTGCAGTGTGGCAGCAACTATATATATATTTCCATATCTTGATAAAAGCTTAATTGTTATTAATACAGATCGATTTCGACCTGTATCGGAGCTCCTTAACTATTTTCGGAAACCTGGAAGATACGCTCGAAAAAGAGGAAAAGTAAAATGCCGAAGCCGAGCCAACCTCGCGGCGCGAGGGTATAGCTCACGGCGCGAGCCTAACGCTGACAATTGTGCGCATCTGATTAATCCGGAAAAGATTGCTATGATATGTTTATTTAAGTATTTTATTACTTAATTAGTTTAGAGATAATTATTTAGTTATCATTAATATTATTTAGTTTCCATATTGTTTAGTTTTCTTAAGGTTCAAGTTTTATAATAGATTTAGGTTAATTTAGATTCCATAGTTATCTCTAGGTTTAGATTATAAATAGGATGTTTGGGTTTCAATTGTAATCAATTTATTAGTTTTAATATATTCATCTCTTTGTGACTTTTTGAGATTTATCTCTTGTTCTTGAGTTTTACGCTTGTAATTCTCATTCTATTTTGGATTTGACGCTAGTCGATCCGTTCCGCGTATTTCCGCCTGCGTCAGTTGGTATCAGAGCCAGATCGCTGTCTCTTTTCCTTCCGATGGCATCGCCGCCACCCCGACGACCCGACAAGGTAGATATTGAGGCAATTGTCGCGGCTGTTTCCACGACCCTCAATACCGCCCTCACCGACCGCAACAACATCATCATCGCCGCCATGAACGCCAACACCGCCCTTCTCACCACTTTCATCACCGGGCGTTCGAAAAGAGACAGACCCGTCAATCCGCCATCCCGTAATCGACCCATATCGCACCACCGCCACCATCATTATGAGCCAATTAAAATACCGCCTTTAGAGCCGATCAAAGTTCCCGCTGTCAACGTTGATTTTAAAAGTATTTGGGAATCATACCTTAAAGATAGAAATTCACGTATCTCGGAAAACCCGCCCGAGAAAGTAGAGATCTTGCCGGAAAAGAAAGAACAACCACCGGAGATACCCGATGAGGAAATTGTTCCCGTCGTAGCTGAACCGCCACCGTCGGAAGCCGTCCCAATCGAGACACTACACGAAGCTAATCTCGTCGTGACCAAGACTGAACTCTCCGAACCAGATCTCGCACCAATCTCCGAAGAAGCCGAAAGTGAGCCAACTAAAGAAATCATCGAGCCGGCAAAAGCTTTGCAAGTCGTGACTGGAAATATCAAAGAAGGTGTTTCTATAGCGCCCAAGGTTCTAGATCCGACCGCAACGACTCCCGTGAAAGCTATCATCACATACTATCCGTTCGAGCTTGATGAAGTGTCGCTTATGTGGAAACGATCAAAACGGTATCCTCTTGAGCTTGAAGTGAACTCAGGGTCGAGTTCTTTTCAAGTGGGGGTGTCTAATACAGATCGATTTCGACCTGTATCGGAGCTCCTTAACTATTTTCGGAAACCTGGAAGATACGCTCGAAAAAGAGGAAAAGTAAAATGCCGAAGCCGAGCCAACCTCGCGGCGCGAGGGTATAGCTCACGGCGCGAGCCTAACGCTGACAATTGTGCGCATCTGATTAATCCGGAAAAGATTGCTATGATATGTTTATTTAAGTATTTTATTACTTAATTAGTTTAGAGATAATTATTTAGTTATCATTAATATTATTTAGTTTCCATATTGTTTAGTTTTCTTAAGGTTCAAGTTTTATAATAGATTTAGGTTAATTTAGATTCCATAGTTATCTCTAGGTTTAGATTATAAATAGGATGTTTGGGTTTCAATTGTAATCAATTTATTAGTTTTAATATATTCATCTCTTTGTGACTTTTTGAGATTTATCTCTTGTTCTTGAGTTTTACGCTTGTAATTCTCATTCTATTTTGGATTTGACGCTAGTCGATCCGTTCCGCGTATTTCCGCCTGCGTCAGTTATCTAATAAAATAATTATTATTAACCAATAACTTAGGTAATAAGTTAGCAGTAGTACGTACTTGATAAAAGCATAAATATATATAATAAAATAACCTATCACACAATTAAAAAAATGTTCAATATGTTAAGTGAAGTACTCTTCATTTTTTTTTCAAAAAACAAACTTATATATCTATAACCACAAGGATGGTGGCATACTGGCAAAAGACCTAAAGGGATATGGTGGAATATCTCATGATCTCATCCACTCAAGTTCAAGTCCAGACGTACACACTTTGTGGCCAGGCTTAGTCTCAGACGGCCAAAATTTAATTTCCAAATTAGCAAGAATGTAGTCTAGGTAGAGTTCTTCTATTGAAATGTTGTAAGAAAGCCAAAAATAGACACATAAGATTGAAATGTTGTAAGATAAAGCCAAAAATAGACATATATTTATACAACTGAAATTATATAGAAAAAAGAGATATACAAGGTAATTATCTACATATTTATACGAAAGATATCTATATTCCATATTTATCTATAATCTATAGGTATCTCTAATAATCCCACACAGTCTAAGTAGGATGTTGTTGATAGTGCAATGAAGCTCATCAAACGAAACATAGGGATGGCAAAAAAATCCGAATCCGATGGGGAAACCCGAAACCCGAAATAAATGGGGCGGGTTTGGGGACGATAAACGGGGACGGGGACGGGGATGGGGAAAACCCGCTTATTTTAAACGGGGACGGGGACGGGGACGGGGGGACCAATCCCCGACCCGATTACCCGATTATATCCCCGAATATTTCCCCGATTATATCCCCGAATATATCCTCAATTATATCCCTATTTTTATTTTATGATTGTTTAGTAGACAATATATTATATATAGCTACATGGTTTTTATGTTTGGTCGTATATATACTTTAACATTTCAACTGTTAATATTTTGGATGCATTTAAACTATATATATAGCTAAATTATTAATATTTTGGATGCATTTCAACTTTAGGACTTTAATTTTCTTTCGAATATGTTTAGAGAATAAATTCAAGAATGTTATGTAATTTAGTATATCATTTTCTGAGACTCGTGGATTTGTGGTAAAGTTTAAACGATGAGGGGGATCCCGCGGTGAAACCCATTTAATTAACCAATTATACTAAACGGGGATACCCGTTTCCCCGCGGGTTTCCCCGATTACCCGATGGGGATCCCCGTTTAAATCCCCGCGGGTTTTTAAGCGGGGACGGGGATGGGTTTTTTAAACGGGGACGGGGGGACCAATCCCCGCCCCAAACCCGCCCCGTTGCCATCCCTAACGAAACATGTGGTAGTCTCTTAGTAAAATATATCGGCATATTAATAACGGGATGGAACGTGAAGGACGCGAAGTTAGATTTTGCATACCAAACAAGTTAGATTTACACTATTGGTCATTGTGATTTACATTATATTGCACTGTTGGTCCCTATTTTGCCAATAGTGTAAAGCACAGTGACCGATAGTGCAATATAGTGTAAACCACATTGACCGATAGTTCAATATAGTGTAAACCACAGGGACCAACAATGCAATATAATGTAAACGACATGAACCTTGTACATAATTATTTCAATATAGAGACCAATAGTATAATAAAATGTAAAATCACGGGAACCAAATATATAATTTACCCTTTATATTACATGATAATACAACCGTAATCATATCCGTAAAAAAATTAAAAAATAAGAATGGATCGATTTAGTTTGGGTGATTGTGTTTAGTCGGTTGTGTTGGGTTGTGCTTGTTTTTGGTACTTCATTGGGTGTGTGTGTGTGGCAATGTCATGTTTTTTGTCCATTATGTGTTTGTAGTAGTGTGACGTTTTGGCTGAGTTCTTTCACCCTTTTTTGTTGTACGTGTGTTAAGTGTTGGTGTTTATGTGTGGCTTCCCTTTTTGTTTATGCACCTTCTAGAAAGTTTGTTTTGTGGTTATAGGTGGTCTTTTTATGTTTGACTAGATTAAGAGCCGTTTACTGAATATTTACTAGGGTGAGTATTTATCAGTGTCATTTACCTCATTAATAGAGCGTGACAAGTACTGATAAGCTTATCCGGTAAGAGACTAGGCAAGAAGCCAATGACCAAGACTCTTACCATAGTAAGGTGTGTTGTTTCGTTTTCAAGAGGTCTAAAATCTGACGTGTGATTTCACATCTTTTAACAAGAGATGAAAGGTGCACCTCTTAAAATTTCAAAGAACGGTAAGATGTTTTCAGACTTTCTTTTGAAAATAAAACAAGCAGTCTTCAGTCTGCAAACTTCCTTATTTTTAGACTTAAGAGGTTTAATTTAATAGGTATTTTTTTTAAAACAAACAACCTCTAAGTGTATAAAACAACCCTTAGCCGATAAGCACTTATTGAGTTAAAAATGCTTACCAACAATCTGTTTTTTCAAAATAAAAAATGTTACATTATAAGGTTGTTCAATGTGAATCTGTTACCAATAATTCCTTTAGTCTTTTGTCCCGAGATACCGAAAGGAAATTAAACTAGCTGGTTCACAACTAACTAGCCTCTATCTCTCTATAATTTATATGCAGATTTACAATTTATGTTCTCTTTATGCATCTCCTTTAGGATCATTGAAACAAAACAGAAAAATTAATATAAAATTAAGAAAAATTATAACCCTTTTACAAGCCATGATTTTGAATCTCATTTGGGTTCATATTTCAAAAAACATAATGATCACCAAAAGATTTAAAATCCCAATTCTTTCAATAGAGAATAAGATTAGTGCATAGAGGAAACCTTTTTTCACCAGACATGTTCATGGTTTTACTTTATATAAATTAAGAAAAAATAATATATTTTGCTTTAATTTTATGAATAGATTAAATAAGAAAAAAATACATATTTACTTAAACTACGTATCATTGTTCTATATTTGGTAAGACTATGTGGAACAAAACAAGAACAAAGTGGATAAAGTGGGACAGACGTATTCCAGTTAGGAGTATAAGCGAGTCGAGCTTTTAACGAGCTACTCGAGCTCGAGCTCGTTTATCTCGAGCTCGAGCTTAATAATACTCGAGCTCGAGTCGATCTCGAACATATAATCGTGTTCATTTAAATTAACGAGCCGAGCTTTATAATACCAATGTTCGACTCGACTCGTTCGAAAACTCGATTAAATTTTTCGAGCCGAGCCGAGTCGAGCCGAACCATTCGAGCATACATTTTTTCGAGCCAAACATGTTCATATATATATTTATTAATAATAGTATTAATATATAAAATTTATCGAGCTCAAGTAGATAAACGGGTTAATCGATCGCGAGTTCGAACCCATATACGAGCTTCGAGCTCGAGCCCGATAACTCAAAAAATATTCGAGCTCGAGCTCGAGCCCAAATTGTAAAAGTTAATCGAGCTCGAGCCGAGCTCGAGCCCCAGCATTAGTTTTTGAGCTCGGCTCGATTAACCCACTACTCGACTCGGCTTGGCTCGTTTACACCCCTAATTCCAGTACTCCCATCTCATGAAAACAGACTTATGTTTTAATAATATAACGTTAAAATAAAACTTATTTCTCTTCTAAAACATTATATATGTTTTACTCTTAACATTATTCATTTTAAAATTCTCTTTGTTTTATTATGCCTTTGAACTTTCACTTATTGTTAATTCTAAACATATTATTTTTATATAATTTCTATATTTTGATAAATTTATGTAATTTTTTAAATATTAATAATATAGAAAGGTATAAAATAAAATTTGCAAACAAAATATTAAGTGTCATCTTTTGATGTTTTATTTGTTAATTTTGTATAAATAACTTAATTTAAATTGTTCATTGACTATAAGTATGAAAACATATGTTTATAGATATATAATATCATATATAATATACAAATTTACTGCCATAAATCATGCATTGAGAAACACCACGATCTCTCGTCGTGACTTTCAAGACTTGAGGTTTGACTTCGTCACCATGTCATGTCTCACTCTATTTAGAACTTTTTTTTAGACGGTGTCTCGGGCTATGCCCAAACTAATTCCTACAAATTACAACTATATGACACCATCCACGATAAACTCAATAGCCACAATTATTATGGACGACTGAAATTAAACTTTGAAGAGATAAATATTCTACCACATCCCTCCTAAGTTTTAAACATTGTACCCCAATCATTATTGTTTCTATTTAAACCCTTTGGTAATGAATATATTATTAACATATTTATGCTTTTTACCTGAGATCTAATTAGAAAACTATAAAAATAGAATATGGCTGTTAGCTATTATTTTGTTTTTACAAGTTGGTGGGAAAGACTATTGGAGGTGGTTAGCTTGGCTTTGAAATAAAATTTTGATTAAAGTGTGATTGGTATAAAAAAGACAAAAATAGTCCATCCATCAACCCATCATTCATCCATCCACCATCCATTGCCAAATCATCTTCAAAAGCCAAAACATTAGGAAAAAAGTGTCCTTAACAAGAGTGTCTTATTTGGTGCACATGCAACCTACATTTCTTGACTTTGTATCTTATTCATATCTTATGGCCCCATGAATGGGATCCCAATATTCCCACACAATCTTGTGCTCCCCTCCATAACCATTTAAAATTCAAAGTCCTTTTACACAAACTTTATTTATGTTGGTCCTTTTACACAAACTTTATTTATGTTACATGTGATTACCTTGTGGGTTAATTTCCACAAATGACACCTACTTTTAACCAAATTCCAACTTTCTAGCACTATTTTCTACCTTCCGAAAAACTCTTATCCTTATCTTTTCTGATCAGGATATTCATATATTTATGACCTTTTTAGTGTTAGAGATACGATAAGCATGGAAAGTCATAATGGAAACAAGGTTGATGATGGTACATGGTAAGGAATTGAAGTAATGGATCGACTATAAGTTCAATACTATCATACTACAAACATATTATTTGATAAAGGAACTTTGCTTGACAAAATTATCGTTCAGGCATGGAGGCAAGTACATGGTGAAAGGTTTGATCATATAGGAAAGCGATCTATAGGATTTCCTTATTGATCTTTAACACATGAAGAAGGGTAAGAACCTTGGAGATTGTCTTTAGGTAAGTGTCACATGGTTTTGTGTTCGAGGCTTCGTTAACATTTGACCTTTATATAGTGAGCATTAAAATCACCACACCTATTACCATCAAGTCATCATATTTTTGTCTTCCATGAGACCAATATGACAAATCACTTATTATTATACTTTTTTGGTAATTAAGTTGAAATAATTTTCCCAAGTAGATGATCAAACACATAGTAGGGACAAAAGAGGTGATAGAATATGAATATACTAAACATAGTTAGAATTAGACAGGGATCAACGAAAATATGATCACGAATTATTCAGTTTGAATGTTGTATTATCTACAATGCATGAATAATGCATAACACTCACTTTGAATAATCTTGTATTGTTAAGACTGAATAGGAGCCGAATAGAACATGTGTCGCACTCTCGGTTGTCCTCAAGTTCGTAATTAGATTTGTAAATGTTTATAAGATTTTATGATTCATCAGATTTGTAAATGATTATGCGTGTATACATATATCCCCATTTCCTTTTCTTCTTTCTACTATAAGACAACTTTCAAAAACCACTCGAATATTGTTAATAACGACCAATCAAAGGGTTATTGGTCTAACAGTATTAGGGTTATCGGTAGAGTCCAACCCCTCAATTAAACTTAACTAAAGATGAGTAATGTAGGTGAGTATTTATCATATATAAATATTATA
Source organism: Centaurea solstitialis (assembly GCA_030169165.1). NCBI lineage: Eukaryota > Viridiplantae > Streptophyta > Magnoliopsida > Asterales > Asteraceae > Centaurea > Centaurea solstitialis. The sequence continues at coordinate 1,158,031 of CM058047.1, forward strand.
TAATAAGAAAAACAAGATAACATTCACCAATACGGAGGAATCCTAGATCGTCCCATCAAATTTGTTATGTACTATAGACATTTTTTTGAAGTTGTCGGCTGATGATCTTGCAATTTAATGTTGTACAACTATTCTTTTTGTCATGGGGACTCATGTCTTCTTCATTAGGTTGGTAAACCACATTTTTTTTTAATGTGGGTGTCTAAAGTAGTTTTTGCGTACCTCAATTAGTTCCAATAGCCTTTAAGAACAACCAAGAAAATTTCTAATAATTTTATAGGACTCGAACCATGACCATGAGAATAATCCTCAAACCATTGGCCTAGTGGCCACCTCCTCCCGCAAACGCCTTGTCCTGGGCATGCCCATCCGGGTTCGATTCCAGGGGAGGACAGAATGTCTTTACCGATGCTTGCTTATGAGGTATGACAGGTAGGGTTCACAATATGTGGACCACGGGGTCATAGGTTCCCGCCAATAAACCTTTTTTTTATTGCTAGTTTCTTTCTCTTGGTGCATGTGATCTAAAATTAAATTTCTTTTTGTAAAGTTTTTCATTTATCTTCAATTGTTAGATATAAAGTTGATGTTGTAGCTTATCAAAAACTATTAAGTTATACATCATATGTATTCATTCTTAACGAAAATGATATCTAGTATCTACTACAGATTTTTCAAAATAGAGAATTAAAACTAAAAATCTTCAAAACAAAAAGAATTAGAACTCTAATATATCATCTATTTCGGATATCACAACATTATCTATATTTCGGATATCACAACAGGACTCGAACCCCCAACCACAAGCGAGGGGAGCACCACACAGTAACACGAATTCTAATCAAGCTCGAGCTTGGGTCGTGCTCGTTTAATTCGAATTCTAATTAAGCTTTTAATAAGTCGATCCCGAATAGCTAATGAACAACATGGCTCATTTACAATCGGTCGGAATCTACGCCGGGTATTAGTGGACCGGCCCACTCACTTGGTTTACCTGGGGACTTAGTGGACCGGCCCATTTGATTAAATGTTTTCATTTTAGCCAAAAGTTTCCAATGGGTCAATATTGGTTACAAAAGATAACAAATTTTCTTGATCATTTGTGTTTCTATGACAAAAAAATTACTTAAAACTTCTTGTTTGCGGTATACTCGATATCGAGACAAATACACAAACTCTACAAACAAAACACGGTAAATCGAAACAATATCCGGCCCAACCATGCCTGAAGAATTCCAAACCAAATCGGTTTTTTTTACATATCCACGGCCACACGTTTGTACAACACGGCAGGTAACCGAGGGGTGGCAACGGCTTGCAGTGGAGTTCGCATGTAGGTCACCAACCCTGGGTTTTCCGTCATGTCGATTTCTTGTGGGCTCAGGCCATCAGCCGGAGCCCACGAGAAGTGGTGCAGAAGGTGACCCAACATTGAGGTCACCAAATTGATCCCTAACTGTGCACCCGGGCACACCCTCCTTCCGGCACCAAACGGTAGTAGTCGGTAGTCGTGTCCTTTCATGTCCACGTCTTCCTCTAGAAACCGTTCAGGCCGAAACTCCAACGGGTTTTTCCACGTTGCGGGATCTCGGGCCACGGCCCAACGTTTACGTGCACATTGGAGCCCTTCGGGATGTCGTAGCCACCGATCTTGACGTTGGAATTGGCTTTGTGAGGGAGCATGAGCGGTGTCGGAGGGTGCAACCGTAATGCCTCTTTTGCGACGCTTTGAAGGTATGGGAGGTTGGAGAGAAATCGAGCTCTGTGAGCACACGTTTGTATACGATCACACGGTCCAACTCCTCTTGGGCTTTTGTTGGACCCTCGGGTTCTTGATGAGCTCGGCCATTCGCCCACTCAACAGAGATGGCGGGTCGTGTCCATTCCTGCTGTGATCATGTCCTGTTAGTTGCATAAAATAATGTTAGAATTTCACAATCAACTAAAGATTAGTTAACAGTCGATCCCGAATAGCTCGGCTCACTTACACCCCTAGTTTTTTCAAAATAAAGATTAGTTTACGATAGATGTATATATTACCCAAAGAAGGCCGATAATGGTGTCTTCACTAAGATCGTATTGTTGTTGGAGGGTTAGCAAGGCATCGACAAAATGCTGCTTGGTTCCTCCGGTCTTTTGACGTGCAGCGGTGTGCTCGTCCATGATAGCTCGAGTCAGCCGATCGCGACGCTCACCATGCTTCGCAAAGGCTTCTTCTTCTAGCGGGAAAAACCACCGGAGCCACGGGATGTGCTCGGCCATGGCTAGGGACGCACCAAGCTTGAGGCCGTTGGACACGATCGCCTTGAACTCTTTCCCTTGATCGTCCATCACGCCCTCCGAGTTTACGAACCGTTTCCCGAAAGCGAGCCGGGTGATGTTGTTGAATGCCACTGTTCCTAGATAGCTTTTAACCAGCAAACTCTTGCCTGTATCATAGGCACACATAGACAATGTTTAATGGAATGAATTTGAATTTCATTATTTATAAATAAGTCGTTAAAAAATATAAGAAATTATTAAAATAATTAAATTACCTAATATTTAATTGAGTATTAGAAAAATAAATGTTTTTAACATATTTTAAAACATTATTACATACAAATCCTATAAATCTAGTTACAAAATAATCGAACAAAAAATCTTTATATTTGAGGGATTTTATAGAAATCCTAGGATTTTAAATCCGAAGAAACCTGCAAACCAAACTCTGGATTGGAATGGAATTGAAAGTCATATCCTTTCAAATCCATTTCATTCTTACAAATGAAACGGATCGTAGGGATGTTTGGTTCTTAGAATTCAAAATAAGTTCATAGAATTGGAATGAACATGATGCAATCCTTTGAATTCTATTGAACTCCAGCGTTTAATGAATCCATCGTTCCTTGGCTTAAGTGAAGAAACTGAATTCCTAACACCAAACGCATGGTCAAATTCAATCAAATTTTATTTCAGTTCCTACAAATCAAATTCTTTCGATAGATTCTAATTCCATCAAATTTCATTTTCTAACCAAACGCCCCTAAGTTGCTATTTGGTTCGTGAAATTCAAAGAACTTGATGAAATTGAAATGAAAATTCCTTTCTTTTTTTTTTCATTCCATGAAAAAAGAAATGTATGGGTCACCTGCCCACCCCACCTTACTCCAACTTACTCCTACATCAACCACCATGGCCCCACCCCCCATCAACCACCCAGCCACCGCACTCCTACCTCTGGCCCACCCTCCCACCCACATCCCTTGCTAACAATGACTTGAAACAAAGAAAATTGGCCCATTTGACCAAATCCAACCTTCTTATCAGTCCCATATCCATTATTTCTTATAACTTTTGCAAGATATATATTGGGTCCGTTTTTAGGCTATGTTTGGTAAAAATAAGCTAGCTTATAAGCTAGTGCAAGTTTAAATGAACCATAAGCTAGCTTATTGAAACGCTAGTTGGAGTAGTGTTTCACAAGCTTTTTGTACATTTTTTTCAATTATACTAATATTAACTATTACGATTTACGCCATGAGTACCACCAACATTTCACTCTCTCATACCCTCATGCTACCACAGCGTCGCATTAGTTTTTCTCTTCCTATACTCTGCATCCTCAAGTGGAGTATCACAAACATTTCATCCTCTCGTACCCTTGCCTTTTTTCTGTTATTTTAAATATAATATACAAGAGTGAGAAAGAAGGTCTGAGAAGCAACAGGCTTGGATGCCCTCGGCCATACTCGCCCTCCCAACCATCCCTCCGTAACACCCTATCCCACCTACTTGCTGAACCTTCCCCTCCCCGAACCCCTAACCCGTTCCATGCTACTTATAATTCAAGATACCCTTTTTGATCATTTTACATATTAATAAGCTAGTTTTATCCCAAATGACTTAGTCATAGGCTAGTTTAATAGCTAGCAATAGCATAAAAACTATCGCTGTCAGCTAACTTATCAACTATTTTACTGAATACAACATTAATGCACCTGACTAAGTCATGTTGGGATAAAACTTCACGACAACCCATCTATGCACGACTAAACCCGACCTATGGCCGGGGCGCATGGCCATGTTCATAGACTAATTGCCCGTTACCTGGACCCGGACCGACCCGAATTAAACTAACGAACGCAGGTAGCTTAATCAATAAGCCAAAAAACAACATACCAGAATCATTCACACATCCTTGAAGATGGATTCCACCATAGCCGAAACTTCATCTTCCCTAATCGGCCTTAACGCCTCCAACCTCTTCGGCGAAAACAGCTCAAGCGTGCACACTTTCCTCACTTTCACATAGTGGGGCCCGTAGTCGGCCCAGATCAAATCCTGGCCGTCCCTACTAAACTTCGCGGCGGACCGGCTTCGATGCCGGTCCGCCAATTGCTGATCCTTATCTTTTAAAACTTCTTTCGCGAGCTCGGTGTTCGAAACGACGACGTTTAGGATCGATCCGAACCAGACGGAGATGATCGGGCCGTACTGGTGGGCCCAGTCGGCGTAGCAGCGGAACCGGACGGGCTTTACGTCGTAGAGGTTGCCGACGAGGGGACGGGGGCGGGGGCCCGGTGGGAGGCGGAAGCGGAGGCGGTGGTAGAGGGCGTAGGTTAGCAGGATTACGGTGAAGGATAAGGGGAGTGCGTAGGTTAGTAGGAGGATCATGGTGTTGGTGGGTGACGACGATGGTGATTCTAAGGATAATGGAAAATGTTTATATATATAAGAAAGAGGGAGGGAGAAAGGGAGTTGGTGAAGGGTACTTTTGTAATTTCACTTTGGGAGCCGCTGGAGTTGGTGAAGGGCATTTTGGGAAAAAGATGGTTGTTGGATTGAGGAATGATATAAAAATAAAATTTTATGGTTTGATGGTTTTGATGAATACCAGGTGAATGGACAAATAGTTTAGCGGCTATTGTTGGAATGGAAGTTATAACCATAAGTAGACTTGTAAACGAACCGAACGTTCATGAATCGTTTGTGATTTTTTTTGTCGGGAAGTTCGTTAAACGAACGAACACGAACAAGATTTTATGTTCGTTTAAATGAACGAACGAACATGAACAACGTTCTCGTCCGTTCAATTATGTTCGTGAACGTTCGGTTATGTTCGTTCGTTTATGTTCGTGAACCATCGTTCGTGAACTGTTCGTTTATATTCGTTCATTTATGTGTGTTCATTTATATTAGTATATATAATAAAGTTTAAAAAAATACTACACAACCTCTCTCCTCTCGAGTAAAAACTTCTAGATAACATCCAAGAATATGTAGAATTTTCTGTTTGTTCATCTTCGTTTGTTAATGTTCGTTCACTTATGTTCGTTGATGTTCATTTGTGTTCGTTTACAATCGTGAACCGTTCATTTAAGAGTTTAATGAACGAACACAAACGAACAAGAACATCCTTATGTGTTAAATGAACGAACACGAACAGGATTTTTCGTTCGGTTAAGCGTTCGTGTTCGTGTTCGTTTAAACTTAAACAAACGAACATGAACATGCCCCGTTCGTGTTCGTTCGGTTCGTTTACAGGCCTAATCATAAGGTAGAGTTTGGCACGCAGACTAAATAAGACAGGATAAGATTGGATTAAACTGCACGGGACAGGACAAATGTTGTTGGGCATCACTCAATAACACCAAATATTGTTGGGTTAAAACCCTTTGACTACAAACTAGTTTTATATTGGTATATATTAGAGGTGATCATTGCCTAATATAATTTTTTTACCCAATAGGGCCTAATATTGCAATCTGCAAACCCAATCTATTATTGTTGGCATACAGACTTGCGCGTATCCGTCTTATACGTTGGCTAGGCATGTCCATAGACTATTGGACTTGTAACTTTTCATTTGAAAAGCAAAACTTATAAAATACCAAAGGAGTGTTAGCCTAGTGGTAAGGCTTGGGCACTACATAGTGGTGAACCCGAGTTCGAGCCCTGGGGGACGCATTCTGGAGGTACGGGGGCTTCGACCCCGGGCTGCATGCTTTAGCAGTCGGGCTTCGGCCCAAAATTGCTGAGGATTAGTCTGGGCCCAATGTGGTCTGGGGTACCTCTTCCAAAAAAAAAAAAAAAAAAAAAAACTTATAAAATATTATGTTAATCATTTAAATTATGTAAATAGAAAAAATGGATGGTCTTAAAAGATTCAACAAGAGGAGTGCTATTGCATTAGTGTGATAGGTCACATGTCAAATCATATTTATAATTTTCTTAGTTTTTTTTAAGAAATTGATGTAAAGAAGAAAATATGTTGTAAAAAGACACCTTATTTATCAGTTTTCAATGAATGTTTTACAATTAATTCTATTTTGTGTCATATATATTATTTTGTACCTTCTTTAAAAAAAATTCTAGTCCACGTGTTCTCTCTTACTTGGTATGATTTATCGTCTCACCAGATAATAATCTCAGTTCTTGTCATGCTCACCAATAAAATAAGTAAAAAGTAAACGCTTAATCGATAAACATTTCAAAAATGATTGTTATATTTAACAAACTAACAACAGCCTAGCCTGATAGGTTTGTTGTAAGTTAAATAAATATATAAATTATCAAAAATGTATGTTGAAAAATTAAAAAAATTATAATGAACATAATTAGAAAAAGTAAAGTTGGAAAAAAACTTTTGTAGCATTAGTGATGGATCTAGAGAAAATTATTGTTAGGATACAATATAAAAAGTCGTATGTTTACTCACTTTGCTCATTGTTTGAAATAAGAAGTCAGACGGCTTACTATGCATCTTTACCCACCTAAGAACTAGCATTGTGTAGCGTTGGTTTGCATTGAGAAGTCAGGCGCCTTGCCATACGACTTTAGATGCCGTGAAAGTCCCCCCAAGCCCCCAAGGACTAATAGCAGATCCTTTAAGCATTTTCCAGGTTTCACTTGGTGGTGTGCTCTCTACATATATCTCCCAACAACACATACACATTAGATTTGAGTTTGAATATTTCTACTAAGTTGTGTTGTGTTTATGGTCTCCACTCTCCACATTACTAATACATTTGAGTTCATATTTGGGTATTGGGTAAAGATAGACCATTTCTTCTCATATGATCACAATTTTTAGGGGTTGTTTCAAGATTGTGTGGAGAAGGACAACTAAGATATCAAAAACAAAATCTTTTCTAAATCAATTATGGACTATTCCTATTGGTTGGATATCCTATAAAAGCTTATTAAAAAGATTTTTCTATTTTTTTTCCAACAACAACAATAGAAAAATAAAAGGCAATACATAAATAACATATCAATGACAAATGATACATATCAATTTATGAGATTCATCCAAAAATAAGCTAAAAAGATTACATTCCATTTATAAATCAAAAATCAAAAGCAACAAAGTTGGATAATGCCTTATATTTTAATGGACTAAAGGCTTTAATCTAAATGGACCATTTGAAATATAAAGAAAATCAAATGTAGTTGGGGGCCCAATAAAAAATGCATATAAAGAAAAACAAAGATATTTGAAGTAACTAGTAAAAAACTAGCTTATAATCGGACATAGATTTTTCAACAAGTTAACGTACGGTTGACAAATATCACATAGACCAAAAATAATAAATGTTTGAAAAAAGATCCATATGACAAAACTACCATTTTCCTCAGGGGCAAGTAAGCCCTATCGATTTATAAAGCTATCACTATCGATTTATAAAGTTAGTGATATCGATTTATAAAGCTAGTGATATCAGTTTGATCATGTTAGTTTTGAGGTTGCATTTGTTATGTAGAACAGAAGATGACGAGATAATATAGTTCAAAACTCATTTGTGTGATGTGAAATGCGACATGGAACACGACAAAAACTCATTGTTCCCAACATTCAACTTTGTCTATAAGTTGGTTCGTGTCTCTTGAAAAAACATCACCCAAAATTTGTAGGGACATGAACTTTCATCCATTAAAATGAAGGGCATTTCGGACTTTTTCCAAGTTACTTCAATTCTATGTTGTATCAGTTATAATATGATATAAATATTGTATTTTACATAGCTCTCACCTTCGGTTAGTAATCGTGATCATCATCCCAATCTTTAATTAGTTCAAACTCTATGAAACCCCCTTTCTTGGTGAACCCCAACCTCCATCTCCATGTGTTCTTCCCCACCACCCCCACTCCTGCCTAGGGGTGTGCATCGGTCACGTTTGGGTCGGGCCAAAAATTTTGGGTGACTAATATAGGAATCGAACTCAAGCTAAAAATTCCAGATATCTGAAAAGTTTTGGTTGTTCGGGTTCGGGTTGGAAGCAATGTTTTAAACCTACTACTATATATATGTAATGATTGAGCACATATATATAGTAGTAGGTTTAAAACAATACATATATATATACAAAACTTGCAATTATTGCATATTTTACAAACAATCTCGACTATCAATTTACTCTGATGAGTATTCTATTTAATAAATATATTGATTATTTTCTATTACAAAGTGTTGATCATAATCAATTAACTTTAATCATTTTCCATAAATATTCAAATCATAATAAATGAACTTTCATCAATTTCATAAATAATATGAATTTATTGGTTTATAATGTTTGCAACAATTGCAAGGTTTGTGATTATTTGGCATATAGTCAAGTTCAAACGAGAACAATATCTATTTAAAAGAACACGAGAACCAAAATCATATATGTTTTTTTATAAAAAAAGCCACTCCGACATCTGTCAATAGCAATGTTGAGTGAGTTATATATGATTTTGTACATGAATCAAATATGATTTTCTTAGTTTTCTTGTTATAGTAACACTATATAGCTAATCTAGTTTTAGAAACAAAGCATTTGTTAACAAGTAAAAGCATCCAAGTATAGTTAAACCCTTTGGATAACACAAGTAAATTAATTGAAAATTAAAATAAGTAATAATATTATATGGAAATTACATATGAATTACTAATCATCTATTATGCAAGGGATTGGAACCTGTTTTGACCTTCCTCTTGTAATCATCAACAAAAATAACTCCATCCATATCATCATCTTCTTTTACTTTGCATTTGAAACCAGCTGGAGATGTAGAGTGATATTCATCAGGTGATGGAGTAGATATTCTTTCAACAGAAGATGATAAAGCTTCAAACTGTAGCACCATCAAGAGGAGAGAAAAGCAGATGAATGGTGCTCTTGGTGTTCCCATTTTCAGCTCTTTTATATATATATATATATATCTCAAATCTTTAGGGTTTCTTCTTCTTCTTGTATGTGAATTGGATCTTCTTAATCTAAACTAATATTTCATGGATGCTGGCCAGCTCTAAATTTGCAAGAGGGAGAGGGAGGGAGGGAGGGAGAGAGAGAGAGAGAGGATGGTATTTCTTTACTTCTTTAGATGTTGTATATTATATTAGAATTTTTTTTAAATCAGGTTAATTAGTTGTTAGTAAACACCTTAGTTATATTAAAAACGTCTATGTCCAGGTTTGAACCTGGAACTTCTACTCTAAGAGGATGACCTCTCTACCAACCACGCTAACCCCACTTGGCTTATATTATATTAGATGTTTCTAATTATGTATTTGAGTAAACTACTTTTTTTTCATCCTTATGGTTTGCTAAAAGTTTATATTTTCATATTCGTGGTTTTAAAATTTCAATTTACATCCTCATGGTTTTGTAATTAATTTCATCATTGTTCTCGTTTTTATAATTTAAATTTGATTGCTTTATTCCTGCATATGGTTTATAGAGAATTTATATTACAGTCTTTCATGCTTAAAAGTAGTAATTAATCTTTGTAATGAAAATAGAAATAAATTGTTAATCAATAAAGAAGAAACTGAAATTTCAAAATTATAAGAACGAAATTCGTAAATTTAACAAACCAGTACAACCAAAAAAAGCAATATACTTTGTGTATTTAAATATGAAGAAGACTCATTGTCCGGTATTTATATTGTAGTAAGTTTTGTAATTTTCTATAAAAGAAACATTAATTTTTTTTATAAATCTTTTTTATTATAATTTACTTATAGGCATTAGGTTGGGATATAATAAATTAACTATTTCTAGATTCTAATTTTAGAATATTGTGAATAGATGTTTTTATATTGAAAAACCTATTGTTATAATAAGAACTAGTATGAGACCGTGCTTCACGTGGTAACGTAATTTGGGTTATATCTATGTAGATATTATATATAAGTTAGGATATCTATGTAGTTTATGGTAATACTTTTAAATAAGACATTTTATAAATTGTAAAATGGCTACTTCGATTAAGTTTTACCTTATTTATTTACGTTTAGTTAAAATTTAAGTCGATCGAATTTGAAATAAAAGACATTAAAAAAAGTTGAAGAAATTGTGAGTCTAGTGGAACCACTTAAGTGAGAATAAAATGGTTACTTTCATGGAAAAAATGATTATGTCCAAAAAAACGTACAAATCTTGAAAAAAATTGATGCCTTCCAAAATCATCATCTCAAAGACTGCTTCTCTTTGCTTTTTTTGGTTGTCATCATCATATTGCGTTTTGATTGATTATATTGATGGGACATTTTTTAGCACCAAGCTGAGTATCAAAATGATTTCTTATAATTTATTCAATAGCATGATACTTGCATATTAATGAGAGTTTGTCATATACCAAAATGTATTCAATATTTAGGGGGGCCGGGAGGGGAATACTCACCATTCCACCCCTCTATCTCGCTTGTTATGTCAGCATTTTACTCTCTTTCTTTCTCTCTATTATCATTCTACTTCTACGAAACCTCTGTAGTGGTCACCATTTTATTCCTATACCCCATTTGAAAAAAAGAAAGAAAAGAGAGAGAGACGCATAGAAGAGAGAGAGAGAGAGAGAGAGAGAGAGAGAGTCGCAAAAATGGGGTGGTTTCCACGCAGTGATAGCCATCCAGCTGGGATGCCTTTTCTTGACCCCGGTGGGGACGGGGGTGGTGTTCACCCCGTCACCCCGCTTGTCACATCAGTGATGCTGCTGGACGGGGAGGGTATTTCGTTCCCTCTTTGAATTATATTTTTATCTTTTACTACAAAATTACATATATTACTACCATAAAATTGGATTATAGGACATTAGGATGTCTAAAAATTTGAGAGGCTAATAGATTATTTAATAAGATCAAAATTTGAAGTGTCATATCTAAAGGAGTTAGTAACAAGTTAAGAGGATGTTTTTTGGGTTTAGGTGCCGTAACAAGTTTGTTAGGATATTTTTATAAAAAAATGCGGCACTAGTTATTTTATAGGATTCTATTTAAAATTTTGTTTTATAGAAACAAGTCTCATAAGATTCGTTAACAGGACATTATTCGAAATTCTCATATAAAATAGCTAATACAATGCTTTGTATAAGTGTCGTAAAAAACTTGTGAAGATACCCGAAAGCGACGTATAAGTTTATTAGAACGCCTTTCATATAGGACATGTTATTTTTTGGTTCTATTAGGTGAGGCGCAAATATTCCTACCCGAAAAAAAGAAAAAGAAAAAGTAATAATAGAGAGAAAATGTGAAATAATGACATATTTCAAACATTTAGATGTCCTTTTTAAAATTTATAGATTTTTTAATTACACCCCCACACAAGTGTAAGGTGTAAATAACAACCCCCAAACAAACTTCATCTTAGACCATTCACTATGGTAGACTATTTACCCAATGAACCCAGTTGTCACATCAACTTTCTAGTGTCTTGTCCAAACCAACCAAAACCATCAACTATGGTCCAAAACCATCTAATTAAAAAAGAAAATAAGAGACAAAGAAGAGAAGAGAGAGAGAGAGAGGAGAGAGAGAGAGAGAGAGAGAGAGAGAGAGAGAGAGAGAGAGAGAGAGAGAGAGAGAGAGAGAGAGAGAGAGAGTAGTGAGGGTGGGGTGGGGTTGAGGAGGTGAGGTGTGTCGGCGCCTCGGCGGTGCCTCTCGGATTCTGGAAACCGAAGGGCCGGTTGCCTCTTTGCCGATTCACTCACAATGATGTTGCCGAAGCAATCCAATGGAGCCGAAGCAAGCCGATCACCATCGGCAAAGGCATTACGGATGGTCTTAGGATTTTAGTTTAAAAGGTTGCATATTATTTTATAATCAAATTATCTCAATAAAAAAAAATTAAAAAAAACTTAGGTCCTATCTTGTATCTTGGTGCAAAATTAGGTCTAATTTTGAGAGCAACGACGGTTATAAACAAATTTCGATCTTGAAAAGGTTAAGATTTCAGTTGCCATAAATAAATAAAATAGTTTTAAGATCATCATATATACATACATAAATCACCATGTCTGAAAATGGGCAGCCATTAGTTAAACCAAATGGAGTAGAAAGTGATGAAGATGATGATATGGTTTGCTTGGATCAATCTTTCTTCATGAATGACAAGTATCCATCCCTTTCTCTCTATGTGGTTATCTATCTATCTATCTATCTATCTATCTATCTATATATATATATATATATATAAATATATGGCAATTGGTTGAATGATTTTGTTGTTTCTTATGTTCAATTTGCAGTTATGAGCTCACTACGTTTACATTTGGATCTCATGTTCTTCAGCTTCTTTGTCTCCAATCAGCTTCCAGTAAGCTCTGTGATTTCTTCCACTTGTTTAATTTCAGTAATTTAGGGTTTTGAGGTTTTAAGACTTTATCATGGATGGATTTGATAATGGAAAATGTCAAAAAAGGTTGATTTGATGTTGATTACTCTTATTCCAATTGATGTTTTTCTTTGACTCTGAAGCTATAATAATTTATCAACTATTAAAAATTGAGACAATCTGTTAATGTTTTGCTCAACATACTTTATGATGAATATTTGCCATGCCTTAATTTGGAGATTCTTATTCAAAAGAAAGTGTGTTACAGAAGAGCTAATTGTGGTTTTATAACTTACATAAGGGAACATGAAAAATAACAAACCTTGAATAAGCTATAAGTCCCATTAAGCTCATTAAGGGACTGTTTGTTAGCAACTTAATGAGCTTAATAGGACTCATAGCTTATTCGGTCAGTTAGACATGACTGTTTGGTAGTGGCTTAATGATGTAGAAAGTGGCTTATTCAGTAAGCTTTTAGGAGGGAGCTTTATGCATAAAGCCAAGTCTTGTCCAAACATGTCTCTCCCAATTAAAAAAAAAAACACACTCCTTCCATCTATGATTACCACCCTCCTAAACAAATAGCTTTCCGATCCATACAAATAGATTAAACCACACACACAACTTTATCCATACAGGACTTAATGGAAAGCCAACCAAACAGTCATGATCGCATTAGGGTTATTTTATTCGCTTGATTAAGACTCTAACTAGTACCTTTGTGGCGCAGCTGATTTCGATTTGACTGGGCAGCTGGTATGGCCTGGTGCGAGGCTGTTAAACGAGTACCTCTCAAATAATGCTGAAATTCTGCAAGGATGTTCAGCTATCGAATTAGGATCTGGTGTAGGTTAGTTATATTCAGAATACAATATATTGTTTTCCGTATATTTAAATTTTTAATAGCAAAGTGTTTGTCTTTAGTTATTCATTTGCAGCAGATGAAGCTATTTTAACCGACTGGTCCAAATTGGATGTTGAAAATTTCGATCTGATCCGATCCAATTACAATTGGATATCCAATCATCACTAATCGGTTCTAATTGGATTGGTTAGTTTTAATTGAATCCGTTGAATTTCTGCTCACCCCTATAGCCAAAATCATTCATGAAAGCATATTTATCGCTTACTTGTGGTGTGCTCATTACTTCATTATTGTGTGTGAAGAGCGAAATACTAAAAGATGATAATATGCACCGATTGTTTCTCCGGATGCAGGTATCACCGGTATACTTTGCGGCAAATTTTGCAATGAGGTCATGCTTACAGACCATAACGATGAAGTCCTCAAGGCACGCTTGCAAAGATGTCATTCTTCTGCGTAAAAATTCGGTGAGTCTTTTATTTTTCAAGGTTGTAACTATTTACACAACTTTTCCTTTTCAGATCTTGAAGAAAAACATAGAGCTTCATGAATCTTCTGAGAATCCTAATTCATCCGCAGGTAAGATTACTAAGGTGATTCAGGCTCAGGGGCGTGTGGTGGAATATCCCATTTTTACAGCTGTAATTTGCCGGGATTAGAGCAATAGCCCATGATACCCTTCCAAAAAAGAAAAGAAAAAAAAAAAGGATTACTAAGGTAAAGCATTTCGGTACTTGGTATCTAATATTGAGATTATTGTGAACAGCCTTAACCGCGGAAAAAACTAGAATGGGGAAGCTCTGACCATCTCGACCAAATTTTGCAAAAGCATCCGGAGGGATTTGATTTGGTTCTTGGAGCTGACATCTATATCCTTTCTTATTTTTATCCTTTATGAATTGCTATATCGTCTCTTCTTTGTGTGCATAATGGTGACGGTTTAAAAGAAAGGAACCATGAAAGATAGGGAATCCTGATTTCACATTGTTTTTACTCTCCATTCGATGGATTAGAAGTTGGTATGAATCAATTAGCACAAACTTTTCCGTTTCATAAATAAGCTCTTGAAATATGCTAAAAATATTCATCTTCATTTGTTATTCTAAACAATGCATTCCTACCGTCAACTCGTGGGCAGAGCCAAAATAAATACAAAATGCACCTTTTTTTATCAACGTATGTTTTTTTACCGATATGTTTAATATTGTCTGATATGTTTTTAGCCTAATTCCACGTTTCGAGGGTTTTTTAAAGTTTCTTTTTCTTGATTTTGAGGGATTTTTATGTTCTTTCTTTATGAACTTCAAGGGATTGTTTTGGTTGATTTCAAGAGTTTTTTCCTGGTTTTTTTTGGTTATTTTAGGAACCCTTTTTTTGGTTTTTTGGTTGATTACGAGGTAAGAACCTAAACCCAAAGAAAACTATGGATCGAGAGTTTCGAGTCATTAACTTACGGCTATATGATAATAACTAAATCATCGTCATTATCATTGTATGTTCCCTTTGAAGCAAATTGTGTTGCATTTTATCCTTGACAATTGGTAAGCTTTCAGCAGAACAGCGTTCCCCACTCTTCGACACTGTGAAACAGCTCCTCTGTCTACGTGGGAAAGACCAATGCAGATTCATATTAGCATATGTCTCTCGTTCAAAAATGTAAGCGACTCCTTTCCTTCTTAGGGCATGTTTGTTAGCAGCTTAGTTAGCTTAACGGGATTTAAAAAAAATCCGTCTCTTAATGGTTCGAAAACCCACTTAATGATTTCGTATCTTGGACCTCCCTGAACCATTCATCACTCTAATTTTATTCTGAACAATTACCAAACAACCGTATTTCATTTTGTACTATATTATAAGAGCCTCTGAATCATTCTGATCATTTAATAATCCTGCACCAAACCATTCAGCACAACTGCTAAAACAACCCCCTTACTAAAGTTCTGCTCACATTCTTTTGTAGGATGGATGTAATGGTCACAAATGAAGCCATTAAGCATGGGCTGCAGATCCGTGAACTTGATGGGACCCGTTGTGTGATTGCGAATCTTGAGGGAGTCATATACGAGATAACGCTTTAAGATATGCTACCTACATCTGAAATATACTAATCTCGTTTGATTTAGTTTAGTTTTGATGATTTGTTGGATAAGGTTATGGATTAGACTGCAACCGAGTCGCTTGAACCTTTTTCGAGTTCGTAAAAGAAGTAGCATCTTATTTAATAGGCAAGTTCCGAAGAAAATTTGTATTTTTTTCGTATTAATTGTTATGTCCATAAGTTTATTCTATTTTGTACTTATTAGGAAATTATTAATCTGCAAATCTAAGACTTTTACTTACCTTTTTACCGGCCTCTTATTCCTGAAATAAGAGATTGTTGTTTAGCATACAAGGAAAACCTCTTATTACAATTTTGAATGAGACAAAAGGGAAAAAAAATGCTTCTAATCTCTCCAACAATCTTTCTCGCCAAACCAAATCATTTTTTCGGTTTGGCCGGTTTAGCATCATTATTCAAGCCGGTGGTTTGCGTTTTTTATAAACTGTTAATATGGTTTGGTTTGTGGTTTTAGGGACAAAACCGGCCGTTTAAACCGAACCGAACCGGGTATGTGTGTGTGTATAATTATAGAGAAAGGTTCAAATGAAAAGTGCTAAAAAATACGAAGTAGAGAAGTGATATCAACCGGATACGGTTGAGATCATAGTTGACTAGTCAAAGATTGCGTCTTTTACCCGTCAAAGCCGTCATGTTTGACTAGTCAACTATGATATCAACCGTTGATGGACGTGATTCACGGAGGGTGCTTGGTCAAAGCCGCCTTTATTGTTCGGATGAGTGGTGGAGATCACTTCTCTACTTCGTATTTTTTAGCACTTCTCATTTGAACTTGATACCATAATTTATAGTATTATTATATATAGTTAAGGGTAAGAAGTGCAAACTGATAGAAAATTTGAAGATGTGAAAGGAGAATTTTTATATTTTCAGATGTTGAAGGATTTTTTTTTACGGAATTTAAATTTATTTTTTTGTCTAATTTTGGATTTGATTTTTCTTTTACAACAAACTTGAGTTATGCTCTTAAAAGAATTTTGGGAAATAAAAATGATCATTCAAATTCCGGCAAAATCCTGCTAACCAAACATCAAGATTTTAAAGGTTTAATTAGTTATTGATCTTATTTAAAAAAGAATTTATTAATATCATTTTTAATACAATAATAATTATTTTATCTATTTATAACTTATTGCAATTGGTCCTTATGGTTTGCTGTTGATAAAAGGACCAACATGTATAAGTCACATGAGAAGTTTTAACAAAGGCAACCTAACAATATTACTCCTTAAGGCTATGTGTACCGCATGCCTAGGCTCAGCGGGCTCAAGCCCGCCGGGCTGAGCGGGCTGCGGTACGCCGCCTAAGAGCTCGGCGGGCTGGGAGCCTAAACGGGTTGCCCACACCGTTGTTTTTGTGTGTGTTGTGTGTGAGAGGGTTGGGAGGGTTGGGGTACCAATTAGAGAGGGTTCCAGAGGGTTAATGGGAGGGTTGGAAAAAAGTTGATGTGGAGCTGATGTGGCAGTCGGGTTGGGAGGGTTGGGGTATTGATAGCCTAAGAACCAAAAATAAGCACTTCTGCAAGGGTTTTTCTTGCAATAAAATTTTGTATGGACCAAAAGTGAGAAAAGCAACAAACCACAAGGACCAATAACTGATGATCTATGTGTTTATAAGATTATAGATAGTCATAGTATCAATAGTTACTCCTTTTCAACCAAGAAAAATATGAATACATAAAGAAACATCTTCCAACTATTTCAATAAAAAGGTTGCTTCCAAAATTCAAAAGACATACTTTATAATCTAGAAGTACATGATACAACAAACTTAAAATTCAATATGCATCGATGTTACATTTACATTACCATTAGTATACATCGGCTTCGTTAGATTCCTAAAGATGCATCCGGCATCCCCTAATCGGCTTCTATATACCAACTTCACTAAATTATACTAATTCGAGCATGAAGCAAGCCATGTAAATTTGGAGCATCATGTTGTAGCTTCGGTATCGCTAGAGATTAACGACTCTGAGTTTAACTTTATACCTTTTCCATATGCGGCAATGAGCAAAGCCTCGGCACGACCTGCAAAAATAACACGGATGATTGATTATACGAACAAAAATGGCTTCTTTATTGACACCACTAGTTGGGAATCACTTGCAACCAACTCATTCACGACCATTAGGGTGCATTTGGTACACTGGACAAAACGGAGCAGAACATAGTTCACTGTACGTTTGACAGGACTTTTATGTGGAACAGACAGGAACAACCATGTTCCACCCCAACCCCATGGAACTAGCTGGAACAAAATAAAACAGACTTATATTTTATCTTTAAAACAACAAATATGAAATATATTCATAACATGCAATATATGCTTGATCTTGTAAATATAGATAAATAGTTCAGAAATATGAAATAGACAAGAAAGTACCATGATCCTTTTTCCTTCTTAGCGATGAACTTAACGTCGGAAATAGAGTGCATGCAAGTGCTCTGCTATCATCCTGCCATCATCTTTGACAAATTAAAAGAGAACAAAACAATTTGGGATGGCTGATTTCAAAAGATTTTGATATCCTATATTTAAATGGATTAAAATGCATACAGTAAAATAAGAGGGAAGCTTAGGCGTGGTTTGTTTTTTAAGAGGTCTGAAGTCTGATTTCACCTCTAAATAATTGAGAGGTGTACGGTGCACCTCTTAAAATTTCAGACAGTAAGAGGTTTTCAGACCTTTTCTTAAAAATAAAACAAACACTCTCAAGTCTGCAAACCTCTTAATTTTCAGACTTAAGACGTTTTAAGAGGTATTTTTTTTAAAAACAAACAGCTCCTTATTGTTCACCTTCATCTTTTATTTATGATCATAATGAACTTATTTATACATATAGATTATAGTATAACCATTAACACCATAATTATAGGGCTTAGCTTATCCTAATCTTGATATACCTCTTTTAAAACAAGAAAGCCTTTGCAAAAGAAAAGAAAAGGATGCTTCTTTGCAAATATCTTCTTCGATATTAAGGATCAAATCGTACCTTTGTTGAGCCATTCCCACACAGTTTGAACTCCTGTTTCCATCTCATGGATGGAACTGGGATAACGGAAACTTCAGATGCAACTAGGACTCCGATCCATAGCCCATAGTTAAATCCTCCACTCCACCATCCCTTTATTGCATAATAAAACATCCTTTAGTAATAAATGAGACATGAATAAGGTATTGTTTGGTAAAAATAAGCTAGCTTATAAGTCAGGTACATGTTTGGATGAACCATAAGCTAGCTTATAAGCTAACTTATAAGCTGGCTTTTTGAAAAGCTACTCTCACTAGCGTTTTGGTGACTTATGGGACTTGTTATTATTTTATTCCAAATATACCCCTCCTAAGTTTTACACTACCAACTTTTAAACAAATAAGATACAATGTAGGTAATACAGTAGTACATTAATGAAGATAGGCGAATAACCTATAGTCAACTAGGATCGCAGGATGGGATTGGTTTCAAACAAATAAATATCTACAAAAAATCAGAAATTTCATATAGAAAGAATATATATAGAGAACTTCCAGCCCTATGAGAGGCAATAAACATAAAGGGTGGAACTCATCGTAGCAAAGTAAAAACAAACACGAGGAGGGAATTTCAGCTGAAAGTGAACAAGGCAGAAAAAATGACCTGTTTCCCGTCTGCTGGAAATGGAAGTGATTGTTCTATGTATGCAGTTGTTCCTGAAGCCAAAAGTTATAACAAATATCTTTCAGAATCAAAATGAATTTAAGAAGTTTACCATTATCTGTTAATAATTAGGGTCAAAACGTTGTGTAGGCAGAACCTCCAATATGTATACATGTATAGGAAATACAAAGGGGTTAGGGCTGACTTGGAAAGCAAGAAAATCAATATATACATACAAGAAACCTAACAAAACTATGAAAGATGGAACACTGTTTATGCAACTACAAATGTCAAAAGGGGCGAGAAAATGTTAAAAAGTCTAAAATTAAATTTAATTAATTATCAACGGTATCAAAGACATTGAATGACGGCAGAGACAGTAACATACCATTGGGATGTTAAGACTCCGAAGCAACTGAACCATAGCCTGTGTGTCCAAACGACGCCTTACGCGGTTGCCTACCAGCACTTTCACGTTAGGAGAATCATATACCTAAAAGATACAAAAACGTGGTAGACTTAAAGGCTAAATCAATGTAAAAATAACAAATGACACGTTAGAAAGACACCCATATCATTTTACCATTACAGATGTATGCGCATCTATGTGTTCTCTTTGATAGAATACTAGTGGGTTCATAGTTGGTATTACACAAGTTTAAGTTCAAGATGTCATCATATGATACTAGTTAAGACTTAAAAGGCTAACGAACATATCTTCTTTGCAAAACGATAACTTCTAGCACGCACTGCTGGTCTTAGTTTCAATACCAAGCATGAAATCTTAGATTACATCGCAGCTTTACATCAAGTTGCCGAAAATGACAATCAGTTTAAGTGGCATATGAGTCATTCAGTTCCATAGCAATAATCAACTAATATAAGTAAGTGATTTGTATATAAGCAAAAGAAAGAGCCTTTTTGATGCACTAGTTAAATACAAACAACTCAATTCTTAGCGTATAAAGATGTGCAACTAAAATCAGTTTGGAATGTTCGAGGAACATCGTCAACTTTCACTCCTCTCAATAGATGCTACAACTAAATGTATGTTCAATCATATGTTGTTAACCAAAAGCATTCATGACCTCTTTCTATTAAGCCCCAAACAAAATTCATACCAAACCATGACGGACCCCAAGACGGTACATGGTGCATGTGCTACCGTATTATTTGATGACGAAAGTTAAAATTTAATTTTACGAAAGTGCAACCATATCAAATTTTGAGGACCCCTATATTTGAAACTTCAAATGGTGCATCTAAAATCCAAAAACAACTCTTCAAATCAACAAAAAAATGAACAATTATCTTAAATCAACCAAAAAACGAAATTTTTCTTAGAATCACCAAAAAAAAAAATTTTTCTTGAAATCAACCAAAAAACAATCAAAACTCTCTTCAACAAAAAAAATCAAAAAGCCATCGAAATCGACAAAAAATCAAATTTTTTTTCAAAATCAACAACAAAAAATCAAATTTTTCTAGAAATCAACAAAAAAAATCAAATTTTTCTGAAATCAACCAAAATTACAAAAATCTCTCAAAATCAAACAAAAACTTAACTTAAACTTGAAAATGTTTGGGTCATTACAAAAAAAATTCATGGGCAAAATGCATGATTCACTAATGTCACACATCTTATATACTTGTTTCATATGTTATCTATGAAGAAATAAAGAAATACCTGAGCAGAACCATCAGTTTTCAAGACAGCCAATGCACCAGAAACATCAGGGTCAATCCCAATAACAAACTCTGAACTCCCAATATTACCCTCACCATTTCCACAACCACCCACTTCCACTTCACCTTCTAACATCTTCTCTCCCATTTCAGTAATCAAAGGAGGGCAACAACTGAGAGAATTCAGCCATTGCTCCTTGAGCTCAACAGCAGAAACCCTAGCTATTGCCTCTATTTTCCCAACCCTAATACTACTACTACTTAATTTAGGGCTAAAAGTAGAGAAATACTTGGAGACAATGGAATTAAGATTACATGATAATTGATGATGAAATTGGTGCAATGGGCATTTGGGAAACTTGCAATTGATGATGGAATTGATGGAATTGATGGAATTGAAGACCTTCCATCAACCACAAAGGGAAAATTTCAGAAAGAAAATGGAAGATTGGAGATGGGTTTTGTGTTAATGGTGGAAAGATTGATTAGTTGCAGACGAAATCGAGTAGAAGAGCGCGGGATATAAGTTTATGGCTAAACCCACAAACAAATAACAAAACCCTGTTTGGTAAACTAGCCGATAAGTAGCGGTTGATTGATAAGCTTGCTAGTAGCTGATAAGCTAGCTTATAAAATTATGTTTGGCAAAAAGCTAGCTTAAGAGTATGTAAAATGACCAAAAATGGTATATTTGAATTTAATAATTAATATTAATAAGGGTATAATTGGAAAAAAGCTACAATAAGCTCCTCATAAGCTACTCAAAGTAGCGTTTCAAAAAGCTAGCTTATAAGCTGCTTCTGGTACATGTTTAGATGGACTAGCTTATCAGCTAGCTTATCAGCTAGCTTATAAGCTAGCTTTTTTGCAAACACAGCCTAAAATTCACAAAACATGTTAAAGCACAAATTTGGGAAAATGGAACACTTTTTTTGTATTTTTGAGTTTGGAGGGGGTATATGTCCTAAGAGGGTGTTTTGGATTGTTTTTCAAGGTTCAAAAGTTGTTTTTGGTCAAAACCGCTTATTAATTTACGATGGTGGAATGCATGGGTTATAGTTTCTATATGGTGAAGACTAGGAGTTTGACTCCTGCAGGAGTCCATTGCGGGGGATTTTGCTTGAACGGGTGTCGGATTTGAATCCCAGCTGATGCCTTGAAAGTTGAGACTCTTTAAATGGAAACTGTATGGCTAGGCTGGAGGTGGTTATTCTCTTTGGAGAGGTTTCAAACTTGGGTCATCGTGACTTGGTGTCATGGTGGCACGATGATACTCCATTGCACCAACATGTCGTTCAAAACAAATTATGGTGGTGGGAAAAAAAGAGTTTTTAAAAAAAATGTTTGGATTAACTTTTGTGGTAAAAGTCAATAAGTTTAAAATTGTTTGGATTACCTTTTATGGTGGTAAAAGTCAATAAGTTTAAAAGTGTTGAGTGGGGCATGGGAGAGAGAAAGCTAAAAGCCAAAAGGCAAATCAAAAAGTCATGTCTCTTATTTTTTTAAAAACAGTTGTTCCTTCTTACTTCAATAAGTCAATAAGCACTTTTAAAAAACAATCCCGAACACCCTTTAAATACGAAACAGTTTTTCATTGATTATGTCTGGTTAACTAGGCAGTAATATATGCACACCAAATAGATACTATAACATATTAAATAATATGATATTTTATTTAAGTTTTTAAAAAGAAGATTACTAAAAAGGTAAAAAGACTAAAATATCCGTCATTTAGTTGTAGTTAATATAAAAGGTTAACAACATTTAGAGGAGGATGAACATCTTGGAATGGGGCAACCAGGGGAAAACCCACCAAGTTCGAATCCGGGGTGAGCAACCAGGGCCACTGGGTATAATCTCAGGGAGCATGCTTAGCTCTCGGTAAAAATTGCCAAGGATGTAGTCTGGGCAAACCAGGTGAACCTTATCAAAAAAAAAAACATCTTTGCGAGATGACAAGCTAATGGACAAATCCGTTAAGGAAATTTGAGGAACGAGAACCATTAAAAATGCCAAATGTTAGAGACCAAAAGTGAAATTTACTCTTTGTTCTATCTTTGATTTTAATGCATATGAGATTTTTAATTATTAGCTTAGATCCCAATAAAATTTTGGAAACCCATTTATGTTATTAAAAAAAACATCAAACACCCTCTTCATTTCCCAATGATAACATGCATACATTTATCGGTAGCCCGGACTCTCCTCCAACTTGGTATCTAATGGTGGAGAGAGGGAGATATATAGATCTAGAGGAGTGTAGCCTTATTATATCCACACATATACTAAAAATACAACACCACAGAAATTTGTTTTATTTTCATTCAATCATATCTCTATTACTATATATACATTTTGTTGCCTATAATCTACTTGACAAAGTTCCCCAAAGAGAGCAAAAGGGCCAAGAGAGGAGAAGACAAAGAGGGGAAGCCAAAAGCATTGTCTTCTCCTTTCCTTTTTGTGGGCCTAAGGTGTGGGGGGAAATTTTGTGTATCTTGATTCATTGATGATGAAGAATTTGATGTGTTACTAAAGATCAACAACCATCTTTTTCTCCCTCATCACAATCTCCATCTTCATCTCTTTTTTTTCTTCATTCAAACGACAAAAGAATCGCCATAATATTATACCGTTATTGGGTGTATAGAAAAGAAAAACAACTTTTCGAGATTTCTTGATCGAAATCTAATCAAATCCATATACCCTTTGATGTTTGATAACATCCATAATAAATCTTGATTGGAGTGGTGATTCATGAGCCAATCACATCTTGTAGTGTGTGTTTCATAGGCTATTTGTTTCTCCATTAAGCATTTGCAAAGGATAAAGGATACAACTTTGTTTTGGTTTTAGATTTTTGTCGCAGAAGACGAAGCCCACTTTGGGTTTGGTGGGCTTCGTCTTAACCTTGAGAAAAAAAAAGAAAAAAAAACCCATAAATTTGGAAAGGAGGGGCTTTTTGAAAGATCCTTGTTTCTCCATAATATATACAAGTTGCATCTTTTCAAGAAGATAAACTCGTTTTAAAGATGTTTATCTACTTTGTTACTTTCATCTCCTTCCTCTTCTTCTATACATATTCACTTCCTATAAAGTCACTTCCACCATGGGCTCGCGAGATAAGGATGCAATTTTTCTATTTTTTGGAAAGATCTATCGATACTATTCGCCTATGCTAAATATTTAAACAATGTCCTCTTTCAAAACTTCAATTCAAAGACCAAGAAAAGAAGCATTAACAAGTCAATCACAACTACTACACAAAACTTCGAAACCATCGCAATCAACGGGATCACCTTTGTTGGATTTACCCGATTTGGCAATAGAATCTATTCTCGAAAAGCTTGAACCTGCCGACCTTTGTAGGATGGCTTGCGTTTCTACTTATTTAAGGGATGTTTGTTTGAGTGATTACCTTTGGAAACACCACATGAAGCAAAAATGGGGTACAATTTTTGGTTCAGCTGCCCAAAGGGAGTGGCAAATGCATATTGCATCCCAAAAAGAATCATGAGTTGCTTTCTTGATGGTGCAAAAGGAAGAGGCCCTTTGATGGGTTATTTATCTAAACTCTTTAGCATTACTAGTTATGGTACTAGTGATGAAAGAAATCAATGAAGATATCTTCTCTACCAGAAAATGATTGTTCCATAGTCTCATGTTACGGGGCCCTTGAGACCGGAAACTTTGGTTTCCTGCTCAAGTCTTTAACCGTGAGGTATGCTCATATTTTCGTATCTAACTAAGGGTATGCATGTTTGGTAATGGCTTAAGATGCTTAATAGAGCCTTGGGCTTATTCGTGCATCTCAATAGGGTTGTTTGATATCGGCTTAGTTAAAAAAACAATGATTTAATCGCTCAGCTTTTGAGATGAGCCTTTATCTAACTAAGGGTCGGGACGTATTTGGGTTTGATTTGCCAAAAATATCAATTTTTAATCACATTTTCCTTTTTGGATTTGATTCGAGGATTGATTTTCTTTGGAGATCAATAAAACAAAAAAAGTATTAGGAGATCATAAAAAAACACACGTATAAGGGTAAAATGGTCATTGCCATCATTTAAGCAATTTATTTAATACAACTAGCAAACAACAATTTTATTAAATACATATAGACAACTTTATCCATACAGGACATAATGAAAAAACAACCAAACAACCCCTAACTTCCATATAGCCGTTGGATACGTTAATCAACATTTTTCCTATAGGCTCACCGTTACCTATTACAAATTGGCCATATACTTTCCTAAAGGATAACGATTATTTGTCCATCGAATCCCTACTCTTGGTGGAAGGTCAAAATGTATATATGTTACCTAGACCCTATTTCTAAATGTACCAAAACTTCAATTATCATTGACAACTAATCAATGTTAATTATTGTGGTCAATTTCTTGGTTATACAGAACGGGCATGTTGGGTTCGTGATGTCGTGTTATGATGCTACGCTTTGCTATGATTCCCACACAAATACATTCGAGGCTAGGTAGAATTTTGTAACGATCTCAAAATGGTTTACTTTTTAATACTTGTATAAAGATAGAAAGTTGTAATGTTTGATGGTTTTTTAGATACCCACCGCATGGAACAAGGGCGGTTGCGAGTGAAAGCGAGGTAACATGGGATCGGATACGGGCAGCTCCTATAGATGCATCGCCTCACGATCTTCATGTTTCGGACTGTTTGAAAGATTTGCGTCCCAAAGATCACGTTGAGATCCAATGGAGAAGGAACAAACAATTCCCTTATGGTATGTATATATGATCTTCATTCTATGTTACTTTCCAACAAGAAATATTATGTATTCCTTTAAGGGTTTCTTTTATCATTATTTTCATTTATGTCCCAACTTTTGTAAAAACAATAACCAATTAAGGACTAGTGGTTCAGTCCTGGTCTCAGTCCTACGCTAGTTTTGGCCATCTCTGTTTCAACATGTGAACACACCTCAATAGCGGTCTATCTAATTTCTTTCATAATCGTTGCTATTTAACTTTAGAATTAGTTTATCAAAACCAAAAACAACTCTTTGGTTGTTTAAATTTGGTCGGTCTCATATGATCTATAACTAGTTTTTAGCTTAGAAAAGATTGGGACGGAAATTGTTTGTAGGACCCACAATCATATATTATTAGGCCTTCTCCACTATTTGATACAAATAGGAGTAATAAAATATAGGATCTAGTGTGAATAATGGTAATCATCTTCTTCTTGAATTTGAAACTCAAGTTATTAGAAAAAGGAAAACAAAAGGTCGGTCTACATATGAAATAACAAAAACTTTACACTATGATCTTGCAGGTTGGTGGTATGGTGTTGTAGGGCATTTAGAATCATGTGGTGGTACCGATACTTACTGCAATTGCCACAAAAGCGGTAAGTCCATATTATATTTTTCCATGGAAGGTTCAATGTTGAAGAGAATGTGAAAATTAGCAAAATATAAACTATTGTCGCATATAGTATACTAAGTTCGTTTAGTTTAGCTTACAATGTAAAAACTGTTTTAATTATTTTTGCTTAAAATGGAAAAGCAAGAGTGAAATCTTCATAGTCCATTGTTTTATTACAATGGAAAAGCAAAATTTAACTATATTATATTATTAGGATATTCAATACATATTCCAAAATAAATTTTATATTGAAATGATAACACACAAACATTCATTGATGTGAACAATAAAAAAACAATTCCCATCTCTGAATTTGAAAAAAAAAATCCTCTATTTTACTTTATCTAGTTTAGGAAAAAGTTTAGGAGTATCTAATGGAGTATCAAGAAATAAGTTAAAGTCAAAATTCCTTGGTTTGTCCATTCAAATAAATTTGCTAAAGAAACCCATCGATCTCTAATTGGGTATATTGGGTTTTTTTTTTTTTTTTGGTCTGGTAATGATTATGATGTAACAGATACTCTGGTGCTTGAGTTCAACCAATATGCACCTGGTTCACGATGGAGACACATGATGATCAACAGGAAAGACCATAGTGAAGAAGGAAACGAGACGGATGGGTTCTACGGAGGAATCCGTAAACTATATAACAAGGATGAGATCTCTTTATGGCAACAATTTTGGCCAACTGGAATCTTGGAATAACTAAGCAAACTATATTTTGTTTCTTTTCATAAATTTGATAGCAAGCAAATAGAGGATTAGGTTATGTGTCTATTGTTGTATTTATATTTTGGTAGGATATATTGGCTAGTTGGGGTATTATTACCACAAATGTGATGTGAAAATCTCCCATTCACCTACAAATGTAACGTGATGGATATGTATACTTGATCTCGATTATGCTTTTGGCTAATCAATTTTATGAACCAATTTCCTTAATTTCCCCTCTTTTTTTGAAAGTATTTGTTTAATTTTATATCCAAGTTTCTCTTCTTTTCTATTTTCTATAAATGAATATAACAATTGTAAAAGTTTATTAATGATGGCTATGCAAACAAACTATTAATATAACAACTCCCTAAGTATGCTTCTTAAGCCTACCTTGAGAATAAAAATCCCCATTAACTAGAAAAGTCATGAAAATCTACATCAAGAAGTTCTACAAAACTACTTTCAAAGATGGCTATCCAAATGCATGCCATATGTCTACCAAGATGAGGAATTACCTTAGGGATAGTAAACTTAGAAAAGCCTACAAACATGTGAGGAGAGCCTCAAAGCCGAGCCTTCCAACCCTTAACACGTATAAGGATACCGGAGGAACGAGAGATTGAGGAAGAAGATGAAGTAGGAGTAGAAAAAAGATGAGACAAAGCAAAACAGCCAGAGATTGAGATAGTAGAAAGAGATTCTAATAACTGGGTTTGAGTAAGTTTAGTAGTTTAAAGGTTAGTTGTGTAAATTACCTTTTGTATGGGTTGTTTTAAGAAAATGGAGCATAAAAACCCACCAACTTGCTTCACCTTCACTTCAGTTTGGGGTTTCCAAAAAGTTGTAGGTATGGTTTTACTAAGCCCCTTATGGTTATCCTAAATCCTTTTGTTTCTTAAATTGCATGCATTAAATCCTTGAGGAGAACTAAAAAATGTTTTATGTTTCCTTTGCCACATGCTATAAAGTTGTTTTAAATTCTCATACAAACCCCAACAGTAAGAACCAAAATATATGGATAAGCAAAACCCTTAAAATAACTACTTTTTATTTGTTGCACTTTTGGAGTTAATCTTAATACTTAACTATCTTGATGACACAAATAGTTTAGGTAACCTTAAATGAGGAAACTAATATTGCATATTCAATCTTCTATCCATCTTAAGAAGTAACTTAGCGTATAGTAAAAAACGATAAAGATTTGATTTAAGTAACGTAAAATACGATGCAAGTGTTGATGGTAAGATTTTTAAGAAAAGTTGAAAGTAATATGTATATATACCTAACATTGAATGTATATTATATATCTAGTGTCGTTCATAATAGTTTTTTCGCAGAATTAAACGGCAAACTTTTTCTTGAACAACTTAGCATGAAATTACAGTACTTTAAAGATATCACCAGGGGTGCAATTCTCGACCCTACACGAAGATAAACGAGTTTGAGTTGATTTTCTGACTCGTCAATCCACCAACTCGCTTATTTTCGTGAGTCGTGTTTGGGTTGATAGTTCACACGTCAACCCACCAACCGTTTGTTTATTTTTAGTATGTTTTATAACAAAAACTTTTATTTTTGTAGACTAAACCTTAACCCGCCAACCTTTTATAACCCCGTTACCCACGAACCCGTACAGTTCAACAGGTTACGCTGCACCATGCGCAGGTTAATCGTACACCGGTCACGGTTGATAAAACCCAAACACGACCACAACCAGTTAAACAGTTCATGTCCGGGTTAAGTTTTCCGACCCACCAACCCGTGACCCGTCAACCCAAAATATCTAAAACACACACACACACACACAACACCTCCATTCTTCCATTTGTTCTTTTTCTTTGCTCAATCCCCTTCATTTGTTCGTGTGGGGGCGGGAAACTGGTTCCCAAAATTCACCCTTCTTCTTCTTCAAAACCCCCACTGCAAAATTCCCCAAACCCTAGTTTTCACAATGCCTACTAATCCCTTCCAAAATCCCCAATTTCTTCCATAATCGAATGGCATTTTCTTCCCAATTGCTAACCCCTAACCCAAGAACAACCACAGAGAAGAAGAAATCGAAGAAAAAGCATCGAAATTAGTGGTCAAATCGGAAGAAGAAGAAGAAGATCGCCATAATCATCATCATCATCATCATCATCATCGCCATAATCATCATCAGGCGAGGTACGTTCCTCTTGACCTAGTGTACTCAGCTACATCTCCCTGTAGTGGTTACTCGAATGTCATGTCTAAGAAGGTGAAAGCTAGGAAGTTCCGGTGCTCGAGGGAGGACCGGAACGATGTGGTTTCGGTATCGAAGCCGCCGGTAATTCATGTGTACTGTCGCCGTCGCAAGCGGATTGGCGGTGGGTCGGTCTGGTTATGATGTTTATGTGTCTAATTTGAAGAAGGTGTGTGGTGTGAAATTGAAAGAGGAGGAGGTTGAATTTGAAGGTGGTAGAGGTTTTGGGGAGGAGTAATAAGAAGAGGAGGACAGTCAGGAGCTTATTAATTTAGGTCTCGATTCGGTTTGTCTTGATGCTCCGAGGTTAAGAGGATCGGCTCGAAAAGCTAACGGAGGTAATGGTAGCAGCGGTGGGAGTAGGAAGAGGAAGCAAAGATAATAACTGCGAAAACGGTTGGCAGAAAAACGGTGATGAAATGGAGCAGCTGAGGTTGATAGTACGAGTAAATCGGTGACCACTGCGAGTCGCACTAAGAGATGGGTGCGGTATGTTTTATTTGAATAAAGGTTCAAATTTTGTTTGTTCTATTTGTTGTTGTTACAGAAACAGGGTTATATGAGCTTGTGATATTTAAAATACAGGTTGAAATTTGATGGTGTAGATCCCCATAAGTTTGTTGGGATTACAATGCAAGGCAAGTTGTGATTTTTATTGCTGTTTCGTATTGTGATTTCATTGTTTAGCTCATCTTACGTGTTTGGTTGTTGAATTTTTAAAGGTTTACTGGCCGTTGGATGCTGATTGGTATTGTGGCTGTGTTGCAAAGTATGACTTGGAGAGCCAACGTCATCATGTAATTCTTTTTGTCCCTATTTTGTATATGCACGAGTCTTTGGAGTAGTTCTGTAAGAGTTATGTGCTCTTTTAACTGATGTTGTGATAAAAACAGGTCGAATATGAAGACGGTGATGAAGAGCGGGTGATATTATCAAAAGAAAGAATTAAATTCCATGTGTCTCCAGAGGAGATCAAATGTCTACGCTTGACTTGTGATCTTCATTGTTCAGATACAGATGATCTTGATGTCAATGAGATGATTGTACTGGCTGCTAATCTGGATGACTGCCATGATATCGAGCCTGGGGACATCATATGGGCCAAAGTTACTGGTATGGAGGACCTTGAGTGCTTGCATACACTGTTCAAGTTAAATGTGATATGCCATTTAGGTGATGGTGGCGCCTTCTGGGCTTTCATTCTTAGGATCTTATGCCTTTATCATGTGATAGCTACAAATGCATGGACATATATAATTTTACATTATAGGTCATAGTGTTACAATCATTACACTTCAATTAACTTTTGCATGCGTGTAGCTTATTTGAAATATCTTGCTTGCCTCTTTGCTAACATCGGGAATATTTTTGTTGAGTTGATGCATCTTAAATGCATCTTAAAAATCTATGCTTTATTACTTTGATTGGATGTAATAAGATTACACTACATTTATATTACTAGGGGGCATTAAAGTTACCAAGGTGATAGTATTCTGGTAAACACCTTTTTCTTTATTGTGCAAGGTCATGGGTTCATATCTCAGTTTCCCTTCTTGCCAATCAGAAAAGAGAGGAGAATGGACTTAAACCTACATAACTTACGTTAGTGCAAGTAAGAAGATACATACACATTCTAGCATAATCTATGTTGGGCTTATGAAACGAGTTGTATATAAATGAGATGGATATTCCAGTGACATTTCTGCTAACTCTGGACTGGTTTGATCATTCTCCATGGCCTATTGTATTCACATATATGATATATCAGATAGCTTTGTGGTTGCTGCCAAATTTAGTACCCCAGTAGCATTCATGCTGTCCAGTAGCATTGAGATAGTCATTGATGCTTTGTTTTTGTTCTATTATTATTATTATTATTATTATTATTATGCATCATACAATACTATTTGAGGACTAAATGTGGGGCTAAATATCCCATTCAATTCAAGGGACTAAATGTACAAGGGGCAAGCAAATAAAAATATAAAATGGATGGTCTTTTAACAGGGAGATCTGAGGAGATGGAGATACCAGTTTCATTCCAAACTGATGAATTTTTACAGGGACATCCATTCCAAGTTATTGTGTAGTCAAGCGATTGGTTTCCAAAGGGTTATTGAGGATAGGTTTTGATAGGTTCACGTTTATCATCTATGGTTGTGGTATGTGATGAGATTGGGGATATTTGTTGTTGTCTTGGGGCTGGAGGTGCAGGAAGGCAGAATATGAGGGTGTTTATTGGCTCAAACATTTATGCTTGAGTGTCCCATAGGATGGTTTTTCTGTGGCTTATTTGGGCTGTGAATTGTAGAGACACACCACGACTTCCTTTCATATAAATATTATTCTAGGGAAATCTTGGTGCTGCCTTTTTGTAATATTCTTTGGTAGCTTGATTTTATTATTTTCATAGTGGTGAGACCTTGAATGGTCTAATGTCATATTCAAGAACCTTGTTATCCTGGAATACTTGATGGTGAGGGGATGAATAGGCTGTTGCGACACTCACTGTGGGATTGAGTGCAGAAAGAGGTTGATTACTGAGTTCATATGTGGTCACAGGGTAAATTAGTGATTAAATTACCTGTCTCAGATGATGTCTTACAAATAACAGCTTGTCATATTCTTTAGTCACTAGGCCACTTCGGATGTAAACCATGATAGAGGGTAATACTAACCTGGCATGCAGATGGAACTTTTACATGCTCTGTTTAGTACAAGGATTGGATGTTTTCTTAAATGGGAATGGGACCAAGTTTGGTATTATGCTTTATGAGAGAATAGTTAACATTCCAGTATAGTTGCACTCACTATGGAAATACAGAAATACTTTGACTTATGTTTTATACTTGTATTGATAAGTGATATTCATGAATTCTATTAGTACATTGATGATAACCATACATCCACATACACTTGACTTTGTTACTGTAGGTTCCCTGGTTTGTGTTTTTTGCTTGGGCTTTACGGTGCCTATCACTTTTTTTATTTGATTAGGTGTCTTGTGTTTGTTGTTGATACAGGTCATGCTGTGTGGCCAGCAATTGTGTTGGATGAGTCATTTGTTAGCATTCGTCGAGGTCTAAGCAAGGTTTCTGGAGAAAAATCAGTGCTTGTTCAGTTTTTTGGCACCCATGATTTTGCTAGGTGTGTTGTTTGTTTATCTTAATTTTTTTTAAAACTATTTTGGAATCTTTTGTTTCATGTGTAACGCATCATTGCACTTTTGTGATATCCAGGGTTAAGACGAAGCAAGTGATCTCATTTCTTAAAGGGCTTCTATCTTCCTACCACCTGAAATGCAAGAAATTGGATTTCATTCGAAGCTTGGAAGAAGCGAAAATGTAATATCAGAATTCTATAGTTTTATTATTATTTGACCAAAATTTTGGTCATGTCATTTATCCACTTTGTTAATGCTGAAGTGTTCTTTTGTTGCTTTCATCTTGGTATGTGTTCCTTTGATGTATGATAATCTCGATGAATAGGAACCGTTACATCTAGGGGAATAACTTGGCATTATTTTTTGGGTTGGATGTAGTGAAATCTCCAACCAGTAATGGCTACTTGCTCTTTCGGGAAAAAAGCCTTGCTAGTTGTTACATTGAGATATTAGAACTTTTGATGAATGAAACAATTACCTAAGAAGGAATAACGTGGGGATTTCTTGGGGTAGGGGTGCAGTAAACCCTCTTACCGGTAAATGCATAATTATAGTGGCTACGTTCTTTTTTGAGGGAAAAACATATCATTTGACTTTCTTAAAAAGCTTGACCTCTTTTGCTGCAGTATGTTTTGAGCTCTGCTGTTTATGTCATTATGTTGTTTCATGATGGTATTCTGAATGTTTTGCACTGAAATGCGGTTGATGCATTACCTGTTTGCAGCCTAGCCATGCCTTTTTATCCTTCTTTGCTTCATATATACATAAAAGCCGTCTGCTCTCCCTTTATTCATTGTTTAACCAGTTTCTGCATACTATATATTTGATGAAATATGCTTACCACACCTCTTCTATTAGCCCATTGATCTACTAGAGCACCCAATGGTTCATAATTTTTTTACCAATATATTTTGGTTGCCTAATCTGTTTCTTTTTCTTTGAACGATGTGGCTTTTTGTATACTAGCTTTTCTTCTCTTGACCCTGTGGTTTATGGTTACACATCTGATCTTATTCGATCTCTTGTTTGGTTACTTTTCTATTTATAGGAGCATATACTATGTCACCAGACCGACCCCTTTAACATTTTGTGGGTATAATAAGTTAATTGATATGTAATAATTAAGCTATAACCCATATTGCATGATAAATTTAGTGTGGGTATCAAGAACAGGTTAACTGTAAGAAAACATTTTGTTGCTTTTTTAATATCAGTGGGTATATTTTTATTCACTAACATTTTTGTGTGTATACATGTGTTATGGATCCATTGGCAGGTATCTTAGCAGACAAAAACTTCCTAAGAGTATGTTACAGCTGCGGAATGGTGTTGGCACTGATCTTGCAGGGGATAGCGATGAAGATGAATGTAGTGGTGGCTCAAAGAAGAGGTGTTTTAGCACTGAAATAGTACATAGAAAACTCAAGGGCACTAAAAAATGCCCTTTTATAGTAGGGGATCTGGAAGTATTAAAGCTTGGTAATAAATTAATAATCTTTTTCTATGATGTTCAGAATGACTCATCCTGTTCTATCAGTACTCATTTACTTGTGAAAACCAAATCTCCTGTAGGTAAGATGATTAAGAACCTGGATTGTTTCGATCTTGAGAAATCTATCTGGCCTTTAGGTTATACAGCTACAAGGAAGTTTCCTTCACTAGCAGGTTGATTTTTTCTTTCAATAAAATAGCATGTATTTTTTTGTATTACTATTTCCTCATGTTATTTAACTTTTTTGTATTTAACATCTCTTGTTTCCTTTGGTGGGGCTTCAGATCCAAGTGTATGCTCTGTATATAAGATGGAAGTGCTGCGAGATGCTGGCACAAAAACCCGACCTGTGTTTAGAGTTACAACCGATGATGGAGATCAGGTATTATTTTGATCTTTCATATTTTTATGCCAACACTTCAATATTACTTGTTAATGGAGTTTCTAGCATTTGGCATCACAATTATATTTGTTTTCCATCATCTAATATTTGAATTTTGAATGATAATGCTGTGTCTACTTTGACCCTGGCAGTTTTGTTGGATGTGCATCCCTACACTAGTTTTTTTATGTTTTCCATCATCAATATATAATTGGCACGAGTTTTTATGTTTTGTTCTTCAGCTGTATCTTTATGGTTTGCAGATAGCTTTTTTGCTGTCTTCCTGTTCATACTTGTTATTTCTGTCTTAAACTACCCTAGAGTATGTTTTTAATCTTAACTAGCTTTGTTAAACACTAGAACTTGGCTTAGTTTCTGCAAATATCTGGTTTCTTTAATACTATTGGATCAATTTGAGCTTGTGTTTTAATCCTTTTAACACAGCTAAGAGATGTATATTTAGTGTTTTTGTATGCTTCTAGTAACACTAAATGAAAAACCACCTATACATTTTCGTAACACTTTAACACTAAATGGTTATCCACATGCAGTTCCTCAATTTGTAATATCTCCCATGTTTAGGGCCTTGAGGCTAGGATGCTTTTGATACTTGCTTGTGTGTGTAGCTGACCTATTTAAGTTGCAAGCTTATGTGTTAATATATGTTAATACTTTCTTTATCGCGTGTTAGTTCTACATTTCCTCTTTTGGGATTGCGTTTGTCTCCCCATTGAACTGCTGTTGTTAATCCTTCTTTTTTTGTATGTTATTCTAGTTCTTATGCATTATGTCGTCATTTAGATCCACATTGCATGAATGCCATATTTTATCATGCAGTTTGATGGGTCAGATCCTTCGGCATGCTGGAACAAAATTTACGATAGGATAAGAAAGATGCATTTAAGCAGTTCTGAAAATTCAGAGGCTGAAGGTGCATCTGTGAGTTTCGACAAATCGGGAGCTGATATGTTTGGTTTTTCTGATCCTCATGTCTTAAAACTTATACAGGTAACTCAACTAAAACTTGTTCAGAAAGAAGTTGTAGGAGTTTGGAACTGTAAAGTGATCAAATTATCATTTCAACCACCATCCCGCTCTATCGTAGCTTTATTCTGTTCATTGTATGAGACTGTTGCAATAGTTAGTCTCACTTTAATCGGATAAATACAGAATTTATCTGCTAGATCATATCTTTTCCTTTTTCTTTTTCGGTTTTCTGGCGTTGTATTATAGTTGATGTTATTTGTAGGGGACATCAGATTCAAAGCTGACATCAGGACATGGCATGCCAATTGGTTACAGACCTGTCCATGTTAAATGGAAGGACCTCGATAAATGCAATGTTTGTCACATGGATGAGGTGAAAGTTTATTTCTTTCCCATTTGCTGAAATTACCAAATAATGTTCCTTTCTCTCTTTTTTTTGGTAAAAAATTAACCACATGATGCCATATCTTCACATTTCCAATAAACTTGATTCCCTAACACAGAAGATTATGATTTCAGGAATATGCCAACAATTTGTTCTTGCAATGTGATAAGTGCAGAATGATGGTAAGCAGTATTCTTGTTTTATGATACCATAACCCAAAATCTTAATTGCAAATGGAGGTCATCTAATATCAAGTATATTTAATTACATGTCTGTACCACTGAACATTATTTCTCTTTGCTTGTTGATTATTTTTGTCTAATTACAAATAAAAATTACAAGTAATTCCTGAAAAATAACAATGGTCTTCTGTCTTTTGTCACTTACATGATATCTATTCCTTTGGCAGGTTCATGCAAGATGTTATGGGGAGCTGGAACCTGTTGATGGAGTCCTTTGGTTATGCAATTTATGTCGTACAGGGGCACCTGAGTTTTCTCCACCCTGCTGCCTTTGTCCAGTTATAGGTACTTGTTTATATATATTTTCAGATCCTGAAATTAAACATAAAAAGAAGCGTCTTATCTAAACTACTGTGGTTGTAGGGGGTGCTATGAAGCCTACAACTGATGGACGCTGGGCTCATTTGGCATGTGCTATGTGGATACCAGGTTCTGTTACTGTTTTTGTATGCCATATTTTCTGCATGGTAAAATATAGATATTTGACGTCTTTGCTCTTTCAGAAACTTGCTTATCTGATATTAAAAAGATGGAGCCAATTGATGGGCTGAATAGAATTAGTAAGGTAATTCCTTTTTTTTACTTTTTAAAGAATTTACTTTCCTGCATCAACTCCTGAG
This sequence comes from Centaurea solstitialis, assembly GCA_030169165.1. Taxonomy (NCBI): domain Eukaryota; kingdom Viridiplantae; phylum Streptophyta; class Magnoliopsida; order Asterales; family Asteraceae; genus Centaurea; species Centaurea solstitialis. The sequence goes on from CM058047.1 coordinate 1,194,528, forward strand.
TTTATCTGTCTTGTTCTCAAAGAATAGATTCATAATTCATTAAAAGAGATTTCATATACAAGAAAGATGCATATACTAAAGTTGGTTTTCATTGTTCAAAGAAAAATCATGTTTTTTGTGCGGCTCTTTAATGATTGTATGTTTCCTGTCTATTTAGGATCGTTGGAAGCTTTTATGTAGCATCTGTGGTGTTCCATATGGAGCTTGTATCCAGGTAGCCACTTGTTATCATTTCTTGAATTAGAAGTATCATTCTTTATATTTTCAATGTATTTTACTGCTCTAATCCTGTGACCTACTGCGAACTGTTAATGCAGTGTTCAAACAATGCATGTTATGTTGCATACCATCCGCTTTGTGCTCGTGCTGCTGGATTTTGTGCTGAGGTATTTTTTGATCCCTTGACTTATAAACTATACTCGGTCAAGGTTTTAAAAAACGGAATCGTGCCTCAAGGCGTTTTCCCTCAATGAGGCGAGGCGTAAGCCTCGAGGCGGTCCGAGGCGTAAGTCCCGAGGCGGAAATATATACTATAGAAAAATATACATACACACTGCTTCTACTCAACAAAATATGTGCAATATCTATACACACACTTCACACTTGAGTATTAGGCACAATACACACACACACACACATATATATCATACTAATTACCAATACAATCAATTTACACTTTTTTCAATCATGAAATATAGATATAATTACAAAGAAAAAAAATATTTATCTATGAATAATATGTGTGTGTGTGTGTGTGAATAACATAAAATGTACTAAATACTGGTAATAGAACTATAGAAGTGTGATTGTGACTGTGACATGTAGTAGAGACAAGATATAAAAGAAGTATATCCGGTATATAGTATATACATATACATAGTAGTCTGGTGAACTGAAGACAATCGAAGAAAATGCAAAAATATGGGAGAAAACTGGAATGCACGAACAAGAAAAGAAGAATAGCAAATAGGGTTTAGAAGAACTAGAGAAGAATAAGGCTTTTAAAAAGAAAATAGAGAAAGTTTTAGTCATTTCTTTAAATAATTTGACCTTTGTATCAGAGGCATACGCCTCACCACCGCCTCACGCCTCATCGCCTCAGTCACCGCCTCAAACAAACGAGGCGTACGCCTCATCCGGGGATTGAGAGGCGGCGCCTCAGGTACGATTTTGGACCGCCTCGCCTTGAGGCGCGCCTCAAGGCGTACGCCTCACACGCTTTTGAAAACCATGTACTCGGTTTTGTTTGTCGTTAAGTGTTCTGTTATTTTTGTATGTTTAGCTATATATGATACGGGTTCAAATGAAAACTCATCTTTCATTGCGAACGCAAGGACAAAGGAGAGTGTGACACGTGTCCTGACCTTCTTGGGTCCTTCATGTATTATTCATCATGAGTAATGAATCATTCGGAATGAATAATACATAATTCATGTAATATTCATCCTGAACTGTGTATTATTCATTCCGAATGACATTATTCATGATGAATAATACATGAACGACCTAAATCATGAATGCATGTATTATTCATCCTGAATGCTTATATTATTCATTCTGAATTCTATGTTATTTATCTTGAATGCTGTGTTATTCTTCATGAATAATGCATGAACGTGCACCTTCGTTATTCATACTGAAGGTGGACACCCAGGGGCACAAGTCACACCCTCTGCTGTTCTCGTGTTTGCAACAAAATTATGAGTTCGTGGTCGAGCTTTTCCTTGTATGATTATTGGTTAAAGAGCTACAAAAAAGCCTACTTTTTGTTATTTTTACTGTTTTTATAAGTATAACCCAGTTTTTGATTTATATTTATTTTCTATTATTTGTTTACATAGCTTGCAGATGTGGACAGGCTTCAGCTGGTTCCTATAGACGAAGATGAAGAGAACCAGTGCATTCGTCTATTGTCTTTTTGTAAAAAGCATAGCCCTAATCCTTTGGTTGAACGTGTTGCTCCTGATGAGCGGATGGGGCAAATACCAAGTCCTTCGGATTACCCCCGTCCCGTGAATCCTTCTGGCTGTGCTCGATGTGGTGTGTCATTTATCTCTTTTTAGTGACATTATCATCGTTTTCTGCATGAATTGGATGGAGGCGTTAGAGTCCGGTGTTTCTGAGTTTTTGATTGAAGTTTTTATTTTTGGTTTGTCGTACTATTTGATGGTTAGAAAAATTTCAAATGGGTGACGGGATTGATAATGCCGTACTATTTGTCTTATTTGTTTGATAGGGTAAGGTCAAGGGAAAACCTAAAAAAAGCGGAAAACTGAGGAACACCCTCGTAGCCTTTCATCTAGACTGTATGCACTTGTGCATAGAAGTAATTTGTAATATACATATTTGCATAAAAACCAAAAAACAACTTAATGCACTTCTATGCACAAAAATTTCTCTCTTGCTGGAGTTAACTTGTGTGCCTGAGTAGAGGATTGCATAATAAATAGGCTTTGACGTCCTTTTTTTATATTGTGATGCAACTATAGCTTGTTATTATATAATATGCATATTGACATCGTGATGTCTGCTTTGAAATTTGAAGAGCCTTATGATTATTTTGGGAGAAGAGGAAGAAAAGAGCCTGAAGCCCTTGCAGCTGCTTCTTTGAAGCGAGCGTATGTAGAAAACCGGCCATATTTGGTGGGCGGTTTCTGCCAGCACGAGTCCTTAAGCAAAATGCCGTCTTCTGGCAATGGAACACTTAAAAACTCACTGCTTGATGGGCATACGAGCATATTTTCTATGTCTGAGAAGTATATATACATGAGGACAACATTCAGAAAGAGATTAGCTTTTGGTAAAATATTACTTTTTTACTTTATATTTAAATACTGAACTCTCCATCTCATTCTTGTTTCAATAATTGACTTCAAATTTTTGTTCTTCCTTTTCTTTCCCTTTATTTTTATTTGGCACAGGGAAATCTGGAATACATGGATTTGGCATCTTTGCAAAACAGCCACACAAGGCTGGAGATATGGTAATTTTTTTATTTTTTTTTATTCTTTGGACGTAGTTTTCATTTCAGATTCTCATTAACTTCAGTAATTTAGATTCTCAATATTTAATACGGCTGATATAATCTATCACAGGTGATTGAGTATACTGGTGAAATTGTTAGGCCTCCTATAGCTGACAGAAGAGAACACTTGATATACAACTCATTGGTGGTAAGTAGATTTATTATTTGTTATTTATAATTAGAACCTTTTTGCCTATCATAAATCTCAGTCGGACAGTAGAGCACTGAAATTTATAGAAGCACAATATTGTTTTGTGTGTGTGTTTTGCATCACCAGACCTGTAAATTTTTCTACGTAAATATAAATATTGGGGAACCGAGTATATATATGTAGGGGTCGTATATATATCAAGTTGTTTAGGCACTGCTTTTGTTATTTATGACCAATTGGAAACACAATACGCAAACATGTGCAGAATTTGGTTAAACAAATACAAATGTGAATATGATTTAAGCTCTGAAGCAGCTAACCTTTTGTGAATTTAGTCTTGGTAGAATTAAATCATGTGGAATTATTAATACATACATAAGATACTGCCTAAATAAACTCATAGTGAATTTCACATTAAATGTAATACAACATAAAAGCAATAACATATGCCAAGCATAAACAATAGGAAAAACAGTTAATGTTGCACTAAAATTAAAGTAAAATTAGGAAATATCCAACTATATTATTATTAGTACAAAGATTCCAAAAAAACGCCCGGCCTTGGTAAACTAAAACATTGCTGCTAAAATTTTGAAAAGATCACTCAGTGAAGTACAAGAATATGATAAATAACCGTTACGACTTTCTTAAATCAAAATTACTTTCTTTCGACTGTTCACGTATATTTTCGCAGTCAGGACATACGTTCGTCGATGATGAGCGTTAATTGATGCACAAGAGAGAAGCATTGCCATTATTATCACCTTGCGAGTATTTAATCCTTTGATTACTTACTTTCTCTCTCTCTTAAATTATATAATTATTATGGGTGGTTCAAATGTGAACCTACTTTTGTTGTGACTGAGGACAACGAGAGGGACACTGTCGGATGATAGGCACCATCAGTCACGGCGATGACTAGGCCATTCAGGAGCATGAATAAGAGGGGATCACTTTCAAAGTCCCTCGTGCCGACAGGGTTGTCCTCACGTACACCTAAAAGTGTTTCACATTTGAATCTTTACTCTATAATGCTATTACATATATAGACGAAAGTCGGCTGCAAACTAATTTTTCATTGCGAACGTGAGGGACAATGGAGACCATATTTAGTATAATAACGAAGGTGAATGTCCATGCGTTATTCATGATGAATAAAACAACATTCAAAATGATAATATAGCTATTCATTGGAATGTTTTTATTCATCATGATAGATGGACTTCACTGTTTCATATTGAATCTGACACACGTCCAGCTATTGGCTCTCCTCACGTTTTACAATATATATAACACACAACACAATATTGCGCATTTCCTTGGTTTTGATTAATCTTTTGTTTCAGCCAAATTGTTACTCAAGAGTTATAAGCGTCAATGGTGATGAACACATAATCATTTTTGCCAAAAGGGATATTGCGCAGTGGGAAGAACTGACATATGATTACAGGTTTTTTTCATATCCATTCCGAAATAGGTTTTGAATCTTTAGCACAATTATGTGTTGTGTGTGTAATCACATTTTGTTTTGTTATTGCAGATTCTTTTCGATTGATGAACAACTTCCTTGTTATTGTGGTTTTCCAAGTTGCCGGGGTGTAGTTAACGACATTGATGCTGAGGTACACATGGCCAAGCTATCTGCACCGCGGAGTGAACTAAAAGACTGGGAAGGAGAATGAATCGAGGTTAGACAAGTGAATAATTTTTTTCTCGTTATTTATTTATTTAAAGATCCTCAAAACACCAAAGATTGTGGTACTTTTTAGTTAATGTGTATGTGCCTTGAATGATTATTCAAAAAAAAACCATAGAAGAAAAAATGGTTATATGCTTTTCTAAATAAGGTTATTCTGTTTGGTTATCATGGGAAATTATATATTTGTTTCTTTATTCCTATAATTTTAGTATGGCTTGTTTGTTAGCAACTTAATGAGTCTAATGGGACTCACAACTTATTCAGTTGGGAATGGGACAAGCTCCTTTCATCTATGAAAAACCCTCCCAAGTAAAAGGCTTCATAATCTATACAGACAGATTAATCCACACAGACAACTTTATCCATACATGACTTATTGAAAAACCAACCAAACATCCCCTTAGAAGGATACAAGGTTATGCAAAAAAATGAAACATTTTGTTGAAAATTGGTTTGGTGTTTAGTTTGGATAATATTTGTAAGCTTAAATGGTAGTGGTGAGAGTGTTTTTATATTTGCCTTAATACCATAACTATATAATACATGAAAATGACTTTCCTTCCTAATATAATTTTTCTTCATTTTCTTCGGATGTGTT